>CAWUFW010006159.1:600000-1199881 GCA_963921515.1 Calotriton arnoldi
CAGCAATTCAGCAAAACGTGGGGGCAACCATGCAGAAAGAGGGCACTTTCTCACACAACCCCTCTCAAACAAAAGAGGATGAGACCAACCTTTCCCTAGAGAGTCTTCATTTTCTAAGTGGAAGAACCTGGAAAGTCCATCTGCATTGGCATGGGCAGTCCCAGGTCTGTGTTCCACTACAAAGTCCATTCCCTGTAGGGAGATGGACCACCTCAACAGTTTAGGATTTTCCCCTTTCATCTGCATTAGGCATCTGAGAGGTCTGTGATCAGTTTGAACTAGGAAGTGAGTACCAAACAAGTATGGTCTCCGCTTCTTCAGGGACCAAACCACAGCAAAGGCCTCCCTCTCAATGGCACTCCAATGCTGCTCCCTGGGGAGAAGCCTTCTGCTTATAAAAGCAACAGGTTGGTCTTGGCCTTCATCATTGGTCTGGGATAGGACTGCTCCTATCCCTAGCTCAGAGGCACCAGTCTGCACAATGAACTGCTTGCCATAGTCTGGAGCTTTGAGAATTGGTGCTGAGCACATAGCCTCTTTCAGGGTGTCAATAGCCTTTTGACAACTAACTGTCCAGTTTACCTTTTTGGGCATCTTCTTGGAGGTGAGTTCTGTGAGGGGAGCCACAATGGACCCATATCCCTTCACAAACCTCCTGTAGTACCCAGTCAAGCCAAGGAATGCCCTGACTTGGGTTTAGGTTGTTGGAGCTGCCCAGTCCAGGATGGCCTGGATCTTGGGCTGTAAGAGTTGTACCTAGCCTCCACCAACAAGGTGGCCCAAGGACACCACAGTTCCCTGCCCCATCTGGCATTTGGATGCCTTGATAGTTAGGCCTGCAGTTTGCAGGGCATTTAAAACCTTCCCAAGGTGGATCAGGTGATCTTGCCAGGCGGAGCTAAAGACACCAATATCATCTTGATAAGTTGCACTAAAGGACTCCAATCCAGCAAGGACTTGGTTCACCAACTCTGGAAGGTGGCAGGGGCATTCGTTAATCCAAAGGGCAGAACAGTAAACTGATAATGCCCATCAGGTGTGGAGAAAGCTGTCTTTTCTTTTGCTCTTGGGGCCATGCCAATTTGCCAGTTCCCTGCAGTTAAGTCAAAGGTACTTAGAAATTTGGCTGCACCCAATTTGTCTATCAACTCATCTGCTCTTTGGATAGGGTGAGCATCTGTCATGGTGACAGAGTTTAGCCCTCTATAGTACACATAGAACCTCATTTCTATCTTTCTACCCTGAGTTGAATAACCCCTATCTCCAGCATCTTGCTGACTTCAGCTCTGATGCTTTCTTTGACTTGATCAGACTGTCGAAAGATTTTGTTTTTGACAGGTGAACTGTCACCAGTGTCCACATCATGGGTACACCAGTTTGTCTGAACAGGGGTCAAGGAAAGGAGCTTAGCATACTGCTGCAAGACTTGCTTGCAATCAGTCTGCTGTTGGGCTGAGTGGGTGTCTGAAAAGACAACTCCATCCACTGACCCATCTTTTGGGCTGTATGAGAGGAGGTCAGGGAAAGGTTCACTCTCTGTCTCCTGATCCTCATCAGTCACCATCAGCATGGTGATGTCAGCCCTGTCATGGTAGAGCTTCAGTCGGTTCACATGGATAACCCTTTTGGGTGTCCTGCTTGTGCCCAAGTCAACCAAGTAGGTGACCTCACTCTTTTTTCTAGGATAGGGTAAGGGCCACTCCATCTGTCCTGGAGTGCCCTTGGTGCCACTGGCTCCAAAACCCACACCTTTTGCCCAGGTTGAAATTCAACCAGTGCAGCTTTGTGGTCATACCAGTGCTTCTGAAGCTCCTGGCTGGCCTCAAGATTTTTGGATGCCTTTTCCATGTACTCAGCAATTCTGGACCTTAGGCTAAGCACATAGTCCACAATATCTTGTTTGGGTTCTTGGAGAGGCTTCTCCCAACCCTCTTTTACAAGACAGAGTGGTCCCCTCACAGGATGGCCAAACAGAAGTTCAAAGGGGGAAAACCCTACTCCCTTCTGTGGCACTTCTCTGTAAGCGAAAAGTAGGCAGGGTAAGAGGACATCCCATCTCCTTTTGAGTTTTCCAGGGAGTCCCATAATCATGCCTTTCAATGTCTTGTTGAATCTCTCAACAAGGCCATTGGTTTGTGGGTGATAGGGTGTAGTAAACTTGTACTGCACTCCACACTCTTTCCACATGTGTTTTAGGTAAGCAGACATGAAGTTGGAACCTCTGCCTGAAACCACCTCCTTAGGAAACCCTACCCTGGTGAAGACACCAATGAGGGCCTTGGCTACTGCAGGAGCTGTTGTAGTCCTAAGGTGAATTGCTTCAGGGTACCTAGTGGCATGATCCACTACCACTAGAATGAATTTGTTCCCTGATTCTGTGGGAGATTCAAGTGGACCCACTATGTCCATACCTACCCTTTCAAAGGGAACCCCCACCACAGGTAGTGGTATCAGGGGGGCCTTTGAGGGGCAACCTGTCTTGCCACTGGCCTGACAGGTGACACAGGAGCTGACAAACTCCTTTACTTTTTGGTGTATCTGGGGCCAGTAAAAGTGGCTACCTAGCCTTTCCCAAGTCTTGGTTTGGCCCAGATGTCCAGCTAGGGGAATGTCATGAGCTAAAGTTAGGAGAAACTCCCTGTACTTCTGAGGCACTGCCACTCTCCTAGTGGCTCCAGGTTTGGGGTCTCTGGCCTCAGTGTACAGTAGTCCCCCTCTCTCTAATAAGCTCGGTGGGTACCACTGACATCTCCCTTTTCCTGTGCAGCAGCTAGCTTCCTCAGGCTTTCAAGAGTTGGACAGTCCTGCTGTCCAAGGCACAGCTCTTCCCTAGAGGGTCCCCCTGGGCCTAAGAGTTCAACCTGGTAAGGGTCAAGCTCCATGGGCTCCATTCCCTCTGGGGTGTCCAAGTCCTCTCGCTGGGGAGAAGGGTCCTGATCCTTGTGCTGTACAGAAGCTGGTTCCCCAGTCTTCTTACCTTTTCTCTTGGAAGGTTGGGCCATACTTTCAGGCTCCAACACTTTTTTCATCCTGTCTCTTGCACTGTGCTCTTGTTTTTACACACACCAATTCAGGGATGTCCAGCATTGCTGCATGGGTTTTCAGTTCAACCTCAGCCCATGCTGAGGTTTCCAGGTCATTGCCAAGCAGACATGCAGCTGGTAGCTTTGGAGAGACCACTACCTGTTTCAGGCCAGTAACCCCTCCCCCCAATCTAATGTCACCATAGCCATTGCATGATTAGTGGCAACACTGTCAGCATTGGTGACTGGGTAAGTTCTCCCAATCAAGTATTGCTCAGGGGAAACCAGTGTGTCTCTCACCATAGTGACACTGGCACCTGTATCCCTCAGAGCTTCTATCCTAGTTCCATTAATCCAAGGGTATTGTAAGTACTTTTTTAAGTTGGGTGGCCACACAGCTACAGCGGCAAACTCAACTTCCCCTTCTGAAACTAGAACTGCTTCAGTGTGCAACCTGATTTGCTCTTGGCACACTGTTGATCCCATCTGGAGACTGGCTACCCCAGGGGTAGCTGTAGTAGGACTAGGGGCCTTCTTGTTTGGGCAAGCAGTATCTCAAGTTAAGTGTCTCAACTTCTTACAGTTGTTACACCAGGCCTTTGAAGGATCAAAGTTCTTTCCCCTGTACCTATTGGACTGGGAAGAGTTGTGGGACCCACCCCCCTGTGCAGGTTTTTGGGGCCCTTTAGAAGACTCAGGCTTTTTATCTTGGGGATTCTCACCACCTTTCCCCTGGGGAGGTTTTGTTACCCCTTTCTTTTGGTCACCCCCAGTGGTCATTTTTGTTACCCTTGTCTTGACCCAGTGGTCTGCCTTCTTTCCCAATTCTTGGGGAGAAATTAGACCTAGGTCTACCAAATGCTGATGTAACTTTTCATTAGTGCAATTACTTAAAATATGTTCTTTCATAAACAGATTGTAAATTTCATTGAAATCATGCACATTGTGTCCAGTTAACCAACCATCTAGTGTTTTAACTGAGTAGTCTACAAAGTCAATCCAGGATTGGTTTTGGGTCTTGTGAGCCCCCCTGAATCTAATTCTATATTCCTCAGTTATGAGTCCAAATCCCTCAATCAGAGTTCTCTTCATGAGGTCATAAGACCCAGCATCTGCCCCGGAAAGGGTTAGGAGTCTGTCTCTGCAGTTACCAGAGAACAGTTCCCAAAGGAGTGCCCCCCAGTGTGACTTCTTCACTTTTCTCCTTTCACAAGCCCTCTCAAAGGCTGTGAACCATTTTGTGATATCATCACTCTCCTCATATTTAGGGACAATCCCTTTGAAGATTTTAGGATCAAAAGATTGCTCTTTATCCTTATTTAGTAAATTGCTGCCACCATTGATGGGTGCTAGGCCCATCTCTGCTCTCTCTCTTTCTAGAGCCAGCAACCTGGTCTCTAGATCCAGTCTTTTGGTCAGCCTTACTAACAGGCTGTCCTCTTCATTGAGGCTGTCCTCCATGTCCTCAGAAGTGCCTGACCCACCTGTGTGAGATCTAGGTACTGAGAGGTTGATTCTTGGAGTCAAGGGTACTTGAACCCTTTTCTCCCTAGGAAGTGGAGGGGGTTGATCTACCAGGTCATTCCCTTCCTCTACTTCCTCATCTGATTGGTCTTCACCATTTTCAGATGTGTGGCCCTTAGCATAACCAGCCAGCAGCTCCTGGAGCTTTTGTTTGGTGGGATGGGGACCCATGGCTATGTTTTTAATTTTACATAGGGACCTTATCTCCTTGAAAGACAAGTGAAGTAAGGGGTGAGGTCGAGCTCCTCATCCTGAGTCTGTGTCATTATGGTTATTTTCACTAACAGCTGGGTTCTTATTTTGAGACATTGTTAAAAAAAAGATTTCTAACCCTAGCTAAAGTGAATTTTTACTTTCTAAAGTTCTAAAGGGACTTAACCAAGGCCCTAACAAGACATTTAGTAATTTTGCAAAAAATGTCAATTTGAAAAATCTGCATTCTAAAGACCATTTGAGTTCTGTCGTGATCAGGTGGTAACCAAGTAGTCCAACAAATGCAAACTTGTATATCCCACCGCTGATCCACCAATGTAGGATGCTAGCTCTGTATATACTATACCAAAGTGAGGTATAGTGTGCACAGAGTCCAGTGGAACCCCAAAGGTAGGCAGAGGTAAAGTTAGATAGAACCTTAGTCTCTATTTGTGGTAGTGTGGTCGAGCAGTAAGGCAGTATCAGAGGACAGTGTTAAGCATTTGTTGTACACAGTCAGTCAGCAAATGAATTCACACACTCAAAGACAGAACTTCAGACCAATTGTTTTTGTATAAAATTATTCTTTTAGTTATTTTATTTTCTAGAACCAAGCAAGCCTGGCAAAGGTAAGCAATGAGTACTTTACAGTAGTAATGCAATTGAAATACAGTTTGAATGATAATTGTATATGCACTTTGATTTGATTTACAGTATGGATGCAGAGAATTGCAATACTTAGTAAATGCAGTACATAGACTAGAGTAGGCTTCTTAGTAAAATAGCAGGTAAGTAACTTTTGAGATTACTAGGCTTACACAGAGTAGTATACCTAGATACTACTCTGGGACATTGCCTGAAAACAGGTAGGTAAAATCGTTTTCGTTAGATTATGCAATTTTAAAGAATTTCTTTAGTTTCTCAAAATTTTCACTGAAAAACAGTAAATGTTATCCTATGGAGGAAAATAGGGTTATCGGTTTAGAGGTAAGTAACAGGTCTTTGGAGTTGAGGTTCTGGGGTTAGAACAAGGGTTCCCCCAGGGTCAAGGATGCACTCTCGTTACACCCTCAGCGGCACTAGGGCGGCCAGGTGCAGAGTGCTGAGGCCCAATGTTATCCAGTGGAGGATAGGGGGCCTCCGGTTGGTGGCTGCTGGCTAGCAGGCCACTGGGTTGTGGGAGCAAAGCTCCTAGACTTTAGCTCAGGGCAAATGGGGAAACAAAGTAGCACCCTCAGCGGCACTAGGGCGGCCGGTCGCAGGGTGCTGTTTCAACATCGGACACCCAGTTGGTTTCAATGGAGAACCTCCGGTTTGCAAAAGCACTGCAGGCAGGGAGATGAAGGTCTTCTGGGTGCGACCACCCCTTCGAGAGGTAAGTTGGGAAGTTAGGGGTTGGTTAGGCACCGTCGGTTTGGGCACACAAGGCCGTGTGGCGTCGCGTGCAGGGGTGCCTTTTGAGGTCGGATCTTCTTACCAGCTCCTGGTCGCGGTTAGGGGGTCCTTCTGGATTTAGGCTGCAGGCGTCGGCTGGAGGCTTGAGGCAGGTCAGGAGTCGCCGGATCTCGGGTCAGGATCGCCAGGGGGACCTCCTCGTGGTGTTTGCCCACTTGAGCTCGGGCCGTGGACGGCGGGTGCAGAGTGGGGCAGATTCGCGGTTCCGGCCGGAGCCAGAGGTTGCAGTTGAAAAAATCCGGTGTTCACGGGAGAAGCAGTCTTTGGAAGTGAAGGCAGGCAGGTCCTCCGGGGTTTTTGAGGTTGCTGGCTGCAGGACACACCGGGATTTCGCAGGAGCAGGTTCGAGGGGGAGACAGGCCGGTAGGGCTGGGGCCAAGTCTGTGGGCGTCTTCCTCTTATTAGCTGCTGCACAGCTGTTCGGTCCTTCTTCTTTTCTTCTTGTTTCTTGTCTGGATCTGAGGAAGCAAGGTTCAGGGGTGACCCTAAATACTAGATTTAGGGGCACTACAGGTAGGTAAAAAGCAGGGACCAATGGGTCCCTTCCCTGGGGTGGGTACACCCCCTATTATGCCACCCTCCAGTGGTAGGGGGGCATGTGCCTGTCCCTGGTTGGCTGAGTTTCCCCCATCTTCAAGATGGCGTGGACTGAGAGTTGTGCTTCACCTCGCCTCCCCCACCTGAGGGGTGGAGTTGGCAGAGGTGGGCATACCTCTCTTCCTCACTTGTTTTTCCCACCGGTTCTCCCGCCCAAGGTGGGGGTCAGAACCAGTGGGGACCAGTTGCTGAAAGCAGCAATTGGCCTGCGGAAGCTCACAAAGGCGGCAAGCCTTTGAAGCTTCCCCTTCGTGAACCCTGCCCATCCTGGGGGAGGAGGCTTGGCACCTCGTCCCAGGATGTGCATTGTTTCAGGCCCCAGAGAGCAGCAGGTTCTCGACCCAGGGTTCCAGAAACCTGTCTAGTGGTGGCAGCTGAAAGAAGCCACTCAGCCTGGACACTAGTGGTGGGTTAGTTTTCAGGGGGCATCTCCAAGATGCCCTCTGTGTGCATTTTACATTAAATCACACACTGGCATCAGTGTGGGTTTAATGTGCTGAGAAGTTTGATACCAAACTTCTCAGTTTTCAGTGTAGCCATTATGGTGCTGTGGAGTTCGTAGTTACAGACTCCCAGCACCATATACTCTTAATGGCAGCCCTGCACTTACAATGTCTAAGAATGGACTTAGACACTGTAGGGGTACAGGGCTCATGCACCTGTACCCTCACCACTGGTATAGTGCAAACAGCTAGAGGGGTGACTGACCTATGCGAGGGCAGTGGGTTGTTGGCATGGCACCCAGAGATGTGTGCCATATCGACTCTTCACTTTGTTCTGCGCCAAAACATACAGCCTGCAAAGACAGTGTGTGAGTGTAGGGGTACAGGACCTCCAAGGGTGGCACAATAAGTGCTGCAGCCCTTGGAGGCCTTCTCTGGTCACAGTGCCCTGGGTACCTGTGGTACCATTTACCAGGGACTGACCTGCGGCCAGAGATGCCAATTGGGTTTAGGCTTCAATGCAGTTTTAGGGAAAGAACATATGCCCTGGGTACCTGATTAGCAGGAGCCCAGGGCACACTCAGTCAAAGTACATCAGCAAAAAGTGGAGGCAACCATGCGGAAAGAGAGCACTTTCTCACAATGTTGAATATCAAAAGTTCTAAAATGTGCAAGAAGAACTTTCTGTCACTCAAGAAGGTATTATACTAAGAGGTTCGAGAATTGTCATACCCGAGTGCTTGAGACAACAAGTCATTGAGCTGACAACCAAAGGTTATTGTGGCATTGTAGCCACCATGAGAGCCCTATGAGACCGAGTGTGGTTTCCTCACCTTGATGAACGAGTCGAGAAGGAACTGAAAGCATGTCACCTGTGTAACTGCTGATCTCCTAAAGCAATACAGCACCAGCTAAATTCGCTGACCATCACAAACAAGTGTGGGAGAAAGTTGAAGTTGATTTCTTTGGATCCCTCAACATTGGACATCCTCTTATAGTTGTCATTGATGAGTACTCAAGTTTTCACTTTGTGGCAGATTTATCATCGATCACCCATGAGAAAGTCATCGAGAGGCTGGATGATATTTTTGCAGCATGGGGTGTTCCTTCCATTCTTAAATCTGACAATGTTCTGCCCTTCAATAGCAGAGAGATTAAGGACTTTCTCATTTGATTGAACGTCAAGCATCAGAAAGGACACCTCTCAGGCCACAGACAAATGGCGTTGTTGAACGATTTATGGGCACCCTGAAGAAAGTGTTTCAGTGCGCTGCGCTAGAAGGTATCGATCTCTTGTCCGTCTTAAGTCCAGCTCTTTGTGCCTATCCTCCATTTGATGCTGACCCATTGAGAGTTGTGCCAAGTAAAGGACATGGCGACCGCTCAACTTCTCTAAAACAGTACAAAAATAATGATCACAGTGGAAATCTGAATTAACATGGAACCAAATCATCACCTTGATAAATCAATTAATTCAATGTATTCATATTCATGAATTACTGGTGTTCATATTCAATGACAGCTCAAATATCTGTACATTTCTAAAATGGTGCTCCAAGAAAAGGAAGAAAAAAGAGCTCAGAAAACGTGTGCACTTGTGAGGGTTATAGAAGGAGAAAGGCGATGTGCAATATATACATCACAGACTGATAGTGACCTATCCATCCACTCTGAAGGCTAAATATGCAAAGAAAATAGTATCCTCATGACACAGTAAATCAATTTCTGTTGTCTGTATGTGAGAAACCAAGAAAGACCAACGTTTCGACCTCCTTGATGTGTGTAGAGTATTTTATCCTTAGCCTGGGGTCTTCATCAGGACATGTGGAGACACCTAGGGGTAATATTAAAATGGTCTTAATTAACTCAGGTGATGAAGAACATGAGTATAGTCGATTACGCAAGAAAGGCAATAAATGTTACCCTTGGAACCACATAGATAAATCTGTTGGTAAAATTTGGAAATATGGGCCCGCAGGCTCCTACGTCGTGGAGGCGAGCAAAGAGGACTCGCAGCATGCTGAAAACAAATTAAAAACTGTGTCAGCACCAACACAGTCTCGGGAAATAAGGCCATCACTTAATCGTCTGAGAATACCAAACCCACTTACTTAGTTATGAGTCGGTGTAGCATCAGGGTTAACCAATAATGGCCCTCTGTATACAAACCAATACTCTCTAAATAGGAGACATAAACCCATGGACTGCTTAATGGAATCCCTCAAAACATCCGAGAAGGAATGTTGCAAAATGAAGGTGCAGTAAGAATGAATGAAACTCACTTGATAAAACGTTGGGTATACTCAAAATCCAACGTGGACTGTGTCCTTGTAGCAATCTAAAAGGGAACCAGAGAGTAATGGTTTGACTCGTGTGAAACCTAAAAGTATTCGGCATCAAAATAAGAGCAAAAAATATTAAAACTAGGAGCCGCGACATACCTGAATGTTTGACCGCAGTAAATCAGCAATATGAAGTCATTAGTGGAATGTTCGAGTAAATCAATTATTCCATCCTAAACTTGAAACGATCTAAAAAGGACATGAGAGTATTACGCATAAGAAACCTCCAGGATTTGGGGCCTCAACGTGAATTAAAGAAGGAGGCTGGGAGCTGCGGCATACCTGTGCGCTCGGTCCGAATAAATCAGGAAACTGACGAGCGGGGCTGGAAAATGCCGACGGTTAAATCAGGTACGGAAGCGTGCACGCGTGGCACGCCGCCTGAACAGCCGCTGAATGCAGGCAGCGCCGCTCCGAAACGGCACGCATCATCTATTACAATGACAATGTCATTCTTGATGGCAAAATAACTCAAGAAATGAACCGATACGCATCCGGGTTGGTGGATGTAATATAAGACTGACTGCGACGGTGCCTTCTTGATGAAATAGTTAAGTCAGCTTGAACAGCCGCGAAATATTCTTGATGGGGAAAATAAAAGAATAAACCGACACCAGTCCGGGTCGGTGGAAGAAATAATGAAAATAATAATAAAAAAATGTAAACCTTACACTAAACCATTCCTTCTGAATAGAACAATTAACTCAGGGATTGAGTCAGGGATAAATAGATACCCATCCGGGTCAGTAGAAGTAATATCATTAAACCTGGAACTCTCAAAAAACAGTCCGAATCAGGAGCACTGTGTTGGGTGTAACCTTTGTGAGTCTTATAAATGGTAGTGACAGGTCGGTAGAAATTGAGAGCCTGTAGCCTGTCAGAAGTATAATACCATTAAAAGCAAGTTACAGAAAAATGGAAATGCATATATATATATATATATATACCATATACATAATTGTAACAAACAGTGTGCATGGAATGCATCCATTTACATTCCCGGACGTTGAGGACTGAGTTAATGTCACCGCCCCTAATGCCCAGCGTAACCTTCTCAAGAACCACCCATTTGATGCTTTCTGGTGAGTGGCTTAGTGTTAGAAAATGCTCCACAAGTGGCGCCCCAACAGTCCCACACATGACCCTGCTACAATGTTGTAGGATGCGGGCCTTCACTTTCTTTTGTGTCTGCCCTATGTAAATCTGATTACATGGGCAAATTATGGCATAAATGACGTCAGTGGTGTTGCAGTTGGTGTGTGTTTTTAAATCCACTGTGTGCTGTTTGTAGTTAAGCTGCCTGGTCTCAATGGTGAGACTCCACGCTTCGCAATGGCCGCATTTAAAGTGGCCCACAATTTCAGGTAAGTGCCACAGAGTTTGAATGGAAGGCTGTGGCGGAGTTTCCAGAAGTGAACGGACCACATGATCCTGTATGCTATTACCCTTCTTAAACGAATGCATCGGAGGATCTGTCAATTCTAGGTCGTCGGAGATTAGCTTCCAATGGTTGGTAATAATCCGTTTAATTTCATTGCTGCGGGTGCAGTACGTGGTGACACATACTAATCTGTTCATGGGATGATTAGTGCGTGGCTTAGGTGTTAGGAGAATCTCTTTTGGGTTGAACCATGCCCTTTTTTGGGCTCGTTTTAGCAGTCTTCTTGGGTATCCCCGCTCAATAAGGCGACTCAGAAGGCCCTCTGATTCTGTAAAGTAGTCATCTTTGTGTGAACAATTTTGGCGAATTCTGAGAAATTGGTCGAAAGTCACATCATCCCGCAGACCTCTAGGATGATGGCTGCTATATCTTAGTAGGGTGTTCCTTTCCGTTGGTTTTCTGAAAAGAGTGGGGTACATTGAATTATTCTCAGTATTGATGGAAATATCCAGAAAATCAATGGTCTTTGGGTCCCAGTGTATTGTGAATTTAATGTCACTTGATCTTTCATTAAGCCACTGGAAGAATGTCTGCAATTCTGTAGGACTCCCAGTCCAGATGAGCAACACGTCATCTATATAACGTTTCCGCAGAGTTATGTGGTTCATGTAGGGATTGATTTCATTGTAGATTAATACATCCTCAAAGTTGTCCATATACAGGATCGCTGGGTCCGGAGCAAAGCTCGCGCCCATGGCGACGCCCTTAGTTTGTAGATGGTATTCGCCCTGGAAGTAGAAAAAGTTCCTCATCATAGCTGCCTCCAAAAGTTTGTTGATGAATTCCGTTGGGAACAGGGCGGGTAAAGGTTTCTTGTCCAGTGCATAGCCTATTACTTAAAGGGCTGGCAGTTGTGGAATACTGGTGTATAGAGAGAGAATGTCCATAGTGACCAGTAGTTGGCATTTGGGGTCAAAAGGCGTATTATCAACCAAATTAATGGCCTCCATAGTGTCCCGTAAATATGATCTGGTCGACTCAGCCAATGGTTTTAAGAAAAAATCCACATACTTGCATAGTGGTTCCAGCAATGATCCACACCCTGAGACTATAGGACATCCCAGTGGATGTTCCATCTTTTTATGAACCTTAGGCAAGGTGTAAATTGTAGGTAAGCGTGGTTGTTTCTGGTTCAAAAAATTGAACTCCAGGTCAGTCAGAATACCCTGTCTTCTTCCATCCTCCGTGATTTTCAAAATCAGTTTGCTTGTTTCCTTAGTTGGATCCATGTTCAAACGTGTGTAACTCACACCATCCCTCAATTGTGTGTAGATTTCCGTCTTGTAGTCCGTAGTGCTCTGGACTTTATTGGTTCCACCTTTATCGACTGGTTTAATTACGATCAGCCGATTTCCCTTGAGGGAATACAGTGCCTCAAGCTCACCTTTATTGATGTTGTGTTTGACATACTGTTTATTAGAACACGTCTTCAGTACATCCCTGAGTACAACGCTCTCATATGTAAGTATTTTATGAGACATCAAAGGTGCAGGTAGCATGAATGTTGAGGGCACCCTTAAGCCTGTGTGGGATGTTGGTGGTAATGACTGGGAGTGTTTGAAAAAATATCTGTCTGACTTTTCTGAAAAAGCAATGTAGCTCAGCCTTCATGTTGAACTGGTTCGAGTAGGCGGTTTGTACAAAGGACAACCCTTTACTTAGAACCTTCTGTTCATCCTCTGTAAGTTCGTACGGAGCAAGGTTGATGATTGGGTCTGTAGTCTGTTTACCATCAGTACACACGCCATCTGGTCTGAATTTCCCCGTGGCTCTCCAGGGGGAATCAAACCTGTTTCTGACCCCGGGGTCTGCCTCCATCCCAATTCTGTCTCCGTTTTTGCTGGCCTCTCTGTGGACCTTGATTACAGTTGTACCCTCTCCCTCTGGGGGGCCTCCATTGGGCGTCCTATAAAAAAGTCGACCCTTGAGGTTGCTGGTACCAGTTGTCCTGATGTTGGTAAATTAAGCTGGTGCCCGGTTGTTCACCCTCGCTCCTAGCGCTGTTGGAGCCTGATGAATCTGAGATCGTGGTAAAACGCCTGTAGCCCCTGTATCCTCCTCTGCCTCTATTGGAGAATTGTCCCTGTATATCTTGCTTGTAATAATCCTCCTAGAGAAGGGTAGGTTGTCTTCTTATTGTAGAAGCGGATATCCTTGGATAGTTTATCCAACTTCTTGGCCTGATTGTTGCTGTCAAAATCCTTGATGGTTTTATCTGTGGCACTTACCTGAAATTGTGGGCCACTTTAAAGGTAGCTTAACTACAAACAGCACACAGTGGATTTAAAAACACACACCAACTGCAACACCACTGACGTCGTTTTTGCCATCATTTGCCCATGTAAACAGATGTGCATAGGGCAGACACACCAGAAAGTGAAGGCCCGCATCCTAGAACATTGTAGCAGGGTCAGGTGCAGGACTGTTGGGGCGCCACTTGTGGAACATTTTCTAACACTAAGCCACTGACCAGAAAGCATCAAATTGGTGGTTCTTGAGAAGGTTACGCTGGGCATTAGGGGCGGTGACGTTAACTCAGTCCTCAACGTCCGGGAATGTAAATGGATGCATTCCATGCACACTGTTCATGATGGTTTAAATAAACTGGATGCCACTAATGCACAATTATTTTGTCTGAATAATGAATGAACTGTTTGTCACAATTATGTATATGGTATATATATATCTGCATTTCTATTTTTCTGTAACTTGCTTTTAATGGTATTATACTTCTGACAGACTACAGGCTCTCAATTTCTAGTGACATGTCACTACCATATATAAGGTTACACGCAACACAGTGCTCTGATTCAGACCGTTTTTTGTGAGTCCCGGGTTTAATAATATTACTTCTATTGACCCGGATGGGTATCGATTTATCCCTGACTCAATCCGTGACTTAATTACTCTATTCAGAAGGCATTGTTTAGTGTAAGGTTTACATTCTTTTATTATTATTTTTATTATTTCTTCCACCGAACCGGACGGGTGTCGGTTTATTCTTTTATTTTCCCATCAAGAATATTTAGCGGCTGTTCAAGCTGACTTAACTATTTCATCAAGAAGGCACCATCACTGTCAGTCTTTTATTACATCCACCAACCCGGATGGGTATCGGTTCCTTTCTTGAGTTATTTTGCCATCAAGAATGACATCGTCATTGTAATAGATGACGCGCGCCGTTTCAGAGCGGCGCTGCCTGCATTCAGCAGCTGTTCAGGCGGCGTGCCACACGTGCGCGCTTCCGTACCTGATTTAACCGGCGACATTTTCCAGCCCCGCTTGTCAGTTTCCTGATTTATTCAGACCGAGCGTACAGGTATGCCGCAGCTCCCAGCCTCCTTCTTTAATTCACGTTGAGGCCTCGAATGCTGGAGGTTTCTTATGAGTAATACTCTTATGTCCTTTTTAGATCATTTAAAGTTTAGGATGGAAAAATTGATTTACTCGAACGTTCCACTAATGACTCCATATCGCTGATTTACCACGGTCAAGCACATACAGGTATGTTGCGGCTCCTAGTTTTAATATTTTTTGCTCTTATTTTGATGCCTAATACTTTCAGGTTCCACACGAGTCAAACCATTACTCTCTGGTTCCCTTTTAGATTGCTACAAGGATACAGTCCACGTTGGATTTTGAGTATACCCAATGTTTAATCAAGCGAGTTTCATTCATTCTGACTGCACCTTCATTTTGCAACATTCCTTCTCGGATGTTTTGAGGGATCCAATTAAGGAGTCCATGGGTTTATGTCTCCTATTTAGAGCGTGTTGGTTTGTATACAGAGGGGCCACGATTGATTAACCCTGACGCTACACCGGCTCATAACTAAGTAAGTGGGTTTGGTATTCTCAGGCGATTAAGTGATGGCCTTAGTTCCCAAGACTGTGCTGGTGCTGACACAGTTTTTAATTTGTTTTCAGCATGCTGGTAGTCCTCTTTGCTCGCCTCCACGACATAGGAGCCCACGGGCCCATATTTCCAAATTTTCCCAACAGATTCGTCTAGATGGTTCCAAGGGTAACATTTATTGCCTTTCTTGCGTAATCGACTATACTCATGTTCTTCATCACCTGAGTTAATTAAGACCATTTTAATATTACCCCTAGGTGTCTCCACATGTCCTGATGAAAACCCCAGGCTTAGGATAAAATACCCAACACACATCAAGGCGGTCGAAACGTTGACGGTCTTTCTTGGTTTCTTACGTACAGACAACAGAAATTGATTTACTGTGTCATGAGGATACTATGTTCTTTGCATATTTAGCCTTCAAAGTGGCTGGATAGGTCACTATCAGTCTGTGATGTATATATTGCACATCAACGTTCCTCTTCTATAACCCTCACAAGCGCACACCTTTTCTGAGCACTTTTTCCTTCCTTTTCTTGGAGCACCATTACAGAAATGTACAGATATTTGTGCTGTCATTGAATATGAACACAAGTAATTCATGAATATGAATAAAATGAATTAATTGATTTATCAAGGTGATGATTTGATTCCATGATAATCCAGATTTCCACTGTGACCATTATTTTTGTACTGTATCTTACCGGGGTCTGGTGGAAGTTCAGGTTCCCCCATTGTTCTGTAACTCAACTTATTGGAAAGTTCATTACAAGAGACTCATCCCATTTCAAACATCTTCCTCGATGTTTGTTTGCTCCAGATCTCATGACTGAGCAATTGCACCCGAGTGCCCAAATCAAGCATCTGAGTATACATCTATGATGCCAGATGACAGCACCACTACTTCACCTCATACGACTTGATCTGGAAGATTGGTGCAAGCACTTCTATGACTCGTTGAGGAACTCTAATGTATATATGTTGTTCAGACTTATTTAACAAGGGGGAGATGTAGTGTCATGTGATCATGTGCAGTAGGACCCTTGTGATCCTCGGCAGACTCCATACAAAGTTACATAATCAGTTGGGAGGTATTTAGGTGTTTGCAACCACAAGGCCCAGAAAAGATCTAGGGAAAAGGAACCAGAGGCACGGGGTACTAGGAGCCGGCAGCCTCCGTCATAAACTAATAATCACAAATAGGGCCGCTCCCAGCTGGATGTTTCTAGATGCTACAGTGTTTTATAATGTGAGTGAAGACATCTCACAAAAAGTGAAGGACTGGTCTCACACACCACCTGGTGTCATGCTTCATCATAGACCAGTCCTCGCCCTCTAAAAACTTGGTTTGATAGAGGGCGGGCATACACCTGACGACAGGGATGCACTTCTAAACTAAGTGGGGGCCCATATAAACAACAAGTGAGTTAAAAGGCCATTATAGATGCCAAATTAATTTTAATGTGACTGTCATCTATATGGTGTTTAAAAAGAATGGTCGGTGACGTAGGGATTCTATTGTCCCTCCACCGAATCTGATATGGTCGACATGTTTCTGCCTATCGGCCCTAAGGGCTCTACGGCATTCATCAGGACCTCGAAGAAAAGTTGGCGGGCTGAACTCTTACCAGATTATGGTGGAAGAGTTCCCACTATGTGGGGTGGAGAATCACACTCCACTTAAAGCGGCCTTATTCTAAAGCCTGTAAAAAAGAGAGACAAACATACAATCAAAAAGTAGCATCTAAATACAATATGGAAACCACTGGCAGTCATCCACATGCGTCAACCAGTATCGTGGGTGACTATAAGTGCACAGAACGTGTCAATCATAAGTGCACTCAGTAATAAGTATGGAGACACTATCTCCACCAAGTGCTTACTCTAATATATGGGACAAGGAGCCCCATAGGAGGGTAAGTGCAGCAGACCCCTTCGGGCGGGCTGCAAGTGAAAAAGGAGAAAAAGAAGACATAGCGCCATATGAAATATTAGCGGAAGAAAATCCAAGTATTCAAGCCCAGAGGTACAGCGGTACCTCTTGAGGACGCTGGGTTCGCATACCAGCAACAAGAGCCAAACACTAAATGACCAATAGTCATACACAAACGCATTCATACCCTTACTGTATCGTGATGTGGTCTCCGCGATATCACCTATGTGTGCTTGCTTCCCCTCCTCGACGGTAAATGAGTAGAGAATTCTCCGGCTATTTATAGTGCCTACGGCTGTCAATAAGCATTTAAAATGAGTGTGATCGGGATCAGGTGTTTGAAATCATGTCCGGATCCGGTGTCACAACCTGGTGATAACTATATCCAAGGTGATTGCCTGGGCTGCCTGACGAGCCGATGGCGGCGGTGTGGCCTAATAGGGGGCTTCCGGTGTACTGGGAACGTTCCAAACCTTGTAGGAATGTCTCAATGGGGCGCATGCATACCGGTCCTCCGTACATACAAGGACTAAACACATGCGCAGTGTGAACAGCGGAGCAACGCTGCTCATATCAAGTAGAGCAGCGCTGTGCACAAACCTGGACGTGACAAGCGAGAGGCAGAGTGTAATACATTTGCACTCTATATATCAGCACGATGGGGAAATTAAAAAGTTGGAAAGTGTAAAAACTGGTGGTGTAAAAACACACATGGGTAATTGATGGACGTGACAAATATCGCGTCTAGGTGGAAGTGTTCCTATAAAAAGGAATATATGACTGAGACCTTATAAATACAGGGAATTATCCCTAAGTGAGGTGCACAGGTTGTCATGTCTCAGTAACATGTAATAGCCCTCAAAACAGGGGCAGAATGTGTATTCTTATAATTCCCTAATACCTCAGGGGCATGTATTGGAAAACAGATAGTACTTACATTCTTAATAGTTAAAAGTGTACCGAGACCGGATATGCTGGAGGTAAATCAGCAATGGCCATATAAGAATGCCATATACCATTAGTTGGATCTAAGGCCATATAAGAATGCCATATACCATTAGTTGGATCTAAGGCCATGTAAGAATGCCATATACCATTAGTTGGATGTAAGGCCATGTAAGAATGCCATATACCATTAGTTGGATATGGAGATAGGACATCAAATAGATATGGAACATTAGTTGGATGTAAGGCCATATAAGAATGCCATATACCATTAGTTGGATGTAAGGCCATATAAGAATGCCATATAC
Source organism: Calotriton arnoldi (assembly GCA_963921515.1). NCBI lineage: Eukaryota > Metazoa > Chordata > Amphibia > Caudata > Salamandridae > Calotriton > Calotriton arnoldi. The sequence continues at coordinate 618,059 of CAWUFW010006159.1, forward strand.
CATTAGTTGGATGTAAGGCCATATAAGAATGCCATATACCATTAGTTGGATGTAAGGCCATATAAGAATGCCATATACCATTAGTTGGATGTAAGGCCATATAAGAATGCCATATACCATTAGTTGGATGTAAGGCCATATAAGAATGCCATATACCATTAGTTGGATGTAAGGCCATATAAGAATGCCATATACCATTAGTTGGATGTAAGGCCATATAAGAATGCCATATACCATTAGATGGATGTGGAGATAGGACATCAAATAGATATGGAACATTAGTTGGATGTAAGGCCATGTAAGAATGCCATATACCATTAGATGGATTTGGAGATAGGACATCAAATAGATATTGAACATATCAATATAGTATTTCTAAGGTGTTTATTGAGCCAACGCTATCCATGGAATCTCATCATTAAGCCCTTTCCTCCAGGATTGAAGGCGATAGACCCATCTCTGTTCTCGGATATGAAGTAGTTTGGTCAGGTCATTTTTACTTTTTCGCATCACTTCTAAGACCACCCATTTCAAGTCAGTATCTTTGTGGTTTTGTTCTAAGAAGTGTCTTGTCAGTTTCGTATTCATTTTCTTACATCGTATAGTACTGCGATGTTCGCTGATGCGGATCTTGATTTTCCGGGTCGTCATGCCCACATGCATCAGACTGCAGGGGCATGTGAGAAGATACACCACATTTTCTGTATTGCAGTTGCTGAAGCTGCTCAGTTTCCAAGGGCGTATAGTTCCTATATTTACTTCTTTGGTTGTCATCGTTAAAGGGCAAGCTACACAGCCTCCACATGGATAGTGTCCAATCGGTCTTTTGGGTGTTCCAGAGAGTCATTTGGTCCTCCCTATCTCCTGTGGGATCTTTAGCGTGTACTAGCTCGTCTCGCAGGTTCTTGCTTCTCTTATAGGCGAACAGCGCTGGTTCCCAATGTTTATCAGCACCATCCAAAATATGCCAATTTCTCTTTAGGATTTTCTGTACAATGTTAGAAGTTGGTGTGTACGTGGTCACACACACTATTCTGTCAGTTCTCTCCTTCTCGATGTTTTCTAACAGTGCTTCGCGGTTGTTGTTCCTGGCTCGTTTTTTGGCCTTTCTTATCAATTTCTTGGGATAGTGTCGATCCAGTAGTTTGTTCTCTAGGTCATTAGCTTGCTCATTGAAGTTCTCAGTCTCTGAACAGTTTCTGCGCACCCTGAGAAATTGGCCCACCGGTAGGTTATTGCGAAGAGCTTTTGAGTGGAAGCTTTCGTATAGCAAAAGACTGTTTTTGTCTGTTGGTTTACTATGTACCTTTGTACTGATTCCGTCTGCGGTCATGCTAATGTCAAGATCCAAGAAAACTGCATGATCTTTACTGATTGCATGGGTAAATCTAAGGTGTTGGTCTTTACTGTTGACCCATTCCACAAAACGTCTGGCTGTATCTTCGTCCCCACGCCAAACAATAAAAACATTGTCAATATAACGCTTCCATATTCTCAGTTGTTCAGAGAATGGGTTGTTTTCATGGAATATGTGATCCTCCTCAAACTGGTTTACGTATAGGCATGCCAAGCTAGGGGCAAAAGTACTGCCCATTGATGTACCAGTGATCTGATGATATAAAGTTCCTTCAAAGTCGCAAAAGTTTTCAGTCAACGCCACCTCAGCGCACTCCATGATAAAGTGTTGCCGAGTCAGGAAGTTCCAATCAGTATTTAGCAAAATGTGTTCCACGACCTCCAACGTGCGTCTTTGAGGAATGCTTGTGTATAGTGCCTCTATATCCATAATAATAAAGAGGTCTTCTATGTTGTTAGTGTCCAGGTCCCTCAGAAGGCAGAGTACATCCTTAGTGTCTCGGAGATACGATGGTGACTTCTGGACAATCGGTTTGAGAAACCAGTCACAGAACTGGGACAGGGGTTCCTTTTCCCCAGATATTTTCTGGGCCTTGTGGTTACAAGTTTGTGTACAGTAGACAGCTGTGGGAACAATTTTGGGGTATATTTCCACCCAACAGTGGGTCCTAAACTGAACTACCCTGTATTTATAACCAGGTGTATCTTAAAAATAAGAGATACACGTTCAGTGATATACATACCTACCAGTGGTGGTGTGTACTGTATCCATCTGAAATGGATACTGAACTAGCATTCAGTGAGGAGAATTATGCAGAGATACTTAGAACACCATCACTACTAGCGGAGGCAGTAGTGGCACAAACAGTTCAGAACACAGACGAATGGGCAGCCCTAACGTCTAAAAAGAAGGAGCAAATTCGTACAGCTCTACATGGAGCCTTCATGACAGAATATCTGAGAAAAAACAGCGCACCTAGGGGCCTTATAGTTACAAACGAACCTAGATTATTTCTGAATAGCAAGGAATTCCGCACAAACTGGTCAAGAATAGCGTGGAAGTGCACGAAGGACTGGCTAGTTTTAATTATAAATACGGCGAGAGAACTGGCTGATGCACTTTTGGTGGAGATCCAACAAAGCGAAAGTAGGCTGAAAACTATGATTCATATAACAGTATACAAAAAGAAACTGGAGGAAATTAATAAGGACCATTCTGACTATCAGGAATACCTTACCCAGTCTCAACTAACTAAACTTAGGAAGGACGTACAGAAGTTCAAATGTGAGATCGTATACCCATATACCACTGATGAATACTACGAAAAACCGTCCCACCAACAACAACAAGGGAAGAAACAACCACGGTTTAGAGCAACCCCGCAGAATTGGACCTTCAGCTCCGGGGAGGAGAGAAGTACAAGTGGCAGCAGCAGTGATGAGAGCACTGATAGCTATCAAGGGAGACGACAGCAGACCTATCCACAACAAATGATGCACCCACCAATGCCCCAATTTGGGTTCTGGCAACAACCATATTACCCACCAGGATTCGGCTTTCCCCAAGGCCCGCAGCCTTTTTTATACAGAGGCCGGGGAAGGGGAAAAGGAAGACAAAAAGGACAAAATACGAGAGTACAATGGGAAGACCAAACCCCGGTGGCAATGGGGACACGGAGCAGAGGGAGAGGGGACGGTCCATCAACAAGCAAAGAATGACAAATATTGTTAACCTCAGTGACTATATTCTCTCTGCTGATGAAGAATCGGTACTCTCGAAAGGCCTAGGTTTCGTTCCAACACCAATGAATGACCCCTTCATACTCAATACAGAACTGGCCCAGTTCTTCAGAAAAAATCAAACTCCGCAATTTCTTCGGGGAAATCAGTGAAGAACAGAGCGAGAAGAATCACACAGGCCTGAAAAAGAAATCTACCTTCATGCCTCCGACACAGACCATCCCCTGCCATATCATGGCTTTTGAGCAGGTGGTACTTAAGGAGGTAGAGAGTATCAATTTCAGACAGGTGAAGGGATTTCAAAACCTTACCAGACGGGAACTTTTAGCATTAGAGAAATTAAAGAACAACTCCGAACTCACGATCAAACCAGCTGACAAAGGGGGCGCTATTGTCCTCATGAACAAGTCTATGTACCGAGAGGAATGTAACCGCCTGCTGGGAGATACAGCCAGCTATGAAAGACACTTGGTGGATCCAACACCACGCCTTACAACAAAGATCAAAAGAATGGTGGATGCGGCATTGTGTAATGACTGGATCACGAAACAAGAGGCAGATTTCCTGCTCAATAAGGACCCCAGAACGCCGAGGTTCTATAGCCTCCCCAAGATTCATAAGGAGAAAATGCCACCACCAGGGAGGCCCATTGTCTCTGGTATCGGGTCAATACTTGAACCCCTGTCCCAGTTCTGTGACTGGTTTCTCAAACCGATTGTCCAGAAGTCACCATCGTATCTCCGAGAAACTAAGGATGTACTCTGCCTTCTGAGGGACCTGGACACTAACAACATAGAAGACCTCTTTATTATTATGGATATAGAGGCACTATACACAAGCATTCCTCAAAGACGCACGTTGGAGGTCGTGGAACACATTTTGCTAAATACTGATTGGAACTTCCTGACTCGGCAACACTTTATCATGGAGTGCGCTGAGGTGGCGTTGACTGAAAACTTTTGCGACTTTGAAGGAACTTTATATCATCAGATCACTGGTACATCAATGGGCAGTACTTTTGCCCCTAGCTTGGCATGCCTATACGTATACCAGTTTGAGGAGGATCACATATTCCATGAAAACAACCCATTCTCTGAACAACTGAGAATATGGAAGCGTTATATTGACGATGTTTTTATTGTTTGGCGTGGGGACGAAGATACAGCCAGACGTTTTGTGGAATGGGTCAACAGTAAAGACCAACACCTTAGATTTACCCATGCAATCAGTAAAGATCATGCAGTTTTCTTGGATCTCGACATTAGCATGACCGCAGACGGAATCAGTACAAAGGTACATAGTAAACCAACAGACAAGAACAGTCTTTTGCTATACGAAAGCTTCCACTCAAAAGCTCTTCGCAATAACCTACCGGTGGGCCAATTTCTCAGGGTGCGCAGAAACTGTTCAGAGACTGAGAACTTCAATGAGCAAGCTAATGACCTAGAGAACAAACTACTGGATCGACACTATCCCAAGAAATTGATAAGAAAGGCCAAAAACGAGCCAGGAACAACAACCGCGAAGCACTGTTAGAAAACATCGAGAAGGAGAGAACTGACAGAATAGTGTGTGTGACCACGTACACACCAACTTCTAACATTGTACAGAAAATCCTAAAGAGAAATTGGCATATTTTGGATGGTGCTGATAAACATTGGGAACCAGCGCTGTTCGCCTATAAGAGAAGCAAGAACCTGCGAGACGAGCTAGTACACGCTAAAGATCCCACAGGAGATAGGGAGGACCAAATGACTCTCTGGAACACCCAAAAGACCGATTGGACACTATCCATGTGGAGGCTGTGTAGCTTGCCCTTTAACGATGACAACCAAAGAAGTAAATATAGGAACTATACGCCCTTGGAAACTGAGCAGCTTCAGCAACTGCAATACAGAAAATGTGGTGTATGTTCTCACATGCCCCTGCAGTCTGATGTATGTGGGCATGACCACACGGAAAATCAAGATCCGCATCAGCGAACATCGCAGTACTATACGATGTAAGAAAATGAATACGAAACTGACAAGACACTTCTTAGAACAAAACCACAAAGATACTGACTTGAAATGGGTGGTCTTAGAAGTGATGCGAAAAAGTAAAAATGACCTGACCAAACCACTTCATATCCGAGAACAGAGATGGGTCTATCGCCTTCAATCCTGGAGGAAAGGGCTTAATGATGAGACTCCATGGATAGCGTTGGCTCAATAAACACCTTAGAAATACTATATTGATATGTTCCATATCTATTTGATGTCCTATCTCCACATCCATCTAATGGTATATGGCATTCTTATATGGCCTTACATCCAACTAATGGTATATGGCATTCTTACATGGCCTTACATCCAACTAATGTTCCATATCTATTTGATGTCCTATCTCCACATCCATCTAATGGTATATGGCATTCTTATATGGCCTTACATCCAACTAATGGTATATGGCATTCTTATATGGCCTTACATCCAACTAATGGTATATGGCATTCTTACATGGCCTTACATCCAACTAATGTTCCATATCTATTTGATGTCCTATCTCCATATCCATCTAATGGTATATGGCATTCTTACATGGCCTTACATCCAACTAATGTTCCATATCTATTTGATGTCCTATCTCCATATCCATCTAATGGTATATGGCATTCTTATATGGCCTTACATCCAACTAATGTTCCATATCTATTTGATGTCCTATCTCCATATCCATCTAATGGTATATGGCATTCTTATATGGCCTTACATCCATCTAATGGTATATGGCATTCTTATATGGCCTTACATCCATCTAATGGTATATGGCATTCTTATATGGCCTTACATCCAACTAATGTTCCATATCTATTTGATGTCCTATCTCCATATCCAACTAATGGTATATGGCATTCTTACATGGCCTTACATCCAACTAATGGTATATGGCATTCTTACATGGCCTTAGATCCAACTAATGGTATATGGCATTCTTACATGGCCTTACATCCAACTAATGTTCCATATCTATTTGATGTCCTATCTCCATATCCATCTAATGGTATATGGCATTCTTATATGGCCTTACATCCAACTAATGTTCCATATCTATTTGATGTCCTATCTCCATATCCATCTAATGGTATATGGCATTCTTATATGGCCTTACATCCATCTAATGGTATATGGCATTCTTATATGGCCTTAGATCCAACTAATGGTATATGGCATTCTTATATGGCCTTACATCCAACTAATGTTCCATATCTATTTGATGTCCTATCTCCATATCCAACTAATGGTATATGGCATTCTTACATGGCCTTACATCCAACTAATGGTATATGGCATTCTTACATGGCCTTAGATCCAACTAATGGTATATGGCATTCTTATATGGCCATTGCTGATTTACCTCCAGCATATCCGGTCTCGGTACACTTTTAACTATTAAGAATGTAAGTACTATCTGTTTTCCAATACATGCCCCTGAGGTATTAGGGAATTATAAGAATACACATTCTGCCCCTGTTTTGAGGGCTATTACATGTTACTGAGACATGACAACCTGTGCACCTCACTTAGGGATAATTCCCTGTATTTATAAGGTCTCAGTCATATATTCCTTTTATAGGAACACTTCCACCTAGACGCGATATTTGTCACGTCCATCAATTACCCATGTGTGTTTTTACACCACCAGTTTTTACACTTTCCAACTTTTTAATTTCCCCATCGTGCTGATATATAGAGTGCAAATGTATTACGCTCTTCCTCTCGCTTGTCACGTCCAGGTTCGTATACAGCGCTGCTCTACTTGATATGAGCAGCGTTGCTCCGCTGTTCACACTGCGCATGCGTTTAGTCCTTGTATGTACGGAGGACCAGTACGCATGCGCCCCATTGAGACATTCCTACAAGGTTTGGAACGTTCCCAGTACACCGGAAGCCCCCTATTAGGCCACACCGCCGCCATCGGCTCGTCAGGCAGCCCAGGCAATCACCTTGGATATAGTTATCACCAGGTTGTGACACCGGATCCGGACATGATTTCAAACACCTGATCCCGATCACGCTCATTTTAAACGCTTATTGACAGCCGTAGGCACTATAAATAGCCGGAGAATTCTCTACTCCTTTACCGTCGAGGAGGGGAAGCAAGCACACATAGGTGATATCGTGGAGACCACATCACGATACAGTAAGGGTGTGAATGAGTTTGTGTATGACTATTGGGCATTTAGTGTTTGGCTCTTGTTGTTGCTGGTATGCGAACCCAGCGTCCTCAAGAGGTACCGCTGTACCTCTGGGCTTGAATACTTGGATTTTCTTCCGCTAATATTTCATATGGCGCTATGTCTTCTTTTTCTCCTTTTTCACTTACAGCCCGACCGAAGGGGTCTGCTGCACTTACCCTCCTATGGGGCTCCTTGTCCCATATATTAGGGTAAGCACTTGGTGGAGATAGTGTCTCCATACTTATTACTGAGTGCACTTATGATTGACACGTTCTGTGCACTTATAGTCACCCACGATACTGGTTGAACCATGTGGATGACTGCCAGTGCTTTCCATATTGTATTTAGATGCTACTTTTTGATTGTATGTTTGTCTCTCTTTTTTACAGGCTTTAGAATAAGGCCGCTTTAAGTGGAGTGTGATTCTCCACCCCACATAATGGGAACTCTTCCACCATAATCTGGTATGAGTTCAGCCCGCCATCTTTTCTTCGAGGTCCTGATGAATGCCGTAGAGCCCTTAGGGCCGATAGGCAGAAACATGTCGACCATATCAGATTCGGTGGAGGGACAATAGAATCCCTACGTCACCGACCATTCTTTTTAAACACCATATAGATGACAGTCACATTAAAATTAATTTGGCATCTATAATGGCCTTTTAACTCACTTGTTGTTTATATGGGCCCCCACTTAGTTTAGAAGTGCATCCCTGTCGTCAGGTGTATGCCCGCCCTCTATCAAACCAAGTTTTTAGAGGGCGAGGACTGGTCTATGATGAAGCATGACACCAGGTGGTGTGTGAGACCAGTCCTTCACTTTTTGTGAGATGTCTTCACTCACATTATAAAACACTGTAGCATCTAGAAACATCCAGCTGGGAGCGGCCCTATTTGTGATTATTAGGTATTTAGGTATGTCTGAGTTAGGCTTGGGCGGTGCTTGCAGAGTTGCACTCCACGGAATTCCACAGAGTTACAGAAAAACTCAGTGAGAATCCGTGGAGTTCAGTGAGCAGGCAGGGTAAGCGGGATTTATTCATTCTATCTCGGGCCCACACAGAATGCACCATACAAACAAACAACTACAAATCCAAAGCAACCCATGGCCCTGTCCCATCCCAGATGTCAACCGGACCTTGGCATGTCCAGCTATGAAACCACGGGTCTAGATAACTCTATATAGGGTAGCACCCCACACTCACCTCAAGCTGCTCCTGCTCCAGCTCTCTAGCTCAGCAAATGATGGGACCCCAAATTGCTCACCCCACAGCACGCACACAGCCCCCAGGGGCATGCGGGAGAGGTGCCACGGCCCCCGCTGCACGGCATGGCACAGCAGAGCCCCGACCATGGAGAACCGCAGCCTCCTCCTCATCCGACCACCACCAGCTAACATGTGACTGCACAAGTCTTCAGAGTCGTCCATGGCAGAGTCAGGCACAATGTCACTGCCCAGCCCTCAGTGGTAGTGTAGGATGTGCGACAAGGTAGCCTGCCCGTTCATCCCAGCACAGTACTCAGGGGCATATTCACAATAAAGTAGCAAAGTGTGTCGTTGAGCCAAGAAGGCTAACAACACGCTTTGTCACTTTAAAAACGCAGGCCTGCACCATATTTACTAGAATCTGGTGCAGCCCTACGTTTCCCCCTGCGCTGGCGCTAACTTTAGCTGCCTAGCCCCAACGCAGTGCACCATAATGCAAGGCTGCCTGTGCTGAAGAGAAGATTGTTCATGTGCACCTAAACTATCTTTAAATGTTTTTTTGTATCTTTTATGCGTGCTGCTTAATGCAGCACACATAAAAGTTGCAAAACAGCATTTTTTTAGATGATTGTTTATGTGCAGGAAGGGGGACCCTCTTGCACATAAACAATCATTGGCATTTTGTTGTTTCTATGTGTGCTGCAAAATGCAGCACACATGGAAACAGCAAAAACTAGGAGAAATAAAGCATTTCACCTCATTTCGCCTGTTTAAGACCAGGTTTTCCCTGGTCTTAATTTTGGCGCTGCCTCCTATTTAAGCCACCCCTGTAAATAGGGGGCAGCGTCAAAATCAATGGGTGTTGTGGTGGAACGCCCACCGCAACACCCATTGCCCTCCCCTTTCACGCTGTTACTGCATGAAAGGGTGCCTTATTTACAAGGCAGCGTTAATCCACGTTAAGTGCCTTAACGCTTCCTTGTAAATAAGGTGAAGCCCCTATCGTCACCACAATGTCACTAACAGTGACGTTATGGTGGTGATAGGGCTTGTAAATATGCCCCACAATATCTACAAACCAGCCAATCCTATAGATGAGGCCTCAGGCCATCCACAGACCCACCCATGTGCACTCCAGACAGCTATGTCTCTATAGGGACACTGCAGACCCCACCATGTCCCACGAGCTGTCAGTTACCTGTGATAGGGACACTTCTGCCCCCACCATGCCCCACACTCCTTCAGGCCTCTGTCATGTTTGTTGTCCCCTCTTGCTCTACTGTGCCAGAGTGCACTCTTTTTTTATCTCGATTACGGACTTTGCAGCAGTCATTAGCTTGTGCCAGGAGATCCATCATTCAGCCGAGAAGTTTACCTGCTGTCATTACCTCACTGAGCTGCCACCACGTTGTCCACCTCACATCTACCTTCTGTCACGTCGCCATTTGCAGACAGCTTCCCGGGGCGCAGAGGTGATACAAAAATCTCAAATCCAATTTGCACGTCTTGAGTTTTTTTTGTATTTTTGTTTATTTGCTGCCACTCCTGATAATTACAAATTAAATTTGAATCATGTTTTGAGGTGGAAAGAAGTGCACGCCTCCTCCTTGGTGTCGCAGCGGGAGGTGGAGGCCAGGTAGCGACCCTGTGGAGCGAGCAGGACATTTTGGGGAGCTCGGAGTGGCGGGTTCTCCTTTTGTGGGTCCATGCTGTAGTGGGTTAATGCCTATCTCTTGATGTGGACCAAAATAGGACCACTACCTTGTACTGGGAAGGGATTCAGGGACAGGAGACTGTAAACTAAAGGGTAAATGAGTATGGAAAAGAGCTGCATTTTCACTAGTTGTACCACCCCTTAAGAACTGTACCCTCTCATGGCTGTTCCTCTCTAGGAAGGACTGCACATTACTGGCTAGTGATAAGTTCAACCAGATATGCTGGGAAGATCACCAAGAAAAGGCTTCAATGGGCCACTGTGACATTGTGCATCAGGGGCACGGCCAGGCTTTAACTCTGCTCCGTGGCAGTCAGCGGAGTGTCAGCCAAACTCCGCACTGCAAGCATAGCGTAGAGTGGGAAAAACTCTGTGAACTCCGCCGGCGAAGCGGAGTGCACCGCCCACCCCTAGTCTGAGTGTGGTCAATAAAGTTTATGATGTAGAGCATTCAATTAACGGTTGAATGTTGAAGAATAAAGACGTGTTACAGAGCTCTGTGTTTGGCATGGGAATTTGCGTGCTCCAGAGCTGGGGAGGATGCGACTGGAGCAAGCTTTACAGCGAGCAGATTCTGTACCCATACTTGGGCATGTTCTAAATTTATTCTGTATGACAAATGATGGTGTAATTCTATGTGTAATTTTCACAAGATTGAAAGGAATGTAGGTACCCCACATGAATTACTTACTGCAGATCTAATACGGACCCAGGTATCATCTTTTGAACAGAAATTCCTTTAAGTAATTCAAGTGGCTGCAACAAACAAGGAGTGTTTCCTAGAGCGTACTGCTTCTGCGTTGACTCTGGGCAGAGCATTATTACTTGGCAGCCATACAGGAGGCAAAAGCCTCTAGTAAATACTGTCAAAGACGAGCACACATAAGAAAATATGTTCTAGTGTGTATATCAGTAACACCAGACTGCCAATGGGGTCCAACAAAGCCCATTCCTCAACCTACCTCCTCTGCCTGTTACAGCTTTAGAATACACTGGTGGGTTACTTAACCGGTGGTGATAATTTGCACCATTGTACAGTTTAGCACTCTATTACATGTTACAAGGATGCAGTACTTTGCTCTTGTTTGTATAACATCACTCTAGCTGATTATCATGTCACATGCTGCATTACAAAAGATCACTAGACTCAAACACTAATAATATTTCCACAAATTATCCTACTTTGGTATCACTTTGTTAGAGAATGAGGTGGGCCCAATTCACAAAGGTAAGCTTAAACTTTTGTGTAATATTACTACTTTTTGATGTTCACAAAGGTGAGTTACTACTTGTAAAGTTGGACTTTTGGTCTAAGTTTACCTTTGGGAATTCAAAAAGTAGTAAAATTACACAAAAGTGTAGGTTTACCTTTGCGAATCAGGCCCTTTGTGTCTTATGCAGAGTATATGCAAGCTTTATACTGGTGCATGTGCCTAGCTAAAGGGGTTATTGAGGAGAGATGGCCCACAACCACACATCACCATCTCTTTTAAAGGTCAGCTCCGAGCCTCAAGAAAGAAGTGGTTACATGTGGCTAGTATAGACCAGAAGGATCAGCACCTGGACATTCCAAAGTAAAGTATGAAAATGCGATGCTATTCATTTTGTCTGGGGTATTTAATCCGTCTTGATTGTAATTTCAGCGCTGACTCCATGTTGACAGCATCGGGGGAAAGTCCTTGCGTCTGTGTAGTAACTTTAGTACCTCTATCCCCTGTCATTTAATGTCTAGAGCAGTATGGTTCATTTCAGAAAACAAATAACAAGTAAGGGTGTTAGAATATTTTACTCTGTTCTGCTCTAGGATGGCCAAAGCGATATTTAAACCCTACATTTTCTTCCAAACATATCCAGGCTACATGCCTAGTCCACTTTCATGGTTAGACTACATGGCCACCCCTATTTTCTATTCAAGTACCAACCAATGCAGAAGATCCTTAACCACACCTGGCGAAGTTGAAGTGGGAGTGGCAAACATTTATTCCAGATGATTTAACCTTGAGACTTAGTCATCTCTCTTCCACTAATCTCTCTTCTTGTCAATAGACCATAATGATTCGCTTACAAACATAAACTCTGTATGTTGTTGCTTGACAAAACTCTTCTGCTCCAAACAATGTGAATATTCCACTTCTAAAAATGTAAGAAATCCAAGGTTCTCCTCCGAACTTCATGATCGCACATTGAATGCCCGACAGTGATGCAGAGACTATCACCTCGAAATAAGAGAAGCACACAAAGCAGTCTTTGCAACTTGTAAACAGAAGATTAAGGAAGCAAAGTTTACGTGTGTGAGAAATTGGGTTTCTGGTTGAGGGGGTGTGAGCCCCTCTGAAGCAACAGCCACAATCCTTGTCAGGGTGAAAGTCACTAAATTTAACCAGTGCTTAATTCTCCGGTAGCTTGGAAACAAAAGCAGTCAAGCTTACCCTGGAGGCAATGTGTAAACTATTTATGCAGTGCTCAAACAGTAATAAAGGGAAAGCACAACACAAGAAAAATATCAGACCAAATTTGAAAAGTAAAGTAAAATGTAATAAATAAAATGACACCAAAACAACAAAATTCCAATCAGTAGATTTGGAATAATGAATTTCAAATTTTGAAGTAAAAAATAGCAACATAAGAACAGAGCGCCAACCACGGGTATCTGGTCCCGCAAGACTGGGGAAAAGTCGAAAGTTAAGCCAACCACGATTTAGTGCAGTTTGGCTACAAGGAGTGGATTGGGTCTGGTCTCGACTTAACTTTAGACTTAATAAAAATGTTTGAGCAGGTAAAGTTCAGCGGGGCAAGTAAGCTGGTGGTGTCTGAGGAGGAGGCATCATTATCGGGGAGCTACTAGACAAGTTTACGGTGAAGAGTAGCCAACAAGAAGTCCACTAGACTGGATACCCCTTCTGTGAGGAGCCATAGTTGAAAATGGGGAGAACTACCCAATCTCCTGGGATTTCTCATCACTAAGGTGGAAGTACCTGGACGGACCATCAGCATTCAAGTGGTCTGACCCAGGGCGGTGTTCCACCGCATAGTCCATTCCCTGTAGGAAGATAGACCACCTCAACAAATTGGTATTCACACCCCTTATTTGCATGAGTTATCAGAGGGGCCTGTGGTCTGTCTGAACTTGAAAGTGAGCCCCAAACAGGTATGGTCTCCGCTTCTTCAATGCAGAGACCACAGGAAAGGCTAATTTCTCAATAGCTCTCCACCTCTCTTCTCTGAGAAGTTAACTCATACTGATGAAGAGTTCAGGTTGGTCTACCCCTTCCTCCTTTAACTATGATATTACAGCCTTTATGTCATTCTCTGAAGCATCAGTCTGCCCTATAAAGTCCTGGGAGAATTCAGGAGCCTTGAATACAGGTGCCACACAAACGGCGTCCTTGAGGGTGTCAAAGGCTTTCTGACAGGCCTTCGTCCAGGTCACCTTCTTGGGCTGCTTCTTAGAAGTCAGCTCAGTTAGGGTCGAAACAATGATGCCATAGCCAATAACAAACTTCATATAATATCCAGTGAGGCCCAGGAAGGTCCTCACTTCTGTCTGAGTTTTTGGGGGTTCCTAGGCCAAGATAGTCTCTGGCTGGGGTAGAGGGCTGCACCCTGTACCCACCCACGAGGTGTCCAAGATACACCACAGAACCCTGCGCCATTTGGCATTGCTGGCCTTGACAGTCAGGTCCTGAAGTACCTTCTGGAGGTGAAACGGGTGGTACTCCTAGCTTCTACTGTAGACACCTATGTCATCCAAGTTGGCAGGACTGAAGGACCTCATCCCGGCCAGGACCCTGTTTATCAACATCTGGAAGGTGGAGGGCATTAATTAATCCAAAGGGCATCACTCTGAATTGGAAGTGTCCCTCTGGGTTTGAGAATGCTGACCTCTCTTTTGCCCCCTCAGTCAGGGCAATCTGCCAGTACTCTGATAAAAGATCAAACATACTCAGGAACCTGGCAGCTCCTAGCATGTCAATAAGCATGTCAATAAGCATGTCAATAAGCTCATAGGCTCACGGCCGAAGACACCGCCTCGACCATGAAAAGCATCCACTCGGGGGGGGGGGCAACGACCCCTGCCCCCCTCACATCTACCACAGAGCCGTGGCCGCCATCGCACCCGAACTACAATGAACCATCAACACCACCTTCAAAACAGGCACCTTCCCAGATGACTGGAAGTGCACAGAAGTCAGACCCCTGCTCAAGAAGCCCACAGTTGACCCCACCGACCTCAAGAACTATCGGCCCATCTCACTCCTCCCCTTCGCAGCCAAAGTTGCAGAGAAAACAGTCAACAGGAAACTGACACGATTCATTGAACAGAACGCCATCCTCGACCCGTCCCAATCTGGATTCCGAAGCAACCACAGAGACCGCCCTACTCGCCGCCACAGACGACATCCGCACCCTCCTGGACCAAGGACACTCCACAGCCCTCATCCTACTCGACCTATCAGCGGCTTTTGACACCGTCTCCCATCGCACACTAGTCACTAGACTACACGACGCAGGCATACAAGGAACAGCCCTGGACTGGATCCGATCATTCCTCACCGGAAAAAGCCAAAGGATCAGACTCCCACCCTTCCTCTCCGACCCCACGAAAATCACCTGCGGAGTCCCACAGGGTTCATCACTGAGCCCCACCCTCTTCAACATTTACATGGCCCCCCTCGCAGCCATCGTCCGACAACACGGCCTCAACATCGTATCCTACGGCGACTACACCCAGCTCATCCTCTCCCTCACCAAAGACCCCACCACTGCCAAACTCAACTTCCAGAAAGGAATGCAAGACGTCGCAGTCTGGATGACCAACAGCTGCCTGAAGCTCAACGCCGAGAAGACAGAAGTCCTCATCCTCGGTACCACCCCTTCTGCATGGGACAGCACCTGGTGGCCGACCACCCTCGGAAGCCCACCTACCCCCTCAGACCACGCCAAGAACCTCTGCATCGTACTCGACTCATCACTCACCATGAACCGACAGTCAACGCCGTCACCTCAATCTGCTTCAACACCCTCTGCATCCTCCGCAAGACCTTCAAGTGGATCCCCCCTGAGTCAAGGAAGACAGTCACCCACACACTGATCACCAGCAGACTGGACTATGGAAATGCACTCTACGCCGGCATCAACAAGTCCCTACTCCGCAAACTCCAGACAGTACAGAACACCGCCACCAGACTCGTCCTCGGCATCCCCCGACACGAACACATCAGCCAACACCTACGAAGTCTCCACTGGCTCCCTGTGGAGAAAAGAGTCACTTTCAAAATCCTCCCTCACACCTACAAATGCTTACACAACAACGGACCCAAATACCTCAACGACAGAATCAACTTCCACATACCCAAAAGAAACCGCCGATCTTCCAACCTCGCACTGGCCGAAACCCCGCGCATCCACAGAGCCAGAGCAGGCGGAAGATCCTTCTCTCACATTGCAGCCAAGACCTGGAACGAGCTACCGGCAGACATCAGACGCGCCCCCTCCCTGAACACCTTCAGGAAGACCCTCAAGACCTGGTTCTTCGGCAAAACAGATCTGTGGACCCCCCCCCCCAGCACCTTGAGACCCTCATGGGTGAGTAGCGCACTTACAATTCCCTGGTTGATTGATTGATTGATTTGTAGGCTCAGGGGATGGGTGTGCATCAGTCTTGGTGACTGAGATGAGCCCCCTGTAGCCCACACAGAACCTGAATTCTGGGGCAGTGCCTGGTGGGGCAGCTTTGGGTACCAGCACTACTAGGCTGGACCAGGAACAGGACACCCTGTAAATGTTATTTTTCATAGGTATACTGTCTCTAGTATCATGCGTACACAAGTGTGTAAGCCCAGGAGTATTGGAGAACAGACAGACACACTACCCTAACAACTGGCGACAGTCTCCCTGATGCTCTGGGGTCAAGGTAGGGCAGAGATGGACACCCTCCACTGACGCATCATGCACCTTGGAGGAAAGGAGGTCACCATGAGCATGGTGACTTCAGCCCTCTCTGAGTCTTACTTAAGAGAATTTGCATGGAGTACCCATAAGGGGTTCCGGAGAGTCTTGAGGTCTACCTAGCAAGTAATTTCAAAATGTTCCCGTTCACCTCATAAGACCCTGACCATTGGTCTTGGAGAACCCTGGGCTCCAGTGACTCCATATCGCATACTTTCTGCCCAGGCAAAAACCCTGCTATAGTGGCCTTCTGGTCACAATGTCTTTGGCTACGACATGGACCTTATGCCCAAATTTTCCCAGTTTTTGACTGGCAGAGACCTGGGCAACCCCTTCCAGTAACCATGTTGCTGACAACGCAGATAATGCCCAAGCACAACAGTGCCTTCTGGAATTGGTCCCAAGAAGGAGGAAAAAGCCCAAGAGCAAAAAACCTCCACAATGGCTTCAATGTGGTGGGGATGGTCTTCAGGCCAAGAATCTGGGAAGAGGGGAGGACAAAGTGAAAATCCTGAACTCCAGGCAGACAATAGGGTCCCAGAAGAAGGACTGAAGCGCTGGATCACACCACAGGAGACCTGGAACTGTTGCGACACAGAGTGAAGAGATCTTCCTCCTTATATAGGTAGAAGACAGAAAATTACCTCACAGGATATTCCCATAGAGTTCAATGTGGAGACAGCCATCCTGCACTGGGCAGAATAACCTATCCCAGAGATCCTCACCTAAGTACTCTAAGAAGAAGAAGCTGCCAGACCATGAGGAAGCTGAGGCTGTTTCCCCCAGGTGATCTCTCTTTCACAGGACCGTGTGTTCCGCCCACTTGTCATGGCCTCGAGTGCTGGCTCCCAGCGGGACGCCACACCATCCTGAACATGGGAGCTTTTTTAGGAGCTGGGTGCCCTGCCTCTTCCCCTTCCTGTTCTTGGAAGCTGCCTGGGTCATTTTCCTAGGGTCAAAGCTGTCTTGATTCCCTTCTTGGACAGCCATGGACCTTGTAGTCAGAAACGAGGAGAGGATGTGGTGCAGTGGTCAGAGCTGCCAACTCGGGAGCTGGGGATCCGGGCTCGAGTCTTTGTGTCGGCTCAACATCTTGTGATTCTGGGCAAATCATTTAACCTCCCCATGCCCATGGACAGTGCCTGGATACCCTCACAGGTGATAAGCCGTGCTATGTAAATCTACAAATTAATTAAATACATTTTTTTAAAAACCACTCACGCATACCTAACTGCTCCAGGTGTGAGCTCATCTCCACTTCTTTCCAGAGTGTGTGCACTCCAGGTCATCGCCTAACGGACAATCTACATGCATGGCAGGGATCACAGCTTCTTTTGTAGAACCTGGGACTCCACACTCAAAGGGAGCTAGAGCCGCTGGGTAAAGACTGCCCTAGTTGTCTGCCACTACAACCTGGTGGAATGTATTGCAAAACACCTGCTCTGAGGACACCAGGTGTCAGCAGACAGTAGTCATACTGGCTCCTGTGTCGCTCAGAGCTTCCACCCTCTGCCCACTAATGGTCAAGCACTGCCCTTACTTGAAAGTATTGAAGGCATGTTGGCTTTGGGCACCATCTCTTTGTCACCCAGAGAAACTAGGGCAACCTCTGCTCTGCCACCCACACTATCTGGGGCAATCTCTCCCCCCCCCTAAGTGCTACACTGGCCAGCCCTTGGGTCTGCCCCAAACCCTTCCAGAGTAGTTTGCAATCTAGGAGTTTAAGTACGTGGTGTTCTTTCCATGGACTATAGTCACTCAAACCTATATGTTACTATTGGGAACATTAAAAAAGATTTTACCTTTCCTCCCTGCTACCCTGCACATTCTGGTTTTAAATGCATTATTGCAATCCAGGTTGGCCAATGCTAACGCTACCTTCGTGGCAGTTTGAGAGAAAGTATCAAACCAACTACAATTGGTCCAGAATGCAGGGGCATTTCTGATCGCCAGATTTGGTGATGGCCATGGCCTTGTCGGTATATTTTTTTTTTTAAGAGAACCAAGTAATGCCAACTTGGGTAATGCCTGAATGTTCACCTTTTACATTTGGACAAGCACATAGAGTACTTACCCCCTTATGTGCACATTATTGGGCATGGCCAGGCTAGGTGGAGGAGACTAGCCTCTGGGGCATTGCACTGATTGCATAACAAGTTCTCCTTAAGGCCATTTCCTCTTTGCTGCCGGGGGTGTAGTACAGTCCATGAAGAAACTTGAGATGTGTGTAAATAGGAATTTTGTTTGGGGACAGCGCACCCGAATTGTGCTCAATGCTGCCGTTCTTTGTCAGAGATCTGAAGTTGTAACTCTGCATCCTACTCATCCCTGAATGGTGGATGGGCAATGGGTGTTTCTTCTTGTATTACTCTTGGTCTGTGTGGTAACTTATCGCAAGCCCCTATTGTGCATGTTACTGCATTAATATCAATCAATCAGTAGATTTTTAGAGTGCTACTTGTCACCCGTGAGGGTACCCAGGTGCTGGAAGGGACCCATTGATTAGCCGAATAGCCAGGTCATCAGGGAATTTCTGAATCTCAGAGGTTGGTTGGACTGTCAGTGGGTTCACTATAGTCTGTAATAGTCGGCATCTTTGTTGATCTTTTCTGGTGCTAGATGAGGTAAGTACTGTTGAGGTAGCACCAATAATGTGTGTTTTGCTCGGACACAGAGTTACTAGAGTTTGGCCATGAGCATTACCAGTTGAAACAGTGTGAAAGAGTGAGGATGTAGAATCCTCTCTGCTGGTAATTTTCTCGTCGGAGCGTTCATTGACCTGCAGCATTGTCGTTTTGGACAGGCAAAGGGAGAGTGTGTACAAAATTCTCTCGCCCCACTTTTTTCCTGTCTGCACTCTCAACAAGCAGCGAGTCTTTCTGAGAGAGCTAATTATAAAATTAAAAACATAGTTGACATCATGTTTCAGTTGTTAACATGTAGCCCTTTAAACATCCACGCAAAATAAATGTGAATATGTTTCTTTCCCTGTAAAATAGAAAAAGTAACATTAACTAAGATCCTAATTCAGATCTTGGCTGACGGGTTACTAGGTAGCCCATAGGGCAGGGTCGTGTGTAAGTAAAAGGCAAGACATATACTATTTAGTTTTGCATGTCCTTGCAGTTGAAAATTCCCACCTTCGTTTTTCACTACTGTGAGGCCTACCACTCTCATAGGTTAACATTGGGAATTTCTTAATACATTTATTAAGTGTAATTTCTGGTTGAGAGGGGGGGGAACTCTCATGTTTGATATCAATGGACTAGCAATAATAAATGCTCTTTAATGGTAAAGTTGGATTTATTGTTACAACTTTATGAAGGGCACTTATAGAAAGCTAACTAAGGTAGGACCCGCACTGCCAGTCTTCCAGAATTGTAGAGTTGTAGCGTGCTACTGGGGTATCACTCTCTACTCCATAGAGTGTTAAAGAATAAGACCAAATTGCATCTCCTAGCTAGGAGATGTCCCCCTGTGCACTGCTGTAATGGCCCCAATAAAAATGGGTTGCAATTTTTTATATGCAGCTAATGTTTATCACGTGTAAACGGTTCTGTTCAACAAGTAGATGTTTAATTCACATCAAAGCTAATAATTTTTCTTCATGTCATGATTCAAAGACATCCACTTCAATGCTGTTACATCAATCCCAATCCCGATGCATTTCGGGCATCCCAGTGCCCTTCGTCAGGGGAAATCGTCTATAACGAAACATAAATGACAGCTCTTATACGGAGAAATAGCCCCTCATAATAAAATGATATATAACCAATGGTCCTCACAGATAATTGGTGAAAAAGTGACAAACGAATATAATAATCATAAACGCTCAAGGTGTACAAAGCGTCCAGCAGAGTTGCCCCTGCGACATAAAGTGTAATACTGGTGAATAAAGATAGATCAGTGCTCAAAGAACCAAAATTCCCATCTCCTCAACTTGGTGCAACGAATGGGTGAATATGAATAAATAGTGCCTAAACGACAACAAGTGAAAGTGATCCAATGGTCCTCAACACAGTGAAACAAATGGGTGAATATGAATGAATGGTGCCTAAACGACCGCGAGAAAGAGTGATCCAATAGTCCATCCAGGACGTGAATCCCAAAACATGAAGACCAAAAAATTCTACAAACTACTCACGTAATGCGGGAGAACAAACAGCTCAATTATAACAAATGTGCACCCGCCTACGAGACAAAAGGAACCCAGGTTAGAGTACCACTACCGCGCTCTAATAAAGCCACGGAGGTAAACAGATCGAGAGTGTACTCACAGTGTATGCTTTCCCGCTGGGTGTGCTTAAGTGCACGGTTCGAAAACCGATAATTTTGAAATGCACGGCCGATGTGCGGAAGAGTAAACATAGAAGTTAGAAAGCGTGATGACGTCACATGTCGTGCATGAAGGTGAAGCCAAACGGCAAAATCAGGAGCGCCATCTTTAACAGGAGTTATAATAGTGCATAAAAGCCATAATCAACTAAAACGTTACTGGGTACTCATGCCCACACGGTGTGACCACACGAAAACACGAAGTGTGTGAAAAGAAACCGAAGCCATAATAGTGAAACGTCAACCCAGTGAACAAAAACAGAAACTTATTGCGAAATTTTAATCGCAAACTTGAATAATTAATCAAAGTTCATGTGAACAGCGCAAGCTGTCTGAAAGTGCGTGTGTAAAGAACAGCAACAAGTTGATAGACAACAGTACTAACATATCATAAGTGAGAATAAAAAGGACCATCTTAAAAATCAACGAAAAACCAACATATAAATGGTGTGAAAATCAACAAAAGACAACAACATAATAGCAAACAGTACTAATGTATCATAAAAGAAGGTAATGCAAAGAGGACCATCAAAAAAATCAACGAAAAGCAACAACATGTTAACAAAGATTACAGATAGCATAAAAATTCCATGCGATCATTGAGACCATGAGGTCTCATGGTGTTCAAAAAACGAATCCAATGGTTCTCTCTTTGGAGTAGCCTGTTGTTATTGTCCACTCCCTCTTTTTTCTCCACGGTTTCAAGCACCAAAAGTTTTAGTTGACAAATGTTATGTCTTTTGTCTATGAAGTGGGCCGCCACCACTGATTTCAGATTTTTAGTGCGTATATTGCTTTTGTGTTCCAAAATGCGTGTGCGTATTTTCCTCTCAGTTTTGCCCACATAGCATAAGCCACATGGGCACTTCAGCATATAAATGACGTTGGAGGAATTGCAAGTTGCAGTGACCTTGAGCTTGATTTTCGAGCCCTTCATGGGATGCGTTATTGAAGATCCTTGAATGATATTGTGACAATTACTACAATTGTAACATGGTTGTAGACCTTTGTATGTGGATAGAAATTTTTCATCAGAAGGTTTCGTCAACAGCTCTTTGAGGTTGTACCCTCTGGTAAATGCAAAAATAGGCCGAGTTGAGAACAAATTTTGAAAATCAGGTTCAAGAGCTAATATTGGCCAATGTTTGTTGATTATATTTCTGAAATGTTGACTCAAGGTGGAGTACTTAGAGACTACTACCATACGGTTTTGAGGTGAATTCTCTCTCTTCTTGAGTAAGTCTATGCGATTGGTTTTTTCACATCTTGATTTGGCATTTTCAAGAATCTCTTTAGGGTAACCACGTTCTGTGAATCTTTTCAAGGTGACATCAATTTGTTGTCGACATTGTTCTGGATCAGACACAATTCTTTTAACCCTTAAACATTGTGAAAAGGGTAGGTTGTTTTTTAACTTGAACTGGTGAAAACTGTTAAAGTGTAAAATACTGTTTCTGTCAGTGGCTTTACGAAAGATGTTTGTCACTAGTTTGTCATTCTTTCTTTGTATCAGTACATCTAAAAAGGCAATTTGATGTTGTTGAACGTCAAATGTAAACTGAATACGTTGGTGAATATTGTTCAATCCATTAAGAGCTGATATGAGTTCACTGTGTGAACCAGTCCACATAATAAAGATATCATCAATAAAGCGCACAAAAAGTTTTGCATGCTCTTGCCATGCTTTGTCATTGAGAATATGTTGTTCCTCAAAATAGTGCATAAAAATATTAGCGTACGATGGGGCTGCACAATTGCCCATCAAAGTTCCGGACAGTTGTAGAAACCACTGTTTTTCCCAAGTGAAATAGCTCTGATATAAGGTAAACTGTATGAGCTCCATTAGAAATAATTGTAGTTCCGGATTTAATGTATATTGTAACAACACATATTCAATCGCTTCTATCCCTAGGTCATTTGGGATAGAGGTGTATAGTGCTTTAACATCAACGGTACAGAGCCACAGCTCTTCTTCTGAGGTAATCGTGATTTGACTGATCTTGGAAATGAAATCTGTAGTGTCCCTTATATAAGTATTGATCTTGGTGACAAAGGGTTGTAAGTATTTGTCAATGAATTTGCCGACTGGCTCATGTATACTTCCCTCGTTGACACTATAGGTCTGAACGGTGGTCGATTTAAATCCTTATGTACCTTAGGTAGCATGTACAAATGAGGTGATTTTGGATTAGTCTGAATTAAGTATCTCTTGACTCTTTCTCTTATAACTCCATTATCAACTGCTCTCTGAATAATCACCTTTAAAGTCTCCAAAAATTGATAGGTTGGATTATGATCAAGTAGAGCATAACTGTTGGTATCCATTACATGAGCATTCACTTGTTCCTTGTAGAAATCACTATTCATGATAACCAAAGCACCTCCCTTATCAGCATTTTGACACACTATCTCCTTGTTGTTAGCCAATCTCTTCAAAGTGCTCTTCTCCTTAATGGTAAGGTTTGAGTGTTTGGACTGACGTTGAAATTTCAGAGTAAATAGTTCATGTTTAACCAAATTCTCAAAAGTATCTAAGCTTTTATGGCTCACAGGCGCTAAAAAAGTACTCGTAGTGTTGTGTACTTTATAGGGTGCCTTAAACGGACTTTCTAGAATCATGTCCTTATATAGGCACACTTCGTCTTGCCCTTATAGAGGCATAAAATCCCAGACCTTATTTAGGCATAAACCATGCACTCCAAATACAGGCATGGATTCCGACATCCGTCCACCCTAATGTCTCAACGAGTCCATGAAAAAACAGACCCTCAGGCTGCGGGAGTTTCCCTTGCCCAGGACTATTGATTTCTTCAAGGACTCATACATTATGCATGAACCGTTAATCCCTAGAGGTTCATTCATGACGTCTTTCGCTACCCAACTCACGTCAATGCTAACATTTTTCAGGTATAAATATACCTTCCCAAACCCCTGTAAATCAGAGGAGACCTCGACTTCAGAGGAGCCCGATTCCCGGCCGGACGCACTGAGAAGACGCTGTCATTCCTGCACGCAGAGAGTCCAGCTTCCAGTGATCTAACTTCCCTTGCGGGGTGTTGGAGTTCGAGTCCGGAAAAGAGATTCCTACCTCTCTCATTCTTCAGGTATGGAGCAGACTAGAACCTAGAGGGACTCTTGGCATACTAGACTCTTGGCATACTAGGCGTAACTTACTCTTAGTATACTCTAGTCAGGAATACAGCACCTACTTCAACTTCTCCCTACACCTAGGAAAGGTTAGGCACACTGGGTAGAACTAGGCTAGAAACGCATCGTATGAGTACTCGCATTTTTAGGCTGTGTCATTTTATGTAAATGCATATATGCTGAAAAGATAATGCTAACACAGTATTATTTATTTCTACTGCTCACTCTGTACATTATTTATCTCGCATACTGTCTTGTGATCGTAACAGCACATCTAACTTACAACAGAAACAAGACTGTTCAATAAACCTTTTTATTGAAACGCCCGTCTGTTATTTCTGTGTAACTTTGAGAAGTAACTGAATCCTGCACGACTGAGCTGAGTGAAATAGTTATCTATTGTTTCTACGACTCTGGGACACGTCCTGATTCTGTAAGGGAAACACAGTGGTCATGTTTTGCGGCTGCCAGAAACTACTCCCTTCTTGTTGTCAAGAAGTTTCTAGTGCCCTCTGAGCTAGCTGGCACAAGTAATTAAGTTTAATATACTCGATAGGGACATACCGACCTTAGTCCTATGTCAAACCTATAGGATATATTATTCCAATGCGCAGAGCCTATTAGGGAAATAGGAGCTACACTACATGGCGTCCAACGGTTTGGTAAGGCAGTAATTCAACGTTAGATACTGAGTAACTCAGCTGTGCATAGATTCTTTTCTCTCTCAGAGACCCCTACCCATATACTCCAAAAGACGTCTGGAGTGGGCAGGGATAGTATCCGCCACGGCTACATAGGGCAGTACCCTATATATTAGCTGTTTGGTTTGCTCAACGTTGAAGGATACAGTGTTCCACAATATTGTGCACCTTATCTTTGTTTCCTTGAAATTTGTTCTACATTTTTCATAAAACAAAATGAATGAAGACGCCGGAAACGGTGTAGCTGCGGCTAATCCAGCCCAACCAGCACTTTTTAACTTCACCGGTTTAAATGAAACCGAGGAGGGTGTCATTGACATCGCTCCAAACTTAAGAAGAGCCATTACTCTAAAACTTATAAAACATGGCCTACCACCGAGAGGAGGTAGAGCAGTTTTCGTGATTGAGGCACATGAATCCTTTCAGACAGAGGTATTCTATTCATGGGTAATATTTCCTGAATCCAATTCAGTGACACACATGTTTCACTTCTACAAAGAAGATGAACCACCAGAGGAATACATTCCTTTCGAGGATATTGAGATTCCATTAACATACCAGGAGCATCAGCTCTGGTTTAAAGGCGCCCTAAAACATCACAGAAATATAACCAGGCTCGGTCCACTAGGTAGACCAGGAGCAACATGGCCGATTCTAGCCGGCTACACACCTCATCCTGAACTTGACATAATGTCAGATGAGGACTTACTTGTTCAACTACAAGAACTAATAAAAATCTACAGACAATTGGTTCAATATGTCATGCGGACTTTCACAGTCCAACCACCATTAACACTTCCAAATCAAACCCCTCACCAGGGGAACACTCTAAAAATTACACCACAGACTCTATACACAGTCATGGGTAAAATGCCCACTAAGCGGGAGCAAATTCCATTTTGGATAGCTCAAAAATTACTCAAATCGAAGCAGTATTTCCAAATACTAGCCCGCATGAGAAACACAGAATCCTAACCATTAGTTTACCAATGGGGATCACACCACAACTAGAAGACTGCACCACTTGGGGCTCAGTCTTTGCTGCCATCTACACTAAAACACACGGCATTCCGTCAATTGCGGTAATACCTGATGTCCTAAAACAAATTCAAAACGAATACGGGGCAGAGCCTGCTTTAAATTTAGGTATGAAATTACTAAGAAATTTCGACCAGGTCTCAACAATAATATTATCAAATATTAAAGGGGAGGCAGCAGCAGTGGCGATCCGACAAAAATTAAGGGAATTTGATGTTACAGAACATCAAACAGAGCTACCCAGAATTATAGAACAATCTTATGCAGAATTAGGCAGAGATAGTTTGGGTGGGAGACCAGTTAAACCAAAACTATCTGAAAGTCCTGAGAAGGACTCAATTAAACAAACTCCTACATCTGCTAAAAAGAAGTGGGAGACTACTAAACAAAATTCAAATGAGAAAAGATCTCAATCCCGAGGTAGGTCTCCTCAAAAGGAGCCCTCTGAAAGGAGGTACAACCTCAGGAATAGGGATAATTTGAGAAAACCTGATAGGTATCAAGATAATGATACACGTTCCTCTCGTCCCGTTCAGGTCTCATCACAGACTTCGGAAAGAAGAGGACGAACAGAACATAGAGAAGAACGCGTGAAATCAAAAGACGACAAGCACGCAACAAAAATTAAAACTAAACCTCAATTCTCCAAAAAGAAAGTAGCAGGTCTAAAAGTAAGACATGCCGAGAATTCTGAGAACGCAACTCAGGAACGGAGAATGGGCTCAGACAATGCTGGATAGTGCAGCAGAAGTCACAATAGCTCGCCAGAACCTGATGGAACTTCTGGAGATAGTGGACTTGAATGAGTACATTACAGTAGAGACTGTAGACACCAGGGTTAGTACTCCACAAAGGTTATATGAAATAACACTCCGGATGGAGGGAGACAAACCTAGACAGGTTAAAGCACTTTTTTGGGAAAAACTATCAAAGGGCTATGACATACTTCTAGCAGAAAAAGACTGGCCACCACAATTTGTCAGGGAGTGCCCACACGGCGAGGACATGATTATGCCTGCCTTCGCCGATCACATACCAATTCATTTAAAATATACATATGCCAGAAAATGGGCAGTGGCCCAGGCTCCAGCATTATATAAAAATCATGTAGGATGGGATGAGGACTCGCCTCATCATAAAATAAATCTGGAACATGAACCTACTGCACAGAGGCAGTATCCTATTAAGCAAGAAGCTAAATAACAGGTCAGGGAGATTTTAAATCAACTTGAATACCAAGGGGTGATTGCAACATGCACCTCATCCATGAACAATCCTTTGTTTCCTGTCTCCAAACCAGACAATACATATCGTCTAGTTTTGGACTACAGACTTTTATACACTTGTTCTAAAACTTTTGCAGTGCAAAATGCACACAGCACAGCATTAATGAATAACATTGTGCGTAAAAAATACAAAACAACATTAGACATCTCAAACGGTTTCTTTTGTCAAAACATAGCACCGGAAAGTAGGTACTTAACGGCATTCTCCATAATGGGGACCCAGCGTCACTTTTGTCGGCTCCCACAAGGGTTCAAGAACAGCCCGGGTTTATTCTCAGCGAGAGTAACGGAGTTACTACAAATTTATGACAACGAGGCATTGTCCTATGTCGATGACATCTATCTGACAGACGATGACTTGGAAAAACAGTTGAACAGGGTGAGCACCATTATACTGGGATTCGCCTCTGAGGGCTACAAGTTCAACTTTAAGAAGTCCCGAATTGCCCATCTCAATGTCCTATTTTTGGGATATGAGCTTTCAAGTGAAGGCAAGAGCTTGGCAGCTAACTTTCTAGAGAAATGTGCGCTGCTCCAGCCTCCAAAAACGCTAAAAAACTTACAATCAATCCTGGGATTCCTAAATTTTGGCAGAACATACATTCTAAACTACGCAGAAAGGGTTAAACCTCTCTACGCATTAATTAAACCTGATTTCACAATTAAAAACTGGACACCGGAACACACAGAAATTTAGCGTTCACTCCAGGGTAACATGTTAGCAACAAATCACTTACAAACACGCGTAAGTCAAAGAAATTTGGTGATTCGAATAATTTCGGGTCAATGTGGATTCACTTACTTAACCTTTAATGAGGGTGAGAAAGTACCAATTGCATACAAATCACATTTGTATACACAAGCGGAAATGCGTTTCAGTTCAACTGAAAAAATTCTGACAGCAGTTCAAACAGCTGTAGCAAAAGAAAGAGCCTTAGCCCAAGGGAAACGTATAATTGTCGTTAACCCAGTACCAGCTTTAGAAGCGGTCACAAAAGCGAGCATTCCGAATGCTAAAGCTTTACATCCGAGATGGATACAGTGGGTTAATTCTCTTCCTGCAACTGATGTTGAATATGTTTTTGATCCAGATTTAAAAACACAGGCATTTCTCCAATATGAACAAGAATGTCCTCTGCCCACTGAGATTCTGCCTCTCGATCAGTATGAATTCGTAATTTACACTGACGGATCCGCACAGCCCGCAACAGGGAGTAAGCAAGCTTACAGTGCAGCGTGTGCTATCGTTAAAGGTCGCATGCGAAATGGCATCTTCAGACCTATGGTCACAAAAACTCAGTCACTAGGTGATTGTACAGCTCAGCGAGCTGAACTACAGGCATTCAAACTGGCACTTGAGAGTACGGATCGAGAATTCCTCACACTGATAGTGTGCGATTCCTATTACTGTGTTCAGTCGTATAATGACTATATACGAACCTGGCTTGAAAATGGTTTCAAAGATGCGAAGGGTGGCACAATAAAGCACAAATTGCTTTGGGAACAAGTAGTTCAGTTGAAAAACGAACTACCAAAGGCTCACGTGATTCACACACTGAGTCATCAGCGTGATGGCGTTCACGTTGCAGGGAATTCATTGGCTGACGAAGCCGCGAAGGGGCTGTTCAGACGGCTTCCGTAGCTGCGATCACTCGTTCAAAAACAAAAATAGACGGTGAAATAATGTTAGCTGTCAATGCTTCAAGCAAAGGCAGCAGTGCAGCGTTACCAAAAAGTTTCCACTCAAGTACTCTTATGTAATTGATGCGAATAACGTTCCTTTGCTCGAATCCCTGGAGTGGGGGATAGGGTAATTCCAAACATGGAACGAAGAGCAGCCTTGATTTATGAAACACATTTGGGGGAGGGTCTGTCACATCAAGGGATCTCAAACACAATTTTGAAATTAAAAGAGATGTACTGGTGGCCTGGAATGAATACACACATTCACATATTCATCAACAATTGCTTAGACTGTAAATTACAGCGAGAGAGCCACCAGACACCATGCAGCGAATGCGGCAGCCCAGTGCAGACACCACTGTTAGACAGCATTAGGCTATCTACTCGCCAGCGTCCTACTGGACAAAGGCATTCCCGCAAATACTGAATCTAGGTTCCTATGGTTATGGCCTCAGCGCTCGGCTGACGCTCGAACTGTTATAAAAGATTTGCGAGTCTTTATCGGAACATACGCAATAGGCACGCTACATTCTGACCAGGGTCCTGCGTTTAGCTCTAGGTCTTACAAGGAGGCCATGGCCAGTCTGGGCGTTGCATTGCGGTACTCCTCTCCATTCCATCCTGAGGGAAATTCTGTTGTGGAAAGGAAAAACCGGGACATAAAGCAGTCTATAACAGCTAGGGTATTAGGCTCGGGTGATGGGTGGGTCAAACACCTCATTAGCGTTCAGCGCTCACTTAACAATCTGCCAAGAAGTTCTCTAGGGGGGGTCACTCCATATGAGGTCCTATTTGGGACAAGAATGTGGGTTCCAGACTTAGAACACGTAGGCACAGTGGTGAACACGAAACAATTTGATATCAAAGATCGTTTGGCTGTTTTACAGGATCTTAACAAATTAAGAACGAAACAAAGCAACGTATCCCTACAGCCAACCACCACTGGGGAAACATCGGCGGTCCCAGCAAGGCCTGTCTGGATTCCAAAAGTTGGGGATCTAGTCAGAGAAAAAATCGCGGACAAGAAGGAATTTGGACCTTCTTACAGACAACCGGTACCTGTTCTAGCAGTTCAAGGAACAAGGACAGTACTTCTGCCACCCCTTGCTGGAAGAAAGGAGAAAAGATTTGTGTCAATCGACCTGATCAAACCACAGTATGTGGCCAATACTAAGCAGTAGGCCTTGTGGACTCCGACCTAGTAGCAGACGCACTCCTCTCGCTACTATTCAAGAGGTTCAGACTGAAAGACTGATCACGATCGAGAATTCAGCAGTAACAAATGAAGGACTAAGCAACCAAGCTATGGAACTCATCCCTCTTGACAACCAAGTAACAGTTTGTCCAAATACACCTGTCTACACCAACGTGACTCGTGAAGAACTGGTTCCTGTGATTTCAACAAACCCTGATGCAATTCCAACAATTGACAGAACTGCTTCTGGCTATTTCATTAACTTTGATACGTTCTCAGAAGATCCAAGTGAACCTGAAACGACGCCAGCATCATCAAAACTCAAGCAGCAAGTACAAGACTTTATTCACTTTCTGAAAAAGACTTATCTGGTTTCTCCATGGATTGAACTCTGGATTACATCTGGACTTTTTGTTTTTCTGCTCTGGCTAGCTTTGATAACAACAGTAAGCATGCTTATAAATGGCAGATACATCCATGTGAACAGTGAAGGAAAAGACGTGAATGTACTTTTGGAACCACATAAATCTTCCCATCGTGAAGCAAGAGACTTGTCATCAGTGAACATCACAGCTGTTCCTATACAGGATGGTATAGTGTGGGACAAAACAGATTATGAAATCTTCGGTCCGAGTGAACAACTGAACATTCCAAATTTGTTTAAAATTTCACTAAGTGATTTAATTACGTCCAGTACCTATTCAGATGATTGGGACTTTGAGACTGTGACCGATATAATGTTTGATCTTGAAAAATCTGCTGCATTTTCTAAAAATGAATTTTTAGAGGGTTCATCTGATTATGAAGAACTGTATTGTTATAACCACTATGGTCATCATTATTTGCACAAAACTGCATATCCAAGAAATGTGTTTATGTTTAACCAATGGGAACATTGTCCTACACCACCACAAGGTAGTTCGAAAACTTTTTCTAGTAAATTTCCATATTTTTCAGGTTATAATACATCTGACCCAGAAACATTTTACTACAGAAATGTAAACAAAACAGGACTGAAAATTATGTTAACCAATACGAAACAGATTTATTCTGAAGCATTTATTGCCCAACTGTCTACCCAGGGTTTCGACTTATGGAAAGACACAATTGAGACAAAAACTGTCTGGGGTAGTAAAGATTGGCAAGTACAGGGTATAGAAGCTTTATTTAGAGCCTGTATCATCCCTGAACAAATACTGTTTTTGAATGAAACCGTCCAACAAACATCTTGTCTTGGATTAGCCAAGATCAAAGAGATGAAAACACCTTCTGTGCCAACACCTGCCAGTGATAATAATACAAAGGCAGTGGTGACAGTTGACAATATACTACAACTCAACAGAACTCATCCAAATTGGAAAAAATGGTTGATCTGGCCCACGGACACAAACAACTGTCAGAAAAGGTTCTTGAACAAAACTCAAGGCTTTACTATTCATAGGCCAGACCCAAGATATGTCCAAAGACAACATCCGGGGGTAGTAACAACATACAGTGTGGGTAAATTATGCCTCGATTGGCTGCATAAATCTACACTACAGGATGTGAAACAACACTTAACCTTACTTAAAGAGGACGCAGATCTTAAGGAATTCTTGCTTGGACCAAGAAAACCGCGTCAAAAACGTTTCATATATGCCGGCATCTATGCTGTTATAACGAAGCATGGAAAGTGTCACAGATAGAGGCTGCAGAACGAATACATGAGCTTGATCGTATTAATTTAGAGAAAACACTCTCTGTAGTCGACAATGGGTTAACAACTTTGACCTCCAGAATATATTCATTGGATGGCATTGTATCCTCTGCTATCGACATTCTAGAACAAGATTTGGCTATGTTACAACAAGGTCAATCCCAATTACGTTCTATAGTGTTATTGACATGGACGCTGCAATCTTTGCGAGCGGGCTATGTGCCTTGGCGTTTCATCAACACGTCGTCTCTGTTTGCAGAATACAATCTAACTGATAAACAGATCGAATTGGCACAAAGAGGAGCAAGGTATACAGTGCTGAGCATTGAAAAACTGGAAAAATTACCATTTACAGTGGCAGAAAAACCAGCTACAGAATGGGTTATTCATGGCAAAATAACATTACCTGTGACAACTTTTCAGTTTCAGTATTGTCTCAGACAGATGCAAGCAGGCAAATATGAAAGGTTGGGTAAGGAATACATTAAGACATCTTGGGATTTACCGTATACACATAGATGTTGGAGTGGGGATCGTGAAGTGTTTCTTAGCGGTACCAACTGTAAACATGCACTGACCGGTTCACTCATCTGTCAGGACATTATTTTACACGGGGCTTGTAATGGTTCTGTGGCAAACTTGTCTTGCCACCAGCGGGGTACACCAGCTGCTGTGATTAATCCAACGTTTGGACAACTTTCGAATGGGAGTTACCTCATGTTGAATGATCAGAGCTGCTGTGGAATGTTGCCAGGCATCCCATATCTAGTAACGGTCAACTCCAGGGTCACTTGCTGTATGCAAGTATTGTTTCCCCCAATAGACACAGTCAGGGAGTCACCTTTATGGCCTTCGCTGAGCGTCTCTTTTATAAGATTTGATACTTTAAGCAGAATGAAAGCCATGCTTTTGCAGCAAACAGTGCCTTTGACCTCGGCCAAAGAAACCTATGATCTACAAGTAGCAAGGACTTCGGCTGAGATACAGACTTTAATACGTACAAACTGCCCTATACATTTCGTAGAAATGATATCACGTATCTTTAACATGTCAGATACAACAGGAATCGTACATGTATTTAAGAGCATATGCTCCGGTCTGTTAGCACCGTTCCAGGCAATACTTGGAATCATCCCCAACTTTGCACATTCGGTGTTTGGTGGCATACCATTAATTCTCGCACTAGTTGCCGGAATTTTATTCATCTGTCTGCTATTGCGCTATGGCCAGCCGATTCGCCGACATCACTCCGAGCGAAATGGAGAAAACTCTCCTTGAAAGACAGAGCCGTGAGCGAATAGTACAGCTACTAGGCATGACTCGTCTACGGGACCTTAATACCACGTGGTTCCTGTCGTTTAGACCAATCTGGCAAGATTGCATCTTACCTGTTCTATGATGCCTGCTATGCGGTGAAGAATGCGTGTTGGACGCTTGTCTAACATATCCGTCAGCTGCGCCAAAGGATGTCGATGCTTTGCTGGACCCGATAACGGCCCATGCTCTGTGTTGTCCCCAGAGGCTTCCAATTCTGATGTCAGCATTCATTGAGATCTCACAGTCACCTCCTGCTGCTGCTGAGGTACGAGAAACAACTCCAGGCACACAGGTAACAACGAACGCGAACATTGCTGCGGCGACTTATGCTGAGAGCAATGCTTCCCATCTTTGTGCGGTCAATCTTCTACACGAGGTGTTCCAACTTACACCAGCGGCCATAGATGATGTTTTGTCTATTGAAATAGATGATCTCATGTTTACACCAGACCCGTAAACTGACTCTGATTCGGCATACTCTGTTCCAGTGCAACAGCAACAATTTGGCCTTCATTTTTCAAAACCTTGGAACTTTACCAAATTTGAACTTTTTTCCCATTTTTTGAACGAAAAATGGCACTTCGATCTGCTTAAAGTAGAACTAGCCTTATAATACAGACTTGGCAGTACTTCCAGGGACACTTAGTCATCTTGTGTGTCTAAATCAGTTCATTTAAATTTCATGACAGGAAATGACTGATTTTGAATGACCTTATCAATCATTTTTCGTCATATGTAAATATTGCTTTTATATTTCATTCCAAATGCATTTATTTTATACTTTATGCAGGAAATGATAAGCATTGCTTAATGATGTACAGAAACCTATGCATTTTTTTTAATATGTCTTTTAATGCTTTTAGGATATATTTTAATATGCGGTACTCCATTTAATGTTTAGCATTTTAAATGTTTAGCATTTTAGTATTGTTGTATACACAAAAGAGGAGTGGGTGTTGTGTACTTTATAGGGTGTCCTTAAACGGGCTTTCTAAAATCATGTCCTTATATAGGCACACTTCGTCTTGCCCTTATATAGGCATAAAATCCCAGACCTTATTTAGGCATAAACCATGCACTCCAAATACAGGCATGGATTCCGACATCCGTCCACCCTAACGTCTCAACGAGTCCATGAAAAACAGACCCTCAGGCTGCGGGAGTTTCCCTTGCCCAGGACTATTGATTTCTTCAAGGACTCATACATTATGCATGAACCGTTAATCCCTAGAGGTTCATTCATGACGTCTTTCGCTACCCAACTCACGTCAATGCTAACATTTTTCAGGTATAAATATACCTTCCCAAACCCCTGTAAATCAGAGGAGACCTCGACTTCAGGGGAGCCCGATTCCCGGCCGGACGCACTGAGAAGACGCTGTCATTCCTGCACGCAGAGAGTCCAGCTTCCAGTGATCTAACTTCCCTTGCGGGGTGTTGGAGTTCGAGTCCGGAAAAGAGATTCCTACCTCTCTCATTCTTCAGGTATGGAGCAGACTAGAACCTAGAGGGACTCTTGGCATACTAGACTCTTGGCATACTAGGCGTAACTTACTCTTAGTATACTCTAGTCAGGAATACAGCACCTACTTCTACTTCTCCCTACACCTAGGAAAGGTTAGGCACACTGGGTAGAACTAGGCTAGAAACGCATCGTATGAGTACTCGCATTTTTAGGCTGTGTCATTTTATGTAAATGCATATATGCTGAAAAGATAATGCTAACGCAGTATTATTTATTTCTACTGCTCACTCTGTACATTATTTATCTTGCATACTGTCTTGTGATCGTAACAGCACATCTAACTTACAACAGAAACAAGACTGTTCAATAAACCTTTTTATTGAAACGCCCGTCTGTTATTTCTGTGTAACTTTGAGAAGTAGCTGAATCCTGCACGACTGAGCTGAGTGAAATAGTTATCTATTGTTTCTACGACTCTGGGACACGTCCTGATTCTGTAAGGGAAACACAGTGGTCCTGTTTTGCGGCTGCCAGAAACTACTCCCTTCTTGTTGTCAAGAAGTTTCTAGTGGCCTCTGAGCTAGCTGGCACAAGTAATTAAGTTTAATATACTCGATAGGGACATACCGACCTTAGTCCTATGTCAAACCTATAGGATATATTATTCCAATGCGCAGAGCCTATTAGGGAAATAGGAGCTACACTACAGTAGGTCTCAATCCCTTCAGTAGATCTTCCTCATCTGGCTCCTTAAAATCAACTATGTTCTCAAAATAATGCCTTAAACGCAGATTTCTCATGAGTTTGAAAAAACTGATTTCCAATTCCAAAGAATTTGTATAGGTCGTGGGAACAAAAGATTGGCCTTTTTGTAAAGTCTGTGTTTCAAAAGGTGTCAATTGATAATCGGAGATGTTAATCACCAAATCGTTGTTATTTAAAGTTTCTTCCCCCTGCCTTTCCTCGTGGTATTCGGTGGAATCTTCAAAGTTGAGGTTTCTTTTCTTTGTCTATGTCTTTTTCCTTGGCCCCTCCTGGGTCGTCCCGGTCTCCTGTACCCTCTTCTAAAAAATGAACCGCAGTCGTTTGAGATGCATCAGTGTTCTCGACAAGCCCTGGTTGTGATGTTATTGTTCGTGTGGGTCTTGAACGTACCTCACTGTCTGAAGATGAAGTCTCAGTGTCAGTGTTGAGGTTATGTGGTCTGTTTTGTCTTCATCGGGCATACACCTCTGCCCAAGAGTAAACTTCCCCCAATTTATAATCTATGGTGTCACGTTTATATATGCGTATTTTTCTCTCTTGGATTTCTTGAGTGTATTTATTGAGTTGTATGTTTATATCCTCAAGTATTTTGTCGAAGTCTTCTTTTTCCATCATGTTGGCTAATTCAGTTTTCGTTTGAGCAATGTCCTTGGTTAATTCTTCAAGCACTTTAGATAATTCTTCAATAATCAATAAAATAAGGTCTAATGAACATTTATTCAGGATGGCATACCACTTCTCGATAAATCTAGTATTGTTCTTGCATAAAAGTGGTTTTAATGGTATCCTCAAACCTCTAGGGATTCGTTGAGCACGGTGGTATCTGATTAATGTGCTGGCGTGTAATCTCTGGTTGGATTCTCTCTTAGTG
This sequence comes from Calotriton arnoldi, assembly GCA_963921515.1. NCBI lineage: Eukaryota > Metazoa > Chordata > Amphibia > Caudata > Salamandridae > Calotriton > Calotriton arnoldi. The sequence continues at coordinate 653,742 of CAWUFW010006159.1, forward strand.
AGATAAAGTAATTGTCTGATGCTGCTTTCCTTGTTTTTAATGTAAGAGAAAGGGGTAATTTCTTCCTGTATGAGAGCATAGATTTTGTTAGCATCATCACTCGCAAAGGCGAATGTGTCAGCTCTTGATTCCGTTAAGTTGGAGATGTCGTCAAAATTCATTGTAGTGACGTTTATATCGGCGTGCAGCGTCCGAGGGTTAGACAAATTTAAATAACAAACTAAGGTAGGACACGCACTGCCAGTCTTCCAGAATTGTAAAGTTGTAGCGTGCTACTGGGGTATCACTCTCTACTCCATAGAGTGTTAAAGAATAAGACCAAATTGCATCTCCTAGCTAGGAGATGTCCCCCTGTGCACTGCTGTAATGGCCCCAATAAAAATGGGTTGCAATTTTTTATATGCAGCTAATGTTTTTCACGTGTAAACAGTTCTGTTCAACAAGTAGATGTTTAATTCACATCAAAGCTAATAATTCTCAATGACAAAGCATGGCAAGAGCATGCAAAACTTTTTGTGCGCTTTATTGATGATATCTTTATTATGTGGACTGGTTCACACAGTGAACTCATATCAGCTCTTAATGGATTGAACAATATTCACCAACGTATTCAGTTTACATTCAACAACATCAAATTGCCTTTTTAGATGTACTGATACAAAGAAAGAATGACAAACTAGTGACAAACATCTTTCGTAAAGCCACTGACAGAAACAGTATTTTACACTTTAACAGTTTTCACCAGTTCAAGTTAAAAAACAACCTACCCTTTTCACAATGTTTAAGGGTTAAAAGAATTGTGTCTGATCCAGAACAATGTCGACAACAAATTGATGCAAGTCAAGACTGATTTGCATATGGCTATGTCTGAACTGGGGTGGCGTGGTGAAGCAAAATAATGATGGATTAAACCCAGATCTGTGACTGGGGGTGAATGTTTGCCAATGTGCAGCATTCCGTCCATCATCTTGTGTGTTTTGCATTTTGCCCTAAGTGGGAAGGGTATGCCCAGACGTGGGTCCCGTGCTCACTACGCCACTGGAGTCAAGCTATCCTGGCTGATGAAGGCTGATAGCCTGAAACCGGTCCTAGGATGCTTGATTCCGGTCCAGGGAAGACATGGTTTGGCAGTTCGGTCTGGACTGTTCCCATGAGGCACAGGGTCAAGACTGATTTGCATATGGCTATGTCTGAACTGGGGTGGCGTGGTGAAGCAAAATAATGATGGATTAAACCCAGATCTGTGACTGGGGGTGAATGTTTGCCAATGTGCAGCATTCCGTCCATCATCTTGTGTGTTTTGCATTTTGCCCTAAGTGGGAAAGGTATGCCCAGACGTGGGTCCCGTGCTCACTACGCCACTGGAGTCAAGCTATCCTGGCTGATGAAGGCTGATAGCCTGAAACCGGTCCTAGGATGCTTGATTCCGGTCCAGGGAAGACATGGTTTGGCAGTTCGGTCTGGACTGTTCCCATGAGGCACAGGGTCAAGACTGATTTGCATATGGCTATGTCTGAACTGGGGTGGCGTGGTGAAGCAAAATAATGATGGATTAAACCCAGATCTGTGACTGGGGGTGAATGTTTGCCAATGTGCAGCATTCCGTCCATCATCTTGTGTGTTTTGCATTTTGCCCTAAGTGGGAAGGGTATGCCCAGACGTGGGTCCCGTGCTCACTACGCCACTGGAGTCAAGCTATCCTGGCTGATGAAGGCTGATAGCCTGAAACCGGTCCTAGGATGCTTGATTCCGGTCCAGGGAAGACATGGTTTGGCAGTTCGGTCTGGACTGTTCCCATGAGGCACAGGGTCAAGACTGATTTGCATATGGCTATGTCTGAACTGGGGTGGCGTGGTGAAGCAAAATAATGATGGATTAAACCCAAATCTGTGACTGGGGGTGAATGTTTGCCAATGTGCATCATTCCGTCCATCATCTTGTGTGTTTTGCATTTTGCCCTAAATGGGAAGGGTATGCCCAGACGTGGGTCCCGTGCTCACTACGCCACTGGAGTCAAGCTATCCTGGCTGATGAAGGCTGATAGCCTGAAACCGGTCCTAGGATGCTTGATTCCGGTCCAGGGAAGACATGGTTTGGCAGTTCGGTCTGGACTGTTCCCATGAGGCACAGGGTCAAGACTGATTTGCATATGGCTATGTCTGAACTGGGGTGGCGTGGTGAAGCAAAATAATGATGGATTAAACCCAGATCTGTGACTGGGGGTGAATGTTTGCCAATGTGCAGCATTCCGTCCATCATCTTGTGTGTTTTGCATTTTGCCCTAAGTGGGAAGGGTATGCCCAGACGTGGGTCCCGTGCTCACTACGCCACTGGAGTCAAGCTATCCTGGCTGATGAAGGCTGATAGCCTGAAACCGGTCCTAGGATGCTTGATTCCGGTCCAGGGAAGACATGGTTTGGCAGTTCGGTCTGGACTGTTCCCATGAGGCACAGGGTCAAGACTGATTTGCATATGGCTATGTCTGAACTGGGGTGGCGTGGTGAAGCAAAATAATGATGGATTAAACCCAGATCTGTGACTGGGGGTGAATGTTTGCCAATGTGCAGCATTCCGTCCATCATCTTGTGTGTTTTGCATTTTGCCCTAAGTGGGAAGGGTATGCCCAGACGTGGGTCCCGTGCTCACTACGCCACTGGAGTCAAGCTATCCTGGCTGATGAAGGCTGATAGCCTGAAACCGGTCCTAGGATGCTTGATTCCGGTCCAGGGAATACATGGTTTGGCAGTTCGGTCTGGACTGTTCCCATGAGGCACAGGGTCAAGACTGATTTGCATATGGCTATGTCTGAACTGGGGTGGCGTGGTGAAGCAAAATAATGATGGATTAAACCCAGATCTGTGACTGGGGGTGAATGTTTGCCAATGTGCAGCATTCCGTCCATCATCTTGTGTGTTTTGCATTTTGCCCTAAGTGGGAAGGGTATGCCCAGACGTGGGTCCCGTGCTCACTACGCCACTGGAGTCAAGCTATCCTGGCTGATGAAGGCTGATAGCCTGAAACCGGTCCTAGGATGCTTGATTCCGGTCCAGGGAAGACATGGTTTGGCAGTTCGGTCTGGACTGTTCCCATGAGGCACAGGGTCAAGACTGATTTGCATATGGCTATGTCTGAACTGGGGTGGCGTGGTGAAGCAAAATAATGATGGATTAAACCCAGATCTGTGACTGGGGGTGAATGTTTGCCAATGTGCAGCATTCCGTCCATCATCTTGTGTGTTTTGCATTTTGCCCTAAGTGGGAAAGGTATGCCCAGACGTGGGTCCCGTGCTCACTACGCCACTGGAGTCAAGCTATCCTGGCTGATGAAGGCTGATAGCCTGAAACCGGTCCTAGGATGCTTGATTCCGGTCCAGGGAAGACATGGTTTGGCAGTTCGGTCTGGACTGTTCCCATGAGGCACAGGGTCAAAACTGATTTGCATATGGCTATGTCTGAACTGGGGTGGCGTGGTGAAGCAAAATAATGATGGATTAAACCCAGATCTGTGACTGAGGGTGAATGTTTGCCAATGTGCAGCATTCCGTCCATCATCTTGTGTGTTTTGCATTTTGCCCTAAGTGGGAAGGGTATGCCCAGACGTGGGTCCCGTGCTCACTACGCCACTGGAGTCAAGCTATCCTGGCTGATGAAGGCTGATAGCCTGAAACCGGTCCTAGGATGCTTGATTCCGGTCCAGGGAAGACATGGTTTGGCAGTTCGGTCTGGACTGTTCCCATGAGGCACAGGGTCAAGACTGATTTGCATATGGCTATGTCTGAACTGGGGTGGCGTGGTGAAGCAAAATAATGATGGATTAAACCCAAATCTGTGATTGGGGGTGAATGTTTGCCAATGTGCAGCATTCCGTCCATCATCTTGTGTGTTTTGCATTTTGCCCTAAATGGGAAGGGTATGCCCAGACGTGGTTCCCGTGCTCCCTATGCCACTGGAGTCAAGCTATCCTGGCTGATGAAGGCTGATAGCCTGAAACCGGTCCTAGGATGCTTGATTCCGGTCCAGGGAAGACATGGTTTGGCAGTTCGGTCTGGACTGTTCCCATGAGGCACAGGGTCAAGACTGATTTGCATATGGCTATGTCTGAACTGGGGTGGCGTGGTGAAGCAAAATAATGATGGATTAAACCCAGATCTGTGACTGGGGGTGAATGTTTGCCAATGTGCAGCATTCCGTCCATCATCTTGTGTGTTTTGCATTTTGCCCTAAGTGGGAAGGGTATGCCCAGACGTGGGTCCCGTGCTCACTACGCCACTGGAGTCAAGCTATCCTGGCTGATGAAGGCTGATAGCCTGAAACCGGTCCTAGGATGCTTGATTCCGGTCCAGGGAAGACATGGTTTGGCAGTTCGGTCTGGACTGTTCCCATGAGGCACAGGATCAAGACTGATTTGCATATGGCTATGTCTGAACTGGGGTGGCGTGGTGAAGCAAAATAATGATGGATTAAACCCAGATCTGTGACTGGGGGTGAATGTTTGCCAATGTGCAGCATTCCGTCCATCATCTTGTGTGTTTTGCATTTTGCCCTAAGTGGGAAGGGTATGCCCAGACGTGATAGCCTGAAACCGGTCCTAGGATGCTTGATTCCGGTCCAGGGAAGACATGGTTTGGCAGTTCGGTCTGGACTGTTCCCATGAGGCACAGGGTCAAGACTGATTTGCATATGGCTATGTCTGAACTGGGGTGGCGTGGTGAAGCAAAATAATGATGGATTAAACCCAGATCTGTGACTGGGGGTGAATGTTTGCCAATGTGCAGCATTCCGTCCATCATCTTGTGTGTGTTGGACAACAAATTGATGTCACCTTGAAAAGATTCACAGAACGTGGTTACCCTAAAGAGATTCTTGAAAATGCCAAATCAAGATGTGAAAAAACCAATCGCATAGACTTACTCAAGAAGAGAGAGAATTCACCTCAAAACCGTATGGTAGTAGTCTCTAAGTACTCCACCTTGAGTCAACGTTTCAGAAATATAATCAACAAACATTGACCAATATAAGCTCTTGAACCTGATTTTCAAAATTTGTTCTCAACTCGGCCTATTTTTGCATTTACCAGAGGGTACAACCTCAAAGAGCTGTTGACGAAACCTTCTGATGAAAATTTCTATCAACATACAAAGGTCTACAACCATGTTACAATTGTAGTAATTGTCACAATATCATTCAAGGATCTTCAATAACTCATCCCATGAAGGGCTCGAAAATCAAGCTCAAGGTCACTGCAACTTGCAATTCCTCCAACGTCATTTATATGCTGAAGTGCCTGTGAGAAGTTGGCCTGGTATATGCTGTCCACTAATTATAGTGGGCACCTTGTACCAGTCCAAACAACCCTTATTGGAGTTAGGTTTAAAGACAACCTTATTGAAAGCTATCCTAGTGGTAGCTATGGAGAGCAGCCTTCAGGCTAAGTCTTGAAGGAATGTAAAGCAGCTTGTTTTACCAGTCTAATCTCTTGAGTGACCAAATGAAAGAGTACCACACCAGGTATATATTCAAAATATATGTATTTATTGCTAAACACACCCCTCTAGTCTCTTTATGAGGCTAGAGTTCGAAGTACACAAGTTATAAGTTAATTAAACACAGTAAAAGCACAAATACACGTTTGGGCCCTAGGGGCCATATACCAATAAAGTGGTATAAGAACCACGACTGAGCTAGACACAAGGCCTAGAGCCTGTAGAAGTGCTTGGACCACAAGGAACCACCCAAGGTAGTGACACAGGGGACCCACAGGGGACGCGTGCAGTGTGTGAACACAGCCGCGAATCGCTGTTAACTTCTATGGGGAAAGTCGTGATCGGAAAGTTAAAGAAAAGGGACACTTTAAAGAGGACTTGGAGCAAACCCTTTGAGAACTAGGTAGTTCTAGTGTCTTTACCCACTGGAGCACCGGAGTACTCGTGTTACCTCACCCAGGGAAGCCGGGTGCATAGGTGCCTTTCGGGGTCGGGTTTCGTCGTCGATTTGAATGGCGATCTGCTGCAAAGTGCTGCTGGCGACCAAGTAGAAAGTGTCCGGGTGGATCCAAGAGTGGATCGGAGATCTGAAGAACCTGAAAGCAGAGGGGACAGAGTCTGGGTCACTAGCCAGTGACCAGGAAGGCGATGGACAGATGCCCACCGATGTTGGATGCTTCAGGTTGGTTGATGGTTATCTTGTCTCTGTAGCCACGAGGTCCAGGAGGCGTTGTCAGCAACCAGGAGCAGGATTCGGGCTGGTACACAATGTTTGTCCAGATTCCAATTAGAGATGTGCCTAAGGCACATGGAAACCATTTTACAGAGAAAGCAGATAGACTGGAGCCCTGAATAGCAGGGTCCCAGTCCAACTAAGTCATAAACCAGCAAAACACCATAACAAAAGTGGGGGCAACCATATAGTCAGATTCCACCTTCCTACAGTGCCCATGTGGCTTATGCTCTGTGGGCAAAACTGAGAGGAAAATACGCACACGCATTTTGGAACACAAAAGCAATATACACACTAAAAATCTGAAATCAGTGGTGGCGGCCCACTTCATAGACAAAAGACATAACATTTGTCAACTAACATTTTTGGTGCTTGAAACCGTGGAGAAAAAAGAGGGAGTGGACAATAACAACCGGCTACTCCAAAGAGAGAACCATTGGATTCGTTTTTTCAACACCATGAGACCTCATGGTCTCAATGATCGCATGGAATTTTTATGCTATCTGTAATCTTTGTTAACATGTTGTTGCTTTTCGTTGATTTTTGATGGTCCTCTTTGCATTACCTTCTTTTATGATACCTTAGTACTGTTTGCTATTATGTTGTTGTCTTTTGTTGATTTTCACACCATTTATGATATGTTGGTTTTTCGTTGATTTTTAAGATGGTCCTTTTTATTCTCACTTATGATATGTTAGTACTGTTGTCTATCAACTTGTTGCTGTTCTTTACACACGCACTTTCAGACAGCTTGCGCTGTTCACATGAACTTTGATTAATTATTTAAGTTTGCGATTAAAATTTCGCAATAAGTTTCTGTTTTTGTTCACTGGGTTGACGTTTCACTATTATGGCTTCGGTTTCTTTTCACACACTTCGTGTTTTCGTGTGGTCACACCGTGTGGGCATGAGTACCCAGTAACGTTTTAGTTGATTATGGCTTTTATGCACTATTATAACTCCTGTTAAAGATGGCGCTCCTGATTTTGCCGTTTGGCTTCACCTTCATACACGACATGTGACGTCATCACGCTTTCTAACTTCTATGTTTACTCTTCCGCACATCGGGCGTGCATTTCAAAATTATCGGTTTTCGAACCGTGCACTTTAGCACACCCAGCGGGAACGCATACACTGTGAGTACACTCTCGATCTGTTTACGTCCGTGGCTTTATTAGAGCACGGTAGTGGTACTCTAACCTGGGTTCCTTTTGTCTCGTAGGCGGGTGCACATTTGTTATAATTGAGCTGTTTGTTCTCCCGCATTACGTGAGTAGTTAGTAGAATTTTTTGGTCTTCATGTTTTGGGATTCACGTCCTGGATGGACTATTGGATCACTCTTTCTCGCTGTCGTTTAGGCACCATTCATTCATATTCACCCATTTGTTTCACTGTGTTGAGGACCATTGGATCACTTTCACTTGTTGTCGTTTAGGCACTATTTATTCATATTCACCCATTCGTTGCACCAAGTTGAGGAGATGGGAATTTTGGTTCTTTGCGCACTGATCTATCTTTATTCACCAGTATTACACTTTGTCACAGGGGCAACTCTGCTGGACGCTTTGTACACCTTGAGCGTTTATGATTATTATATTCGTTTGTCACTTTTTCACCAATTATCTGTGAGGACCATTGGTTATATATCATTTTATTATGAGGGGCTATTTCTCCGTATAAGAGCTGTCATTTATGTTTCGTTATAGACGATTTCCCCTGACGAAGGGCACTGGGATGCCCGAAATGCATCGGGATTGGGATTTACTGTAACAGCATTGAAGTGGATGTCTTTGAATCATGACATGAAGAAAAATTATTTGCTTTGATGTGAATTAAACATCTACTTGTTGAACAGAACTGTTTACACGTGATAAACATTAGCTGCATATAAAAAATTGCAACCCATTTTTATTGGGGCCATTACAGCAGTGCACAGGGGGACATCTCCTAGCTAGGAGATGCAATTTGGTCTTATTCTTTAACACTCTATGGAGTAGAGAGTGATACCCCAGTAGCACGCTACAACTCTACAATTCTGGAAGACTGGCAGTGCGTGTCCTACCTTAGTTTGTTATTTAAATTTGTCTAACCCTCGGACGCTGCACGCCGATATAAACGTCACTACAATGAATTTTGACGACATCTCCAACTTAACGGAATCAAGAGCTGACACATTCGCCTTTGCGAGTGATGATGCTAACAAAATCTATGCTCTCATACAGGAAGAAATTACCCCTTTCTCTTACATTAAAAACAAGGAAAGCAGCATCAGACAATTACTTTATCTCACTGTGGTACTGAAAATTCTGGACCTGTGTCATTAACATCATTGTAACATGACGATTTTGGTATCAGCAGACCGGTAATGACAGGTATGCTATATCTGAGTATTTGCGTCATATTCGAGTGACGGGATCACTCTAATATTAACGATTCCCTTGTGAACCCTCGGGTTCCATTTTGTGTACGGCAGCCATTTTGTGGTTGCCCTCACATAAGGCAATGACTAAAGCCAAAACGCGCCTTAGGGGACACGTACACTTTCAGTGACCTGGGCAAGCTGACTCCACTGTCCAGAGCCAGAACCTGTTCGGCCAGTTTTAGTTCCCAGTGGCCGATCGAGATTAGGGGCCCAGGTGCAGCATGCCATAAACCCTTCATTGCACACATCTATATCTAAATCTTATTCACACCTGTCACTGCTCTTTCTTTATGACCTGCTTTATGAGGAGGAGGTGCCCGATTTTATTAGGGGTCCAAATTATATCTGTTGCAGGTGTTGGGCCTCACTGGGTATTTGGTTGTGGGCTGGACAAACTGAAAATGGGCTTGTCATCATGAATCTGTCTTTTTTTGTTGTAAGAAATATGTGAATGACCCACTGTAAAAATAAGGAATGTTTGCCTAAAGCATAATATTCTGTATAAAAGAGATAGCTGGTTTCCATGAGAAGGGCAGTCTCCTGAGAACATACACCGTGTTGTACTTCTAGGATACCTGTTGCTGGCTGCAGCCAATAAATTGATATTTGAAGCCACCAAGAAGACTCTGTGTTTCTGTAGTCTGAGACAGGAAGAACTCGAGGTCATTGGGTGTGTTCCCTGGCACCGCTGGGTCCAATAAAACCCAGTACTTCAATTGGCGCCCAACGTGGGGCGATTTCAGCGGTACCGGTCCAAGCCAGAGGTCGTGAGGAGCTTCGTGTAAAATTCTGGAGGAAGGCCAACCACTTCATCGACCCCTGTATGTCGTTCGTGGTCCGAAAGTCTTTGCTGCGAGGTTCCCGCGTCCCGACGGCTACGAAGGACTGCTGCCCTGACTATCGCCCTGTCTTGGACCCTTTTATGATTTGTAGAGCGAGACAATAGACGAGTCTTCTGGTGACGTCATCGATACCTCAGTTAAGTATAAGTGGAGCGTCTCCCAGTCCTTAGTCTTGGTTCTTAGTTTTGGGTATCCCATGGGATCTTTGATTTGTTAGGATCTTTTTGATTTGGAACTTACAAGTACCAAAGCCGAAGGACTCGTGTATTCACGAGACTGTCGTATTCGATAATCCTTTGATGTTTGAAGCTAGACTAGTGAGCGAAGATGCCTGGTCTTAGCAGACTTGGAAATTTGTTTTGTCTTGGTTGTAATAGGGATTCCCGATTGGAGGACTCGTGTCCGGTTCCTCCAATTGGAACTCCAACCTATGAGCTCTACGTGAAGCATGGAGTGGGCCCTATCACGTATAATAACGTATGGGTTAGGTACACAAGGAAAGATGGTGTCCTAAAGTGGCCCCAATATGGTAGTTTTGACACCGAAATTCTGGATAATTTAGAGGTTAGACTTTTTAAGAAGAAAGCCCAGCCGGCGATGTTTGACTCTTTCCGCCTATGGCGAAAAGAAGCCAAACAGAAAGAAATTAAATTAGTAAAGAAGAATAAAAGAGAAAAGGGTATTTCAATAATGCAAGCTGCTATGCAGTATAAGGATGATGAAGAGGAACAAGCGAGTGAACAGCTGCACAGGCAACGTAAATTGGCAATTGATAAATGTTATCCAGTTTTGCCACCTCTTCAGCAAGATACAGTGAAGGAACTTGAGAAGGATCCTTTAATGTCTCATTTGTTGAATTCACCACCTCCTTATGCGCAGAGTGCTACAGCACCTCCGCAACCTTTAGTTGTACAACCCCCAGTTGTTGTACCTCCGGTTCTTTCACAACCACCAGCTGTTTTTCAGTTGGCACCTACTACTATGGCGCAGCCCCTCAAGGGCTGCCACCTTTACTACCTGTTCCATCTTTACTTCCTATGACTTTGCCCCCTGCATCTATTTCCCTCCACACTATCCCTTCTGACACTGCCTCTGCATTTGCTTTGTCTCCTCCTGTTTTTCCTCCTGTTCATTTGTCAACTTCTCCTTCTGTCCGACAGAGAATGACAAACACTGTTACTAGTATTTTGTCTCCTTTCTTTGGGTCACCGACTACGACCCCCGTTTTAGAGCGTAAACAATTGCGTAGCCAATTGCCCGATTCTAGAGAGAAGGGAGTACTGGATCATTTGGCGCATAAATGGGTCACTGACCCTACAAGATATGAGTTAGAGTCTGTTATGGATGTCTTCCACCAATGGCAAGCACCGAAACAGAGATATGTTTTTGACAAAATGTGCGAAGTTCTTCTTGAAAGATTAAAAGATTGTGATATGGAGGCCAATCCGCCTGAGTTGTGTCATGTACGGTTTGAGTTTTCCAAAGGCACGATTGTGGGTTCCGATATTGAGAAAGCAGTTGCGACATTATTATCATTTAGGAGTGAGGGTATTTCTCGACTGTTGTTTGAGCCAGAACCCTCTGTTAAAAGGAAGGTCAGACAGTATCCCATGAGAGAAGTTCCCCCAGTTTGGAAAGAAGGAGACCTAAATGCTGTTCCACCTATTCAGCCTCATTTTCAACGTGTGTGGGTACATGTTCCATGGAAGCGAACTGAAGTCCTGGCTCTTAAGCAGACTCTACCCGACCCCCGTAAAAACCCTGCAGGTTATTATAAGGAATTATCACAGACTGCAGACTCCTGTGTTATGAATTTAGCTGATATAGACATGTTGTTTGGAAATGTGGTCCCACAGCCTTTATGGAGAGTGATCCGTCACACGGATCATGCGCCGGAGTTAGGGGACACATGGATTAATATCAATGCGGCAAATGACAGACAAGTAGGCGGTGCTAAACCAGAGCCTTTAGTAGCAGACCTCCCTGGTAGGATCGTTACTTACATGAAGTCTTTGATGCCTGCAATGCGTGTAAATTGGGATAAATTGTCTGCATGCAAGCAGAAGAAGGAGGAAAGTGTATCTGACTTCTTAACTAGGTTTGAAGAGACATTTATCGACCACAGTGGTCAGGATATGAGTACAGAAGGTGGTCAAAGGTTGTTTGTTGACAAGTTTGTGCATAATTTGCTTCCCGAATTGTGTAAAAAATTGAAAGATTCAGAGAGTTCTTGGGCCGTTTCCTCTTCAGCACAGATATTGGCTACTGCACAATACTACGAAAATAGAGATAAAGATGAGAAAGATAGAGCAGACAAGAAAACTAAAGAGTTAAAAACAAAGGTTCTTTTACAACAAGCGTATCCGCCTCGTAGTAATCAGCGTGACTATCAGCAACCTCAACAGTATCAGAGGAATTCGCAAAGGTTTGAGTATCCTCAACAACGTGCTCTGATAGGCCCTAACCAATGTTCATATTGTAAGGAAGAAGGTCATTTTAAATATAATTGCCCTATTTTGTTGCAGCGTATGAATGGTATTTCTGGCGCAAGAGGTCGTGGTGTTCCACAAGCACCTAAAGCTAGAGGACGCGGAAATTTCACCCAGAACGCGCGCCCATTTCCTCCTCAAAATTCAATGAATAGTTTTGATCAGCAGAATAACGCGTCTGGTAGGACGACTCAGTACTATGCTGATGACTACTATGCAGAAGGTGAGAGTATGGAAGGTGATGATTGCTAGGACAGCCATAGACAAAGAGAGGGAGTTGTTTCAGTTCCAGTAGATCAGAGTGGACCTTATATTGAGGTGATTACATCAGGTGTGTCAGAGCCTTTTCTGTTGGATACTGGTGCTACAAAGAGTTCTATTATGCACTCTAAATTCCCTGGCGCACCTTTGTCTGGCGAAACTAATGTTTCAGTAGGTTTTTCTGGCGCCCCGGTTAGGAACCCGATTTCTAGCCCTATGTCTCTTTCTGTTGGACCTTGTGAAATCGAAGCACCACTTATTCTAACGACAGGTTGTGGTGAGAACTTGTTAGGATTGGATCTGCTGAAAAGATTGTATGCGACATTGTATTGTTCTCCTTCGGGAGTACAACTCACATTGGGTAAGACAGTGGTTTCACCAATATATTTGTCAAAGGACAAACTTCCAACAGAATTGTCGTTTCTCCCTGATATTCTTTGGGCTACTGGTCCCAATGATGTAGGTCTTTTGGAAATACCGCCATATGTTGTAACGTTGAAAGCCAATGTTAAAATGCCGCGCATTCCCCAATACAAGATCTCTAATGAAGGTGAAAAAGCGTTGCTAGCGATCATTTATGATTTGATTGAGAAAAATGTAATTGAAGAGACAAGAGGTAATGTTTGCAATAGTCCTGTTTTACCTGTCTTGAAGCGTACTGACTCTTCTCAGCCACCTGTTTACAGGTTTGTGATTGATCTTAGAGAGGTAAACAAGATAGTTGTGCCACAGTTTCCAGTCGTTCCCGATATCACTGCTTTACTGACAATGATTCCAGCCTCAGCCACTTGGTTCTCGGTGATTGACTTGAAGAATGCTTTCTTCAGCATCCCGATTGCCGTAGAGAGCAGGGATATTTTTGGATTCTGTTTAGGAGGCCGAAGCTTCCGATTTCAGAGAGCTCCTCAAGGTTTTTGTGAAAGTCCTTCTATCTATAGTCAGGCTCTGAAGTCTCAGCTTGACACTCTTGTGTTACCTGATGGCGCTACCCTTCTACAGTACGTCGATGATTTGTTAGTTGCTGCAGATACTAAGGAGATTTGTAAAGAAGCCACTTTGTCATTGTTGCGTCATTTGTCTGATTTACACCACAAAGTGTCTCTTTCCAAGTTACAGTATTGTCGACAAGAAGTGACCTATTTAGGTCACCTCTTATCGAAAGAGGGAAGAAGATTGACCCCAGAAAGAATTCAGGCAATTGCAAAATTAAGTGTGCCAATGACACAGAGAGAAGTGCGTGCTTTCTTAGGTATTACATCCTATTGCAGACAATGGATACCGAATTTTTCATTGATGGCTAAACCTTTGGTAGCATTGACCTATAAAGACACGCCGAATCCCCTTCCTTGGTCCGAAGATTGTCAGAAAAGTTTTTCCGAATTGCGTGATGCATTGTGTTCGGCTCCTGTGTTGGGTACCCCGACTACAGCAAGCCCTTTACGCTGTATGTCCATGAGAGAGAAGGATGTGCATTGTCAGTGTTAACACAGTCTTTTGGGGACAAGCAACGTCCATGTGCATATTTCTCGTCGATTTTGGACCCGGTAGCTAGAGCGTTGCCGAGTTGTTTGAGAGCCACAGCGGCAGCAGCTGTTTCTATTCGACAGTCTGCTGGTTTGGTGATGAATAATACGCTGGTCGTGATGGTCCCACATGCAGTGGATATTTTGTTAAACAGGATCAAGACACAGCACTTAACTAGTGCTCGATTGTCAGGTTACGAGTTGACACTTTTAGCGAGCCATGTGCACATAAGAAAATGCAACACGCTGAACCCAGCTACATTGTTGCCAATTATAACAAAGACAGATGTTCCGGAACAGCATGATTGCTTTCTTAGGACAGAAGAAGAAACGAAAGGGAGAGTAGATCTTAGGGACACTCCTCTTGTAAAGTGTGATGGTACCTTATGGGTGGATGGGTCATGCTTCAAGCTTCCGAATGGTGATACGACTGCGGCATATGCTGTCACGACTTTACATACGATTGTTGAAACTGCACGTATCCCACATAATTCAGCTCAAACAGCAGAGTTGACTGCACTTATGAGAGCGTGTGTATTATCAAAAGGAATGAATGTGACCATATATACCGATAGCCAGTATGCGTTTGGTGTGGCCCATAGTTTTGGACGCTTGTGGAAGGAACGTGGGTTCCTCACGTCTCACGGTACGAAAATACAGCATGGTCAATTGGTGAATGAGCTCCTGGAGTCACTTACTTTGCCATTGCAAGTCGCGATTGTGAAATGCAGTGCACATAAGAAGGTCACTAACGACGTTGGTCGCGGTAATATGTTTGCTGATGAAGTTGCGAAAGAAACAGCAAGAGATGTGATGAGTCGAATGTATGTTGCGGGCCCTGCAAGATGGATTGGTGACGTTGGAATGTGTGAAGATACGATAGAGAGTGTGAAGTCCATCCAAGCTGAAGCTACGGAGAAGGAATTAAGTACGTGGAGAGAGAGTACGGGTAAATTGGATGCAAATGGTTGTTGGGTTGAATTGTCAGAGCATCAGCGATGGTTGTTACCCGATACATATGTGCTTGCAGTGGTTACAATGGCACATGGGATGGCCCACATCAGTGTGAAAGGAATTTGTAAGTTATTGGCTCCAGTGTGGCAAAATGCTGGAATTCCCAAATGTGCAGAGAATGTGGTCAAAAATTGTATGGTTTGTTTGAAATACAATCCTGGTAAGGGAACCCCAACTCCAGCTGGTCATTTTGCGCCTCCAACGTATCCGTTCGAGGTTTTGCAGCTAGATTTCATCCACATGGAGAGGTGCAACAATTTGAAATATGTACTCGTTGTTGTTTGTGCCTTTTCAAGATGGGTAGAGGCATATCCTCTGAAAGATAATACTGCCTTGTCCACAGCGAAAGCCCTTCTCAAAGAGTTCTTCCCTAGGTTTGGTTTGCCGAGAATGGTGTGGAGTGATAATGGGGGTGAATTTGTGGGTCAAGTGATGAAACGAGTGTGTGAAGGTTTAGGAATCCGGCAGAAATTTCACGCTGCAAATCATCCCCAATCAGCTGGATTAGTTGAGTGCTATAATGGCACTCTTAAACTAAAACTGGCCAAGATACAAGCAAGCTCTGGCCTTAAATGGCCTGATGCGTTGCCATTAGCACTATTGTCAACTAGGATGACCGTACATTCCCGAGTAGGACTTAGTCCTCATGAGATAGTGTTTGGTCGCCCGGCTAACATATGGGGAGTGCCGAGGCCAACGAAATTCAGCGAGATTGAACACCCTGTACTGCTTGATTACTTGCATGATTTGACGGCTAAATTGCGTGTTTTACACCAACAGGTTCATAATACACTGCCTCAGGCTTCTAAAGATCCAGGGCATGCAATCAATCCCGGATCGTGGGTGTTAATCAAGAACTTTCAGCGGACAAAGAACGATCAGCCCCGCTGGATTGGCCCCTATTTGGTGATTTTGTCCACAAGATCTGCAGTGCGAGTACAAGGGAAGAAAAACTGGATCCACGGCGTACACTGTAAGAGGGTCCCTTTGCCTCTACCATATGACCGGTGGGTCCAGGAGGGAATTGCTGACTCGGAAACTGAAACAGTGCCTCGTTTTCTGCCTTTTAGTGACGCACGCGTCACAGGGACAAATTCTGAGCGAGAAAGTGACGATCTTCTCCAAAGAGCAATACCATCACCACTTCGATTGGACACTACTGAGCCTGAACTTTTGTTTTGCGACCAGACATTGCCTGGAAAAAGCCGTTATAACTTGCGACCGAGAGTCATGGACAAATAAAATGAAATTTTGGTCCTCCCATCCGAAAACCTGTTTTTGAACCACCATCCGGGTTCAGCTGTAGGGTCGTGGTGAAAAGACTTGAGTGTGTAGCCTGCGGACACAAGGTCTACGGGTCTGGTTTGTTCTAGGGCGTTCCCTGGGACATTCAGAAACACTCTCAAGTGAAGAAAACCAACCGCCGCGAACAGCACGTTAGAGGATGGAGCCTTTTCAGATGGAGAGACCTGTTGAAAGAATAAGCTTCAAGAGGAAAATATGTGCAACCATGAGCAGAAAATGTTTTCTAATTATGTGTCTTTGTATTTTACTTAGTCTAATGATGTCTTTAGTGGGGTATATCATATTCTCTTTTCAAGTGACATCTGCACCCACTGTACAGCCCATGCCTTCCTCTACTATCTCCTCACATTCTTTTCACCCTCTACCTGAACACGAGTCCGTTAGAAGATTAGAGTTTATGAACAACTCCTTTGTTCAGCTCTTACACCAACACCAGCTAGTAGTAAACAGAACCAACTGTTGGGTGTGTGGCCTTATGCCTCATACTACTGAGAAAGGTATTCCCTACCTAGTGCTGCCATTCAGCTACAATGGTTCTGTGTGGGCATACCGAACGATGTTCATCTATGCTCGCGAAATCCACCCCTACGTTCCGTCAAAGACAACCCAAAGAATAGTGCTCTAGTTAAGGGGATAGTCGACATGATAAGGGGAACTAGTTCCTACGAAACTATCCCGGAAGATGAGACACTAGCGTATATTGGATGGAACGTGACTGGATATGGAGCGAGTCTGAGCGAGAACCAGCAAGCAAAAAGATCCGCTCCAATTTGGATTGTACCCCATCAGGGTCATCTATGTCTGCAAGGTAATGGCAAGAATCCAAGAGCTCAGTTAGGGAAGAGTATCTGCACTGAAACGTATATTTTTGCGTCTCAGACTTCCCCTTTGTTCTTAGCAGCTAGGGGTACCTACTTTATCTGCCATGATAGGGCCTACACGTGGTTGCCCCCTGACTTCTCGGGCACATGCTTCGTTTCATTCCTGTTGCCTCCCACCTACACAGCTGCGGCAGATTACCATAAGATAAGAAGAATTAGGGGTGTCTTCAGCAAGGAAGACACTGCAGGACAAGAAGCGGGAGACTTCTTTAGGGGTTTTCTGCCGTTCTGGGGACCTATGGCTAACAACAGGAATGTGAGGCAATTGACGCGAGTGGTTGAATCCACCATAGTCGAAACTGTCGGTGCCCTTAATAATTTGACTGCTGAGCTCCAGTCGGACCGCCTTATGACCCTGCAGAACAGGGTCGCGTTAGACATCATACTTGCAGACCGTGGTGGGGTATGTAGAGTGATCCAATCCAGTTGTTGCATTTTCATTCCAGATAACACTCCAACAGTGTACCAGGCCATCTCCAAACTACATAGGATCTCTGAATCCATCCATGTAGATGAAGGAGACTGGTCGTTGATGGGATGGTTCTGGGAACTGTTATCCACCTGGGGATGGAAAGTTCTGATGGTCATTGGGATACTTCTAGCCATCCTTTTCCTGTTTTGTCTGTGCATACAGTGTGTTCCTGCCATATGCGGCCTATGTGTTACATCATGTGTAAGGAAACCTGTATCAAGGGACGAGCTAAGTAATAGGATGATGCTACAGCAACATCTCAATGAATTCATGAACATAGACCTCGACTAAGATTAGCATGAGTGTAAGTAAATTGCCTATGTAAGGGCAAAAGGAGGGTCTGTGGTACTGAAAATTCTGGACCTGTGTCATTAACATCATTGTAACATGACGATTTTGGTATCAGCAGACCGGTAATGACAGGTATGCTATATCTGAGTATTTGCGTCATATTCGAGTGACGGGATCACTCTAATATTAACGATTCCCTTGTGAACCCTCGGGTTCCATTTTGTGTACGGCAGCCATTTTGTGGTTGCCCTCACATAAGGCAATGACTAAAGCCAAAACGCGCCTTAGGGGACACGTACACTTTCAGTGACCTGGGCAAGCTGACTCCACTGTCCAGAGCCAGAACCTGTTCGGCCAGTTTTAGTTCCCAGTGGCCGATCGAGATTAGGGGCCCAGGTGCAGCATGCCATAAACCCTTCATTGCACACATCTATATCTAAATCTTATTCACACCTGTCACTGCTCTTTCTTTATGACCTGCTTTACGAGGAGGAGGTGCCCGATTTTATTAGGGGTCCAAATTATATCTGTTGCAGGTGTTGGGCCTCACTGGGTATTTGGTTGTGGGCTGGACAAACTGAAAATGGGCTTGTCATCATGAATCTGTCTTTTTTTTGTTGTAAGAAATATGTGAATGACCCACTGTAAAAATAAGGAATGTTTGCCTAAAGCATAATATTCTGTATAAAAGAGATAGCTGGTTTCCATGAGAAGGGCAGTCTCCTGAGAACATACACCGTGTTGTACTTCTAGGATACCTGTTGCTGGCTGCAGCCAATAAATTGATCTTTGAAGCCACCAAGAAGACTCTGTGTTTCTGTAGTCTGAGACAGGAAGAACTCGAGGTCATTGGGTGTGTTCCCTGGCACCGCTGGGTCCAATAAAACCCAGTACTTCATCACTAAGAGAGAATCCAACCAGAGATTACACGCCAGCACTTTAATCAGATACCACCGTGCTCAACGAATCCCTAGAGGTTTGAGGATACCATTAAAACCACTTTTATGCAAGAACAATACTAGATTTATCGAGAAGTGGTATGCCATCCTGAATAAATGTTCATTAGACCTTATTTTATTGATTATTGAAGAATTATCTAAAGTGCTTGAAGAATTAACCAAGGACATTGCTCAAACGAAAACTGAATTAGCCAACATGATGGAAAAAGAAGACTTCGACAAAATACTTGAGGATATAAACATACAACTCAATAAATACACTCAAGAAATCCAAGAGAGAAAAATACGCAAATATAAACGTGACACCATAGATTATAAATTGGGGGAAGTTTACTCTTGGGCAGAGGTGTATGCCCGACGAAGACAAAACAGACCACATAACCTCAACACTGACACTGAGACTTCATCTTCAGACAGTGAGGTACGTTCAAGACCCACACGAACAATAACATCACAACCAGGGCTTGTCGAGAACACTGATGCATCTCAAACGACTGCGGTTCATTTTTTAGAAGAGGGTACAGGAGACCGGGACGACCCAGGAGGGGCCAAGGAAAAAGACATAGACAAAGAAAAGGAAACCTCAACTTTGAAGATTCCACCGAATACCACGAGGAAAGGCAGGGGGAAGAAACTTTAAATAACAACGATTTGGTGATTAACATCTCCGATTATCAATTGACACCTTTTGAAACACAGACTTTACAAAAAGGCCAATCTTTTGTTCCCACGACCTATACAAATTCTTTGGAATTGGAAATCAGTTTTTTCAAACTCATGAGAAATCTGCGTTTAAGGCATTATTTTGAGAACATAGTTGATTTTAAGGAGCCAGATGAGGAAGATCTACTGAAGGGATTGAGACCTACGAGTACTTTTTAGCGCCTGTGAGCCATAAAAGCTTAGATACTTTTGAGAATTTGGTTAAACATGAACTATTTACTCTGAAATTTCAACGTCAGTCCAAACACTCAAACCTTACCATTAAGGAGAAGAGCACTTTGAAGAGATTGGCTAACAACAAGGAGATAGTGTGTCAAAATGCTGATAAGGGAGGTGCTTTGGTTATCATGAATAGTGATTTCTACAAGGAACAAGTGAATGCTCATGTAATGGATACCAACACTTATGCTCTACTTGATCATAATCCAACCTATCAATTTTTGGAGACCTTAAAGGTGATTATTCAGAGAGCAGTTGATAATGGAGTTATAACAGAAAGAGTCAAGAGATACTTAATTCAGACTAATCCAAAATCACCTCATTTGTACATGCTACCTAAGGTACATAAGGATTTAAATCGACCACCGTTCAGACCTATAGTGTCAACGAGGGGAAGTATACATGAGCCAGTCGGCAAATTCATTGACAAATACTTACAACCCTTTGTCACCAAGATCAATACTTATATAAGGGACACTACAGATTTCATTTCCAAGATCAGTCAAATCACGATTACCTCAGAAGAAGAGCTGTGGCTCTGTACCGTTGATGTTAAAGCACTATACACCTCTATCCCAAATGACCTAGGGATAGAAGCGATTGAATATGTGTTGTTACAATCTACATTAAATCCGGAACTACAATTATTTCTAATGGAGCTCATACAGTTTACTTTATATCAGAGCTATTTCACTTGGGAAAAACAGTGGTTTCTACAACTGTCCGGAACTTCGATGGGCAATTGTGCAGCCCCATCGTACGCTAATATTTTTATGCACTATTTTGAGGAACAACATATTCTCAATGACAAAGCATGGCAAGAGCATGCAAAACTTTTTGTGCGCTTTATTGATGATACCTTTATTATGTGGACTGGTTCACACAGTGAACTCATATCAGCTCTTAATGGATTGAACAATATTCACCAACGTATTCAGTTTACATTTGACGTTCAACAACATCAAATTGCCTTTTTAGATGTACTGATACAAAGAAAGAATGACAAACTAGTGACAAACATCTTTCGTAAAGCCACTGACAGAAACAGTATTTTACACTTTAACAGTTTTCACCAGTTCAAGTTAAAAAACAACCTACCCTTTTCACAATGTTTAAGGGTTTAAAGAATTGTGTCTGATCCAGAACAATGTCGACAACAAATTGATGTCACCTTGAAAAGATTCACAGAACGTGGTTACCCTAAAGACATTCTTGAAAATGCCAAATCAAGATGTGAAAAAACCAATCGCATAGACTTACTTAAGAAGAGAGAGAATTCACCTCAAAACCGTATGGTAGTAGTCTCTAAGTACTCCACCTGGAGTCAACGTTTCAGAAATATAATCAACAAACATTGGCCAATATTAGCTCTTGAACCTGATTTTCAAAAAAAGTTCTCAACTCGGCCTATTTTTGCATTTACCAGAGGGTACAACCTCAAAGAGCTGTTGACGAAACCTTCTGATGAAAAATTTCTATCCACATACAAAGGTCTACAACCATGTTACAATTGTAGTAATTGTCACAATATCATTCAAGGATCTTCAATAACGCATCCCATGAAGGGCTCGAAAATCAAGCTCAAGGTCACTGCAACTTGCAATTCCTCCAACGTCATTTATATGCTGAAGTGCCCATGTGGCTTATGCTATGTGGGCAAAACTGAGAGGAAAATACGCACACGCATTTTGGAACACAAAAGCAATATACGCACTAAAAATCTGAAATCAGTGGTGGCGGCCCACTTCATAGACAAAAGACATAACATTTGTCAACTAAAATTTTTGGTGCTTGAAACCGTGGAGAAAAAAGAGGGAGTGGACAATAACAACAGGCTACTCCAAAGAGAGAACCATTGGATTCGTTTTTTGAACACCATGAGACCTCATGGTCTCAATGATCGCATGGAATTTTTATGCTATCTGTAATCTTTGTTAACATGTTGTTGCTTTTCGTTGATTTTTTTGATGGTCCTCTTTGCATTACCTTCTTTTATGATACCTTAGTACTGTTTGCTATTATGTTGTTGTCTTTTGTTGATTTTCACACCATTTATGATATGTTGGTTTTTTGTTGATTTTTAAGATGGTCCTTTTTATTCTCACTTATGATATGTTAGTACTGTTGTCTATCAACTTGTTGCTGTTCTTTACACACGCACTTTCAGACAGCTTGCGCTGTTCACATGAACTTTGATTAATTATTTAAGTTTGCGATTAAAATTTCGCAATAAGTTTCTGTTTTTGTTCACTGGGTTGACGTTTCACTATTATGGCTTCGGTTTCTTTTCACACACTTCGTGTTTTCGTGTGGTCACACCGTGTGGGCATGAATACCCAGTAACGTTTTAGTTGATTATGGCTTTTATGCACTATTATAACTCCTGTTAAAGATGGCGCTCCTGATTTTGCCGTTTGGCTTCACCTTCATGCACGACATGTGACGTCATCACGCTTTCTAACTTCTATGTTTACTCTTCCGCACATCGGCCGTGCATTTCAAAATTATCGGTTTTCGAACCGTGCACTTCAGCACACCCAGCGGGAACGCATACACTGTGAGTACACTTTCGATCTGTTTACCTCCGTGGCTTTATTAGAGCGCGATAGTGGTACTCTAACCTGGGTTCCTTTTGTCTCGTAGGCGGGTGCACATTTGTTATAATTGAGCTGTTTGTTCTCCCGCATTACGTGAGTAGTTAGTAGAATTTTTTGGTCTTCATGTTTTGGGATTCACGTCCTGGATGGACTATTGGATCACTCTTTCTCGCTGTCGTTTAGGCACCATTCATTCATATTCACCCATTTGTTTCACTGTGTTGAGGACCATTGGATCACTTTCACTTGTTGTCGTTTAGGCACTATTTATTCATATTCACCCATTCGTTGCACCAAGTTGAGGAGATGGGAATTTTGGTTCTTTGCGCACTGATCTATCTTTATTCACCAGTATTACACTTTATGTCACAGGGGCAACTCTGCTGGACGCTTTGTACACCTTGAGCGTTTATGATTATTATATTCGTTTGTCACTTTTTCACCAATTATCTGTGAGGACCATTGGTTATATATCATTTTATTATGAGGGGCTATTTCTCCGTATAAGAGCTGTCATTTATGTTTCGTTATAGATGATTTCCCCTGACGAAGGGCACTGGGATGCCCGAAATGCATCGGGATTGGGATTGATGTAACAGCATTGAAGTGGATGTCTTTGAATCATGACATGAAGAAAAATTATTAGCTTTGATGTGAATTAAACATCTACTTGTTGAACAGAACTGTTTACACGTGATAAACATTAGCTGCATATAAAAAATTGCAACCCATTTTTATTGGGGCCATTACAGCAGTGCACAGGGGGACATCTCCTAGCTAGGAGATGCAATTTGGACTTATAGAAAGCTGTCATTTTTCTGCTCCTAAGCCCTGTGTGCCTGCTGCCTCTCTCCACTACACATCTGGGGTGGGTGACAGCTGGACCTCGTACATTCCCTCTAGACAGTCACACACAAAGGGAGCTTAGGTGTGCCTGATGGGGCATTCAAATCCTAATGGGCCATTACCATCCTGATGGGTCATCCTGGGGAGGATGGAAGGGAGGAGCTGACACTTGCACCTGAATGGGTTGTGCCTGTCCCCACACAAAGAGCTGCATACCCTCCTGTATAAATTCACTGTCAAGTGGTTTTGGCCATGTATAGTAGCCTGATTCCGGCATTAAAGGCACTAGGCATTCCCATACAAGAAAATATTGTGAAAATGTATCCCCATCTAGGGAATCCAATGCTTTAGTGACATCTAGAAAGACAGTCGCAGCGGCAGTAGTGGGGTCCAGGTTGTTAATTAATGTGCATAGGTTGTGGGATGTAGAGCAGCCTGGGATGAATTTAGGCTGGTCTAGTTTGACCAGGACTGGTAGAGGAAGGTTAAGGTTATTGTCAATGATTTTGGCTAATATTTTGGCATCACAATTAATCAGGGAGAGTGGTTGCTAGGACTCACATTTATGAGGAGGGTTACTGGGTTTCAGTAAGGTAATTATGGACGCTTCTGTCATGGATGGGGGTAGTACTTTATGTATGCAGGCTTGTTTATATATTTCCAGTAAAACCTGGCCAGGAATATCTATGTATCTTTTGTAGAATTCAGCCAGAAAGCGGTCTAGTATCTGGAGGTCTCCCAGTCTGCAGGCCCATTATAGTGGCCCGGATTTCGTCAAGTTCGAACGATTGTGGCAGAAATGTCCTGTTTGTGTCTCCCAGCCATGCTAAAGATGTTTTCTTCGAGTTTGCCACTTACGTGAGGGAGGTAGGGTGTGTAAGGAGTATAGTATCTGGTGAATGTGGCTAAAATGTGGCCAACACTTTGGTGGCATTCGCCTGCTATGTCTTCGATCTCCATGATGTCTGGAGCCAGGGCAGGAAAGGGAGGACCTCTCTGCAATTCAAAGACTTCTTTGAAGTCTTTCCCATTCAAAGGCACCACCGGGTGTGAGAACTGGACTTCTGACCCTACCAAATGAGTACAATTCTGGACCTATGGATACTGTGCCAGGAAGAAGGACTACGGTGCTGCTGAAGGACTGTCACTCTGCTGGACTGTGGCTCTGGAAAAACAGTTTTTCTGCTTTTCTGACTTGCCTGCGGCCCTCCCTGCCTGGGTGAGAAGGACTGGACCTACACCACTTGAACCCAGAGTGATTACAAGGGCTTGCCTCCTGTTCTGCAGTCTCAGGGACATCAAAGACTGCCTGCAACTCCCCAACCAGCACTTGGACTCTGCCATCTGTGAGTCCTACACCGCTAAGTGGTACCAATCTAGTCCTGGGCCCTTGGAAGTAGGTTTTCCTGTGCTGCAGCATCAAAATCCACTCATTGTTGACTTTGACCCCGTAGGAAAAGACACATTCCCTTCGAAGCCGATGCATTGCTGCTTTGAGGACATCACAGCACCAGCTGCGTGGCTTGACGATGACGCATCACCTGCCTCACAAGGGTATTCCAACTGCGCAACTTGGAACCAATGCATCACCTACAATCCTAAGGATCGACACATTGCCTCCGACGGCTCTTTGAATCTTGCTCCCTGCCGTCAATGCTTCCTCCGTGAAGATACTGTTTGCAGCGGGCCCTGAGTGGTTCCTGTATCCGACCTACACTCCACTGCGGTCAGCATGACTTTTCAGATTTGAACCGGTCCAGTGCGACCATATCGCCCTGGTTAGCGCTTTATGCTTCTAAGCACTAGATTTCAAAATATTCTTAACAAATTCAGAGCTCCGGTTCTACTTATTTGATTTTTGTCGTTTTCATCTTGTTTTGCTTGATACATTAAGCTCTAGTTTTCTAACCAGGTGTGGATTATTTTTGTGTGACGTTTTCACTGTTTTATTGTAGTAAGTGTTGCACAAATACTTGACACATTGCCTCTTGAGTTAAGCCTGCCTGTTCTGTGCAAAGCTACCAGAGGGTGGGCACAGCTAAATTCACAGTGACTTACCTTGACTAGGATTGTGGTCCATACCTCTGACAACTACAGACCCAATTTCTAAAGGCAAAAAACACTGAATTGGTACCCAGTATTTGTAAAGCACGAACTAATCACCCATAAGGGTCTCAAGGCGCTGGGGGCCGTCGTGGAGATTAAGTGAGATATTGACCAGAGTCACATGATGCTGAGCTGATCTGCCTCCGGCGCTGGGGATTGAACCGTGAGCCCCGCACTCCGGAATCAGCAGCACTGGCCACTGCGCCACACCTCTCCCTTGTTAAAATGCACCTGCTAAACAATTATAATGTGAATAGGGGTAGGAGTACCATGTTTGACATTTTAGATCATAAAATACCTCTATAGCCCTGATGGAAATTTGGAAACTGGGGGACACTGCACAAAGACTAATAGGGCAAGCATCAACCACTACCCATTACCCAAGGCCTTCTTGCATCCCACTCTCGATGCAGCCTAGCTATGTCCATGACCACAAGACGCTGTACAGACCTCTGCTGCTGTTTGGCTAGGATCGCCCTGTGCAAATACCATATGCACTCATGCACACCACATGTAGACCAGGCTTGTGAGATGCACCGCTGGAAAAGCGGTGTGCTTTGTCTTCACCTTACCAATGGCTGACATAGGTAAACATTGCTTGTGATGTGTAATCCTGTTGCCCCGAAATGAATTTTCAAGCACACTAGCTGCTTGGTACTCACTGCCCCTGCAACATTACTCTGAAAAATATTGTTACCCTGCACAGAGTGTGGACCATGCTATAAAACGTATCCCTAAATAAAATAAATGCACAATCAAGGTCAATGTACTCAGAATGATACCAACCTGCAGGCTAGGCCAGCAGCAAAGAGAATAATCGCCACAGCATCCACCATGTTCCAGAACTCGCTGATGTACATTATGACTTTAGCCACACATGTCATGCCTTCGTTGTCGTAGAAGAGCTGCCAAAAACAAGAACAAGGTTTTTTTAATGCTTTTATGACAGTGGCATTCAAATCATTATGGGCCTGATTCAGACCTTGGCGGACGGTTTACTTGGTCACAACGGTGGTTGATATCCCGCTGACTGAAACAAAAAACCTATTATATCCCATGGGATTTATATTTTGGGGGACAAGAGATCCGTCACCGTTGTGAGGGAGTAACCCGTCTGTCAAGGTCTAAATCAGGCCCTATGTTACTTTGTAAAACTGGACCTTCCTTTACTGTGTAGAGCGCTCTGACAGCGCTGTGTTATGTTATGTGTATCTGTTAAGTGCACTATCACCTGCGAGGGTATCCTGGCGCTGGTCCGCGATACACAGAGCTGCTAACAAAAACAAATAAATTGCTGCTCATACACTTCATGAAAACAATGCTAAGCATCACAAATCCTTCTTGAACCAAGCCTATGACCAAGAAAGAGGTGCTGCCCCTTGCCCAATTCATAGGCGGACCTCCTTGTGTGTAAATACCCATGTCCGGCCTAGTGGGACATTGACCCAGCTCAGCATCGCTAGTTCCACTGCAGATGCTCTGGGATCTATCAACATTACACTCTGCATATCCCACAGCAGATGGCTCAGAACCGAAAGGAATCTGCCACACTTCTGATAACACCCTCTGACTCGTTTGGTGTGTTTGAGGAGGACACCTTAGAACACTGAACAATCTCAGATTAAGCTAAGAAAGACCAGATAGCAAACTCAGAGAATGTAAAGAAACATATAATTATATAGAAATGTAAATGACAATGCACACTGGATATTAATTGCATAATACTTCTACAAGTGAGCCCACATTAGCTGAATCATTTATATAACACCAGCGAAGACCTATGTCACGAACATCAAACAAAGCCATCATCCTATCTAAGTTCTGCAGCTTCTCCTACATTTGTTATATCCCCTCCTGAAATGGGAAACAAGGATAGGTTTGCAACCTACCATCAAGGAGTTTTGTTACCCCACCTCAGAATGAGCAATGATCATTGTGTGTCTCTGTCAGCAGTGGATGATCCCACAGGGGATATTTTAGAGAGTGTAAGATGCTATGTGCTGTTCATTTCAGTATGCCCTCCCAGGCCCTTACAGTACAGGTGGCTGTAGAGCGTTTATAGGCAAGTTGGGAAAAGGGTTTTCAAATTAGTGAGGTAAGTGGGGTGGGACTGACACTATCAGATTCAAATGCCACATGTGCTACATATGGCGTGGTGTGCTGACAGTAGTGAGCAAAGTGGGCCTGGGGGCTCAAGTAGTATAGTTCAGAATCTGGTGCTTCAAAGCCACCTTGATATAACAGAAGTATAAGCGTGCGCCAGGCCACTCTCACCCCGGCCTGCCCATACCAAAGGTATAAATGGGATCTTTGGTGTATAGAAGAAGCTTTTGTTCAGCAGGAGGGGAATGTTGATAAACAGTTGTAGCAATTGAGGCAGTATAACGAGTTTTGTTAGGCTGGTGCACTCCGATGATGATAACGGTAGGGTGGTCCACCGTTTAATCGGCTCTGCGATCTTGAAATTATTTGTGGGGGGTCGCGATTAATGTTAATACCCAAGTACTTAATAGTGTTGTCGCATCATTCCAAAGGGTATCTGGTGTGCATTTTTGTATTGCAGTCGTGAGCAGGAAAAGCAGAGATTTGGCCCAGTTTATCCGCATGTCTGAGAGAGCCCCAAATTGGATGCATTCCCTCAATACAGGGTCGGGGCTAGATTCAGGGTCCCTGGGGTAGTGTCATGTCATCTGCATATAGGGATATGAGAATGTTGGTCAGTGCCACTCCGTGATGTTCTAAATTACTAGTGGTGAGTCACGATTAATATTAATACCCAAGTACTTAACAGTGTTGTCGCATCTTTCTAAAGGGTAGTCTGGTGAGAATTTTTGTATTGCAGTCGTGAGCAAGTAAAGCAGGGATTTGGTCCAGTTTATCCGAATGTTTGAGAGAGCCCCAAATTGGACGCATTCCCTTAGTGTAGGGTTGAGGCTAGATTCAGGGTCCCTGGGGATGTGTCATGTCACCTGCATATAGGGATCTGAGTATGTGTCGGTTTCAAAGTCATAATCCACAGTCATTATAGTGTTGCCGAAGTTTTTCTCCAAAGGATTCGAGATCTAGTGCGAACAATATCGGGAATAGTGGGCACCCTTGGCGAGTGCCCCTGGATATCGTTAAGGGTGAGGAGTTAACGTTATAAATTCACTGCCGAGTGGTTTGGGCGGAGTATAGTAGCCTGATCCAGGCAGTCAAGGCACTATGTATTCCCATATAAGAAAATATTGTGAAAATGTATGCCCATTCTAAGGAATCAAATGCTTTAGTGGGATCTAGAAAGACAGTCGCAGCGGCAGTAGTGGGGTCCAGGTAGTTAATGTAATGCAAATAATGTGCAGAGGTTGTGGGATGTACGGTTAAGGTGATTGGCAATGATTTTGGCTAATATTTTAGCATCACAATTAACAAGGGAGAGTGGTTGGTAGGACTCATATGTATGAGGAGGGTTACTGGGTTTCAGTAAGGTAATTATAGATACTTCTCTCATGGATGGGGGTAGTATTTTATGTATGCAGGCTTGTTTACATATTTCCAGTAAAACCTGGCCAGAAATATCTATGTATCTTTTATAGAATTCAGACAGAAAGCCATCTGTTTGTCCTCCTGTGTTTTAACCTTGCCTTCTAATCTGTCATTGTGTTTTTTGAGTGATTTATGTACCCCATACTGCTTTGCAATGCAAGGCCCTCTTAGTGTTATTTAAATGCATCCCAGACAGTGCCCCAGAGATTCACTGTGCCCATGTTATGCTTGAAGTATTCAAAGATACCCTCACGCACCTTCTCAGAGAAAACCTGGTCCATCAGTTCGGGGTTGAGCTGCCACTGTCCCCCTTAATGGCAAGAAGTCGAGCAGGCAAAGTTTCATCAGGACAGGCAAGTGGTCAAAAAGGGTGCGGGTCAGGTATCTCACCTTGATCACCCAGTTGCTCACATTATGGGTGACTAGCCATAGATCTAATCTTCATTACATATTGTGGACACAGGAGTAGAATGAGCCTTCCTTTTCTGAAGGATGTTTGTAACTCTGTGCTTTCAAGAGCTTGTTCTCTTGCATTATATCTCTTATTCTGTGTGCTGCATCCGTTCGGGGTCTGGGTGCTGTCAAATACCTGTCCAGGTCTCCGCTAAGGATACAATTTAAAGTTCCCACCCCATATCAGCAACGCTGGATCAATCTTGGTAACTGTTTCTTAGAGGGCAGTATAGAAGTCAGGGTCCTCTATATTTGGGCTATAGCAGTTCGCTATTGTGATCCGTGTGAGTCCTAGTCGGCCCCATAGAAGGCCATATCTGCCCTGATTATCACTCTCGGAGCTGTGGAGGCAGACATTGATGTCCTTTTTTCAGAATAATGAAAGCTCCAGTGTACGTAGAGTCGGAGGAGGCCACTGTGTGTCCCTTCCAGTGGCTAGCAAACCGAAGTGGCATTCTTGGGTTCAGGTGGGTTTCTTGTAGCAAAGCTACATGTATGTGATGTCTGTTGAGAAACTGGAGGACCTGGGAGCGTTCCTAGGATTTTTAAGTATTTCATGTGAGGCAGGCATGTACAGACTTATCTGCACTCATAGGAGCATGGGTGGATGGTATCTGTGGGTATGGATGGGAGGTAGCTCCGTACCCTCCACTGAAGAGCAAAAACTTAGGTTAGCTGCGCGGCCATCACATGTGTTGTCTGTGGGTTGTATCATGAGCCTGTAAGCTTGTACCCAACATATCTCCCTCCCACATACATTAAGAAAACGTCACTGAGTATTCCCTATCCCTAACTGTTAACCAAAGTGGAAGCATGTAACTTACTATACATATGTATTTAAACTTTGGGGTGAAATCTGTAGGGGGCAGTCAGTGGGCCGGCTTAAACTCTCACTCTCTTTAACTCGAGAGGGGGGCCTGGGTCTCAAGTGAATAGCCAACGGTATGCAAATACAAATGCAAGGTGAGTAATTCCCAGGCGGAATCCGCTGGGCAGGTCTGATCTGCATCCAGATGATGAGGGACCGGCAACAGAGAATGACTTGGGGCAAGGAGTCAGAGTGGTGTCCTTGTGGGATTAATGCAGTATGTAGGTCAGTCTGAATCACTTAGTGTGGACAAGCAGGGTGACTTGTCATTCTGGTCTTTTCTCTCTGCGCTCCTTCTGTTGTGCTTCTTGAGATAGTTTGCTGTTTGCTGTGGGATTTGGAATACGTGTTGTTTCTCTCCGTGTGTGATCTTAAACCAGGCTGGTTAGAGCATGGCATAAAGAAATTTATCTCCAATCAGCTGTTGTTTAATCAGTGCATATTTCTGACGTGCTTCTTGCACAGGTAATGTAAAATCCAGGAAGAGCGATATGTGGTGTCTATCAAATGATAATTCGCACTGTTCCTGTGCCAGGTGAATCGCTGTATCCTGGTCACTGAAATTGAGAAGGTATGCTATGCCAGGGATCCTGGGGGAAGACGCGCCGCCAGAGTCCTGTGTGCTTTTTCTACTATCAGTATTTTTGAGAATGCCTCAGAGCCCAAAAGCATGGTCAGCCCGCGCTCTACGTATTCTTATATTTTCCCTGTGCTGACCGATTCTGGCACTCCAAGGATGCGGAGGTTGTTTCAGCAGAAGCAGGGCTCTAGATCTTCATTTTTGGCTCCAATCACTTGGAGAACTTTTTTCAATGTGTGAACAATATCACTGTGCTTTTTTAAACCATCTTCTGATTGGGTAATTCTCAGTTCCATCTCTTTCAGACGTCCATCATGTTGGTCATTTTTTCGTGTTATTGTTTACATACGGTATTAAGGGTCAGTATCTTCTGGTCGATAGATAGCAGGTTGCCCTACATTGTCCAGAGTAGGACACGCATGTCATCCTGACCCTCCTCTCGTGTTGAGGCATGGTCTGGAGCACTGTCACCGCCCTGGCCCCTTAGGGCCGCACTTCGTATTGAACAGCAGTTTAGATTGGGAAGTGTTGTCTTTTCCCATAGTGGTGTGGAAATGGCGGCTATCACAGTTATAGCGTAGTAGTAGTAGGTATCCTATGCACTGTCTTTGCCAGTATAGTATGTCTGATCAGAGTGCCTCTTTCCCAGCTTTTATTGGCCCTCTTGCTTTGGTACAGGGTTGTAGAGGTCACTCGCTGTCACTCTTGGCTGTGTGTGTCATACTGATACAGTGCTCCTGGAGCGATTATGTGACACCGCCTTCCCCTCCTTCCCAACCAGGCACAGCGCAGACCAGCAGGGGAGAGCCAAACAGGCGCTACTGTTTGCAACGAATCATAGCAGGATAGGGCAGCCACCTATTTGCCCACTGGTTTGTCTGAGTCGTGGCTCACAATCTGTTCCTCTGGGTGCTCAGTGTTATTTTGAATGGCATGGAGGGAACACCCCTCTTCTAGAATGATTCTGCCGTACCACCGCTTTCCATAGTGCATTGTTATGTGCTAATAAGGGGCTCCCAGAGAATTATTCCCTGGGTGTGATTCAAAGCACCAGCATAATTTTGCAGCTGCCTTTCTCTGTCCACTCTCATCATACCTCCAATAAGGGCCCGACTCCGCCTTACCCTTTGCGATGTCCTGGTGCCGTGCAGTTCAGCAGGGGAGGCACAAACAGGTCTCAGTGGCCACAGTGGATCGTTACTTGTAGCCATGAGGTAATCTCCACAGTCATGCGAGGTCCCGCCCTGTCCTGCTCAGCAGGTAGCTCACTATGATGCCTTTTGGGTGTGGGAAGAGAAGTCCCTTGTGGACAGTAGGCAGCATTACCTATTATGTTTCTTACTGCACTGCAGGAGGCTTGTATCGCCACATTGCTAATGCATCAGGAACGGGTCCTGGCAGAACGGCCACTTAGTACAAACCAAGCACGGAATCCTGCATCTATATCCAGCTGCATGGGGCACTTCAGTCACTCCTGCCGGGTCTCTCCTCCTTCTCCAGCAATTTCACCCTCACTCAACTCCTCCAGCTCCAACCGGCATCATGTGCTATGGTATGGCCACATCTGGTCGCCACTCCATGGGCCTAGACCAGGCAGCTGGGGCTCCCTCCGCGATCCACCCGTTATAGTTGCGGAACCTCCATCTTGGAGCCTAATGACCCACAGAGTGCAAACAGCCATTCTTCACTCAGTGCTGTTTGCCGCTACTAATAAGCCACAATAAACATAGCAGGTCTCCTACCCTGTCACATCCAGTGGAAGCAGCGCTATTTATAAGGCTAGATTAGGCAGATGAAGTCAGGTTATTTCCTCGAATGCAGGAGCCTTGCTACAGTGGGGCCATTTCTCTGGTGCTGCCCCAATGAGGTAAAACTTTAACATTCTTTGGGAAGGGAAGGCAAGGCAAGGAAAGGCAAGGGTAGGGAAGAAGGAAGGATGACATGGATGTAAGGAAGAAAGGCAAAACAAGATGGAAGGAAGGAAGGAAGGGAGACACCGCCAAATCCAACCTCCACGAAGGAATGAAAGCCGTCGCCGACTGGATGAAGTGCAGCCGACTTAAGCTGAACACAGACAAGACTGAGATCCTCATCCTCGGCTCCAACCCATCAGCCTGGGATGACTCCTGGTGGCCCTCGTCACTAGGGGCACCCCCGACACCAACCGACCACGCACGCAAACTGGGAGTCATCCTCGACTCAACGCTCACCATGACCAAGCAAGTCAACGCAGTCTCCTCCTCCTGCTTCAACACCCTCTGCATGCTCCGCAAGATCTACAGGTGGATCCCGACAGACACGAGAAGAACAGTCACCCAGGCCCTCGTCAGCAGCAGACTCGACTACAGAAACGCCCTCTACGCAGGAGCCCCGACCAAGCTCATCAAACGACTGCAAAGAATCCAAAACGCCTCTGCACGCCTGATCCTCGACATTCCACGCCACAGCCACATCACCCCCACCTGAAAAACCTGCACTGGCTCCCCGTCGACAAGAGAATCTCCTTCAAACTCCTGATCCACGCACACAAGGCACTCCACAAAACCGGCCCAGCCTACCTCAACAGTCGACTCTCCTTCTACGTTCCCAACCGTCAGCTCCGCTCCGCCGACCTCTCCCTGGCCACCGTCCCGCGCATCCGGAGAACCACCAGCAGAGGCAGATCCTTCTCTCACCGCGCCGCCAAGATCTGGAACACCCTTCCCCTCAACCTACGACAGACCCAAGACCTGCTGACCTTCAGGAGATGACTCAAGACCTGGCTATTCGACCAGTAGCGGCAACACCCCCCCTCCTCTCCCTCAGCGCCTTGAGACCCTCGCGGGTAAGTAGTGCGCTTTACAAATCTTGTGATTGATTGAGTAAGGAAGGCAAAAAGGGAAGAAAAAAGGAAACAAGGAAAGAAAAGAAGAAAGAAGTAAAGAAAGATGGCAATAAAGAAGGCAAGAAAAAAGTCAAAAAGGAATGAAGCAAACAAGGAAGAATGAAAGAATGCAAAAATGAAAGAAAATAGAAAGAAAGAATGAAAGAAATAAAGAAGGGAAAAAAGGAAAAAAAGATGGCAAAAAAAAACAAAGAAGAAAAGAAATAAACAAAGAAGGTAAACAAGCATTGGCATAGCCAATAGGTCTCACATTTGGGATTTATTTAGTGTTTAGCCATGCAGCACATTATTCTGGGTACTACAACATTTACTATTACTTCACATGCCACTGGTGAACGGCCACACACACCAAGGTTGGAATTTCGTGCTATTTAATGAACACTGGAAATGCAATTCATGACCAGCTAGGGCAAGTCTGCAACCTAAAGGAAATTAAATGATAAATAAAAATAATGCCTTCAAAACAGCACTAGTCGTGATGCAATGAAAACAAACCCTTTATTAATCGATAGCAGGAGTGATATGATGCATGTTATTTGATGATTTTTGCAGTTTCTTTATGAAATGTGCAAGTAAATGAGGCATGAATTTGTCATATTCTTTGCAGTTTCAACATGCTTACAGTAATTTTGCATCGTGTTTAGGAGTCGTTATTAACCAGGGTTTACAATGTGCAGTGCCTAGATGGAGCCTAAAGGCGCTCTTTTCAACGTATAGTGTGCCATGGAGTACTTAATGAATTAATCAGACTACCCAATGCATCACAAAACCTAAAATAATTCATTGAAAATGGTCTCATAATCATCAGCTACCTTCTGGAGAAAGCCTGGAGCATGTAATGAGCTTGTGGCACATTCGAAAACAGTGTCAATATATTTAATTTAAAGTGCACTAAAAACACTTGCAGTTTTTGGGCTATATTAATTAAAACACAACATATCTATCCAGTAATATCAGCTGCCCCACATTATTATGCTGTTATCACAGATATATTCTACATGTTTTGCTTTGAAATGCTTGCTTTTTCTAAAGTTTATGAAAAAGTAATTATTGGTTTATCTCTTGATCAACCTGTGAAGTGGCAGGCTAGCGATTAAATCAATAGGAATACCACCCGTACCCAATACAGGAAAGAAGGTATAATGACGCTAAACATTGAGCTCACAATGGCATCTACTGCACGTAAAACTGGCACAAGACACTCACATTTTGGACTGTTCAGACATCAGAGCACAAATAGAGGACCTTAGTTGAGAACAAGCATGTGTGGGGTTCAGGGAAACAGTGTGTGGGGGGGTGACAGAAGCAACACAGAAGAGGTTGGGGAAAAACAGAAGCAACACAAGGGGGTGTCTAGGTAATATGATGGAGGGTGGGGGATACTAAAGCAACACATTAGAGGGCGGTGGGGGCGACACCAAAGCAACACAAGCAGGGTAGGAGAGGTAAAAAAGCAACATGGGGATTGGGGTAAAGCAATACGAGTGTGTGGGTGGGATCCGAATAATAAAGGGGGGACAAGAAGGACACCGGTCAGGAGAAAAAAATACTGAGGGGGCGGGGAGAAGCATTAATGCGACAGACAACAACACAGAGTGCAGGGGGAGAGAAGTACACGAGGGAGACCGCTTGAAAACACTCATGAAGTACTTAATAGAAGAAAACAATAGTGCTTGAAATACAAGCAGTGAAAGCAGAGATTACAGCCAATTAAAGACAAGGTAAAGCAGGAATGCAACAAAGGAGGGACAAACACAAGTCTGACACCCTGGGACACGCATAAGAAGCAGACAAATGAGTAACTAGAAAGCCAACCAATGGTAAGCAATGGGCGTGCTCCAAGCCCCTCCATATTCTTGATAAGTTATAATGTGCTTCACAATAGCCAGGGCATGTGCTGTCTAGTAGGCTCAATCTAAAAAGCATGTTCCTTCTACTTTGATGCTATAGTTAGGAGGAAGTAACAGGCTGCTTGACACTGTTCATCTCCACTACATGCAGAAATAACCACAGGAAAGTGCTATGTTGAGTGGTATGTAATCACTGAAGGGCCCACCACAGCTTGACAATATGTGGGACTCGGGAATGGATGCACCTTCTGAGCTACCTCCAGATGCAGAGGTAGAAGACATGTAAACAATGAGTGTGCCCTACAAGACTGCATCTAATTTCGAACCAAGGACACATGACTGGTGGCTAGCAAGTCAAACAAAACTGTCACCCTTGAATAGTAAGTCAATACAATCTCCCACTGAAAAATGGATTTCCCTTAGAACAACAAATGAGGAGTTATTATGCACCTTGAGCATTTGTTAATGGCAAGCTAAACTCGAGGGAAGTTATTTTGTCAAGGGGTTGTATGTGTACATAGTACCGATTTAACCGTGTACTGAACCAGAGCCTGGATACCCTCACAGGTGATTAGCCACGCTTTACAACTCCCATTTTGATATGATTTGAAATAGGTCAGATAACATTTTCTTTGGATATCAATGTGGCAGCCGCAGTAGACGACACCAGAAATTCATAGATCAGCTTTTATGCCAAAGTTTGACCTGATCAGGGAAACCTTTAAGCTTGAGGCTTAGCTAGAACACACTTTAAAATTGCCTGGGTGTTGATCCTGTGCCCCACAAGCAGCTGTTTTAGCAGCACTAGCTGTGTTATGTACTATAGCCGTACTATCTTTATGATTCATGCATGACCTCCTGCTTTACAAACTTGAATGACAAGCACATGTAAAGCATTTCAAGAGTTTTGCTTATGTTCCTGAATCCGAAATGTTTTTCAAAGGGCCCTGGTTGGCAGTTTCGTACATCTAACTGCAAGCATTACATTTACAATCATTATGGAAAGTATTTTCCTAGCGTTATTAAATAAGTTATAAGAGTGGGAACATCAGCTATAAAAAGACCGCGCTTAGCCAAAGTGCAGGGCGATACAGAACTTCAATGGTTACTGATCTTCCCAATGCTCAGTTAGAAATATTCCATTTCAAGACTGGACACTGCTTTTACGCGATGGAGATAATACTTCACTAAATTAGGCACTTATATAAAACATACACAATTCTGCCTCCTAAGGAATGCTGGAAAGCTTTGACAACCGACATAACTCGATGACAATATCAGACCAAAAACATGACATACATGGCCGGACCTATTTTTCCATTGAGCGTTCAGCTACTAAATGGACTCGATCCATAAAGATTTTGCTTAGTGTGTGATTGTCCTTGTAGCAAGTACTCTTAACTTACTCCCCTATTGCAGGGGAAAGTTAGGAGTACTCCTGGCTTAGTGAAAAATAAGCCATAGGTACTCTAAAAATAAGTCACAGCAAAATCTTTCTGAATCAGGGCCAGTCATCGTTATCCAGTAAGCTACAAAGTTACCGTTTCCACACCTAGACTTGCACAATGATCAATAGTGGCCATGAGGCTTTGCTGCACCGCAGACCTGTAATTGTGTGACAACCTCAATCTCTAAGGTGTTTCCAAAAGTAATTAAAGCAACCATATGATATTTAAGACTTTTGCTTATTGCCTTGTTTCTGAATGACCGTAAAATCTAGGTTACCCATTTTGACTTGACTCCATAAAAACTCACCCAACGCAGCGTTTGCAAAAAACAGAGTAGCAAGGGCTATAGCTGCATGGAGACTAATCCAAGCCCCAAGCAGTCTAAAGTTTTATCAATGCTCACATGTTCTTCTTGTACACTGTAACCAGCGTGCCTCCTCCCAAATCTCAGTTTCAAATTTTAACTATCCAGTACTATTGTGGGTTAAAAAAAAATAAAACAGCTGAAAATAAGATCTGTTTCGTTTTGCTATTCAAATAAAAGCAAAAACGTCTACATAGGCAGAGATGGCAATGTTTTGAATCATAAGGTTAATCTTCATGGGTTTATTGGGTGCTTCTATCCTGAGTTGAAATATAAAATTATAGGGTATCTTCTGGCCATACAAGGCTGTTTCTCTGACATGTCGGCTACACCGAAAAAAATCGTATTACTCCTCACATTACTGATACGCAAACAAAAACAAATGCGGTAATACTGGCATACTTAAGGTATATTTGTGAAAAAGCACATTTACCTCTGGTTTCCTGGAGCTGTATAAAAGAGGTGTATGGTACTTAATATCGACCTAGGAAGGATGAGGAGTTGACTCATCGGGATTCAAACCTGTGACCATTTGAATCACTCTATGACAAATGATAGAAGTCCATAACACCTTTAGGGTCACCTCTGTGTGGAATGTTCCTTCTTAGAGACACACACTGATTAAAAAATATAGGGGCATATTAGCAAGACCGGCGATAAAATTATCGCCGTTTTAGCGGCAGGAAACGGCCGCTAAAACGGCGATAATGGGCTTGCTAATATGCGTTATAGAATTCCAATAGAAGCCCAGGTTAGATGTGCAGGACATCTAACCTGGGCTTCTATTGAATTCCATAACGCATATTAGCAAGCCCATTATCGCCGTTTTAGCGGCAGTTTCCTGCCGCTAAAACGGCGATAATTTTATCGCCGGTCTTGTTAATATGCCCCATAGATTCCAACCAAATATTGAGAGAATTAACTAGTGGTTGAATTTTTATAAAAGGGAGCGGGCGATGTAAAGAGCAAACATTGAAAGCAAATACAGGTGCAAGAGAAAATCACCAAACCTGGATGACTGTATTAATCAACAGGAAGGGAAAGCACCAGAGTCAACAGACTACCAAACGTGATAAAATATTGGCTCCGTTCAAGTGGCAGGTCTTTTATTTTATCAAATAGGGTCCCACACCGAAGATAAAGACTTTATTCTGAGCAGGGAAATTATTATTTTGTGGGACGTCATGTCATTGAGAGAGACGTCTCTGGTTACTGTGGAAGATGTAATACCAGCCTTCCGGTTGGATGCTCATCTTGGTAAATTTGACTTTGGTTTTGAAGAAGACAGCACTGGAAGGCAGAATAAACAAAGATCAGAAAGGGAGATTTTCAACAGCACATTCACCTCGCTTTATAAAATATTAAGATGTGCAATAATTCTCCACTAGGTGGCACTTCATATCTAAATTCGTGTCTAAAGCACATGTCCCTGCACATAAAATGCCACGAGATGAATTAATTTGTTTCATGTTCGCTTGAATTTAAAAAAAAGTCAGCAAAACGAAAAAAATCCACATTTCCAACATTAGACTGCTTCTGTACCAGGCAACATTAGAAGCATAATTATTTTTAAATAACCTTCTTAGGCTCCTACGAAAACGTAACTATCAACAACGTTGATAGGAGAACATGGGTTAGAAGGAGCTATTATGTTGACATTAAAAATGCAACTTTTTTCAACAACCAATGGAAGGGAAAGGAGCAATTTATTACATCTCAAAGGAAGAGTCCATAAAACTCAAGATGCTAGTCTGAAAACCTCAGGCTGCGTTTCAGGAAATGTTCAAAAGCTGTTACGCTGCGGAGTAGCGGGGTGCCAGATGCTTGGAGCCATGCATAATTTGCTTCAAAACTGCCTCTTCATTTGTAAAAGGTTACCCTTCGTGACAGACCCACGAGATCACACGCCCTGCTAGAAAGGGCTGACACGACATATTGCGTCCCTGCACAAAGTGTCCTGTAAATGTACATTTCCAGGGACAGGCAAGCCTTGCCTGAGCAGGGACAGCTACATTTGTAAAGCTAAATGAGCGACCAGGGCACAAGTCCTAAATCGAGAAAAGTGACCGTCCAGAAGAGAAAGCTTGAAACCCGTAGACGCTCTAACTCAAAGGAGAGAGCAGCAAGTGAGGAGAACTGCAGGGGTGCGGCTCAATTCATAGAGAAACAAGCATTTGCAATGCAATCGGTCTCGCCTTTGGGACCTTATATGTATTTAGCTATGCAGCACATTAGCCTGGGTGCTAAAACATCTACTGTTCTTTAACATGGAGGGAAAGTAAGCACCAAACTGCGTGACACGCCAGGTATGGGAAAACATGGAGAGAAATATTGCCTTTCAGCGGGAAATGGTATAGTCCAAACCTCTGTTTTTAATATAAAATCAGGGCCTTCGGGGGTCATATCACTGAAAATACAAGATTTGAAAAAAATATTATTGTCTAAGGGTGCTCCTGGAAGAATTTCTATGGACTGAAATCTAGAGAATGCTAAAGTGATCCTGGTATTTTACTGACCTCAGCTGGTCGTTTTCTATCAAAAAAGTTAAATAGAGGCAATTGCCAGAAAAATTAAAAAAAGGCAAGTCCCTCAGCAGAAAGCAATTCTGGTATTTTATTGGCCTCTGCTGGTCGTTTTTCATTAAGACAGTTAATTAGAGGCAGTTGAACAGAAAAAAAAGTCCCTAAGCGGAAGCAGACAAGTCCTAGGGCTGATCTCCAGATTCCACAAAGTACATACACATAAAGTATATACAAGAGGTCTCGAATGCTCAACCTAAACAGGAGGCAAAATGAAATAAAAAATTGCCTAGGATCACACAATTTAGCCAAGTCTGAATTGATCACAGGTATTCTGGTTTCACATGGCGCAATTCAGCCACTGGATGGGTATCTTCCCCCTCACGTTTTACATCAAATTGTTAACGCTTTGACTTTAATTCTTGGTACATGAAGTTACAGCTTAGGTGGCAGACAGAAGCTACATGAAGGCTGGGTTTGTTTTGAGCGTGAGGTACCAAGAGCATCTTGCGCTGAGCCACAGCTAGACATCTGGTTCGAGCTTGACTCGAGCCTTCTGTGGCTCACCCACCTCTATCACATAATGGCAATTTAGAGGACTAAGGCACAGGAAGAATATGATTTGAACCTCAAAATAACTTCACGACTCGGTGTCCACGCCATGTACATGCTCTGGTTCCCCCTTTGTCTTCCTTACAGCACCCCTGACGCACACCCTGATGGCATCAGTGCGGTATTCGGCCATGCCACAGGCTGTACTTTTTTGCCCCTGGGAAAATGTTTTAGAGTACGCATGTCCAATAGCCTCACTTAAGTCGAGGAGTCTCCATTTTCGGCAGGGTTGTGCCCAACTGAGATGACTTTATCTAGACGTAAAAGCTGCTGTTCACCAATGAGGTTGAAAAGCGTTTGGGGGTGCTTGCAGGCCGATGCCAAAGACCTGTGACCTCGCAGTTGGGGTTCAAATATCTTCTGTAGTGTGGGACATCGTTAATTTAATACAGTCCTCCACCCATCACATAGGCAACGACATAGAAAAGATAAAAACGATGGAAAGGAATGCTATGAAGAGGCACTCCCAGTCGTTGAGATATGTTGGCTCAAACAAATCATGCATCAATTTGTTCCCTCAAATTTACACAATCTCTTGACTAACTCTGCAAATAATGTACTAGAACGCCGGCCAATAAGCTTTTCCATCTGTTACAAGTAAAATAAAGAGAGGAGAACGACCCTCAAAAGAGCCACTGAGGGAAGATTATGCATGCACATTCATGAAAAAAGAACTAATAAAGATCAAAATAAGCAATGTGATAGTAAAGGTATCAAACTGATTTGTATATAAACATGTTCTTAGTTGTAATATTTTGGTTTTTGAAAAAAAATATTAAACATTAAAACCAAAAAATCCACAAAACTATTCAATTCACTAGATACCCAAACTCAGGTCTCTTTAAAGTTTCAAAGTGAAAAATGGTGGAAAGTGAAGTGCAAAAACTGGTTGCGCTTTTCTTAATTAAAGATTTAAAACTGGTACATGTGTGCAGATATAAATGTATGTTTCTGGAGTTTTTTGCGGGGGCAGGTCTCTTGCCCAATCAAGGTCGCCTCAGGAATAAACAGTGTAAAAGAATGAAAGACCCTGTTCAGCTTTGTTTAGAGATTAGTGGCCGTTCAAAGCTGCCTTACCGCAGGCGCGCAACGCCCATTGGGCTCAAAGGGCTTCAGCCCCCCCCCCCTGTCGTGTGTGTGTCAGCCCGGGCTGAGGCAGCTTCCCGGGCACACACACAGCCGCACCCGAGCACTTCACAGGTCTTTAAAAGACCATTTTCTTGCAAATGAAGCTTTGTTGTGTTTTCACCCCTTCTTAGAGCCCCTGCATCTCCACTCTGCATATTAGTAGAAGACTCAGCCCCCCCCCCGAAATTTGACTCTAGTTGCGCCTCTGCCTTACCGATGCTTGAGATCTCATGTTAGTTGGTGTCAGTTCAAAACAGACCCGAGGCCTAACTCGCAATGTCCCCAAACATTTTCAAGGGCATGCAACCTTTACTTTGCTGGGAATGTTTAGTATTGGCCCTGAATTGTTCACCTAATCTTTGCAACAGCAGACCTTGAGCAGTGGGAGAAGAGCCTGGGACAAAGATCTGCTGTCATTTGCAGAAATGCAGTGGGCGCTTTGCCAAATTGCACAAGCATACAGTACTTTTTTTTTATCAAAGAACACAATAAACCTGGGATGCTTGACCGCAACTGCTTTATTGCACATGCTCTCCAACTGGAATGCAATACACTGATACAAGTTGCTTAAATGCACTAGAAGTATATAGAAACAAGCATTGGCATAGCCAATAGGTCTCGCCTTTGGGACCTTATAAGTGTTTAGCTATCCAGCACAATATCCTTGGTGCAACAACATCAACTGTTGCATGGCTAAACACTTATAAGGTCCCATGCTATGCCAATGCTTGTTTGAACATGCGAAAGCATTTGACCATAGTACATCAGACTGCATATCTCTGCAGTCAGAAGCATTTATTGAAAGTGATAGTTTTTAAATAGAAGGTGAGAAACATGTCTGCCCTCCGCCGTGATGACAATGAGATAGCTGAGAGGCAAGTCAGTTGTCACGTGTACCCTATATGAGGCTTAGATTCTTATTATACACAAAGCAACATTATAGTTTAGCAAATAGTTTATAGATTATTAAATCAAAGACGACTGAGATTTTTGTGCACATCC
The DNA here is from genome assembly GCA_963921515.1 of Calotriton arnoldi. Lineage (NCBI taxonomy): Eukaryota > Metazoa > Chordata > Amphibia > Caudata > Salamandridae > Calotriton > Calotriton arnoldi. The sequence continues at coordinate 696,141 of CAWUFW010006159.1, forward strand.
TGAACTCATGTATTTGAAGGTGCTCCGATATATGATAATGAACAAAAAGGATGCCCTGTGACAAAGTATTTGCCTAGGATCACACAATTTGGCCAAGTAGGGAAGCTAGGATCGATCCCAGATTTTCCAGTTTCACAGTAGGCAATTTAGCCATTGATGGTATCTCTTTCTGAAATCAGAAGTTAATGCTGTCTCCATAATTCTTGGAAGAGGAGACTATAGAGTGGGTAACAGGCAGAATCAGCATTTTATTTTAAGCAGTGTCGCATATGGCGAACCTTTCCCGACGAAATTCGGGCGCTTCTCAACAAACAGAAAATGTAACTTTACACTTTTCTCTGACACAGGGAGATTTGCAGATTTACAGATCGAGTCGTTTTGGGCTCGAGGTTGCAAGTGGCCTCTAGCGGAGTCAGAAGCAAGCAACTGGCTCGAGCCTGGCTCGCCCACCTGCAGCCACATTTGGTTTTAAGAACTCTTGACTTCAAAAATAGACGCGCTCTCCGATACCCTGAGTCCCAAAAGCTGATGCGAGCCGCAAGCAGGATCTGCAAAACTTTCATCAACCGGAAGTCAATAAGCGCCCCTCTTACAGTGTACTCAAATGGACATTAGGCTAGTGCTTTTTCCTCCAGCCCCCTACTGTCTCTTAGGTGAAAGCAAAGCGTTTTCCAGCTCCCTGGCCCTAGTGGGAACCCGTAGGAGATCGGCACGGCCAAACGCACGTCCGCAGAATGTGGGAGTCCCGCTGCAGTTAATTACTTTGGCACAGAGGAGAGGGCCACTTCCACTGACTGAAGTCATCGAGGCTAAGGGCAGGAATTCCCTACAAGCCGCCAGCAGGCTGACCTCTGCAGCGCTCTCTCCCCCGCCCAGACACACAGCACACTCTCCCTCCAGAAGAACGGGCTGTCCACATACAAGACTTCTCTCTCTAAACTGAGCCTCGTTTTGCCTAAAGCTGTTTATTTCTTTGTGCCAAATATAAATGGCAGAATAAATTCTATCGGCATTACAATTCAGGCCTACTTTAATATATAGGTCAAGAGAAGACGTTTAGTGTGCAGTGTTAGAGCATGTCTGCCTCTGTTTACTGTGACGTGCTTGGTTAGTACAGCCTCGGAGGTTTTCTGACCATCTGATTGCACATAAGGCGGGGTAATGTACACAGCTTGGAAATCTATGCGTAATCAGGCCGCGCGCGCCGACTCAGACTTTCATCCTCCTGTGGTCGATACAAGTGAGTATCATTTGAGACGGATGATACTGAAGCGCCTGTTGTTTTAAATGTAGACAGGTCGTTTCTGGTCGAACTGGAAAAAACTGTATATTGACTATGTTTGCAAGTTCAGAATTCTTCACCTGAGGAAATAAAAGCGTATGTACGTACGTGCGTACGCATGCGTGTCAGAAGAATCTCTAATATACCGATAAATACATATCTATCTCCGAACCTAATGTAATGGTACTGGATGTATAGTTAGTTTAATAACTGTCAGTCGTGGCTCCAAAACAAGCGAACTGTGATCCCGTCCGCCCCGCTTGACCAAACTTTGTGATCCATGGAAAATCGCGGTCGCAGTTACTTGCAATCGTAATAAAATAACTCTGCAACTTTCTTTGAGTAAGACAATTCATTGTAAGAGCAACAGAGCTCAGTGGCTCGCATTTAATTTAATCGCGTTTTAGTAGGACGGAAGTCTAACACACAGAATGAAAGAAACAAAAGTATGCAAGCTGTGTGTTTTTTTTTATATAAATTCTGCAAAGCATCTGAATACGCCAATTGTATGTTTCATTAAAGCAAGCTGACTTGCTGTAACAGTGGTCGCATTTAGATACACTAATGCTAATAACTCGGCCTGAAGCAAATATAGCGCCTCTGTTAGAACAAGCGCTCGCCATCTGTTTTCATTCAGCCGCTTGTTTATATTTGCATCGCGCTTTCACTTTCACAAGCTAAAAATAAACACGGGGCTGAGTGAAAACAGATGGCTGGCCCCCATAAAGATAAGAAATTGCTTTGCGACAGCAGCAAAGCAGGCGAACCAGTCCGGATCGGAGGCAAAAGGGCGTCAACAAAAAACCCTCATTTCCAATGGCAGGCCACCGTTTAGCATAAACGGTGACGCAAGCCAATGGAAATGAGGGACGGGGCTTCGAGTCCCTTTCTGAAAACCCCTCATCCACAAAATCTCTCGCCAAGCGACAGCGCTTTGCGCTGCAACGCCAGGCGAGACCTAAAAAACCAATGTGGCTACAAAGATCTCTATTTGTGTCGTTTTCTTTCTGTCTTTCTCTTCCTGGCTTTGCGATGTGTGTGTTTCCCTCTTGCTCTCGGGAAATATCTGGTGCGGAAATAAAAGCACTGGTGGCACACACACAGCAATGGGCTCAAATTGAGCACTGCCTGCAACCCCATACTGTCCTACTGCCCTCTTCACCCCACTCAGGCGACAGGGGTTGTGGACAATCCAAGTCCCTGCAAGTATAATTTTTGGTGTAATGCCACTACCATTGCAATGCTCACAGCTGGCATGGGGTGCCACTGAGTAGTGTCGTGGATTGGAGGCTTGGAGCACCCAGACCATGTATTGGCCAGTGCCAGCTGAAGGGGGCTAGGCAGTGGAGGCTTACTGCTCACAGCAGGGGCACTGCAAAACTTTACTTTCTTACGAAGTGCATTTCACGTTCTCATGGTGATCTCAAAGTGAGGCCACGCTCCATAACTGTGTCGGCTTTGACTCTCTTTGAGCAGGGCAGAGGGGTGTAACGGTGGAGCTTTGGATCGAGAGTGAAGGAAAATTGTGAAATAGAAGCTGGAAAGCAGAGGAGCAAGCATTGGGAGGAGGCGGTGAGAAACGACGAGAACCGCGTTAGTCTAGCCACCTATGCATAGTGGTTGGCAAGGCTCTTTACTCCCCCAAATAACTAATTTACATCCCTGCCCGCCTCAATTCCTAAAACAGGTGCAGGTACTCACGCAGAGATGGTCTTGCCGCTTAGCACCGCTGCTGTAGACATGGCTGGGTAGAGAGTGTTGAGTCACAGCAGCTGCTCTGCTCAAAGGCTTACCGATCCTGCAACAAGTCCCCGCTTCTGCTCACCCTCGTGGATCCTAAAGTTCCAGATCTAAAGGCAGTGCGCATGCGCCAGCCTAAGCTAAACAAGCAAAGGGTACGTCCTTTCGGCTGCCATGATAGGGTCAGGAGAATATTTAATCAACTTTACCAATGAAACGGTGAAAGGAGTAATTACTCGAGCGCTTGACCGCGACATGGCCACTATTGAATGCGCATGCTTAGTTTCCCATAGATGAAGCGCCCTTCAGAAGAGAGCATATTCTACTCTTGGCGCCAACACGAAAGAGGCGGGTCCTCCTTGGGACTGAAACTGGAAGCAGAAATAGTAAAAAGTCGTATTTTCTTAGGTGCAATATTTCACCCCAAAAACGTAGGCTCTAGGTGCAGAGGTGTATATAAACAAGCTCTTTAAAAAACCAGCGGCAGCGAGACGCAAGTGCGAACAGAGGCATGCCGGGATATCCAATCAGCCTCCTACGTCACCGAAAGGACTTTATAAGCAAGCATTGAAAATGCAATAGGACTCGCATTTATGCGAGACCTATTGCAATAGAATCGGAAGTGCGGGTGGGAAGAAGGCACGAACGGGAGTGGGGGGGCTGGTGTGGTATGAGAAGTCACAGACTGCGGGAGGGGAGGGGGGAAGGCAGGGGAAGAAAAATACTGTTGTGAGTAAAGGGGCCGGTAGCCGTGGAAGGATACAAATGACGAATGAGGAGGGACTAAGAAGCCTCAAACCAATCTGAAGGCAGCATTTTAGACAAAAACCAATGGGCAGAGAGTGGGCAGAGCTTCCATGAAGCTTCCACAATGCAGTATATACTGCATGCCTCGCAAAGCGATGGCAGCGCATTCGCACTGCAACGCTACGCGAGACCTAAAAAGGACAAACAAGCAACACCGGCAGGGCTCCAGCAGCGAATGGGGAGGGGGGTTGGGGACGTGCAAGCAAAACAGGAGATCCTCTAACTTTGAAGTCAAAGAAAGAAAATAAATGTTGGAAAACAGCATCTGACATTTGACTTGCTCTTTGAATGCACAGCAAATGTGACTAGATGGCAAGATTTACAGACCTGTTTACAAAAATGGAGCAAGCGGGTGAAAACAGAATCAATCCTGTGAATTGCTTTTCAAGAAGGAAGAAAGGAGTTCCTGAACAGATGTTAAAATGGTGACCTGTGTATTTATATTGTACTTAGTCCCTGCTCTCCGGAGGGATAAACACAGTAAGAGGCATGACAAACACATGTCATGCATAATTGGGGAAAAAGAATATGAGAGCGACAAGGGAGCCAGCGAATGGGAAGCCTATGGGCGGGCTGTGTTTTCTAAAGTATATAAGAAGTATATACTAAGGTATATACAAGAGGTCTCGAATGCTTGACCTAAAAAGGAAAGAAAGAAGGCAAAAATGAAGGAGAAAAAAAGGAAAGAAAGAAGGGAAATAGGCAAGAAAGAATGAAGGCAAAAAAGAAAGAAGGGAAGAAAAAAGAAAGAAGGAAGAAAAGATAAAAGGAAAGACAAAAAGAAGGGAAGAAAAAAGGAACAAAGGAATGGAAACTGGAAAGAATGCCAAAAGAAAGAAGGAAAGTAAAAAAGAAAACAGGAAAGAAGGCAGCAAAAAAGTAAGAAGGCAAAAAAGAAAAAAGGGAAGAAAGAAACGAGACAAAGAATGAAAGGAAGAAGATGGAAAGAAGTAAGGAAAGAAGGTTCACAGTATAAAATAGTGGATACGTGAACCCACATTACATCCTACCTTCATTTAAATAAAGTTATTATAAGTGCCCTGCAAATTAAACACAATGAAGTTTTTTTCTTCCTGGACAAAGTTTATTTAAGAACCACTGGTGAAACCAAGTCCAAGAACACAATATTGTATGCTGTGAAATAGCAGCAGTCATATAAACAAAGTACTCATAAAGGATTTTACAACAGCATTGGCAGGGGGCAGGAACTGATAAAGTTGGAAAGTGCCCTGTGGCCACATGAAGAGTGGGTAGAAAGCATCCTGCTATCACAAAGATAACACTAAAGTAAGAATGTGAAACAAACATACTGGCACTGAAGGGAACTAGCTTGTGAGTGGATGTGCTCATTGTGAAAGAACAAAATACAGTTACTCAAAGTGAAATTAACCAGCTGGTTAAGTAGGTTGACCCACTGCCCTTTGCTTTATGCTGTAGTGGGAGGAATGAAAATGTGAATGACACAACAACAGACCAATGGACGAAGACAGCTGGCTGAAAAGTCCCTTAAAGTAAGTAGATTATACATATTATTTTAGCAAAATCAAAAGGTCTTAGTTGACACCAAACCTAACAAGGCTCTCTAGCAACTCATGCAGGTTTGTTCATTTGTCAAACACTCAGCAATCTGCGACAGTGCTCTCCCTCGCCCAACCCCACATTGGGTTAACTCACAGTCAGTACTACACAGACAACCAGCTGTGACAAGGTGCCACGCAAACAAGAGATGTCCACACAGAAACGGTGCAACTTAACATCATGACCCAATGCCCTAGTGTGTTTCGGGGCTTCCTCACCTGCCGCACTTCCTCACAGAGGAAGCTGAAGAACCAGACATAGAGCAGGTACTCTCTCCAGGAAGGGGTGGCCTGGAAATCTATTGTGAGGACATAGGCAAAGAGCCAGAGGAAGCCAATGTATGAGACCACATTGGCATAGAAGACCACCACCGGGGCAGTGAAGAAGCCAGTCAGGCGCTGCATGCAGGTCAGTTTCTGCGACTTCTTCCACCTGTTGGAGATGAGAGGTACACAGCAGTGTGAGTGAGTTCACAGTGATGCTCCTTACTTTGTTCTAGAAGAGTCAACGCAGCTCGCTCTGCTCTCACAATCCTGCACTACACCAAACATAGTCCAGTTCAGAAAGAAAGTACAGATATGAAGTCTTCTAAGCATTCCTGAGAGCCTAGTGAAGTTGGCTCACATTCACTCTACGACGTGTAAAATGCATTTGGAAAAAAAAGAAACTATTAATGAGTCTAACAAAATAAATCAGACATCTTCCGCTTACTTTGGGAGTGTTGGAACGTGGGGATCCAGTAAAATATGGATGTCATCTCCCTCGACATGCCATCAATTAAGCACATGGGGGCAGATTTACAAGCCCCTTGCGCTGCCAGTACGTCACTTTTTGTGATGTACTGGCAGTGCATTTCACTGCCCCATATTTACAAGGACAGTAAAAGGCACCCTGCATGGCTTTTCCTGTCCTTGTAAATACGGCCCCTTTACACGCAGCACTTAGCGTGAAAGGGGCGTTCCATCGGTGTTGCTGTGGGTGTTCCCACGCAACACCCATGGAACCAGACACATTTCCAGATTTACGAGGATTCGTAAACCTGGAAATGCGTCAGTATGCGAGTAGCGAGGCACAACGAGGAGAAATGTTTTCATTTCTCCTCTTTTTATGCGTGCTGCATTCTACAGCACGCACTGAAAGAGGAAAATGACTGAAGTGATTGTTTTTGTGCAGGAAGGTGCCCCTTCCTGCACAAAAACAATCTCCCCATGAAGCAGGGATCCTTGCACCATGGTGCAAGGGTGCCGGCGCATGGCAGCTGTTTGTGCGCCAGCACAGGGGAGAGCACAGGAATGCGACATATCATTGTAAATATGTCGCATTCCTGTGCTCTGAAGGTGCCGCAGCGTGGCGCAGCCAAAGGGCTTGCGGTGCCACACTGCGGCACCTTCTTGTAAATCTGCCCCCAAGTTTACAGCTTTAGGCATGACACTTACAAATCATCGACATCATGCATTTAAGTCTAATTAGTTTAATTGAAGCCAACAGACCCTTCAACATTAAGTGCATTAAAGTGCTTGGTGCGCGGCTCCCCAGGCTAGGTTTGACGGCTCCCCAGGGAGCCACGGCACACAGTTTGGGAACCACTGCTCTACGTGAACATAGGGTAGAAACAAGGGTAGTCAAGTATGGAAAGACAGGGCAGACAGGCAGTGCTCCAGCAGTGAGTGCAACAGGAAATTAAGAGAGCAGGGAGCACCTGAGAGGCAGTGCTTTGGCAGGGGGTGCAGGGGAAACAGACCAGCGTTGCTCCTGCATTGAGGACAAGGGGCAGTCGGAGCATAAGGAGGAGCTGAAAGGCGCTGCTGCAGCTGACTGCAGAGGAACTAGACAGGCACCGCTGAAGCAGTTCATACTAAGGAACATAACGAGCACAAAGAGGAAGCAGACAAGCGCTGCTCCTGCAGTAAATGCAAGGGGCAGTGAGAGTGCAAGGAAATAATGTGCAGGGATTGTCCCTACTGCAGTGACTGCACAATGGCAGTGAACTCACAGGTGCAGAGAGGCACTAGTCCTGGGGGGGAACTGCAAAAGCGCAGAAGAGAGGGAGCAGATGCACAGTGCTGCAGTGAGTGCAGGTGAAGGCACTGAGAGGGCAGATCAGTGACCAAGCTGATTCTGATCTATTAAAATGTGTGCTAAAACATTAGGAACAATTCTGTCGTAAAATGAAAATGCTGCACTTGACAGAACTGTATTTTCATGTGCTTGGCTAAACTAGGCCCGAACTAGGCCTAACTTTCATCTTGGATTTTAAAGCAGCCGTGATGTGTTACAATTTCTCATTCTGATATGGCATCTTACCAAAATGCCCACTGATGCTCTGTACTGACCTGGGGCCGTATTATGCATTGTGATTGTTTGCGTCTGGCGCACCTTTTAAATGGTGAGCTGTGCCGGCAGACATCAGACGAGCCCCCTCCCTGAACACCTTCAGGAAGACCCTCAAGTCCTGGCTCTTCGGCTAAACAGATCTGCGGACCCCCCCCCTCAGCGCCTTGAGACCCTCACGGGTGAGTAGTATGCTTACAATTCCCTGATTGATTGATTGATTGCGCAAACAATCACAATGCGCCCTATTATGATGTAGGCGCTGCCCCCAGGGCAGCGCATTCATGTGAAAACACAGAGCAGCTGCTCCTTGTTTTCACAGAGCAGGCGGCACCCGCCTGCACTTTTACAGGGTAATAGAGATCCCCTTTCAGGCGGGTGCAGTCAGTGACTTCATCCGCTTGTAAGGGGATGTCTGGGGGTCCATGAGATCCCATTAAACTGCTGCAGAGGGCTGCTCTCAGGAGGCGCACTGACAGTGCGCCACCTTTTAAAAGGCGCACTGTCAGTGCACCTCCTGAGGGCCGCTTTGACTCTGCGCTCGCTTCTGTAATATGGTGAGGGTGCAGAGTCAAAGGAATTCCCTCATTTGCATAGGGCACGCCCCTATGCAAATGAGGAAACACACTCCGAAGGTAGCGCTGGTGCTTTGAGTGCGCCAGCGTTTTCGGTATTATAGAAGGGGACGCACAAGAGTCTGCGCCCCTTTCTATAATACCAAATTCCCCCGGGGGCACGCAAAGTGAGCGCAAACGCACGTTGTGCCCCTGGGGCACTTATTGTAATACGGCCCCTGCTGTTCTCAAAGAACTACGGAGGAAGCCTTCCGCTACATTCGAGGATCTTCCTGCCCGTATCATCGTTTATAAGACTTCCATTGTTTGTGTAACTAGATTTGTGCTGCCACCTCAGATGAAGTTGTTAGTATAAGGCACATTAATATTCATTTAGGGGCTAGTGCTAGAATGGTGGAACCAGGAGATGTTGTATGTCTGTATTGTGATTAGTCAGTTATTTGCTACATTTGCTTATCCCATGCTCACTGTGTGATTTCCATTGACTTCCGGTGTAGATTTACCCATAGAAATGATGTATTTTGGAGATGGGACGCTCTTCTGACTCCCGCCTCTGGAGACTGAGCCTTGTTGGCTTGTGTCAAGATTTGGGCTGTGATTTCCCTGACTTTGTGTAATTCCCTTTGCTGCGTTTGACTGTGCCTTAAGCAAATTCTTCATATTCATTTGACACGCACGTCGACAATTTTTTTCGCCTTCTGTATGGCATCTTGAATTTATTTAATAAACCTACATGGTTTATATTTTACTACCGACTCCAGGGTGTTTATTTTACCGAAAATGCTATTTATTTCACCTTTGTGTAGGCCCACCGGTGCACCCTCAACTCTGACTCATCTCCCAGGGCAGCAGACCAGACACACCACCCGTTCCCCAATGCACAAAGTCAGGTATCGAACCTCTGGGTGGGGTTCACCCACAACTTCCACAGATGACCCTTCCCCACCCATCATGCCGCCGCTTACCCCGCCAGCTCCAGAAGCCAGCATCCATACCTCTGTGGTGCCTCTGCCACCCATCAGCGAACTGATGGACCCCACCACTGCAAACCAGCAGTTGAAAGCATGAGTGGGGAGGCTCAACAACTACTTCCGCTCCACAATGGAGACTGACTGGGCAGAAAAGAGGCTCATGTTGCTGCACTTCAGTGGGTAGGAGGTCTACACACTCTTCAAAAGACTCCCAGGGAAGGGGAAAGACGACAACTATGACTCCATGCCCATTTTGACCCTCAGTTAAACCACAACTACAATCGGTTTAAGCTCTGGCAGGTCCACTAAAACGATGACAAAACAATTGACCAATTCCACGCATGGCTCAGAGCACCTGTGCCAACGATGATCAGTGGAAGCATGTGAGAGCACAGCTGATTCAAGGGTGACCCTTATCTGCCTTGAAACACCTTATACTACAGCAGCCAGGAATTAAGCTAGAGGACATTTTCATCCTGGCAAGATCATATGAACTCTCCAATTGCCGCACTGACAAGATTAGGTTAGCCCTGGGAAATAGGTTCAAGACCGCAGCCACACCCAAACCCAGGGTGATAAATGTGGAAGCTGTTGACGTGGTGTAAAAGAGAGCACCACAAAAGCAACCTGAATGGCCGCAGCACCCAACCTAGAGTTAATGCCGCAACTCTGGATTAGAGCTCCACGTGCCCAAGAGCTGCAGGGATAAAGAAAAAGAGTGCTCCCTCTAAGAAAAATTCAACCACTTTGCCAAGGTGTGCCAGAGTAGTGACAAAGGGAGACAACTTCAGGCAAGCATGCACCTTAACCCAATTTTATGGCAACTAACACTCAAAGACAGACAAATTGACAGTACAACACCAAGGCCACCCACCAGGGAGGAAAGGGGAGATAGCGAAGAAGAGGACGTCTTCATGATCTCCTACAGAGGGTTACAGAAGTCAAGAAGATGGCCCCCTCCCATGTGAACCATGACAGAGAAAGGGAAATCTATTGGGCCCTAATTGAAACAGGGGCCTTGGTCAATGTCAGCAATATACACCAACATCAGGAGATCAAATCTAGGACACCCCTTCAGCACATTAGCACAAAGATCTCTGCATCTGGAGGATGATAACCCCTCCCTGTGGCGGGAGTGATAGAAGTAACAACTTGAAAAAAGGATACTCTGAAACAAATTTGTTTTCCAAGTTGCAACTGAAGGTGACCGCACTCTCATTAGCTGCCACACTGCGGAGGGCATGGGCCTTTGTCTTCTTTGCCAGGCAAACACATGGTTCCCAAGCAGAGGAAATCATGAAAGACTTTCTCCAGTTGTAAAATGCCCACTAATCAAGCTACACATTTACAATGCTGTGTAGACCACTGCACTCTGGCACAGATGGGAGCCATTCCACCTCAGCCCTCTGGTGAAGAAGGAGCTCCCAAAGCTGAAGCAATTGGGAGTCATCGGAAAGGTATCAGGTGCCACCCATCGGGCCTCTCCTCCAGATATTGAACCAAAGCCGAAACGAACTGGTGCCATAAAGTTATGTGAGGACATGCGACTCCCTAACAAGGCAATCTGTAGGGAATGGCATTTGATGATGAGAATGTATGACATTAAAGCCAATTTGAATAGGACTCAATGGTTCTCGAAGCTGGACTTGAATGCTGGGTATTATCAGTTGAAAACTCACTCGGACAGCCATTTTATCACAAAGTTCTCCACCCACCTAGGATTAAGCAGATATTGGCAATTGAACTTCGGCATATCCTCAACAGCTGAAGTATTCCAAAATAACATAAAGGAGATGTTGTCTGGCCCTGAAGGCATCATTAACAGAAGCAACAATATCCCAATCTACTCTACGACAATAGAGGAACATCAACGCTACCTTCGCGCCATGCTCACTATGCTGGCAGAGCACAGGCTTGTGCTGCACTGTCAGAAATTCATTTTTTTTTAAATTTACTATAGAATTCTTTGGATGCAGCTTCTCAAAAGATGGTATAAAGGTCAACGGAATGCTCTGGTGTCCCAGAACCCGACAGAGTTAAGGTGTTTCCTGGGCATGGCTGAGCATTATATGAGGTTTGTGCCAAACCTGGTCATGCTGTTTGGCAGTACTTCCCAACAACTGCCGTCCTGGTTCGAAAGGTGGGCTATATGGTTGCAACCCTACAACTTCTCTGTCGTCTACTGCCCAGGGGCAGGAAACCCAGCCGACTACCTGCTGGGCCACACTCCGCCCTTGTGAGGAAAGGGTGCAGAGGCCATGAGCAAGAGGAGGCATTCGTCAAATGCATTGCACAAGATGTCTGCTCAAAGACTATGACCCTCGAAGAAGTCCAAGCGGTAACTGGTGAGATTGCCTGTTTAGAAAAGGCCTTGCAAGGTCTGCGATAAAATCAGTGGAAAGATTTCCTGCATAATGCCAAGAGGTTGGTCATGACACAACTTTTGACAGTTCAAGACATGCTTTTGAGATGAGTTCAGTTGCACAGATGATGATCTAATGCTTAAAGCTGAACGGCTGCTGGTGCCCCAGTTGCTATGGAGCTGCACCATTGAGCTGGCATAGCAGGGACACCAAGGGGCTTCTGTAGGAGAGTAGGATCTGCTTCACATGGGTACCCCCACTTTTTGCTGATGCTTCACTGTTTTTCGACTTTAGTCTGGCTGGGGCCCTGCTAATCAGAACCCCAGCCTAGCTGCTTCCTCTCTAAAATGGTTTCCATGTGCCTTAGGCACATCTCTAATTGGAATCTGGAGTGCCCTTATAAGTCCCTAGTATATGGTATACTATGTACCAAGGGCATAGGTACCTCAGAGGCCTACCAGGGGCTGCAGCATGTATTGTGCCACCCCTGGAAGGCCATCCAAAATGACACCACAGGTCTGCTACTGCAGCCTGGGTAAGGTGGTGCATGCACCCCTTACTGTGATATAGGTTACCTATATCACTACATACCTACACACATATAAACCTATAAGTCACTCCTATGGCAGGCCTTGTCAATCCTGAAGGCAGAGTGCATGGTTCCTATGTGAGAGGGTGCCCCTGCATGAGCAGGGCCCCTCTGCAGCGTTCGGAGACCCTTCTCTGATGCTGTTTGTAGTGCAGCCTGACCATATACTCTTAAGTGCATTATAACCCCGCGTTAAATGCTAACTTTGGGATGGCTGCACAGAAACATGTCGTGTTTGGTGTCAAACATCTTGGAATACTACCACCCCCGCCAATTCTGGCAGCGGGGGTAGCATTCCACCCTTCTAGAGGGAGAGACATGTTAACCCTGGCTTGCCCGGTAACTTCTTTCCAAAGCTCTGGCATCACAAAATGGATGCTGCTGCCACAGACACAAGTCTGGCCTCCTGCTGCTGACCGAAACTCCGGCAGGGGAGGCCTGGACAATAGGTTTCCTGTCGCAGGGAGGTGTAACCACCTCCCCAGACAGGATAGTGTGTATTGGGGCTGGGCGGGAGCACTCTCTGGTGCTTTGAAGTCCTGCACTGGGGGCACATTTGGTGTCCCCGTGCATACCCCAGTTCAAACAGGATCAGGGGCTTCCAGCCCCTGCTCTGGCATGAAACTGGACAAAGGGAAAGGGGTGTAGCCACCCCTCTGCCCTGACCCACCCATAGGTGGGACCACAGAGTAAGTCCAACCCCTAAACTTAGTATAAGTATAGGACCCCAGTCTTTAGGACTTTAGATATTCCCTGGACGAAACTCTGATACAAAATCCTGGACCTTCGACGCTCTACTTCAAGATTAGAGGACTGAAGAATCTCCCTTGGGGTCAAGGAGTGACTCCCCTGCTTGGCAGGCACCAAAGAAGCATCTGTCCGGTCTGCATCTCTGAAGCTCCCGTCGGACGCCAAAGTCTTTGCATCACCAGAGGAAGATTCCCAGACTTTCCCGAGGCTGCGCTGAGTCCCCAGCAAAGCTGTGGCCCGTAGCTGTCGTGGGTAACGTGGGACCGTGACCCCTGGACACCGAGCATATTTGCAAGTGCATCCTCTTTCTGGACTCCCACGAAGTTGTGCTTTGGGCTCCGAGTAGCCCCCGCCTCCAGCACCGACTGCACCGAAGATCACTGGCCTCCACTCCACGAGTGTCCTGTGAGCCAGCTCTAAGTGTGTCCACTCGAGGCTCCTTCGCAGTCGCTAGTCTGTTGGCTAGTAGCCCTTCACGAAGGCCAATCTTTTCCTACTTGGGCTTCCCTGGTTGCTCCAGGCTTGCCCTGACTTATCCTTGCTGGGTGAGTCCCTCAGACCTTGCTGGTCTGCATCATCGTCCTTCTTTCTTCTCCACAAGACTTGCCGTTGCCAAGGCCTGTTGGGTCCAATCCGGTCGCCGACACCTCAGCACTCGACAGACATTGTGGGCCAGCCCGAATCCTGCTCCTGGTTGCCGACAACGCCTCCTGGACCTCGTGGCTGCAGAGACAAGATGACCGTCAACCTACCTGAAGCATCCGACATCGGTGGGCATCTGCTCATCGCCTTCCTGGTCACTGGCTAGTGATCCAGACTCTGTCCCCTCTGCTTTCAGGTTCTTCAGATCTCCGATCCACCCTTGGATCCACCCGGACACTTTTCACTTGGTCGCCAGCAGCACTTTGCAGCAGATCGCCATTCAAATCGACGACGAAACCCGACTCCGAAAGGCACCTATGCACCCGGCTTCCCTGGGTGAGGTAACACGAGTACTCCGGTGCTCCCGTGGGTAGAGACTCTAGAACGACCTAGTTCTCAAAGGGTTTGCTCCAAGTCCTTCTTTAAGTGTCCCTTTTCTTTAAATTTCCAACCGTGACTTTCCCCATAGAAGTTAACGGCGATTCGCGGCTGTGTTTACACACTGCACGCGTCCCCCGTGGGTCCCCTGTGTCACTACCTTGGGTGGTTCCTTGTGGTCCAAGCACTTCTACAGGCTCTAGGCCTAGTGTCTAGCTCAGTCGTGGTTCTTATACCACTTTATTGGTATATGGTTTGGTACGCCCCTAGGGCCCAAACGTGTATTTGTGCTATTACTGTGTTTAAATAACTTATGTACTTCTAACTCTAGCCTCATAAAGAGACTAGAGGGGTGTGTTTAGTAATAAATACATATATTTTGAATATATACCTGGTGTGGTCCTCTTTCATTTGGTCACTCAAGAGATTATAGACTGGTAAAACAAGCTGCTTTACATTCCTTCAAGACTTAGCCTGAAGGCTGCTCTCCATAGCTACCACTAGGATAGCTTTCAATAAAGGTTGTCTTTAACCTATCTCCAATAAGGGGTTGTTTGGACTGGTACAAGGTGCCCACTATAATTAGTGGACAGCATATACCAGGCCAACTTCTCACAGCTTCCAAGACAAAAGGGAGGCTCAGAGACAAGGTCTGGTTCCTTTGCATGGACAATGCGGTTGACGAAAGGATCTGAGTCTGTCACTTATGCCAGATCGCAGGAAGAGAGGCTCATCCAGTGCCGGTCATCACTGAGAACCCATGCCTGAGCTCATGGACCAATATCAGTGCAGACTTAGGGAGCTTCCCAGATGGCCAAGTGACCTTGGTACTGGTGGACAGTTATTCTAAATACCCAGTCATCAGGGTAACACCGTCAACATTGTTTCACAGTGTGAGGCCTATCTTCAAAAAGGTATTTGCCACATTTGGCCTCCCAATGGAAAGAAAGCCTGAAAATCGGCCCCTTTTCATGGGGTCAAGTTCAAGGAATACGTCGAGGCACTGGGCATTCGACACCGGAAGGTCACTCCACAATGGCTGAAGGCTATCGGTGAAGTGGAAAGGTTCATGTGCACCTTAAACAAGGCCGTCCAAATCAGTGCAGACCAAGGTGACAACCTTAAGTGGAGAAAGCACCATTTTCTGGGGCCTATTGGCACACACCCCACAGCACAACGCTATGTGTCTTCATTGCTATAATATTCTAGAAACTTGTCCATGACAGTATCCTGGCCTGGCCCAAATGGCAACCTGCTGCATTAGACATCGACAGGCATTGCAGACCCGCCAGACTCACAACAGTCATGCCAGTCAACCACGACGAGCGGAGCCCCCATCCAGGCTGGAAATTCCGTACACAGCTTGAAAGAACTGCAGCGAATACTGGAAGTGCAGGGCACCATGGTGACTGCCATTTGAGGGGTGGAGAGAGCACTAGGAACGTTTCTTGGATCAAGAAAGTGGCAGGACCACAGGTCCAGGTTGAGGAAGAACAAGGAGACCCGATGGGAGAGTTGGGACCTGGAAATCAACCTCCCAGAGCTGACTGGTGACAGCCTGAGCCACAGCCACACCACACCAAGTGGGGAAAGGGGAGCTGTGCCGGAACTCCAGCTGAAAAGAACAACAGCCCAGAAGGGCACGCCCGAGGGAGCCAGGAGTGGTAAGCCTGCCAAAAGGCCAGCGGTACAACATACAGCCCAACCTGGCTTCTAGTCAATCCTTCATGGATTATGTGTGTACATTTGGGCTGCTGCATGAACTCACGTCCAGAAGTGGGCGTGCCTGTAAATTAACATGGGAAGGGATGTAGAGTGCCACCGGGACTCTACCACTATGGACATATTGCGCTCTGCACTCTAGGGCTGGGCACAGATGAGGAGATAAATGGACTGTTGATCACTCGTGGCCACTCCTGTAACCAGCATCCAGTGTGGCAGCCTGCCTGTCTGAGATGTGGCCTAGTACTGAGGGCCCAGTCACCAGGCCTCTAAACGTGCACTCTTCCCCTCTTCCGGTGCAGGATGAGTCCAGCCCCCCTCCTCTGCTCTTTGTCTTTGGCGCCTCTTCTCTACGAGCACCTGATGGATCCCCTCATTCTGACTCTGTCCCTTTCTTCCCCCGCCAGGTCCCTCTTCCATCCTCAAGCACCAACTGGCTCCCATCATGCTGCCCTTCTAGAACTTTCTTACCTTGCTGAATAACTCTCCTACCTGCAAGCATCACACAGGTGCACATGTGCTGCCTTCCTCTTCCTTCCTTCCACTGCCAGACTGCTTCCATCTGTACGTGCCCAAACGGTCCCATTGTGTTGCCCCCCTTTACGTTCTTTCCCTACCTGCCCACTATTGTACATGTGAGGGCCTGGCAGGTCTGATTATGCTGCCTCCCAGTCCTTCTTTTCTACTCTGGGCCACTCTTTTATCAATGAGTGCTTTGTGGTTCCTCGCATGCAAACGTCCTGTCCCTTTCAACCCCTGTCATCTTCTCGTCTGTATGTGAGCAAGCACCTACTGGTCCTATCATGCTTACACTGGTATGCTTGTGTGAGTGCAGGGTGAGAGGTTTGTCTTTGTGAGTAGAGGGTAAGTAGTGTCTGTTGGACTTGGCCCTTTTTGCAGGGTCATCCCAGAACTTTTTGCCTTCCTCCTGTATTTTTTCTGACCTTTTGTTGGTGGTTTTATGACTCTGGGCACTTTAACACTGCTGATCAGTGCTAAAGTACATATGCTCTCCCTGTAAATTGTTGTTATGGATTGGTGATTCTATGATTGGCAAATTTGATTTACTGGTCAGTCCCTAGTACAGTGCACTGTGTGTGCCCTGCGCCTGTAAATCAAATGCTGCGTGTGGGCCTGTAGCACTGATTGTTCCACCTACATAAGCAGCCGGAAAATGTAACTCAGACCTGCCACTGCAGTGTCTGTGTGCAGTTGGTACTGCCTTGTCAACCTTGCAAATGCCCCCACTTGCCAGGCCGTAACGTTTCCTTTTTTACATATTAGTCACCCCTAAGGTAGGCCCAAGGTACCCCTGTGGGTAGGGTGCAGTATATGTGAAAGGTAGGATATGCCCTGATGTGTGTGGCATGTCCTGATAGTGAAATACTGCCAATTTCGTTTTTAGGTTTCGCCTAGGCAGCGCATGCGCTGTCTCGTCGAAAGATGGTGTATACAGTATTGTGGGGAAGCTCCGCCCACTTTCTGCCCATGCTTTTAATTGGCTCAACTCTGAAATGCTGCATTCTGATTGGTTGCTGGCGTATTAGTCCCGCCTCCTTACTGCCATGACGACATGTTTATCCTTCCATGGCTATCAGCCCCTTTACTTCAGCAACTCTTTTGTTCCCCTGCCTCCCCTGTTCCCTCCCACAGTCTGTGACTTCTCTGGCCACCACCACCCCCCACCCACTCCTGTTCCTTCCTTCTTTGGTGCCTGCATTTTTGTTTACAATGCAATAGGACTCGCGTAAATACGAGTCCTATTGCATTTGTAAATGCTTGTTTTTTCCGATGATTGGCTGCCTGCATGCGCACTCTATTTTGCCTGACCTGTCCGAACTCAAGCATGCTCGCGATGCTTTACTTCGTACGCATGCGCGCCAAAGTGCTTCTGCCTCTTGTTTTCCCCACTTAAAGCCCTGCAGTTAGTATATATGGAGATGCAGTGGAGCTCGGTAGCCTGCACTGGACGGGGTGCTCTGGGGAGGGGCGGGGCTGTGAACACCTCGGCGTATTTCTTACTTGCAAACTTGCAGTTCAATGTGAAGTAAAAGGAACCTTCCATTTTAATTCGGATACCGCTTTTATGCACAGATGAACACTTTACACAGATCCGAGTCCGTATCTCACTTAGTAAAAGGACTGACTACATCTTGTTGCCTAACAGCGAAGCTGCATAACCGAGTGAGACCGCGGGCCTTCAGTCCGTCTCGCATCGGCCGCCGCCACCTCGGGTGCACTTGTGATTCGTGAGTGCCTCTCACTGGTCGGCCATGGGGGCCCCCAAAGAACGCCCCACTCCCTGGAGACCTGGAGCTCGTGACCTTAAACGGGGCCTGCACTGAGGGGGCAAAGCATAAAAGGACCCTCAACACACTGCCAGGTGAGCCAATGCTCTACCTCCAGGGCTTTAAGTGGGATAAAAAAACTGGTGGGGGGAGAGGGGTCACAAAGGGCGTGGCCGATTAAAACCTAAAAATCTGTGGTTAGCGTAGTGCGCTGCCCAACTGGTATTTTGCAGCTTCCATCATTGCATCAGATACATAATACAGCAAGTAACATTACACCCACAACAAGCCAAAAGTAATGATGAGACTGAAAACAACTCAAACGAGTCTCTTTAAAGTTGCATCAGAGGCTGTGAAGCAGTAGATTGTATGGATTAGAGTGCAGTGTGCATTGGATTGTAGTGGGTTACATGGAAGTTGTGGTTTGCAATTCATTGATATTCTTACAAACACAATCATATCCCACACCAACACGTGAGTCTTCACCAGTTTAGCACACACCCATGTTAATGCCGGTTCGACATTCCTCACGCAAGCACGAGAAAGTAATGCAGTTGCGCCGCTTCGGACTAATGCAATGATGTACTCTGTGGCTGTTAAGAACTGATGCTGACTTTAAGGGTAGATCTGCACCCCAGCCTGCGATGGGGATAGATGTGTCAGGGAATAAAGCCATGTTGTTATTGTTAACACCCCGATAACTTTTACAAACCCGGAGAGAAATCGAGAGAAAGTGACCTTCCATGGCACAAAGTACTGCATCAAAAAGAAAAAAACTATTTAAAAAACACAATTAAAGGAGCTATTGGGGGCGGGGGGATGGTACCTTAAGCAAGTCTGGAGCAGCGGATAGGTACTGCTGAAGTTGACCTAATCTGTACTTGCTCCCTGCCCCGCAGCAAGTATCACAAGTTACGTTTCGTCTGGGTTAGCCAATTATAAGGCTGTAAAAAGGGTAGCAATGAAGACAACAAATGGTAAGCAATGGATGGGCACAAGGCCCTTTTTATAAACAATAGTGTCTTGCAAGCAAGACGCATGTGCTAGCTCATACCCTTGTAAACTCGACCCCAAAAAATAAATGTGACCTTGTGTAATGACTGTTGCTCACTTAAAGCCCTCCAATAACTTTTGGTTGAGTTTCAGGTACATAAAAATATGGGGTGATTAAGTGATTTGCCCAGAATCACAGGAGGTTGAGGCAATGCCGAGACTTGAACCTGATTCCCTAGTTCCAAAGTCGACAGCTCTGGTAATAATGCCACATTTTTTTTTTGGTTTGTAGTTTTATATCGCGCAAACTCGACCCAAAGGTATTGGAGCACTTTACATGAAACAGTTTGGTGCTTCCTTTCCCTCCATGTTAAAGAACAGTAGATGTTTCAGCACCCAGGCTAATGTGCTGCATAGCTAAATACATATAAGATCCCAAAGGCGAGACCGATTGCATTGCAAATGCTTGTTCTCTATTGAAAGGCTGTTGGAAATGGCCCTTTTTGCAGGGTTATCCCCAAACTTTTTGCTTCTTCCTCTTATTTTTTCCTGACCTGTTTGTGTTGGTTTTAGGACTCTGGGCACTTTACCACTGCTAATCAGTGCTAAAGTGCATATGCTCTCTGTGTAAATTGTGTTATGAATTGGTGTTTCCATGATTGGATATTTGATTTACTTGTTAGTCCCTAGTAAAGTGCACTGAGTGTGCCAGGGCCTGTAAATCAAATGCTACTAGTGGGCCTGCAGCACTGGTTGTGCCACCCCCGTGAGTAGCCCTAAAACGGTAACTCAGACCTGCAATTGCAGAGTCTGCATGCAGTTTGTAACTGCCATGTCGACTTGGCCAGTGCACACACTTGCCAGTCCCTAACCTTCCCTTTTCTTACATGTCAGGCACCCCTAAGGAAGGCCCAAGGTACCCCTGTGGGCAGGGTGCAGTGTATGTGAAAGGTAGGACATGCCCTGGTGTGTGTGGCATGTCCTAATAGTGAATTACAGCCAATTTCGTTTTTCACTATTGCAACGCTACCTGTTCCCCATAGGACTGAATGAGAAGTTTGTTTATAACCTCTTATAAACATAACTGGCCCGGGGAATTAGGTAGGAAAATAAAGTTTAGTATGCCTGAACTCAGAATCTAAAGATGCATCTTTTAGTGAAGGTGATTTTTACATTCTGTGTTTGAAAATACCACTTTTAGAAAGTAGGTATTTTCTTGCTCAGTCATCCCGTATGCCTCTGCTGGAATGTGGATTGCCTGTCTGGGTTTTGGATGACAGAAGGCTGGGGAGCAGGAGTGGCTCCAGATAGTCTAGGTGGGTCAGGAAAGGGCTGAATAGACCTGGGCTGCAATGGGGGGAGGGGGAGGAGATTTCCTTGCACCTCAAAGGGCCTGGTCTGCCTCTGACAATGCCGTCTACACCCCCTGCCAGGAAATCACACCAGAGAAGGCAGAACTGGTTCTGGCTGGGCACAGACACTCTCTGCCTAAGAGATCAAAGGATTTTGGCATATAAATATTGGGGCCCAGACCCCTGAACTTTAGAACTCTTTTGGGATCAAGAAGACTGCCAAGAAGAAGAGCTGGAGAAGCTGTGAGGAGGAACTACCACTTTGCTGTGTGCTTTGCTGTGTTGGCCTGCAGTGGCTGCTTCTGTCTTGGGCAGTGAAAGGACTGGACTGAACTTTCTGCAATCTACTTTTGTGAGTTTCTCCAAGGGCTTGAGGTAGAGATTGCCCCCTGTCCAAGAAGTCTCAGGAACAGCAAAGACTTCAAAATCTTCTGCCCTCAGCACTGGGGACTGTGTGTTTTGTGCTGCAACAGAAGAAAAGCAACCCGACAACATCTACGATGCCGCTGCCGACTCCGTGTCCTGAAGGCACCGCAGAGAGCACCGCCGCAACGCCGCACCGTGACCCTGGTCTCACCAACGATGCCTGCTGACACCGCTGCTCGCACCGCGACCTGTGGGCACCGCACTCCGCACTGCCTCGCTGCACGACGACGCCTTGGCACCGCAGAGGGCACCGCCGCACCGTGACCCTAGTCTCACCGACGACGCCTGCTGACACCGCCACCAAGCCGCTTCTCGCACCGCGACCTGTGGGCAACGCACTCCGCACCGCCTCACTTCACGATGACGCCTTGGTATCCCCGACGACGACGCTCCACGCCGGAATCGACGCCGCTGCTTGCACCGTGGTTCGAGGGCACCGCTCGTAAAGTTACACGAGGGACCGCCCTCATCCCACACCGCAGCCTTGGCCTACCAACGCTGGTGCCATCGCCTCCAGTTCGTCAGTCGACGACCGCTTCAGCAACAATGACGCCGCTGCTTGCACCGTGACCTGCCAGCACCGCGACGACCACCGCATTCACTTCGCACCATGACCCTGGTCTCACCGATGACACCATCTGACGCCGCCACCGAGCCGCCGCTCACACCGTGACCTGAGGGCACCGCACGCCGCACCGCTGCACTTCGCACCGCAGCACCCGACACCTGCCGACGCCAGCACTCCTGACTCCAACAGAGAGGAGATCGATCTGCAATGCGTGTGACTTCGAGGGCCCCGACAACTCCTGCACCGACCTCCGGAACAGACGCCTGCGGACGCCGTGCTTTCGGAAGCTCAACAAGAGGTCGCCGACGCCCTGCATTTCTAAAAGGTACTGTTTGCGGGTCTCCCCGACACCGTAGCTGGCCCACGACGCAGAGGTCCGCCCCGGACAGAGCCATCGACATCAAGGAACTGTTTTTAAAGCGTATTTTGATAACTGCGGATTTTTAAGTACTGTATTGTGGATTTTTATCGTTTTTGGTCTTGTCTTAAGTATATAAAAATATTGGATATTTTTCTAAGCTGGTGTGGTGTCCTTTTGTAGTGCTTACACTGTATTACTGTTGGTTATGTGCAAATGCTTTACACACTGCCTCTTAGATAAGCCTGACTGCTCATGCCAAGCTACCAAGGGGGTGAGCAGGGGTTATTTTAGGGGTGTAACTCCCTTATCCTGACTAGAGTGGTGGTTTCTGCCTGACTTTGGCACATGCCCTAGCCTGCCAAAAATCCCATTTCTAACAAAGGTCATCTGTTCCATAGGATAGAATGGGGAGTTTGCTTATAACATCTTATAAGCATAACTGCCCATGGGAACAAGATGGGAAAATAAAGTTTTATATGCCTGAACTCAGAATATAAAAATGCATCTTTTAGTAAAGATAATTTTGATATTGTGTGTTTGAAAATACCACTTTTAGAAAGTAGGTCTTTTCTTGCCTAACCATCCAGTGTGCCTCTGCTAGGATGTGTATTGACTGTCTGGCTTTGGAGTGACAGGGGCTGGGGATGTGCATTCTGTTCAGACAGCCACTTGGGGGGTTGCGGTGTGTCCTGCCTTTCCAGGGTGAGTCAGGGCTGGGCCGAATAGACCTGGGCTGCATTCAGAGTAGGGGGAGGAGATTTCTTTCACACCTGAATGGGCCCGGTCTGCCTTGGACAATGCTGTCTCCACCTCCTGCCAAGAAGCTGGGCCAGAGAGGACAGAACTGTTTTTGGCTGGGCAAAGAGCTTCTCTGCCACAGAGAACAAAGAGATTTACTGTATTGTGGAGATTTGTCAGTTTGGTCTTGTTTGGTTTCAATATAGATTACTTATTTATCTAAACTGGTGTGGTGTCCATTTGTAGTGTCTTCACTGTATTACTGTATGTGTTCACAAATGCTTTACACACTGCCTCTGAGATAAGCCTGTCTGCTCGTCCGAAGCTACCAAGGGGGTGAGCAGGGGTTATTTTAGAAGTATATCCCCCTTACTCTGACTAGGAAGAAGGGTCCCTACTTGGACAACGGTGCAAACCATTGCAAATTAGAGACCCCTATTTCTAACAGTGTACCTGTGTGAGTACAGAGTGAAAGGTGTGTCTGTGTGAGTACAGAGTGAGAGGTGTGTCAGTGTGAGTGCAGGGTGAGCAGTGTGTCTGTGTGAGTACAGGGTAAGTGGTGTCCCTATGTGAGCGCAAGGGTGAGTGGTGTGTCTGTGTGAGTGCAGGGTGAGCAGTGTGTCTGTGTGAGTACAGGGTGAACAGTGTACCTATGTGAGTGCAGGGTGAGCAGTGTGTCTGCGTGATTACAGGGTGAACAGTGTGCCTATGTGAGTGCAATGGTGAGCGCTGTGTCTGTGTGAGTGCAGGGTGAGCGGTGTGCCTCTGTGAGTGCAGGTTAAGCTGTGTGAGTGCAAATTGAGAGGTGTGCCTGTGTTACAAAAGGGTGAGCAGTGTCTTTACCAGTGTAGTGTGAGCGATGCTGCAGGGTGATGCATGTGTGAGTGCTGACAGAGCACTGTGTCTGTGAGTGTATGAATAGTGATTTGCCTTTGTGAGTTCTGTGCCTGTGTGAGTTCAGGGGGAGCTGTGCTCCCATCTGTATGAGAGAAGGGGGGTTGGCCTATGTGTATAAGTGTAAAGGGATGGGTCAGCAAGTATGATTATAGAGCAAGTTGTGCCTGTGAGTGCAGCGAGAACTGTGTGAGAGCAGGTTGGGCAGTGTGACAGCAGGGTGAGCAGTGTGCTTGTGTGAGAGCAGGGAGAACTATGTGAGTGCAGGGTGAGCATTGTATCTATGTGAGTACAGCGGGCCTGCAAGAGGGCAGTGTGGACAGTGTGTCTGCATGAAAACAGGGTGAATGGTGTGCCTGTGTGAGTGCAGGGAGAGCTTTGTGAGAGCAGGTTGGGCAGTGTGCCTGTGTGAGTGTACGGTAAGGTGTGGGAGAGCTGGGAGAGCTGTGTGAGAGCAGGGTGGGCAGTGCCTGTGTGAGTGTGCTGTAAGCTCTGTGAGAGCAGGCAAAGCTGTGTGAGTGGAGGGTGAGCAGTGTACCTTTGTGAGAGCAGGAAGAGCTGTGTGAGAGCAGGGTGGACAGTGTGTCTGTGTGAGTTGAGGGTGAGCCTTGTGCCTATGTGAGTGCAGAGGAGGCGTCTGGCTGTGTGAGTGCAGAGTGAGGTG
This sequence comes from Calotriton arnoldi, assembly GCA_963921515.1. NCBI lineage: Eukaryota > Metazoa > Chordata > Amphibia > Caudata > Salamandridae > Calotriton > Calotriton arnoldi. The sequence continues at coordinate 720,153 of CAWUFW010006159.1, forward strand.
TGCCCATGTGATTACAGGGTGAAGGGTGTTCCTCTGTGGGTACAGGAAGGGATGTGTGCCTGTGAGTAGGCAGGTGGTATGCGTGTATGAGTATAAAGTATTTTGTGCCCGTGTGAGTGGTGAGTGCATTGGAGGGTTTCAGTCTATAAGTGAGGGGTGTGCAGGTTGGGCAATGCGCCTGTGTGTGTACAGAGAGAGCTGTATGAGGATAGGGTGAGCAGTATGTCTGTGTGAGTACAGAGTGAATGGTGTACCTGTGTGAATGCAGGGAGAACTGTCTGAGAGCAGGGTCGGCAGTGCCTGTGTGAGTGCAGGTAGAGTTGTGTGAGAGCAGGGTCGGCAGTGTGCCTATGTGACTGGGCAGTAAGATGTGTGAGTGCAGAGAGCTGTGTGAGAGCAGGGTGGGCAGTGTGCCTGAGTGAGTTGAGGGTGAGCCTTATGCCTATGTGAGGACAGATGAGGTGCCTGGCAGTGTGAGTGCAGAGTGAGGTGTGCCTGCGTGACTACAGGGTGTGCCTCTGTGGGTACAGGGAGAGCTGTGTGCTTGTGAGTAGGCAGGGGGTATGCGTGTAGCATATAAAGTGCGCCGTGCCCAAGGTAGTGGTGAGTGCAAGGTGGGAAGTGTGCTCAAAGCAGGGTTTCAGTCTGTCAGTGAGGGGTGTGCCTATGTGAGTGTGAGTGCAGAGAGATGTGCCTGTGTGAAATGAGGGCGAGCTGCGTGGGGGTCGGGCAGTCCTGCCAAGTATCACGCATCAGGCGTTAGACTAACGCGTTTCAGTGTGGTGATCCGCATCACCGCACTGAAATGCATTGCCACGCATATGCATAGTGCCTCAGCAGCCTCACTGAAGCTCTACCTAAACTATATTATGGAGTGACTTGGGTAGCTGGCAGCGCGCCGCCGGTGGCGGGCACGCCGTTCCCATGCAGGCTTCAGTCTTGCAGTTAATGCTTCTGGCTCACTGATGTGCAACAATGTTTCATTGGGAATATTTCCGTGGCGCGGTTCTTACAGCCTGATGTCACGGTAGTGCCCAGTGTAATTAGACGTCTGGCGCCATGGGTGGCGGGGTGGGTGGCTTCACGTCCTGCTACTAAAGGCGGGGATTTTTTTCGGAGGAAGCGGGCCGCGGCTCCGGCTGGATTTGTGGGTGCCGCTGCAATTATGGAGCTCGACGCGCTGCCTGCTGCTCACACCTGCCAGGGCCGCCGTTGTGTGCTGTCTCAATTATTCATTACCAAGCTCACCAGTGGCGGTGCGTCCATTGGGGACGTTCGGGCGTTGCCCCACCAATGCCACGGGCCCACGGCCCCATTTAGAAATCGTTCTACTTCTGACACTAATTCCAGCAATCCGGACTCCTGATTGAAATGGAATTAGCGTCAGAAGTAGAACGAGGGACGCTGAAGGGGGTGGGGCTGCGGCAGCACTCAGGGTGAGTGACAGCGCAATAGTGCGCATGTTCGTTTTTGGGCTGGTCATTTTTAAGACCAGCCCGAACATGCGCACTAAGCCTTCCCCTTAGGAGAGCGAGGGTTGCTTCATTCGCAGCCCCCGGTCTCCTAATGGGCAGGGAGTGACCCTGCTCCAGGCCAATCCTGGCGCTGCTGGACTCTGGAGCAGCGTCTGGATTGGCTGAGAGGGCTTGCCAGCCACTCACGCAGAAGACGACGGTTAAGGCGCCAAACGCGGACCCCGGCCCAGAAGCAGACAGCAGAGGCAGCGGACCAGGTCAGGTAAGTTTAAGCTTCTTCTTTGTACTTTATTTGCAAACCCCCGCAGCCCCCCACCCCCCTGCGAGACCCCCCCGCAAGTATTGCGAGCCGCGACTGAGAAGCAGTAATCGCATTAAAAACTATGTGCATTAAAAACATTGTTGTACGTTGGGCTTTTAGCTGATGATCCGTTTACAGAGTTAATCAAAATAAAGCTCTTTCAAGCACTGTATTTCTGACAGCGAAGCCCCCACTAATAAGTAATAGCTTGGTTGTGTCTCAGGAGTGTGCGTGTGTGTTATGGAGAAGCACGTTTTCCTGTGTCTATTTTGGGAGTTTTAGGTTCCATGCCTTTAATTTCTTGGGTTAAACGTGTATCTGTGCTGAATTATATTTTATTTATATTTGAGTCCTGTGGTATGAGACCTTATCTGCGTTGCAATGTTATGCCGTGTCTGCCTCATTCTTTTAAAACAGGAAGGTGTATTGCGGGATGTGTGTGTTGTTTGTGCTGAGCATTTGCCACTGAATTTCTTAGCTCTGGTAAAGAAAGCAGTATTGCATGGAAAGTTATTTGTGCTGTGTGGCGTCATTCACTCGCTGGAGACAGGAGGCTGGGACGGAATGATGTGATATCACCAGTGGGGTTTATATGTGCCTAAATATATAATGCGTCTGTATCCGAGCTAAGAACATTTGTATCTGACCTTGTCCTGCCTCTTTCATGCAAGTATAATCATTGTATTAAAAGATAAAGAGAGGCTGAGAGACCCTTGTGGACAGAACTTATCGCGGCTAGGCTTGTGTCCCACGTGTGCATTGTAGGAGTATGGGAAGATGGATCCCCATTGGTTAATCATGAAGCATTTTCGAAACAACACCCCCTGGCTTGGGCCTTACAGATAGAATGGATCCTACAGCCCTGGGCGCCATCTTGTTTTTTAAAGGATATCTTGAAACGCACTGTTGCGTCAGGCCGACGTGTGCCCTGCGCCTCAGGAGCACGGCGAGCTTGGAGGCAAGACGAGGGTTGCTCCTAGTTAAGCCTGCACTGTCACATCAAATGTTCCCACAAAGTGTCCAAAGATGTTCTTTATCAGCTGTCTGCTTGTTTACTAAGATCTTTCCAACGTAAGTATGTTTGGATAGCGTTATTAATGAGTGTAAAGCTGCACGCTCTATTTATAAGACTTCTTCTTATAGCCTGTTTGCTTGCTCACATTTTACTCGCAAAAGCTTATTTGTTGTGTGAGTCACGTCCCAATTGGACTTGCCTTTACACACTCCCAGGGCAGGGAACGTGCACTATTTTTAGACCGTGTGTGTGCGCTGTGTACAAGATGGAGGCCAAGCTGCTGATATCCATTTTACACTTCCCAGTCTCCATCTAGATCGACCCTTCCTGTCTCCCTCTGTGAACCCTGTCTTCCTGCCCATTCCTTTTGTCCAGTGCATGTTTCCTCTGTCCTGGCTGGATAGAACTCATACTTCCTTCATGTTACATGTGGAAGGAGTTTTGTCTAGTGGAACTGTTGACTCATGGAAAGGTAGCGCAGAAGGTTAATGTGCCTGCTGCAAGGAACAAAAGGATCTCTCTGACAAAAGCAGTGACTCACTGACCTATTTAGATCATGTGCATTTTGTGATCATCATCAGGTACATGTTCTTTGCAGCAGGCACATTAACCTGTTTTGTTACTTGCAGTTTGTAAGTTAAAATCCTAACATACAACAGTGAGCTATTAACTGTCATCTAAGAGCTGCATGCAAACTGCATTAATGTAATAACTGCACTTTCACAATTGCTTTATTAACCTTCCTGCTTTCTCAAATTTGCTTGAAAATGCACCATTTTTCCACTCTTTTTTCAACATTTTCTCGGGGGAGAACCCCCGAATCCCCCTTAGGTTGTTCAGGCTCGCACGCTACGCTCGCTCGCTACGGTGCAGTATGACCAGCATTTTACGCCTCACCACTTTCAAATGTCACCATCCGCCACTGAAGCTCACATCATGGAGTTGGTGACTGGCAGTTGCAGCGGCTGCCCAGGACAGTGTCAATCATTGGACAACACTGCAGCATACTCTGAGGACAGCCCTGGACTAAGGAAGCGGGTGGCAAACGACTTGAAGTAAGTACCAGCCACCCGAGTTTCAATTAACACAATGTGGCTGCAGCGCTACTTGATCTTTAAAAAGGTTTAGTTACAGCTGTTCCCGGTATTTGCGCTCTACGGAGTAGGGAGCAGATACCACTGCTTCTAGCAGGCGCACATCCCTGACCTTTCCAAGGATGAGAAGAGGTGGGAATGCGTGAACACCCACAAATGTTTGCATAAGTTCAGATGGTATTACCGTGGTGAGATGCCCACTTCCTATCCAATTCTCGTACACATTCAAAAACCTTTTCCGTGTTTTGACAACACTTGTCTCTAATATTCTTTGTTGTCTGTTTTGCACTTTTATACAGTGCGAACCTGAACCGAAGAAATGTGTTAAAGTACCACCAGTCACGTGGCATGGTTCACAATCAGTTTTTAGGCCCGGGCAGATTCGAATAACGGAATGATTTGCAGGTCCAATATCCTCATGGCTGGCCGCGCGCGCATTCTACCACACACTGTGTTATGCTAAGTCCTGAAGATCTGGGAAACATATCAGCTTAAGGTGCTTTACTCTGGGCTGATTAGAAGAGTCGCTGTTCGGCTACAGGTAAACGAAAAGAGGAAATCTGTAAATAGGATGGTTTTGGAGGAGCATACATTCAAGCTTCTTCTAAGTAGAACTGAAGTGTTTTGTGCTATGTGACACAACGTCTAAAGTCGGTAATTTGTATGCTCTATGAGGCTTCAATCAGCCCAAGTTTCTATTGCACATACCTTGCCACGCATTTGTGGTGAGTAAAATATGCACATACATAACAACAGACCCTACTCAGGCCGGAGACTCCCGATTTATTTAAATTCAAAAATGGCTTGTAGAGGTCTCCCGCCTAAAATGCTTCTCCTTCATTATGGGAGTGCTGGCTCACAGGTATTTGTGTAGATATTTAGAGATAATCCTGTGTGTATTGTGGTACACGGGATGTCATGTGTGCAGGTGCACATTCACAAGGTACAGAGAAGGTGCATGTTTAGTGGTAATCTCACATGTGAGGCGCTGGCAGGAGTATGAGTGCACATTCATTAATAATCTCAGGTGTGTATAGGTCGATGCACAGATTTTTGTCTCTGAGTACATATAAATTCGAGAATGTAAAGTTAGTGCGTTGCAGGTGTATGAGCGCAGATTATGAGTGAAGACAGTAAGTCCGCTGCTGCGAGTACCATAGTGTTGACTGACAGTGACTCCTCCGTGAGTCCACTTTAGTTTTCATCATATAATGCTTCAGCCCCTCGGCCAGCCAACAGTGAAATGCCGCTCCCTGTGTGCCGCCATGCTGCCTGTCCACATGGCGACAATTTTAAAAACAGACAACCTTGTACAGTCATCTCTGCTGAAGCAGGATCTCAAAAGATCTGACTGCCTCCAGTGCTGTGCTGAAACACAGCAAACGTTTTAGTGTTTAAAAATAGTCCCTCATGAATTACAAAGGAGAAGGGAGGGGAGTAATTTCTAATATTTTAATGTTTCCCTCTTCTTCATTGCTTGATTTTGCTCGCGAGAAAGTGTCACTCATAGTCGTTGAAATGTCACTCATAATTACAGTGAAATCATGAAAATGTCACTCATAGAGATCTGAAACCTTGGCAGCTATGGTCGGGGAGTGCGGGGTTATGTTAAAGCTAAACTTGTTGGCATTGCCAATGCTTGCTTGTTTTGTACACTGCTGATTTTAAGTTCGACAATGATTCCATTGGCTAGCTCGTGTGTTGGCTTTGCCAGTGATGCATTTCAACAAGCAGTGGTAAAACCAAAATACGAACAAGGGCAATGTGGTCTACTTTCTGCACTTAAGAGGCGTGTGGGGCGAGGGTAATAAAGTAAAAAATAAAAGAATTAAAACCAATGCGTGATGGGACTCTTTGTAAAGTGTTCACATCTGCAAACATACCCTGGGCCGATGCAAAGGCTGCCTGAAGAAACGTATTCAAAGAAGGCAGCCAGACCACCAGCAGCATGCACGCCAGCCAGCAGGGGACACCAAAAAATAACACATCCAGCAGGCTGTACAGATGGAACTTATAGGCTCTGACAAATGTGTGTTTAAAAAAATGGAGACACCGCTTGCACTTTTTATCTACTGCAAAGAACACGAGCCTAGAAAGACCGTACATTTGCTTTCTCAGAGCTCTCTCCATCTTGGGCGTCTTCCCTCTCTTGGTCCTTTCATGGCCATTACCCAGCCTTGGACCTGCCCCCTTCTGGCCCTTACCCAGCCTTGGACCTGCCACCTTCTGGCCCTTACCCAGCCTTGGGCCTGCCCCCTTCTGGCCCTTACCCAGCCTTGGGCCTGTCCCCTTCTGGCCCTTCCCCAGCCTTGGGCCTGTCCCCTTCTGGCCCTTACCCAGCCTTGGGCCTGCCCCCTTCTGGCCCTTACCCAGCCTTGGGCCTGTCCCCTTCTGGCCCTTACCCAGCCTTGGGCCTGCCCCCTTCTGGCCCTTACCCAGCCTTGGGCCTGTCCCCTTCTGGCCCTTACCCAGCCTTGGGCCTGTCCCCTTCTGGCCCTTACCCAGCCTTGGGCCTGTCCCCTTCTGGCCCTTCCCCAGCCTTGGGCCTGTCCCCTTCTGGCCCTTACCCAGCCTTGGGCCTGCCCCCTTCTGGCCCTTACCCAGCCTTGGGCCTGTCCCCTTCTGGCCCTTACCCAGCCTTGGGCCTGCCCCCTTCTGGCCCTTTTACAAACTTTGGCCTGTCCTCTCTCCTGGCCACTACCCAGCACAGGCCCTGGCCCCTTTGGGCACCTTCCAGCCGTTTTCCTGTCCCCTCGCCTGGCCCTTACTAAGCCCTGGGCTTGTCCAGTCTGGTTCTTTTCCAGTCTTTGACCTGTCCTCTCTACTGGCAACTACCAAGCACAGGCCTTGGCCCCTTCTGGCCATCTTCCAGTCTTTGGCCTGTCCTCGCACCTGGCCATTACTAAGACTTGGGCCTCTCCCGTTGTGGCCATTACCTAGCCTTGGGCCTGTCCAGTCTGATCCCTTTCCAGTCTTTGGCCTGTCCTCTCTCCTGCCCTTACTCCAGTTCGGCCCTGCCCCTTTTTAGCCTTTTACAGTCCTGGCCCTACCCTCTCCTGGCACTTTGCCAAACTAGGCCTGCCCACTGTCCAAGCCCTTAGCAGCTTTGACCCCCCCGCACCTGTTCACTCCTTTAGCCAAAAGGACCTAATCTTGGGGCTTTGAAAGTGACGTAACGTACAACTAATTCACAGCAGTGGCTTAAACTGATAACTTTCTATTCATATTATATATGTGAAAAAGATTATACAGGTACCTATAAGCTGCTTCCAATTCACCTTTTACAATTTATTTCCCTTTACCCTTAATGTTCCTTATTTCGAAGACTCGTTTAGCGACTAGGTGCATAGGTGCCGGAAGTATGGGGTGCAAGGGGTACTACAGCACCCCCAAAATAACCATGCTGGAATTCAGAAGGTGAATGAGTAAAAACGTTTCTTTAAAATGTATCTTATCATAGAGGTCAAATGTCAGGATCTGTCTCCCAGTAAATCGCTGCATATTGTTTTAACATGAAGATTGTTTACTTTCTGTGAACTATGGGCCTGTTTTAGAGTTTGACGAACAAATTATGTATGGCAGAGTGCTTTACTCCCACCATGAATGAGGAACTCCATCTGACAAATTTAGAGATGTCCACCAGCCCAGTCTGTATATATCTAGGTTCCGCTGTCATGATGGAGTCATATGCAAATCTTTGGGAGTTTTTTATTTTCCAAAAACAAAATCAGCGAAATAAAAATAGCAATGATCCCATTGACAAGGAAGTTTGCTCCCATGGCATGGGGGCCATTTTACACTTTTCACTGCCCCTTACTGCCAGGTTTTGCCTGGCGGTCACAGACAGTGAAAATGTGCCATTTGTCCACCCACTCTAAATAGGGCGTTCGGGCAAATGGAAAAACCTCACATGGCCATTAATCTTTTGAGCCATCAGAGGAGTATGTTGGTAGCGGAGACAGAGCACTCATTGACATACTCAAGATCCACTGGACTTTCAATGCGGTGGACGGACCTTCAGTGTGGCAGAGAGAGCACTCCATCGCTGTTGCAAGGGAGTACCCCCTCCACCAAACTCCAAGTTCGGCCCTATTGACAATCTTGCTGAGTGTGAAAGGAAAGTCTGTGGGATGCTAATTTGTTTTCTAACACACAAAAAAATTTGAACTTTACCAACATTTCAAAATATATCATCAGTTAGGAAAGCAAAAATGAAGCAATTCCCTTTGTAATTCTGAAGTGTGATGGAAACAAATATTTTGGCATGGTCAAAGAAATCAAGAAACTTTACTTGATGATGTGCAAATATATTTGTAACAGTGTGCTCCAGATTACCACCACACCCTTACTTACCCCTCTCTTGCTGAAAGGAGGGGCTCATTTGTGACACTTGCACTTTCTGTGACGCTTGGATTTTTCACAATCCCTATGACCTCCCCCCGCTCTGAAAACTGTTCCAGCACAGCGGACTAATAGAATTGATTAGTTTTGTCCTTTGTAATAGAACTGCACAACAAACCTGTCAGATATAATTGAAGGTCATTTTAGGGTCTCTCTCATTTGATCATGTTGAAGTGCCATCAAACAGCGGCATGGTTTCTGATTCCTGATTCGGACATAAGGCCTGTTTAGATTTTGGTGCATGGGTTACTCCGTCACATCGGTGAGGGATATCCTGGCTGCCGAAGTATAAATCCCTTTATATCCTATCCACCAAGATCTCAATCCGGCCCAGAGCAGTGAAGACACCTACACTCACTTTAACTTTGGCTTTGAAGTTGGAGGCCTCTTTGTCCCTTCGGCCGCTGAGTCTGGTCTTTCCACTGCTTGATAGATCTTGGTGGCATCATCTTTTGCGGTTTTTCTCCTATTGAAACAGCATTAGTATGTAAAAATAATAAAAATGAAATAAAATAAAAATGTTTATGAATTATAATAGAATTAACCAAATACTATAGGAGGAAATCTGTTTGGGTAAAATGCCACAGACCAAATATTTGGGATGCAGAAGTTGGAGAAGAACGCCCAGGGGTGAGAAAGAGGTGTAGCCAGATACAGACAAGATGGAAGATGTGCATGAGTAAAGATGAATTTACTCCATACTGGAGCCGACTGGACTGAATTCCACACACTGAACGCTCACTGTACAGGATTTTAGTGTAAGTTAAACCATGTGAATACACACAGCGAATTACAAAGGAGATAATATACTGCCACGCTAATAACACAAGACATTGATAAAATGGCACTACGTTAACACATCTCCTTTCCTTTCCATAAGAATTAAAGGAAAAACAAAAACTAAAAGAAAAACTGAGAATCCACATTGGAGGTAACCAAAGCATGGAATACCAATTTTAAGGAAAGAATTGCAAGGAAATGCAACAAAAAAAAATATTTTAAGGAACAATCCAAAATAACATTACAATTGGATTTAAGGGTAGTGAAGGGTTTTTGAGTTCTAGGATGGATGATGAGGGGCTTTAGGGGTGAGAGGGAGGTGAGGTTCAGGTGTGGAAAGGGGTTTTTAGGATTCATGGAAGGGTGGATTTTAGGAGTGGTGAGGGTTTTTTTGCGATCAGGAATGGGTGTAATTTAGGGTGGTGATGGGTGTTAAGGGTTTGGGGATGGGTGTAATTTAGGCATGGTGAAGAGCTTTAAGGGGGCAAAAAATGGATCTAGGTCAGTGGTCAGGGGCATTCAGATGCATGGAAAATAAAGGGTACTTCTAATAAAAAAAGGATGCTCTCGGCCTATGACTCAGGAATCAGACCTGATTCGGAAGCTCAGCAGAGGCCACTTTAGGTGCTGGATTCAACAGCCATTTTTGTGCCTGACTAACAAGCTTCAGGCACTGTAAAAACATAAAATTAGTGTCTGGCTTTGCTTGGAAGGCAGCAGGTGGGGCTCAGAGCTCAGTGTGCACCCACTGCAGGGTAGGCACAGAGCTGTGCTCCGCTTCTGCTGCACACAGCCAATAGCCATGCACAGCTGGGGTTGAAAATTAAGTAAACTATAAAAAAAAAAAGAATCCACTGGGAAAAACACAGTTAAAAACTGAGTTATAACATAGCTCATGGTCAACCACCATGGAAAAAAACTTCTTTCTGACAATGGCACAGAAAAAAAAAAACCATGGTGGACAACCATAATTTATGTTGTGTGTTGTGTGCATTCATAAACGAAACTGGTGAAGTTCAGAGGTTTTACACGTTGAGCCAGAAATAGAACTCACTTACTTACTTTTTAATGTGCCTTTTAAGTGAATATATATATATATAATACATGACTAAACAGTTTTGCAGCCTGGAAGAAGGCGATGATTGTCAAATGTTGTCTACTTTCTCTTACAAAAAAATGCAAACCGTCATAATTTAAATCTTGTAACCAAAGCAATGTTTCACAAAACTTTTTTAAAAAATAATAGAGAAGGGCGATATTGACAGGTAGAGCTGCAGAACCCATTGACTTAAAAAACAGACTCTGATCTTTTATGGATTTGCAGTTTTCCAGTATCCAGAAATATTCTGCCAGTGGCAGTCAGGCCAGTTCTTTTTTGTGGAGAAGGAAGGATCTGGCTAAGAGGATATAAAAAAATGTGTCAAGTTATATGGGGAGGTGAGAGGGTTTCTTATGACTTTAATGAGGATTCCCTTTGAGGAGAACTCAGATTACATGTACGTAACTTTCCCTCCTCCAGGAGACTGGACTACAGAAATGCACTCTACGTCGGCACAAATGCATTGCTCACCATTAGTGTCCAAGTCATTCAGAATGCAGCAGCCAGACTCACCCTCAAACTCTCATCCCACACCTCAAAGACCTCCATTGGCTCCTCATTCACAAACACAAACATGAAAGTCCTTCATACATGAGCAGCCGCATCCACTTCCACACACTGACCAGACACCGCTGCTTGGCCAGCTTCCTGCTCACGTTCTCCTGCTTCTGAAGAGCCAGGGTTTTTCAAATCTCTCTCCTAAGGCCTGTAAGGACCCCCTCCCCATACCTCAGAGCCACCAGCTGAGTCTTAGAATTCCATACAAAATGTAAAACCTGGCGATTCCGATAGGTTTCAGTAAAGTCAGCTGAATCACTGACAAAATATCAAAGGTCAAAAAATCGACCTACAAAAATATCGCAACAAAAATATCGATGTCAATAATATCGAAATCCTATCTACAACATGGTAAGTATAAAAATATCGAGAAAAAAAATATCGTTGTCAAAAATATCGTTATCAAAAATATCGTTTTTTTTTGTTGTTAAAAATAATATGTAAAATAAACTAAATAATACTTATAATTAAAATAAACATAGTTAAAAATATTTTATAATATTTAAAATTAATAAGTAACATATATAATTAAATAAAACATTAATTAAACATATACATATAATATATAATATATATACTTACTTAGGGGCCCATTACGATGGCGGGCGGAAGCACAACCGCCGTGCTGGCGGATGCAAAAACCACCAGTTACCGCCGGCACGCAGCAGTCCACACGCCCGCCCAATTACGATGCGAAAAGCAGGCCAAACACCGCCGGCAAGCCAGCAACACCGTCCGCCATCAAAGTGCGCCCGCACACGTAGCGGCGCAGCACAACTGACACACACCGTCCGACGAAACACGTCCCGCCCGGCGCATAAATTACGATGCCGCAAACAAACGGCTCCCACGGCAAAGAGACACCGCACGTGAAAGAGAGGCGGAAACACGGACGCAGAGCACGGACAACGAAGAAGCGGCACCCGGGCATGAATCCAGCACTGCAGGCCCTTCCCATGCTTCTGCTGATGCACCACCAAGGACGCAACGTACCGCGGAGACGCAGGTAGGCACACACACAACAAGTGCACGCAAACAGCGCACACAGTGCAAGGGCGGAAAAAGCGGACAACCCCCCACCAGCGCGTGCACACTACACATCCACCATTGCATCCACATATGACACACAGGCCAAATCCTAACATCGCGGAACACATGTGTACACACCACCTGGGACTAGGAACCAACCACCCCGTCACGGCCCCAAAGCGCCGATGACGCCGCCACACATGCGCACAACGCAGAGGCCAACCGCAGCGCCATGCATGCGTCGCACACAGACACAGGGACACAACCAAGCAGCACACACATCAGCCCCACCCCGAACGCACATGACACGTGACAGGCCTGCCACAGACATGTCCCCAACGCCCAATTCACGGACAACACCCAACGCCACACAACCGACGCACACATGTCAGTGAAGTCACGCAACAGCAGGACACACCCCAGTGTAACAAACATGGCGTAGCACACAGCGGCGGCAACACCAACTAGGAGAAGCAGGGCCCCTTCGGGAAGAGGGACGCCAGTACTACACTGAAAAACCCATACCACCCTGCACATATGAACAAGACACATGAAACGGAACACCAAAGAGCCCGGGGACCGACAACAGGTGGCCCAAGAATAACATCCACACACAAGGCCCAACGCAGAGCGGAAAGGCAGGCTGCCGCCCACACAAGGGAGAGCAGACAGCACTGAATGACCTTCCATTCCAACACCGAAACCACAGCCCTACGACAGAAGCCGGTGAATACAGCCATTGTCCAAGAATAGACCAACACAGGCATGCCGAGGAGACCGACCACAGGGCAGATAGCGCATATCACAGAAGCACACAACGGACGGGGAAGAAAGAAGAAAACACTCCCCATGTCGGCCACATGCAAGTTAATTGGAAGGAGTCACACAGCACTGACCTTGAACTGTCTGAGAAGCATGTGGGAAGAGGGCCCGTGTCCTCCAAACAAGCCAACAGAACACAAGTCCTGTCTCCCTACGACTACACAGAGCTCACAGCAACCCCGGAGCGTGCACATTGCAGACTGCACACACAGCCGGAGCACGCCACCTCAACGAACCGCTGCGAAATGGCAACCGCAACACACCTACCAAACTACGCCGAACAGCTCAAGCTGTACAAAACCAACACGATACATACATTGGGATGCGATCTCCTGTCCCTGCTGAACGTAAGTTACCGACTGACTTACCGCATCACATTGTTCAGCTGCGTCATGCCCGTCTTCTACTGTCGGAGGTGTCCCTACCAGCATCCCGTCGAGATATGCCTCTCCAACCCGGCATGTCTGAAGGCGGACCTGCTACCACTACTCCTCCCTCTGGACGCACACGACAGGGCCTGCTCTGCCTATGGGGGCATGGCGTATGTGGCCAACATCGCACCCGCACTGAAATGGAACCACTGTGCTTCCACACGACGGATCATCGAGAACAGCTACATCGAATGTCACCCAGCATGCCCCATCATGGTCCTCCAAGGGACAACCTACGAACAACACCTTGACAGCCACCATCCGCTTCATTGGCTGGCAAACATGTACACCACCAATGACATGGAAGCCCTGCTGGACGGCATCGCATACCTGACAACCTGTAAATACGTCGGACCACAACGCAGGTTCCCCGAGTGACCTATGAAGTCCAACCCCGCACCCATGCTCAGCTTCCGCACGGACTGGCCAGTCACCACCACAACAGCCATACCAAATGACCGGCAACTGTAACCACACCATCAACGACATCGCCATGACATCGGATATGACCGGGACATGCACACTGTTCCCCATCACATCCAGGAACACCGCATGCATCGTGGGAGGCAGTGGCATGGGCTCTGTGTATCGCACCCACATGGACGGAACTGCACAAACAACCAGGACACGACATGGATCCAGCGCACATAGACACACACACCGCTCAGTGGACATGAATAGGTCGCCTGGAGTCTGTGGGTGCTGCACCCTCCCACCCCTGCCCCGGGAATCCCATACCAGGACCTTTGCATGGACGACAAGTGCATACAACAACAACACGACCCCAGTGACTGTGACATGTCCAGTAACCACCACAGTGCAACAACAAGTGGCACGCCGCTGCATGCACGCAAGCACATGCCCTGATGTCATCTCACATGCACGCGTGCATGAGGAACAACCGCAGCAAACCTGTCACATGGAACTGAGATGGACTGTGCCCATGATGCCGAGCGGTCTGGTAGGCTACATGTATACCGTCTGTGTCAAAGTCCGCAGCTCCGCAGCTATACGTAAATGTACATTAGCACAGCCTTGGCCAAGCAGATGTAACCCCACACCCTATCCCATTTGTAATCATGCTCAGTATATCCTCAACATGTATCCCGCTGCCAGTAGTGTCCACTATACTGCATCACAGAGGACAGAAGACTCAATATAATGTTTGAAACCAAAACTGTCTCCGCTGACTCATTTCACTAGTACGAATGAGAGAGGATGAGAGTATGTGAAGTACACGGCAGTCGTGACATGACCATGTAGTCCACTGGTATTGGATGTCAACGCAAATGAGTAGCACTACTGTGGAAGACACACATGTGTCGTGTGAAGTCGTATGGACGCAGTGCTCAGGTGGGTGGGTGCGACGGGTAGATGCGCACATGCCAAGTTGGAGCACGCCGTGTTGGGAGGGGTCATGAACAGTACACCACCGCTTCCCTGGGCATTGTGAGAGGACACCTGTCGGGGGAGTGAACACGTGTGTGCACAGCAGCCGGGCACACGTACAAAGCGGTACCAGGCGCACCTCAGCCCACCCTCTGTGGACAAGCTGGATCCTGTTGTGCGCCCGCCATGCCCCTTGACAAGGCACACACAGCCCCAGTCGACCAGGTGTAACCCCAACATAGTCAATCCGCACAGGCGATACAGGGCACGGGATGGCAGTGGAGCATGGTGTGTGTGAGGTCTCCTCGCGCTCCTCCTGGTCATATCACGCAGGCAATAGAACCTCAACGTCTAGCATGGCACAAGTCAGATGGAAGTGTAGGGGGACGCACCACAGCACGAGCAGCACTGACGTCACGGGAGGTGGCTCGCACCATCCCATCCATTGCCCATCATACCAACCACGACACATGCCATTGCGACTAAGTGCAAGCGCGTGCGCCACCACCCCCGAGCCCTCCCCAGAGAGGCCAAAGAGTGAATGTGTGGGCCAACAGCCACAGACGGACGCGGCCTGGCCGCAAGGGCAGCCACAGCCACTGGGTGTCGCAGGTGGCGGATCCGGAAGGCGAAGACTGTGATGCATAGTCCATGCAGGCCGGGTCTCCATTTGGGGCACCACGCAGGTGGACGGCGTCCCGCCACACATCATACCCTGAGACAGCCCACTCGTGCAACTGGACCCACACATACACTCCTTGCCCTCTCTGGTGCGAGCATGGGGCTGCCTGTGCAAGCGCTAGCCTCGCAGGTGAGCATGCATATTGGGGGGCGAGGGGAGGACATGAGGGCTGGGGCGAAGATGACTGTATCACTGTCAGTTAGTACAAGGGATGACCCAGATGTGGAAAGGAAGAGACGTGTCCCGTGTGTACTGCAACTAGTCGCCAATCCAACTACCCCCCATGTCCGGAATGTAAGCCCGCACCTAGGCCCGCCCATCCGCCACATCGAACATACCACCAGCACGACAACCTTCCCATTCGAAACACTGACTGGGGGTGGCGACCAGTGAACAATCATGTGTAGCCTACCCACGCGTACATGTGGGCCCTCCATGATCCATGTCACCTGCGGCAAAGACATGACATGCGCAATGAGGGAAGTGAGGAGAGCTGTCCGCCCCACGCGCAGAAGGTGCATCAGCTCCACAGACCCAGCAGCGAGTCCAGCAGGGGTCACATGTGCAGGGGCAGCTGTGCCTGGTGTGAAGGCACATGCATATAGACAGCACATCGACCAATGTGTAGTCTGCTCACATCCACAGTCCATCATCATGCGGACATAGGAATTGAACACAGGGCAACACATCTTAGTTGGTGCACCCACCGTGACCAACAATGCGCAATCATCGACGTACCCGCCCTGTGCATGGCCCCCCACCCAACGGAGGCACATCCAGTGCCACCATCCCACACACACAAGCCTTCCACGGAACATGCTGTGTCCAATGGTCAGTACAGAGTCAGCGCCCATCTGGTGGATCCTGAACAGGAGACACATGCACACACATGCCAGCTCCCACTATGTACGTCTGCCACCTGGCACGTGCAATGTAACCTCTCACCTGTGACGTGTGACTGCAAGCACACAGCCGTCTTGGCATGGGGCTGTCAATGTGGACACCAGTCAATGTTTCGGGAGCTGTGATCCGTACAGTGCTGTACATAGGGTGCAGTGCTGACACCTACTACTGTCTCATATCCCCTCGTGCCACAGGTCCCACTTGTATTGGCCGCTCAGCCCGTGCCCACATCGTCGTCGTCGTGTGCCATACTCATCCAGCCTCGGAAGCAGTTCCATGCTCAGCAGACACTCATGTTGCCGTGGCGTTGCCGCTTGACGAATATGCAGTCAGTCCCCATCAGCACGCCCCGCAAGTCATTGGGGCCTAGATCCCCATGTGCATGCACATGGCAGTGGTATGTCTCACTTGCCATTGCCATTGTTGGGAGACCTGTGTAAGTGTATTGTGGCCGTGCCGTCCCAGCTTGACAGCTGGGCTGTGGCTCATGTGCTTGCTCAGTCATGTCAGTGATGTGTATGCGAAATTGCTATGTGCCGTGTTGCTTTGACATGTGTCCTCTGCCATTTAACCCAGGCGGAGACCGAACATTGACCGCCCATACCAATTGCTGGCGGACATGGACGATACAGAGGTAATCAGGAAGTTTCGGCTGGACAGGCCAACTCTGCATCGACTGTGTGCCATGTTAGAGCCCCATCTCCGTCCCCGCAGGGTGTATCCGACCGCTGTCACCCCCACGGCTAAGGTGATGGCCGCCATGCATTTCTTCGCCACTGGGTCATTCCAGCACACAGTGGGCAGTGGAGGAGGGATGTCCCAGCCCATGTTCAGCAAGGTGCTGAGGGATGTACTGGCAGCCATGATGCTGTACCGAAACAGGTACATCAGATTCCCCAGGGCTCGTGAATTGGCGGCAGTGAAGGGTGCATTCTATGCCCTTGGCAGAATCCCACACGTCGTGGGAGCCATTGACTGCACACATGTTGGCCTTGTTCCACCACAGGCCACTGAGCACCTGTACCGCAACAGGAAGCACACGCACTCCCTGAATGTGCAAGTGGTGTGCCTTGCGGACATGGTGATCACCCACGTGTGTGCCAAGTTTCCAGGCTCGGCACATGACGCACACATAATGCGCAACAGCATCTTGTCACGACTGATGGCCAATCTGCAACAGGATCGTGGCTGTATTGTCGGTGAGTATGTGGAGTGGTGTAGCGTGCTGGTTGTGCGATGCTGTCCCCTGTCCAGTTGGAATAGCAACGGTTCTCTGTGTCCCTCACACCCAGGTGACTCTGCGTATCCGAATGGGGCATGGCTGCTCAGTCCATTGAGGAATCCTCGCACCCCAGCAGACGATCGATACAATGAGGCACATGGGAGGACCAGACGTGTGGTCGAGCGTACCTTTGGCCTCCTCAAGTCCAGGTTCAGGTGCCTGGACCGCACCGGGGGTGCACTGGCGTACTCCCCACAGAAGGTGTGCCAGATAGTGGTGGCGTGCTGCATGCTGCACAATCTAGCCATTCGGAAGCAGATCCCCCTCATTGTGGATGACGGAGATCAACCAGGGCCCCAGCCCGCAGACCAGGACAGCTCGAGTGAGGTGGACAGCGGAGAGGAGGAAGCTGGGAATGTGCGCCAGCAGCTCATCGCCCGCTACTTCACTTGACGGTGAGTGTCCATGTACGACGGATGATGTGTCTGTATCTGTGCAGGTGTGTGTGTGCTGTGTCAGGGTGGCCGTATGTTCACTGCGTGCAGTGTGTCAACGCTCCATGGCCAGGGTAGTATGCCACTGTTGGTGACTGTGGCATTGTGCCCTATTGCTCTGTGCGATGTGTGTACATTGCTTGTAGTTGTTGACATGTACTGTGTGATGGGTGTGTGACACACTCATTGAATGTGCTCCTGTTCTGTCTCCCACCCCTAGGTCCCTACAGGCCCTCCGGATTCCATTGCCATGCCACGCATCAGGTGCCTTTCCGCCCAAGGTGGCCGTTGTATTCCGTACAAATAAAACACAGGGCACATACAGCAGTTAGTGAAAAAGGTGCATTTATTACAAACTGTGACATGTGATTGTGTGTAAGGTGATGACAAAAGTGGTGCGTGCAGTGACAATGAGCTGTCGGTCATGGCTGCGTGATGATCAGGGTGTACCCACTGGTTCTATGTCCATAGTCCAACACACACATGCCATCCAGATGGCTGTGTGGAGTGGGATCGTAGAGCAAGTCAATGCAGTGGCTGGTCAAGGAAGGCTGGCGGTAGGCTGGCTGGCTGCCTCACTTGCGACTGGAGCGTGCGAAGTCTTCCCGGGAGATCTGTTTCCTCTTCGGACGGCCCCTTCCACGTTTGGGAGGGGGTGTGTGGTGGCGACCTGCTGGTGGTGGGTGAGGTGTGCTCACTGGCTGTGGACGCAGGGGAAGTGGACACTGCTGGCCGACCCTGCGCCCTAGCAGGTGGTGGCGGAGGTGGTGTTGCTGGCCTTGCCTGTGACCCCACCGCCACCACCAGCTGGCCCATGAGGTCCACGAGTTGGTCCATACGGGACACGAATTGGCCCATATGGGCGTCCATGGACCTCAGCACCCCCAGCACCTCCCGCGTGTCAGTAGCAGACCTGGCCCATTGTCCTTGGGCCTCTTCATAGGCCCCAAGGACTCTGGCCATTTGAGGCAGGGCATGGCTCCCAGGGAGGCTGGCGTTTCCCTGACCCTGCTCCTCCTACCAGTCCTGCTGCCACCGGCCTGCCCACTAGCCACATTGCACACCACGGTCCTCGCTGTGGCTCCCAGGGTGGATCCAGTCGGCCGGGCCACCACCTGCGCTGGGGCTGGTGCCAGCGAAGACGTGGTGGTGGTGGAGGCGGTGGTGGTCGGTGCGGCGATGGTGGCGGTTGCGGCAGTGGTAGTGGCCGCAATGACCGTGGGTGTGGCCGCAACGACAGTGGCAGCAGGGGACTGGGACTGTTCAGCATCCCTGGATGATGGGTTGGTGGGTAGGAGGGGTCCTGGGGAGCGGCTGGGCCCTGCCACGCGAGATGGGCCAGCTTGGTGGTCCGTGTCCGAAGAGGAGGACAGATCCTCCAGATCCGTGTGTCCTCGTTGGGGGCTTGTGGGCTGGCTGTGCTGGCTGCTGTCTCCATCCCCAGCATCCAGCAGTTCGTCACCTGTGGAGAGAATGAGATTTGTTTTTGTGTTGCACCTGGCGAAGTATGTATTAGTCGTCTGACATTGGCAGTTCGTGCAATCTCGTACATGGGTTTCCCGGAGGCGAGTGTGTGGCTGTGGCATCTGTAGTTGTGTGTGCTAGGCAATGGGACTGTGTGCTGTGCACATGTGGCATGGGACGGATTGGCCATGCCGATGGGTGTGTTGCTGTGCCCCTACTCATTGTGACTCTGGTGTATGCGGGCTCCTGGCCCATCCTGGGTCTGGTTTGTACTTTGCTTTTGGAGTTCATATGGAACGCTTAGGAACGCATATGGCAACATGGGGGCCATGCCCCAGATTCGCATTTGGGAGGGAATATGCTTTTGGGGTTCAAATGGAACGCTTAGGAACGCATATGGCAACATGGGGGCCATGCCCCAGATTCGCATTTGGGAGGGAATATGCTTTTGGGGTTCAAATGGAACGCTTAGGAACGCATATGGCAACATGGGGGCCATGCCCCAGATTCGCATTTGGGAGGGAATATGCTTTTGGGGTTCAAATGGAACGCTTAGGAACGCATATGGCAACATGGGGGCCATGCCCCAGATTCGCATTTGGGAGGGTATATGCTTTTGGGGTACATGCTGTGAGCCATGGGTGCCGAACGTGACATGTGTTGTGGCAGCATGACAGTGCATGGTTTGAGGTGTGTGCATGCTTGACATGGCCTGCATATTTGCTGTCTGTTGTGATTACTGGACATGGCATTGGACGCATCGTTATGAGTGAGTGATGGTTGTGTGCCACCCGACGTATTGCAGTTGTCCCATCTCCTTGGTGTGCGTGCTGCCCTGGGGGGGTGTGGCCCATGTTGTGTGTTGTTGCTCACAGTGTGTCGTGCGCTTCATTGACTTCTGGCACATGGTTGGTCATGGGCATGTATCTCAGCGTGACTGCTGTATGTGTGGCAGCTGTGCGGATGACATGCCTTTCATGAGACTGGGGCTGACGGATGGGATGGATGGTATGTTGTTTGTGCATGGTGTGTCTGTGTGTTTGATGGGTTCAGTGGTGTTCGTGTGCATTTATGTTGTTCCGCTCTGTTGCGTCTAGTGTTGTTTGTCTTACATAGGCGTAGTTGTGGGGTGTGTGGTTGACAGGCAGTAGGGGCTACATGGACAGGACTTCAATGGTGTTTCGGTTGTGTGTGATGAGTTGCACAGTGGCTGCCGTGTGGGACTATATTCAGTGTGGCTTGTGCATGCAGACGTGGCTCCTTGGGTGTTGCTATGTCTGTGATGGGTCATGTGGGGTGTGAGTCTGTTGTTCATGTCCGTGTGCACATTGTTCACTTGTTCGTGACGGTGGGCGGTGCTGCGTGTTCGTCTGCTACGTGACATGTCCCATGTGTTGGTCGTGTTATGGTCCTCATGCCTCCAGTAATCCAGCCCTGTCCAGTTTCCCACCTGCAAGTTGTTCGTGCGTGCACTGTACTGGATGCCACATGGCTCTAAGCGGGGGTGCTCCATGTTGCAGGTCTGTGGGGGTGGGGGGTGTTGTGGGTCGTGGTGGTGGCTGGACACCCACTGACACCGATTGCTGTGGACCGTGATGTCTGCCTTTCGGCTGTCGTTGTGCACTGCGGTGGCTGACACGTGGCTGTGGGGGATGCTCCTCCTTGCTGTGCTGTGGGACTGGGGCCTGGTGTGTGTTGTACTTGGGCTGTCCACCGTCCCACACACTGCACTTTGTGTTCCTGCCACTTACCTGTTACTTGTCGGTTAGTGCAGCTGTGGCGGACACATGGGTGTGGTGGGTGCTCGTTGTGGCGCTTCTGGCATATTTGGGGACCTGTTGGTGGTTACGTGGCTGGCTGAGTGTTTACATGTCCCCACGCATCTTACAGTTGTTCGGTTTGGGCTGTGTGTGGTAGTGTCTGTTGCATGTGTGTGTGATGTGTTGTGTATTGTGTGCTGGACATGGGGGTGTTTGTCCCTGGGAGCTGTGGCATGGTAGTTGCGCATGTGAGTACATAGCGGTGTGCTGGTATACATTAGTTTGTACTTACCAGCCTCCACTCCCCCTGCTAATCCGGCGAG
Source organism: Calotriton arnoldi (assembly GCA_963921515.1). Taxonomy (NCBI): domain Eukaryota; kingdom Metazoa; phylum Chordata; class Amphibia; order Caudata; family Salamandridae; genus Calotriton; species Calotriton arnoldi. Next base: position 741,395 of record CAWUFW010006159.1, read on the forward strand.
GATCTCCGGATGGATTACGACTCGCACCTTCTCCTCCCACGCTTTGAAGGTCTTAAAGAGCGCGGGATTCCCTCCGCCAGTGACGGCAGCCAGCTCTCTGTTTTTGCCCTCCTTCTTCTTGACCAGGCTCTTTACGTCATTCCAACGTTTGTTAATCTCGACTCTGTTTCTGGGCAGGGTCCCGACTGCATTGACCTGGTCTACGATCCGGTTCCACATTCTGTTTCTGGTGGCTAGTGGTGTGTGCTGGACCATGTTCCCATAGATTTGTGGGTACACCTTGATGATCTCGTCGACCATGACCGTCAGCTCCATGGGCGTGAACTTGGGCATCCTTTGTGGTGCCATGGTGTTTGTGGTGCTGGTGCGGTGTGTGTTGTGTAATGTGCAGGGGGTTTGTGGTGCCGGTGTTTGGTGGTGGTGGTGGTGGTTGTGATGTGTGCGTTTCTGTGGTGTGCTGCTGTCCTTGCTGTGTCACTGTGTCCTCTCCTCTCCTCTCTGGTTTGCAATGTAGCAAGGGGTTGTAGTCTGTGGGAGTGCTGCTTTTGTACTCACCTATGTGGGTGTGTCCTCATGGTCTGTTGTTTTCAGGTGTGTTGTGTCTGGGGTTCTGGCCTTTGTATTTTTTGTTTGTCCGGGGGGTGTTTTCGGGATGTGTACTGTGCTTGTGTATTTGTGCGTGCCTTGCTGTGTGGACTTGTTGGCCATGTTGTGTGCTATTGGTTTTGTGTGCGGATGGTTTCTGTGCAGGTACGTTGGCGCCATGGCTTCTGCCGTGTCGATTCTCATCGGCGTTGTTTGCGCTGGCGGGCGGTATATTTGTGGTTTTTCCGCGCTCATGGCGGTGCGATCGTAATTTCACGTGCGGTGTGTCGGCCGTGTGGGCGGGCGGTTTTGTGTTGTCGTGCGTGTTTCCGTCCGTGGCGGGCGGTTTGACTCAGACTCGGACGATGGCGGGCGGTATTTTGTGTGATTTTCCGCCGATGGCGGTTTTCGGTTTGTGTAATCGTAATGGCGTGGTCGGTGTTCAGACGGTGTGTGCGGGCGGATTTTTGCCGCTTCCATGCCTGGCGGATTTATTTACGCCGGGTATCGTAATGGGCCCCTTAATAATCAGTTTGAATAATTATTTCAATAAATTATAAATTATTAAAAAATATTATAAATTACAAATACATCTATACACATAAAACAATAACATAAATAAAAATTAAATAATTATGTATAACAAATTAAAAAAATTAAATTTACTTTTAATATTTTTAAAATTAATTATATACTATATTAACTAAAATAATACAAAAAATATTAAATAGCATAGGGAATAAAACTACTATTACAACCCCCAAAAAAACAACAGTAAGAAAAATGTTGGATAGCGTAGGGGTAAAAATTACTATTCCCACTCCTAGAGAGTGCAACAGTAGGAAAAGTGTTGGATAGCGTAGGGGTAGAAATTACTATTCCCACTCCAGGGAGTGCAACAGTAGGGAAAGCGTTGGATAGCATGAGGGTAGAAATTACTATTCCCACTCCAGGGAGTGCAACAGTAGGGAAAGCGTTGGATAGCATGAGGGTAAAAATTACTATTCCCACTCCAGTGAGTGCAACAGTAGGGAAAGTGTTGGACAGCGTAGGGGTAAAAATTACTATTCCCACTCCAGAGAGTGCAACAGTAGGGAAAGTGTTGGATAGCGTAGGGGTAAAAATTACTATTCCAACTCCAGAGAGTGCAACAGTAGGGAAAATGTTGGATAGCGTAGGGGTAGAAATTACTATTCCCACTCCAGGGAGTGCAACAGTAGGGAAAGCGTTGGATAGCGAGAGGGTAAAAATTACTATTCCCACTCCAGAGAGTGCAACAGTAGGGAAAGTGTTGGATAGCGTAGGGGTAAAATTACTATTCCAACTCCAGTGAGTGCAACAGTAGAGAAAGTGTTGGATAGCGTAGGGGTAAAAATTACTATTCCCACTCCAGAGAGTGCAACAGTAGGGAAAGTGTTGGATAGCCTAGGGGTAAAAATTACTATTCCCACTCCAGAGAGTGCAACAGTAGGGAAAGTGTTGGATAGCGTAGGGGTAAAAATTACTATTCCAACTCCAGTGAGTGCAACAGTAGAGAAAGTGTTGGATAGCGTAGGGGTAAAAATTACTATTCCCACTCCAGAGAGTGCAACAGTAGGGAAAGTGTTGGATAGCCTAGGGGTAAAAATTACTATTCCAACTCCAGAGAGTGCAACAGTAGGGAAAGTGTTGGATAGCGTAGAAGTTACAAATAACATACTTATAAATAAATTAATTTTTTAAAATAATTAATGAATTATTAAATAACTCTAAACTATTTACCAATACCAATAAATAATTATTAAAAACATAATTACCAATAGAAAATTTACTAACAATAAATTAATAATAAATACCAATAAATAATAATTAATAAATATTAATTACTAAATAATAAATATTGAACAATAAAATATTTTTAATAACAAAAAACATATACATTATTAAAACTTAATTACCAATTAACTAATATTGAACAATTAAATGCTTTTTTATACCAATAATAATAATAATTAAACATTAATTAGCAATTAATAAATAATTCTTAATATATTAATAACATTTATCAATAGATAATATTTAATAATATTTAATTACCAATTAATGATAAAACAACAATAAATTAATTTTTAGAACCCAAAAATTGTAATTTAAAAAAATTACCTATTAATAATTAATATCCAATGAATTAATTATCAATACCCAAAAATAAATTTAATAATTACTTAATTAGATGTCAAGTACTTCCAAAAGTATTCCCCTATAAACGCACAACACACTCCAATGATAAAATAATACACTTAACATAATGATCAATTAATCAATAATAAAAAATTAATAACTAATTAATAATAATTAATTACCAATTAATAGTAATTAATTACCAATTAATAATTATTGATTACCAATTATCAATTAATTAACAATAATATAATTATCAATACCAATTAATTAAAATAAATTATAAGTTAATTACATTTAAATTACATGATGATCAATTAATCAATTAATAAAAATTATTCACCAATTAATAAAAATTAATTACCAATTAATTAATTAACAATTATATAATTATCAATAACAACTAATTAAAATAAATTATAACAATCACATTTAAATTACATGATGATCAATTAATCAATTAATAAAAATTAATAACCAATTAATAACAATTAATTACCAATTATTAATTAATTAACAATATAATTATCAATACCACTTAATTAAAATAAATTATAACTTAATTACAATTAAATTACTTCCCACCCCATTCCCCTATAAACCCACAACCCGCTACAGAACTTAAACGCAAAAAATAATTAAAATTAATTTATAATTCCTAAAAATTAATAATTAATTTAGTATAATTAAATTGCTTCCCACCCTATTCCCCTATAAACCCACAACCCGCTACAGTACAAAAAAAAAGAAATAACTTAAATTTTTTTTTATTAACATATAAAAATTGTATACATATATTTTTAAACAAGTAGAACACTTAACAAAAACACATATGACACATACATATTAAAAACATAACAAAATACATAACAATAATACAAATATCGATATTAGTAACATCGATTTTAGTAACATCGATATATTTGATTTCGATATTACTAACTTCGATATTATTTACATCGATAATAAAAAATTCGATATTACTTACCTTAGGGTCGATATTCTGTCCATCGATATTCTTCACATCGATATTCTATCCCTTCGATATTTTAACTTCGATATTATTGTATATCGATATTTTATTTTCGATATTTTGACTGCTCACCAAGTCAGCACCCTCTTTCTCTAGGAGCCAGGATACCCTCCAGAGTGATAACGCAAAACACCATAAAAATGCAAATAACGTAACAGCAGACATCTTGTGAACTACCCTGTATGGTCTAAACTGTAGGAAGCTGGGTACTTGTTGCAGTACCCTTCCACTTTTTGTCTGGCATTTGATGCAACTGTGACTGAGGTGCACTGGGTCCCTGCTAACTAGGTTCCCAGTATCAGTGTTCTTTCCCTAAAACTGTACCACAATTGGCACAACTTCAGCAACCCCTATAAGTCCCTACTAAATGGTTCACCTGGCACCTAGGGCATTGGGACTGAAGAGGGTCCCCTAGGGCTGCAGCACAAATTGTGCCACCCTAGGGACCGCTCATCGAGACCATGCAACAAGCCATTGCAGGCTGTGTGTCTTGGTGCAGAGAAAACTCAGGAGTCGACATGCCACACATCCCTGTGTGTCATGACCAGAGATACTGCATGTGATATAGGTAAGTCACCCTTACTACAGGGTGCACTATATCACATGTGTAGTCGCATATGCTTGAGCAGATATGATCCTGCAATATATAAGCCCATCCTTGGATATTCTAAGAGCACAGGGAAGCCATGGAGAGTACATGGGATGGACACCCGTCATTATGAGGTATCCAGCACCATGAGGGCTTCACTGTACCCAGGGTTGTTTAGTACCAAAAATCTTGTCTTAATAAATCCACACTGATGCCATTGTTGGATTTATTAATAAATGCACACGGAGGGCACCTTAGGGGTGCCCCCTGAAAAAGTACCTAATACTGGTGTGGTCTCTGACAAGTCTCAGCCAGTCTCACAGCACCAGACATGTTTCTGACCTCATGGGGTGAGATCCTTTGCTCTCAGAGGCCAGAAATAATGCCTGCTCTGGGTGAAGGTGCTGCACACTTCCTCCAGGCCGGAATAGCATTTCCAAGGCAGGAAGCTTCAAAGGCGATGCCGCCTTTGAAATACAACCCAAGCAGCTCCAGCTAGTGGAGGGTGCCAATTCCCCTGTCCTGCTACACATTTGGAGGGAGGACAGGTGGGAAAATTAGTTAGATTAGGAGGTGTGCCTACATTCAGCCAGCACCACCCCTGAGGTAGGGCAGGTGATGTGGGCCCTCTTTTCAAATTCCTCCATCTTGTCTTGGAGAAAATTAGCCGGCCAGGGTTATGCCCACTCCCCAACGGAAGTGGTCACAGGAGGGTGCAGTCACCCTAAAGGTAGGTAGCCCATTGGCTACTACCTGGTACTCCCTTAAATGCCTTTAAATGTAGTATTTGGGTGTCACCCCTGGAGCCTGAACTTCAGATTCCTACCGACTTTAGAAGTATAAGGACCAAAGAGCCGCGAAAGCAGAGAAGACGAGAAGAAGCAGCTGACATGGCCCCAGCCCCGCCCGGCCTGTCTACAACCCTCACTGAGAACTGCACCAAAGTCGACTCGTCCTCCAGCTGTAACTCAAAAACCTGAGAGGACTGCCTGCCTTCGGAAAAAAAACAAGTCTACAGTGGAGTAGTGGAGTTGCTCCCCTGCATCCAAGAATACCTGCGAGGCCTCCGGACTGCCAAAACCCGACACCAGAAAGCACAACTGCACCTGTCGCTCCAAGCCAGAGTTGATGTGGGCCAACGATGCCAGCGTGGTACTCAGGCCCAGCAGAGACAAAGCCCATCTTGGACTTGCCCACTGTGAACTTAACTGCCACCGCTCCCAGTGACAAAAACTGACGGCTAAGGACACCTCTGCACCCATCGCTCCCGGGCCCTGTAGAAGAGAACTGAAGGTGCCCCCAAGTCCTCGGACATTGCAAGAGTTGGGCCTCCTTGCTGGTTCAGCTTGACTGGTCCCCAGTCCAAGCCTGCAGCCTCTTTGTGACTGGACCGATCCTTCATTGAAGTGAAAGGGGCACCCCACTCTATAAAGCACCTCTGCACCTGGATGCCCCAAAGCCTCCGAAAGTTAACTGTTGGTGCTGCCTTGGACCTTGTGCCATGCTCACCTTAAGTCCAGAAGATTGGTCCTGTAAGTCACTACTAAGTACCTGTACGCTGCATGTGTGATTCCTGCATAGCTTAATATTACGTGGAAGACTTTTAATTCCGATTTAAAGTATCAAAAATCACTCAAATCTCCTGACGCTGAAAAACACACCTCTGCATCCGCATGCCCCAGTGCCTCCCGAGGTGAGCTGTTCATGCTGCCTTGGATCTTGCCCAATACTCACCTCAAGTCCGGGGGAAGGGTACAGTAAGCCATTGTTAAGTGACTATATGCAGCATAAGTTTTCTACATAGCTGAACATCGCTGCAAAGTGCTTTAATCACGATTGAAAGTATCAAACAGCTGTTCACTTCGAACCTGCTATTTTAAACAGTGCTTACTTTTAAACGAAGTTCCTCGTTTTACAAAATATATATAAAGAAGTGGTATTTCCTAAAATGGTCTCAGATTTATTCTTTGAGTGTGTGTCTCATCTATTGCCTCTGTGAGTACAACAAATGCATAGCGCTACCCTCTGATAAGCCTAACTGCTCGCGCAGACTACCACAAAATGGAGCGTTCGCATTATTTACTTTTGCCTCTGTATACCAATAATGGACTCACTGGACTCCCTGCAAAGTTTACTTCATTTTAGTGCACTATATAGAGAGCCAGCTTCTTACACACACCATGTGTCCTTCAAAGCTCTCAGACAAATAGACTTCAGCACAAATACTTCCTGACCTTCCTGATACCCAGTCAGCAGAGCCTTTTAGTCACAACAGACCATCATAAGCGTTTGGCCTGCCGACGGTTTTCCTTCGCCTGATTCATGTATTGTGCCATCAACCTTCTGGCGCAAAACACACAGTCCACTGATGGAGCAGGGTTTTGAAAGATAAAAACCTGCTCGTATTGACACCCCCATAATATTTACTAACAGTGTGCAGTGAGACAAATATGCACCCACACAAACACATGGGCAGGCCTGCTTTGCGTATGCGTACATTAGCATGGATTAATGCATGAACTGATTAGGCCGCATTTACTCAGAGAAACGCTTTTTGCACATGTGTGCACAAAAATAATGCATGACTAGGCCGCATTTAGCATTTTGCATCTTGCTTTCAAAATAAAAATTAATGCCGCTTATGCTTAAAGCTTAGCTAGGAGAAACATTTAACATGGGATAGTGCAAAGGTGGGAGGTAAACAGTGAAAAGTGCATTTCATGTAATTCATTTCATTCTAGTAAAGTCGAAATGGGCCCGCGCTTGTTAAGTTGACACGATAGATGAGGCCTAAAGGGAAGCCTGAAATAATAAAGAGAATAGACGGAAAAGCTGAGCGCTGCAAGACAAGTAAAAAGGCCAAGATCAATCGGCTGAGAGAATTATTGCCCGCCTGCCAAAAGATGAGACTGGCCGTGGGACCCAAAGTCAGCGTGTATAATTCTTCAGTGGACACAGCAGAAAGGAAATGTATGAGAATCCATGAAAAAGATACATCTGAAATAAACTTATGTATTTGCATTCACTAGCCGCAAATTACTTCATGGGAAAGACAAATGAATACAAATTACAAATTCATGAATGAAGTCGGGGTGGGCGTAGTTTGCGTAGCAGCACTTCACGTAGCTACGTGAAATACATTTTTAACTACACGTAGCTATGCACATTGCGTAGTGCGTAGCTGTGTGCTTGACTGCACTATACAATAATTGCCAAAAGCACCTTGTACAGTGCAAGTTAAGATAAAATAAATATCTCTGTCTTTATATGCTAAAAATGCATATAGTTACTACAGAAAAGTGAAAACGATAAATTAACAAGCAGTGAGAGAGGTGATGATTTTAGGATCCTCCCTAACCTAGGGGAAAACTAAGCAGATGCCTTGAAAACAAAAACACATCTTTGAACCATTCAGTGGTGGTCCCATCCTCTTAGGACCACCCCAAGCACAGTTATTGGCAAAAATACAATCCCAACCAAAGGCCCTGCAAAGCATTATGGGACGAGATTAGCAGTGGGCAGTGAATATTATAGTATCTAATATCAAAATAATTCTACAAAGAGCTGCAGTTCCACTAGTCGTTACTAGATGTCCCTCACGAGTCAAATGCAAAAGCCTCATGAAAGATTTTCAATACTTTTGCATTTGACTCGTGAGGGACATCTTGTAACGACCAGTGGAACTGCAGCTTGATGTATTAATAATTTCAATGCTTTTACATTTGACTCGTGAGGGACACCTAGTAACGACTAGTTGAACTGCAGCTCTTTGTAGAATTATTTTGATATTGGAAACTATAATATTCACTGCCCACTGCTAATCTTGTCCCATAATGCTTTGCAGGGCCTTTGGTTGGGATTGTATTTTTGCCCATAACAGTGCTTGGGGTGGTCCTAGGAGGAAGGGACCACCATTGAATCGTTCACATGATATGCTTTTTGTGTTCAAGGCATCTGCTTGGTCCTCCCCTAGGTTAGGGGACTCCAAAATCATCACCTCTCTCATTGCTTAATATTTTATTGTCAAAATTCATTTTTGTGAATTGGTTATATATGCTTTTTAGCATAGAAAATTGCTTTATCAAAGCATTTGAAGGTGTTTATTTTACTGCTGCTACGCTACGTCAATTAACACAGTTATTCACTCTGCTACGTGCAATTTGCGTAGTGCGTAGTAGCACAAACTTTGCATGCTCCGTGAGCGTAGCAAAGTATTATGCCCAGGGTTAGGTGTGACACACCACCACCCGAATGCACCAATCAGAATACAATTTTTGTAAAATGTTTCAGATATTGTGGGTTGGACATGTAGGTTTTAGGGTATAACTGGGGTGCCTTTAGGGGTGTCGTTTAGGAGAAGATACATGGGAGATCGTCGCTGTCTGTCGGTTTGCAGAGAGGCCTAGCTGTTCCTGTCCCTGTCCTGACTCCTAAAATCTTTGTTTCCTGACTCTATCTCGGGGGACCCCCACTACCTCCTAGGCTTGGGGGGTGGTATTTCCACTGATTCTTTGGGTTAGTATGTTTTTCATGATCCGTACTTTGCATAATCATTTGCAAATGTATTTATGTCTCTGAAACGTATGTCTCTTCATCTATCCACTCCTCCATATGCATTTCATTGAATGAGTTTGACACGGTTTGCATTTGCTGATGTTTTTCTCTCCTCTTGGTGACATTTTCTTTGTTTGCTTTGTAACCTGTATGCGATGAACATTTACTTAAACAATTAATTTGAGATAAAAATTATTAATCATACCGAGAGTCTGTGATTATTTAGCTAACTGGATAGATAGGTAGATAGTTCTATTATTACCATCAACTACTCAACTAATGGTCCATCGACCAGAGGAAAGAGAGTTGATATGCAGGTTCACGTTAGGTATGTAGAAATGTCAGATATGAGCCTGTATAGAGAAAACAACTGAACACTCGTCATTAAAACTTGACCCCCAGCGCATCAGGGATTTGGGTGAACGTGTATGGGCCAATGTTATGTGATGCTATTGAGTATTGATCCCTGATTAGGTGTCGCGCTGGATCACCACTGTATCCTTCTGTGGAGACTCTGATGTTCCTTCTCACCCTTCCGTCACTTGTCTTGTTCAGGAGATGTGCTTGGAATGATTTTAACACTAGAAATATTGCCAGTAATTCTAGGTGATTGATGTGGAGCACTTTTTGTTGAGTGGTCCACGTGCCCTGAATTGTGTGATTTAGGAGATGGGCTCCCCAGCCGGTGAGTGATGCGTCCGCTGTTAACACTATCTGTGGAACTGGCTCTAGGAACGGCTGCCCTCTGGAAAGGTTTTGTGTGTTCCACCACTGCAGAGAGCGATGTGTGCGGCTGTCCACCAACACCAGATCTGTAAGTTGACCTTGAGCCTGGTTCCACTTACGTGCTAAGCATTCTTGTAAAGGGCGCATCTGAAGTCTTGCGTGAGGTACTATGAAAATGCAAGATGCCATCATTCCTATGAGCTGCATAAACACTCGAGCTGGAAGGGAGTGTTGGGGTTAAAATTTTGTGATGAGGGTTTGCATACTGGCTATCCTAGTTGGATTGGGGTATGCTAGAGCTTTGGAAGTGTCTATCGTGGCCCCTAGATATTGATGTAGGTAGGAGGGCTGTAGATGTGACTTGGCGTGGTTTATTGTGAACCCCAAGTGGTGTAGCAGCTGAATTGTTTGGTAAGTGAGGTGAACACACTAACTGTGTGACTTGGCTTTTATCAGCCAGTCGTCCGGGTATGGAAACACATGCATCTGCTGTCTTCGCAAGTGTGCGGCTAATACCGCAAGACACTTTGTAAAGACCCTGGGTGCTGTGGTTACTCCGAATGGGAGAACCTTGAACTGATAGTGTTGGCCGTCCACTGTGAATCTTAGATATTTCCTGTGAGCAGGGTGTATGGGAATATGGAAGTAGGCGTCCTTGAGATCTAATGTGGCAAGGAAGTCACCTCGTTGAAGCAGTGGAAGGACTTGTTGAAGAGTGATCATGTGAAAGTGATCTGACTGTATGTGTAAATTGAGAGGTCTGAGGTCAAGTATTGGTCTGACAGTACCGTCCTTTTTGGGGATCAGAAAGTACAGGGGAACTGGTTCTATTGCATGCTTTTGAAGCAGTGAGAGAACTTCCTGTTTGAGGAGCGTTAGATGTACCGTGGACATTGAACGCTGTTTGGGCGGTATGTTGGGGGGAGTTGCAGTCAGTTCCAGGCAGTAACCATACTGGATAATTTGTCTTACCCACCTGTCTGTGGTGATGGAGTTCCAGACAGGTAGGAACTGTGAGAGTCTGCCTCCGACCGGCGTGGAATGGTCTGGAGGGAGTGGAGGGAAGTCATTGTTTGTTAGTGGGGGAGGTGCGAGTGTTGTTACCTCTGCCTCTCACCTTGTTGTTATTTCCCCTGTACCCACTTCGGGAATATCCCTTGTTGGGCTATGTTTGTGTGGGACTTTTGTAGGAGGAGGAAGCAGTGTCTGTGCTGATGTTTTTGGATGCGCCCCTATAAAAGGAGCGACGAAAGGAGCCTCGTGTAGATGGAGACTGTAATGCTCCCATAGATTTGCAGTCTCAGTGTCTTTTTTCATTTTCTCTAGGGCTGTGTCTACAGCTGGGCCAAAAATTGTTCCTGATTGAACGGCTGATTTAGGATAGTAGTCTGCACTTCTTGTTTGAACCCAGAAATGCGCAACCATGCATGCCTTCGTAAGAACACACTAGTGTTGATTGATCTAGATGCAGTGTCTGCTGCATCGAGGGCACATTTAATAGATGCGTTTGTGATTAACTTGCCCTCCTGAATCAAATCATTGGCTTTGGCCTTGTATTGGTCAGGCAAATGCTGCATTAGGCCCTCAAGCTCGTCATAGTGAGCCCTATCATATCTGGCAAGTAATGCTTGTGCATTAGCTATCCTCCAGTGATTAGCTGTCTGGGAGGCAACCCGTTTGCCTGAAGCGTCTAGTAATTTAGACTCTGTCTGGAGGTGGAGCATCACCGGAGGTCTGATAGTTGGCATGCTTCCTAGCATTGGTCACTATGAGGGAATCTAAGGGGAGTTGGCCTTTAATGTAGGTGGGATCATCAGGGGCAGATTTATATATTTTTTCAATCCGAGGATTGAGAATCCTGGTCCTGACAGGGTCTTTGAAGACGTCTGGAGCATGTTTGATGACACCTTTCAGCATGGGTAATGTTTGTACTGTCTTTTGTGACTGTGCAAAAGTGTCTACCAGGAAGTCTTCCTCTGTGGGGTCTGAATGCATTTGAACGCCATGATATTGGGCAGCCCTATCAATGAGCTGACTAAAACCAATGTTGTCATCTGGAGGAGATGGCCTTGTTGGGTATGCATCTGGGTCAGGAAGGTCTGGAGGATCTACAGGGTCATTGTAGTCGTCCCATGTGTCCTGTGGTATGTTAGTGTCATCATCAGGATCATTGAAAGGGTCATTATGTCCACCCCCACCCCCTAGGTCATCATCATCCTGTGGTGGTGGTGAGTATGGAGTAAGTATGGGAGACTTTGGAGGAGAGAAAGGTTTAGTAGGAAGAACAGGAGAAGAGGGTCTTAATGGTGAAGTTGCACAGTCTATTTTCTTCACAGGCACCTCAGGAATGTGTGGGGTATCCAATTTCCTCTTGTTCTTGAGGATACCGACAATATGGCCTGTCTTAGGGTCCACATGCAGCGTTTTCTGTTTTGGATCAATGGGATCTGGTAGAAACAGTTCTTCCTCGTTGGAGTCTGCTTTCGGCGTCTTTTTTTTTTTTTAAGTTTTGAACGCGGTTTAGATTTCTGCTCTGGAGCCTTAGAAGGGGTTTTTGGGTCCTTCGGCTTTGGTGTCGAGTCCAAAATCTTTTTCGGATCCGAAAGCTTTCAAGGTGTCTTCGGATCCGAGGCCTTTTGTTCTTTTGGTGCCGAAGTGCTTGGTGCCGAGGCCTTTTTGGAGACAGCGGGAGTAGGATGTGTTCCCGCTTTCGGCACGGACGGTGCTTTTGGGGCACTGACGTGCGGCTTGCTCGGTCCCGAGCCGCCGGAAGGCTTCTCCTTTGTCTTCGGAGCCGGGCCCGAAGGTGGGGCTTTTGAAGTTCTCTTTCGGTCGCGACTAAGGCCTTCAGGCGAAGTCTTGACCGAAGCCTTCTTTTTTTCGGGTGGGGTTGGGGCAGGGGCAGTTGTACTCACTCGTTGACCTGGAGTGATGTGGTCATCGGAGTCAGAGTCATCTGCTTCGGATACGATGTCGAGATACTCTGAATCCTCTGCCTCTGGAACGTCGGGCCTTCATCGAAGATGTCTTCTGGCACCGGTGCAGCCTGTTGCGCCATAACGTGTCGTCGAGCCCGGCGATCACGGATAGTCTTCTTGGACCGGAAGGAGGCGCAGGCTTGGCAATCTTTTTCTTCGTGTTCGGGCGAGAGACAAAGGTTGAAGACCTTGTGTTGGTCGCTGTGTGGGAATTTAGCTCCACACTGGAGGCATTTTTTGAATGGAGTCCTTTCCATTAGCCGTAGGCCCGAATGGCGTCGATAGGCCCAGTGGTCCGCATCGACGTCCGGAATCGAGTATTTGAGTTAGCGTGTCAAAAGGCACGTGTACGAAAACAATACCGTCGAGTTTGCGATGGTTTGTGCGTCGAAAAGGTTTGGAAAATACGGTACCGAACTGGAGCGCTGAAGTTACATCCGAACCCGATGGCGGAAAAAAACAATCTGAGGATGGAGTCGATGCCCATGCGAGGGAGGAGTCACCTATCTCGTGACTGCAAAAGACTTCTTCCAAAACAACAACAAGGTGCAAGCATCCGAGCCCAACACCAGATGGCGATCTATGCAAAAGTATGAATTCTGCAGCTCATATGCCTCGAACACATTTATACTATACAACAATAACAACAGGTCGCACTTTAGTCAGACATATTAGTTCAGTTTTCTCATCTCTGGTATTCTCACTTGTTCGTAATACATATTAGGCAAGTAGCAACATATATAATCCCTATGCTTTGAAAAAAATCCTGGTTCCCAACCTCACTCCCTCTCCTGAGCCCATTTGGTCTTGCCTAGTCCTGCGTCCCATTTGCAGTGATTTGAATGTCGTCATTGCTTCCTGTTAAGCCATAGTGGTTCATCCAATTACTCCATATTTTAGTATATTTCTTAGGGCACCCTCTGCTCCTGTATATAACCCTTTGCACTGCCATGTACAGGTCCATACCACGTTTCCATTCATGTAATCTCTTGTGTTCCCCAGTGCTGTGCTATATCTCGCTTCGCCACTACCGAGACCAGTGAGCAATTGGGGTCTGGGAACATCAACATCACATGGAATTCCCAGAGGGATACATTTCAGGTCTACTGGAAGGGATATTGTTAGTATTGAATTTAATTCATTATGGCAGCACTCCCATATCGTGTGTAGTTTTACTCTGTCGTAGTAGGAGCTATGAAGGATTTCAAACTGGATAAGGCGCAGTCTGATTTTAATTGCCACCTCTCTAGGGTGCATCAGGGCTGCTTCCCAGTCTACCTCTTCTATCTCCCCTAGGTCTTGCTTCCATGTTTCCTTTAGTTTACCCAAGGTGTCAGGCATATTATTATTTATTGTCTTAAAAGTGAGTGACACTGCCTTGGTTGTGAGCTCTTCCTGCAGTGGTCTTCCCTCAAGTGGTGCATACTCCGGTGTCTCTGCTTCCCTTATTCCCTTTGCTCCCCATGCGTGGCGTGGTTGGGCATATTTGAGGAATTTGGAGTTATGTAGTTTAAATTCAGTTTGGAGGGTAGAGAAGGGCTTAATCTGTCCCCTTGCAGTGATATCTTCCACTGTGGAGATCCCCGGTATGTCCCATGTTTCAAAGACCTGGAGCCCACCCACCTCACTAAGCTAGTTTTCCTTCCACAGCGGTGTGGCCTTAGTTATCTTGTGGGCCTTCACCAGTGTCCAGGTGGTCCTTTCCCATACCTCCACAGTGACTCATGTAGCTGGGAGCAGCCTATGAATCGCTTCTCCTCCATTAAGGTAGTGTAGGCGCGTGTGAGGTGTCAGTCTCCCTTTATAATCTATATGTGGGATGGTCTCATGTTACATGTATCCAGTCATTTACGGGGGTAAAGTGGGCCGCCCAATAGTATGCTTCAATGTACTGAAGTGCTAATTCCACCATTGTATGGGTTGCATTGTAGCATTTTTATGGAAATCCTTGGGTGGCCCTTCAACCACAGCAGTCCTCGGAGTTAAGAGTCTATTTCCAAAAATATCAATCTAGGGAGAGGGTGGTATGCATTCTGGAGAGCATATAGGAATTGGGGCATGGAAACCATTTTAAACATGGCAGCTAGGCCCATTAAGGTGAGAGGTAGGTATTTCCATCTGTCCGCTTCCTGTTTAGAATTCGATAAAACCTGCAGGATGTTGTGGCTGCGCCAGACCTCTGCATGCGGTGTAAGGAAGACCCCAAGTTATTTAAATCCTTCTGTGGTGGTTTGGAGATCACCGGGCAGTGGCAGCCATTCTGCTATGTGGTTCAGACTGTATAGTATTGACTTGTGTTGGTTTAGCCTATAGCACGAGAATTGGCCATATTCCTCTATTATTTGGAACACTCTGGGGATCGCTGTGACCGGTTTCGACACAAACAGGAGTATATCCTCTGCATAGAGTGATATTCTTTCCTCTGTTTGATCATCAGGTATGACCCTGAAGCCATGCACCCCGGGGTGTTGTCTAATCACACATGTTAGGGGTTCAATTACAAGTGCAAATTGGAGTGGAGATAGAGGGCATCCCTGCCTAGTTCTGCAGGATATCAGGAATGTGTGGAGGTCTTAACATTGACTCGTACTGCTGCTATGGGTGAAGTATACAATAAAGTCACCCATTTCTTAAATTTTGGTCCGAATCCAAATATGGCTAGGGTGGAGTCTAAAAAGGGTCAATGTACTGCGTCAAATGCTTTCTCTGCATCTAACCGCCATCATCCAATTGTGTGATCTGCGGAGGTTCCATCCACTTGCCTGGCCGGGCATGAACCCGGATTGGTCGTACTGGACAAGGGTCGTAATGACCCATAGAAGTCACATGGCTAGGATTGTCACAAGAATTGTGATCTCTGTATTCAACAGAGAGATGGAGATCTGAGTCGCATCTGTCTTTGGGTTTGACCTTCTTATGAATGGTCACAATAGTGGTGGTCTGAAGATCTCCTGGGAGAATGCCCTCTTTGTCAGCATCTTGATAGAGACCCAGAAGGTGAGGACTCAATAGTTCTTTACAATTTTTATATAGCTCTGGGGTAATTCATTTGGGCTTGGGGTTCTTTCCAGTCTAAGCCAGGGCAAAGCCTCTCCCACTTCCGCCAGTGTCAAGTCTTCGTCTAGTGTTTTCATGTTACCCTCCTCTATTCTGCAAACCTGTATGTCTTTAAGATATTAGTCAATGGTGGCTATGTCACTAAATGTTCTCCTGCCATAAAATTCTTCATAGTGTTCACCAAATGCAGACACTATTTGCTCATCTGTGGAGAGAGTCGCTCCATGATCGTCTTTGATTGAACCAACCCATCTACCCTCGGTTTCCTTCCTTCATAATAAGCCATGCCAGCAATTTTCTGGCTTTGTCTCCTGCCTCATAAAGACGATGTAATGTGTGCCAGTCTGTCGCCTTGCCTCTTCCTGGGCCAGTTCACTGTATTCTATTCTAAGGACTTCCAGTTGTCGTGAGGTCAGCGGATCTGGCCTGGCTATTATCTGTCCCTCCAGTGTGAGCATCTGATGTTCCATCTGCTCTATTTTCTCTCTCTCCTTTTTAGGTAGAGCCTAGAGCCAGCGTGCATGTGCTGCTTTGCGTGACTTGTTGTGTTGGAGTAGCGAATAGAAGCCCCGCCCACTCTCCGCCCATATTTGCCATTGGCTTTTGTCGTCTATCCTAAACGCTGGCTTCTGATTCATAAATAGGCTTGTTTGTCCCTCCATACTACCGCCTCCTCTTCATTTGTCACCTCCCATGGCCACTTACTTCTGTTGTTACATGGTACGTGATATTTTAGACTGTGAGCACTATTTTCTTTAATGAGGTTCTCCTCCTCAGGCACAACATGCTTTGGTGCCATCTTTAACCCCCACCTCCCGCACACCCTCAAGTTGTCTGTGAATTCTTCGATCCCGCCTGCCCTCCCTCCCATTGTCTGTGCCTTCAAAATCCACCCCACCCACCCTCCCTCCCGTTGTCCATGCCTTCTCCCCCACTCCTCAGCCCTCCCTCCTGTTGTCCGTGATGCCAACCATTTACAATGCAATAGGTCTTGCGTAAATGCTAGACCTATTGCATTGTAAATGCTTGTTCTTTTCCCATGCTATCCAGTTCGGCACCCTGTCTCTCAGTACAGTTTTGTACGCCTTCCACAATGTGACCCCAGAGGCTACAGTACCCTTATTTTCCTTGAAGAAAATTTCGGTGTCCGACCGGAGACCAGGTATTATCCCATGATTTTGTAGGTCCCAGGTGTACAATTTCCACGTTGGTCGTGAGTCTCGGGTCTTAGCTCCCAACTGTACCCAGAGAGGTGAGTGATCTGATAGCCCTCTTGCAAGGTAGTCTATCTAACTGATATCTCCCAGTTCACATGAAGGGGCAAAGACGTAATCTAGCCTTGAGTATACATTGTGTGCCCCCGAGAAGGATGGTTATTGTCTAGTATGTGGACATTGGAACCTCCATGTATCTGTGAGCCCAAATGTGTCTGCGAAGTGAGCTAGTGGTGTGGTACCCGTCGTTCTCTCATGGTTCCCTGACTGGTCTTCTACTGCACACATAATGTCATTGATTCTCCCCCTAGCATGCGAAAGGATGTAGGGGCCTCTAGGAGTATGTCTGCCACTTTGAGAAGTAGGGGGTGATGCAGTCTAGGGGGTGCATAGATGCAGATGATTGTAGTCCGTCCTCTACACCATATGCCTGTAACGCCTACAAATTTGCCGTCCGGATCAACCCATTTACGGGTTACTTCAAAAGGAGGTGATTTTTTAATCAGGATTGTGACCCCTCTAGACCCATATGCATATCTGGCATGTGCCAGCACTATTAGTGGACCACACTACTGTTTTCAAGCTTCTAAGATGTTGGTTTAATATTGCCTGCCCCCGGCCAGTGTAACAAAACCAGGTTCAAACGTTCAGGCTGTTGGGATCTGCTGCATCTTTCACTCGCAAAGAACAGCCAGACTCTGTTCCCCCCCCCCAGTGCTACTATTTCAACAACCAAAGGGTGTGTGCTTTCATCTCTGGAGGAGTCTCTCGGCCCCTCTGAATGTGCATGAGCATCCTGTTCGCTAGACTTTTCTCCCCACTCCTTGCTGGCCCCCCAGCCCTTCTGCTAGTCCCTCTTAGTGTAAATGGAATCCGCTGGCCTATTCTTCTCAGCCTAATCTTGTTCCTTCTGAACCTTCTTGTCTTATCTGTAGGTCTGCCTTCCATGAACCTCTGCGACCTTCCATCTCAAATCTGATTCCCGAAGGGATGCAAATTTGAGATCGGTCTCTCCTCGATCCACACCCATGCGTCCTCCGGTGACTGAAAAAACTGTTTTTCCCTTGTATATCACTTTCAGTTTTGCTGAGAAAAGAAGCATGTATTGTATCTGCAGTGTTTGAAGTTTTACTTTTACGGAATCAAAAGTCCTCCTCTGGCATCGTACATCCTGGCTGTAGTCCTGGAAAATCATGATTCTGGAGTTTTCATGTCTGACTTCTCCCAAGCAGCGCACTTCGCGTAGGATCGTACCCCGGTCTAGAAAATTAAGGAACTTTGCTATGATCCGTCTTTGTGAGGCTCTGGGTGGCGGCTTTGCGCTGAGTGTTCTGTGTGCCCGTTCAATTATGAAGCAAGTGGATAAGTGTTCAGGTGTGATAAGGGACTTTAGCCAGTTGGTTAAGAACTTGGTAGATTGGGTCCCTCAACCCCCTCTGGAAATCCCACAAATCATAGATTGTTCCTTTGCGCCCTGTTTTCAGCATCCTCAATACGCCATTGCAGTTCGCCGTTCGAGCTACGAAGCTCCATTACCTCCTTTTGCAGGTCTTTGACTGTGTCTTTGACTTCTGAGACTCGGTTATCCGTCTCGGTCACTCTCTCTGATACATTGCGGAGATCTTGTCATATTAGTGTGACTTCTGAGTGTACTTTCCCAATTCTGTTTTCCTGCGAATGTCTGGAGAACCGTATAGCCTGGAGTAGAGTAGCCGTGTCAGGTAGGGGCTGCACAGGTTCCTGCAGGATCACCACCTTGGTGTATCTGTCCATTTTCCCCTGTCTTGGTGGTTTCAAGTCTTTGTCTTTAGTCATCTTAGGCAGGGGTCGGGCAGCAGTGTTCAGTGGGTTTGCTAGTAGTCTTGCAATTAGGGCTGTGTCTTGTACTTCGGAGCCCATTTTATCCTGTGGGTACACCAGACCCTGTCAAGGATTCAGGTCCCTCCACCAAGGCTTCTCAACGCCGCCACTGATTCTAGTGCCCTGAGTCCAATGTGGCAGCGTGGAGTGTGACTGTTTTTATGCCCGGTTTCTCTACAATTTCCCCCAGGCGGCGGTTCCGGGACCTGGCTCTGCCTCCTCTCTGGTTCCTCCGGGCACATGTTAAGAGTGATGGGCCAGATGGTTGTGCCCCAATACGGTCCCACTCTCCTCATCCCGGCAAGGGGACAGGGAAGGAGAGCAGCTGACCCAAGCCCCACGGTCCCCTATGGCTGATGAGGGGGGCAAAGGGGGTAGCCCCCCAGCAGTCCACTCCACACTCTCCTGACCTGGGTCACTTGAACCACAGTCAACCCTCTTGGTAATATTCGTGGGCTCACCTCAGGTTTACACAGCCCTCCAGCCCCCGGGCCACAGCATAGGCCACTGCATCGAATGGGGGATCCAGTTTGTCCGTGTGCTATGCACAGGCCTGGCCCCTTTGCTCCCCTTCATCCTCAGGCTGTTCTGCAGACCATTGTGCCAGAGGGAGGCTCCTCATGCGGCCAGCAGCACCGTCACAACCCGCTCTCTCTCTCACCCCCAGCTCCAGGCGAGCCCCCACCCCCGTCTCAATTGTCCCAGCACGATCCCCCTCAATTGCGCGGTGACCGGGGGTATGCGAGCAACTCGCCGGTGTGAGGAACTCCTCTCCTCTGAAGACACTGTCACATCAGAGGGCTTCTGGTCACTGAATGTGGGCCAGCAAGCGGGTAAGCCAGGTGGGGGAATGGATTTCTGCAGGGCGGCTCAATCGCTCTTCGTCAGCCGCATCCCCACTCTGACTCCTTCACGGTCGATCCGAGGTCCCGGTGCAGGGCACACCTCTTCTTGTCAGGCAGTGCCTTCCCAGGCCCTCGCGTAGGCCGCCTCACTTCAGAAAGCCCGGACCTCTCATATCTCTGCCCCAGTGCTCCTGGGCGATCCCGGGTCCAGGCAATCCCTCTCACCTGCTCGGTCCGGGAGTGGAAGTGAGAGGCACAGGCAGGCCAGCGAGACCCGTCCGCCAGCTGCAGGGGATCTGGCTGTCACAGTGTGGGAGTTTAGTCGACCAGGGCACCTTCCAGCCACGATGAATGGCTCTCTGTACGCCCGAGGCCATCACCAGTGCACTGTGGTGGGCGATCAGGGACTAGAGATGTCGGCTTTTTGACTCTGTCGCAGCGTTCATGCCTACGGATGTCTCTTCCATCTACATGGGCCACTCCAGCATCGTTCACCGGTGAGGACCGCCCGCTTCTTGTTTATTTTCTGGCAGGATTAATTACAGGATTACAGCTCCGGCCAGGAGCTCCGCAGGAACACATCCTAAACGTCCATGTTCAAGCCCAAGCCCCCCCATAGGCACTCCATTGAGCACAACAGGGCCCCATAGGGTCCACTCACCCATGTGTAAAATGCTAGCTAGCATCGATGCTGCTCATACATGATCTTTCACCTGACAGTCCCTTCTGTAGTGTCCAATAAGGAAGAACTTATTACAAGCCATCACCTTGGACTTGGAGGACCTTTCCTGTCCTCACCTTCACATGATGATCCTCACCGGACACATCATTACCCTTCCCATTGTGCCTGGGCCCCTTTGGGTCCCTTCGGAAGTACACCTGGCCTTTACCATCAGGTTTGGAACCAGTCTGAGTAGAACTCCTCTCCCCTTTGGGCTTCAACTCATGCTGTTATAGCCCCTGGTGAACTGCATGTTTCTCTGGATCCCTCTCTATCACATCTGACAGGTCTTGCCTAAGTGGGATAGAACACTCCACACTGATTCACTCTGTCACCATCAACTAGTTAAGGGAAGAAAAATCCTTGACCTCCGTCCCTCTCGCCTACTCATTCCAGTCACGCACTACAATATGCATCCATGTTTCAAACAGAACACCATCCGCTCTACTGCAGTCCTTTAACCTCTGAAAGTACTGAGATAGCTTCATCTAATCAGTGCTTCATTCAAGCATTCGTAGCATACTCTGAAAACAAGGCACAGTTCATGCCGGTTTATTTTCCAGCACAGTGCCACAATCCTCAGCCACTACTCATATTTCAAATCTAACCAGCGTGTAGAATGCGCACTCATTATATTGAACAACATAATGCCTCGTGCTTTTAGCAATAGCAAAAGCCCCAAATAAACATAAATGAAATGTAGCACCATCACATTCTTCTCTTCAACAGGTTACTAAAATTCGCCTCCAACACAATGGTTTGGTAACTGGTAATTTCTAACTTTTAATTCATTCCAGATGGCCTTAATAAAGTGGAAATAAAGTTAACTTCTTGGTCAGAGATCACCTCTAACTAGGATTCAAAGGAGAGCCTAGCCACATGAGGGTAGGAGTGCACCTCAAAATGTGGATTCCATCAAATACCACATGGTACATGGCATTTCGGGGTAGTAGTCTTGCTCAACTACTCACGCACTGTTGCATCCACTGGCACAAAAACAAAAGGCATATCAGCAAAGAGGTCAACAGGACAGGGTAGCAAAACGTTTCCAAGCCAAGCAAGGGTTTTGTCTCTACGTGGAGCTCATGCAGGGTTCAGAGATGAGTATTCTGGGATTGTTCTGGTTTACAGCAAGCAGAGTGCTTTGTAATAGGACCACAATTAACATAATAATTGGTCCACCCCATTCATTCACTCACATACTCACTTAAAAGCTAATTGACATGAGTCTTTTTGCAATATTGTTATTCTTTACACATCAATCAAAATTGTGACTCAGCAACATCCTTGTAATAAAATTGAAGGATTTTGTTTCGATATATGAGTCTATCAAGAATGGATTGTGTTGGTGTACATTTAATGTGGAGGTCTTACCCGAAGGAAACGAGACCAGTGTAAATCAATGGGAAAAACACCATGCAGATGAGAAGCAGAATCAAGTTGTTGTCTATGGACAGCTTCCCCCACCAGATCCTGGTCAGAAACATCTGTAATGAGAGAGACAACCAGACAGCAGCCATTATAGAAAGGATGAACAAAACATGAAAAGGAACGGACCAACTAAAGGCTGTGGAAGCTGCAGAGCGTTTCCTATTGTGCGTCTAACTAGGGCAGGAAGTTCACAGGTGACAACGAGGACTTCTCTAGAAAATGAACCAGGACTGGAGTACCTTCCTGCACATAAACTGTCCTCCGAGGCATATTTCTCTTTGTATGTGGGCCTGCAGAATGCAAAGATATTGCTTCTCAGGACACCAACCTCTGGTAGGCACACCGCTTTGCCGCAGAGCCATGTTTAAAATCCTTTGTAACTATTGCTTTGCATCAAAATACAAAGGTGGATGCATGGCCAAAATTCCAATGCATAGAATGTCAGAAATTGTGCTTTATCTAACATTGGCCATCTTGGATGCGACATTTCATTACACAAAGTGACTCTTTCTGCAGTTCTTTCTCTGCTGCAATAAAGAATTTTCAGGTTTCGCTATAATACGACAGAGACTTTCTCAGCCAAGCTGAACAAAATGTACCTTTCCAAGGACAAGCAAACTGCCGCACACTGAATAACATACTATGCAACATTTCACAGTCCATGTGCAGATGTTGTGAGCACCCGAACCCAATGCAGTAGAAAGGTGGGAGAAATACCAAATATATTCTGTAGCAAATGCTTCTTTCTGCTTGCATTTCATTGATTGTAAGCTTGGGAACCAATAGTTACTAATATAGTATTTTTTTCTTATTTATTTTCTAATATACCTAATGTATGAAACCCTTTGCTAAAGTCCTATAAAAAAGCAAAGATTTCTCCATTCTTTGCAGGTAAATCTATGCCGGATTTGTATTTTGCTAGAATTCCCCTGAGTTCTTGGACTTATTCTGCCTGTTACTGAATTTGTATCCTTATTGATGTTACTAATTGATGGCCCAGCTTATGCATTGCTGTAACTGAAATACTTTAAGTAAATCATGAAATTAATTTTAGCGCCTTTCCTGTCGTCTTTTAACTGACATGCTATCTGCTCAATATGGCGTGCTTCAAGATTTGATAACTAGAGAGACGGGTCAAGCGAGAAGCTCCATAGTCCGATAGGGACGACACTGCTCCCGGTCCAGTTTCAGCGTGCATAAAAGAGCAAACCTGGTGTGGGTTTGCCCACTGACAATGGCAACGCCTATACTCCACCCATGTAATGCCTATCTGACGCAAGGTAACACAAGGCAGTGCTTTTTTTGCAAAGCCACACAAATAGGGCTTTGTAACTTTCAAGAATGATGCAACTTTGACTCAAAATCTGAGCCTTCGAATATTTTGCTGCTTGCTGTACTTTTACATTAAATATCATTTAGACTTCAGTGGGCTTCTTGGAGTGTTTCTTTTCTTCAAAAGAACCTAGATAAGCAAGTACCACAGATACTGGATTACAAACCAACTGAAAATTGTAGTCATTATTTAAGATTTAAAGTTCCTAGTATTCTTTGGGCCTCATTTATGAGAAGTGTTGCCCTCCTTGCAACATGATGGATGCGTCATATTTACTGTATGACACATCATGTCGCAAGGAATGACAGATACATCAGTATTACTGACGTATCTGTCGGCGCAAAAGTGGCACATTGCTGGGGTATATCTGAAAACAGACGCACCTCCAGCAATGTGTCCGCCTAGATGCGTCACTTCGTAAATATATGTCAATATTGTCACTCTCTTAAATAAGGGAGAAATAAGATGGTAGGACTCGCACATTTGGAATATGGCAAGTTTCTCTTAACTTAACTCAAGGATTTTACATATGAAGGGAAGGTGAATGATCAAGAGTGAGGTTAGGTTTCTAGAAGAGTTGTGGGAATTGACCTGTTTTAGGGAGAAATGGAAGATGCCTGCCAGAGCGAAGTGTGCCTTTCTTTCCTCGCCGCTGATTTGATTGACTTCCCAATCAAGGGCTCATCCAGTGCTTAATTTGAGCCGGTGGATTCTGGTGCTTAGCAGCGATGTTTGTCTAATTTAGCGATGAGAATAACTACTGTTGTTTTTTAATTTAGCACACAAATGACTATTACCTGGCACTCAAGCCATTCCTATCACTTTGGGTGGCCTGGAATAGTTTGAATTGTCACACTTGTAGGAGTGTAATGGTTAGTGGTTGCATTGGTGTTTTCATTGCAGAAGTGGCAGGGGCAAAGGGTAGTGCAAGCTGCAGTAACCTCCTGAAGAGGGCCATGGCCGCTCATCAGAACTGACAAAATGGAGTTAAGGTGATTGATTGACTAAGTACATGTGGGAGTGTGTAAATGAATCAGACAGTGAGTGGGTGACTGAGGAAGTCAACATTGAAGAGCGGTGTACTTTACAAAAAGTGAACAACGGTCACAACACTTTCCCAAGACGTCTCGCACACCTCATGGAAATCTCCCTCCTTGGCTCCCGGACCTTATAATCGATGTGCTGCCCCAAAAGATGCCCCCAGTGGTTTATGTGTGTGGAACTCTATCTGCACCTATGTATGTGAGTGTTTGTATCTGTGTCCATGGGTGGAGTGTCGGCATCTGCGTAAAAGTGTGAGTGCAGCTCTGTGCGCATGTAGAGGTGGGTAAAGTTTAAGACCTTACATCTATGAAAGGGCACATTATACCAAACACAATGAAGATCTTCACTAGTCTTTGTTGATTTCACAGCTGACAACTTGTTGGCCACCAAAACACTTGTACACAATCACAAAATGATACTAGCAGCCATATACAAAGGCTTGCACATAGGCACACTTCTTATCAAATGCATGCCATGCACAGAAACACAAATGTGCACATTCTAACATCTGTACAGGAGCAGAACCACATATAAGTTTGCACAATCACACAAACACAAAATCGCCACACATATCAAATCACAACAACAACAGCATGGAAACGCTTAACCCAGTCGCACATATAACCACTTACAAAAACTTACACACAGCTCAGGGATAATGTTCAAGCAAGTAGTCAACTTACTTTTGCTCACACATATGTAATCCCTCACATTCACCTTCTGCCTGTTGAAGGTGTCTGTCCCTCACTCTCTCTCCCCCCGCATGTATACTCTTTCTATCTTTATTGCATCTCTCTATGACCCCATGCCTTGCCCAATCACTTTTGTATGGTATGTCCCTCTTCTCTACAGGACTTTGAGGCTTTGTAGCTAGGTTCACCCTATACAGATACATACATGGGGCCACATGTGAACTGGACGCCCTCACCCACCTGCACGCCTCCATTTGACATGAAACTCATGGCTTTAGCGTTCCGAGCCAGCTGCATGCAGGTGGTGTTTCCCCAGGCCGACGACTTTCGAGTCAGGAGCTGCTCAGCATGCACTTCATTCTTTCTGTAGCACTCTGAGAAGACACCTACAATCAGCATAGGGAATATAAACTGTCAGTAATGCTGATACTTGGAAAAAGCATGCACAAGGAGGTAAAGATTATAGGAATATGATTGTGGACAATGCAACAACAAACCCAGCAACCACTATCTAGAACAGAACCTAACACATCCAAAATATCCAACTGAGGCCATGATTTCAGCATAACACACACTGTTGTGTTATATTGTTATAGTTCTCCAAGATGCTGTTTTACAGTATACATGTTATGTTGGTGCTGAAGTTTTTAGAGCACAACCTCAGGCTCAGATGTAGTTACTAAGTCTGCAGTTAATGATAACCAACTCTTGCCACAAGTGAAGAAGGGATGCTCACACATCTCTCAATGCCTCACCAGTACTTACATTTGGATGCTTACAGATACACTTTCCCTTTATGATTCTAAAACAGATATAGCCCCTGATTACGAGTTTGGCGGTCTCGCAGCGGACTGCCACGCCAGTGCCCTGCTGCGAGGCTGCCTGCCGGATTATGAGTATATTGCAGGTGGGCGGTCCTGGGGCGGCGGTCCTACTGCAGTGGTCCCACAGCCGTGCCTTTCTAAGGCTCATAGGAGAGCCTGAGAAAGGCACCGCCGTAGGAGTACCACAGCCCGTTCCTGCACACACAGAAATGCACAGTGTTGTGTATTTCTTTCCAGTCAGGAACAGGGGGTGCAAAAAACCAAGGGGTCACACCATGCGCCCCCCTGCATGCACCCCATGAACAGAGGCATCAGGGCCCCCGAGCTGCCTCACTGCCAAAGAGTCGCAGTGAGGCAACTTGTAATATGCTTGGCAGTGCCGCAACAGCACCGCCCGCATTTTGATAATGAGACCACTGCACCACCGCTACGGGATCAAGGATCCTGGCAGTAGCAGTGGTCCAGTCACAGCCCAATTGCCCTACTTGTAATACAGCGGGTGGACTGCCAATCTGGCGGTCCACAGACCACCACCACGGGTGACAAACTCATAATCGGGCCTATAGTCCTGCAGGTGTCCACTGCCATTTAAGTTGCCAGAAGTCATATGTGCTCCACTGTCTACCACCCCTGCACCCAGAAACCTAGGAGTGTTGCTGCATGCTGTCTTAACTTGTATTTGTTTGGTGCACAACTGTCACTGGTGAGGCATCATAGCACTGTTGCTTTTTCTGGCGGACTGCAAGTTGGAACTTACATGTGTGGTGCAAGGGTGAGTGGGTGAAAAACGTCCTATGGGAAAGAGTCGGGTGTTGTGCATTAGGGACAGATATGTGCTCCTAATATGACACAACAAGATGGACAATGAATTTAAGAGTGCAAAAATAAGGTTAATGAGTCTTAGATTTTATAAGCACTATGCCTTTCATGCATAACTCAGGACTGGATACTCCTTAGTTGTAGATGTAGTGTTCCGGAGGGCCATGGTATTTGGGTGTGGTAAGATCGCTTAGGGAAATACTGAAACTAAGGTGTGGCTTCTCCCCAGTGCAGTGTTACAACCGGATTTGGAAATATTTCACCTTTATATAGAATAAATAATACTTGCGACCAAACTATCTTTGTCAAAATATCATGGCTACAAAAGTCTGTAGGTCAAAATAACGAAAATTAATACATCTCTTTTTTCTGTTCTACTATACTATCAAAGCTTAAAATATGGTTTACTTTAATATAGTTTTTCATGGTGTTTTATTGTTTTGTGTTTTGTTTTCATTGTGAAATGCTTTTATCTTAACAAAAAAAAAAGAAAAATAACGTAATATATTTTTCTTTGGGTTCTTAAAGTTATGGGGGTTGTGTGAGTAGTGCTTTTTATTTATATAAATTAGTGTTAGTTGGTCAATGTGTAAATCATGTTATATATTTTAATTGTTATCTATTTGTTTAAATGTTTAATACTTTTTTAACATAACACGTGTATTTGTAAAGCGCACGAGTACCTGTATTTGTCTTGGTGCTGAATAACAGATGTTTATTGTTACCCAACTCAATGGTACTCATTTTATCAACCTCAGATGGATGAAAGGCTAAGTGGACCCGCCGGGATTTGAACCTGTGACCATGTGGTCGAACACAGGCCCCTGCAGTGGCTGCTTTAGTCCACTGAGCCATCAGATGTATTGTATATTAGTTTTGGAAGGTGGGATTTACTAGAGGATTCAGTGGGTAGGCTTTTAAATAAAGCATGTCTAAATTGATAGTAATTGATCAATGCATTAATTATGCACATTTCAATTAGATCTTATTTGCATGTTTAATTAGTTTTAAAATGGAAAAATATTTATTTATATATATTTTGAAGAAAATTATTTTTGTTAATAGAATGTGGGGAATATGGGGGGAATGAGTATAGTCATTTTTAAATGGTTTGTTTATAATTCATTATAATGAACCATGTAAATTTACAAAAAATAGATCTTTTTTGTTTTTCATTTTCTTGTGGATAGTTCAGGTTTGTGTTTTTGTGTGTGAATCTTAGGGATATTGTTTATTGTAAACATGTATTTAACAGTTTGAATGCATTTGAAAAAAGTTAATATATTAATATATATATATATATATATTATAATTTTAAGTTTTATATATTTTTAAATATCTTATTTTTTTAAACCGGGTTTTAAAAATTACAATATACTAAATTACATTTAAATACATATACTTAGAAATGCAATGTCAATATTTCAGAACAACAATATTTTCGTGATTGATATTCTTTTGGATGTATTCATAATGTTATTTTTGTACAGCAATACTCTTCAGCCAGATTGCCAAAATAACACAGGAATACTTTCCAAACAGCAAAACTCAGAATTGTGGAGGACACTGTCTGATCCCCAAGAGGGGAAGGAAGATTCTCACTAGGTTGAGTAAGGAGGGGAGGAAAGAAGTGAAGTGGTAAACAGGTGGAGAGAATAGAGAAACATACTGATACAGAGAAGAATTTAATAGGAATGGCAAAGGGGAGAAAGTTAGGGAAAGTCATGTGGAAGGTTTGTTCTGAAGGCATGCTGGTGGCTTTGCTAATTCATGTAACAAACCATGTACAAACCAGGACTAAGTGAAATGTCTTGGATTTGGTAGGTTGGATTCAGTGAAACAGAAAGCAGGTCATAGGAGTTGTGAATGTGGTTCAGGAGACGATTAACAATGTAAGGCTCTTCAGCTGTGGAAACAATTTGAAAGTCTTTTGTGAAGAAAACAAGAGTGGGCATAGCAGGTGAAGGAGACAACAAAGAGTTCTGGAGACTTTAGAGTGGGATCAGGGGATTTGTATGGTGGCCAAGAATGCAGGAGCTGCAATAGGCAAGTTTATGCAAGGGGCCACACAGGGCTAATGAATATAAAATGGCAGGCGGGGCATAGAGTCAGTCGTTTGAATAGCCAGGAAAAGGGTGCACATTGAAATGTTGATAGAGAATGAAAGAGAAGAGTCAAAGGTGACACCCAGATCAATGGAGAAGCACTTCTTAAAACTGTACATACTGCATAAAATAAAAGCAAGAAATGCATATAGTAAAATTCACCCCTGCTCTTTTAAGAACCTTGGAAGACTGGACAATTCATCATGCCCAGCAGGGTTTCAGGCAGTTTGTTTTTCGAGGTTAGATAAGATACGTGTATATAGCAACCTGTTCTAAAAACATGTTCCTAAAATGGGAAGTTGGGTGACGCTTCTATGAACTCAAAGAGAATACCCATGGTGAAGAACTAGGGGGCAGATTTACAAACTGTTGATGCAAAGCAACACAGCAAGACAACTTGCTGCGCTGTGTGAAAGGGAGAGGGCAGGAATAGACCATATTAATAATATATGGGCTTCCTGCTCTCTCTACGTGCTGGTGCACTCTGTGCTGCCTAGCATGATGGCAGGGACCGTGCGCCATTTTGCAGGGGTGCCTATATTACAGGAAGCATTTTTTGTTTAGGACCTGGCTCCTTCCTGCACAAAAACAACCCTTAGAGTCTGTTATGTTTCAAAGGTTAGGCCTGACATACATGGTCACCTTCTTACCTACATTTCGTCCACCTTACACAGACAGAACGGTTCTTAGCGCTGACCTTTCACCTAGTCATATGCCAGAACAAATGTTGCTCAGTTTCTCCGAAGCAAGGCAAATTTTTTTATGCGTGAGGATTCCTAGTATCATATCTTAATCCTCCATATGACGTACATAACAATGCATTCACACACTGAATAATTACTCTGTATAAGGGTCACCGCTTGCACCTTCCTTTCATCATCTTTGGACAACAGGACCACTGTGCATAATCGTGCTTGTATTGTAACACCAACATTTGTTTTGCAAAACATATCGATTATAGGAGAACCCCCGGAGTGACCACTCCTAGTATAAAACACCCCTGTTCCCCTTACAATATCGAGGAGAAATCTTTCAAGCTCACACGGGGTCCTGCATGTTGAATCCTCAACACGTTACAGTCTGACATTCCTTGCGGGGTGTCCTTCTCGAAGCAGAGACGGGGTCCTTCATTCTCTCCCACAGGTAATGGGGTTGGCTTATCCCCAAGGGATTCTTGGCTACACATACATGTATATGCTTTTACCTACAGATATATGCTAGGTACATTTAGGCACACTAAGATAGGGTGCGCATTGTAGGGGTACACAAATCATACTGGTTTTATATGCCTGCAAATATTCATCTTTTTAGCACCATGATAGAAATGTATTTACTGTTTTTTCTGTTGGCGAACGCTATATTTTATATCTGCCTCTGTCTCATGATTGTTGCCTTTCACCAAGCATACATCAGAGCACCACTGATTCAATAAATATTTATTGGAAACGTCCTCATCGGGTACACTGTGTATTTCTCTGAGACTAAGCAAGGATGAGTGACTGGACGAAAAGTATTGTTCTGTTTCCACGATCCCTGAGGGGCCAGGGATGTCATGTTCAGTGGTTGCCAGAAAACTGTTTACTCCATTGCAGAATACAAGGTGGTGATAGTGGCACTGTAAAGCTAGCTGGTCTATCGGCTGACATATCCTGTGGGGGTGTCCGGAATCAGTCTTGACACCAAGCCCTCAGTTTAGGTCATCCACAAACGCGCAGATCCTGGGTATTCCTAGAAACTACACAACATGGCGCCTCCAACGTTGGTTTGGTTCTTATTTTAAACAGTCAAATCTGAGTAGTTCAGTTGTGCTTTCTCTAGACCCCCACTCACATTAAGCCAGAGACGTCTAGAGTGGGAAGGGGGATACGACTCAGCTGAGCAGGTATACCCTGATTATTGGCTGAAGGTTTATACAAGCTTGAAGGATCAGGAAGTTCCCACATTGTGCAGAACCGTAGCTCTGAGCCCTTTGTATTATTTCTTTTGATAATCTCTAACCCTGCGAGTAGCAGTAGAGGTACAAGGGAAGACGAGTTTGAGAATGCTCTTAACATTGCAGAAAATTGCAGACAGGCAATCGCTATGAACTTATTACACCACGGCCTCCCCGCAATGGGTGGTGGTGTTACCTTCTTGATTGAGGCACACAAGGTGTTTGGATCAGAGGTATTCTATTCTTGCGTTAGATTCCCACCTGCAGATCCACAGCCAAAATTGTTTCATGCATACTTCGAATATGTGCCACCGGAAGAATACCTTCAATACGAGGACAAAGAAGTCCTGTTAACTTACCAGGAACACAGAAACTGGTTTAAAGGCGCCCCCCACACCACAGCAGACATAAGACTCGGTGTGCTCAGCATAGATGGAGTGAATTGGCCGGTCTTAGCTACATACACACCACATCCTGAGATAGACACATTGCCAGCAGCCAAATTACATCAGCTATACAGAGACAGAGTCAAACTATACAGAAACGTCATTCAGTTTGTCATGCAAACACTCACAGTCCAACCTGCGAGAACTGCTCCAGCTGGTCCAACTCAGACCACACCTACAGTTAGCCCACAAACACTGAATGCAGTTATGGGGAAAATCATCACCAAACGGGAGCAAATTCTGCTTTGGATCGCACAAAAAATAGCACAGCTGGAAGCAGTATTTCCCATATGGGCCCGCAGGAAAAACACTGAATGTTAAATATTTGCTTGCTGATGGGGATGCTTCCCTTGATTGAAGATTGTACCACTTGAGGAACAATCTTAGCTGGCGTCTATATCAGAATTCATGGCACCCCTTCAATAGCGGTGATTCCTGATGTACTTAAAGAAATACAGAATGAGTACGGGGCAGAACCTGCCCAGGACTTGGGGATGAAGCTGAAGGGCAACTTTGCCCAAGACTCAGCTATTATACTGAGCAACATAAAGGGGGAGGCAGAAGCTGTGGCTATATGCCAACGCCTGAGGGAGATGGCTCCAATAAATCAGGAGCAAGAACTACCAAAGATTATCAAAGAAACCTATGCTGTATTAAGTTGAGAGAATTTGGGAGCAAGACCTGGAAAACCACAAGTGGCGGGTAATTCTGATAAGGATAACGCCAACACAACCTCAACATCATCTCCTACGCCGATGACACCCAGCTGATCCTCTCCCTCACCAACGACCCCACCACCGCCAGAGCCAACCTACACGACGGGATGAGAGACGTCGCCGACTGGATGAGGAACAGCCACCTTAAACTGAACTCAGACAAGACGGAAGTCCTCATCCTGGGCTCATCACCCTCCGCCTGGGACGACTCTTGGTGGCCCCCGGCCCTGGGCACCGCGCCCAAGCCAACGGACCACGCACGCAACCTGGGCTTCATCCTGGACTCCTCCCTGTCGATGACCAGACAAGTCAACGCCGTCTCATCTTCGTGCTTCAACACCCTGCGCATGCTCCGCAAGATCTTCAGATGGATCCCCACTGAAACCAGGAAGACCGTCACCCAGGCACTCGTCACCAGCCGACTGGACTATGGGAACACCCTCTACGCCGGAACCACAGCCAAACTTCAAAAAGACTCCAGCGCATCCAGAACGCCTCCGCACGACTCATCCTGGACATCCCCCGACACAGCCACATCACCGGACACCTGAAAGACCTGCACTGGCTCCCCGTCAGCAAGAGAATCACGTTCAGACTCCTCACCCACGCACACAAGGCCCTCCACGACCTGGGCCCCAAGTACCTCAACGACCGCATGACCTTCTACACGCCCACCCGCCA
Source organism: Calotriton arnoldi (assembly GCA_963921515.1). Classification (NCBI taxonomy): domain Eukaryota; kingdom Metazoa; phylum Chordata; class Amphibia; order Caudata; family Salamandridae; genus Calotriton; species Calotriton arnoldi. The sequence continues at coordinate 773,741 of CAWUFW010006159.1, forward strand.
GCTACGATCAACCAGCCACGCCCTCGCCACCGTACCACGCATCCGCAGAGCCACCGCCGGAGGAAGATCCTTCTCCTACCTGGCAGCCAAGACCTGGAACTCCCTCCCCACTCACCTTCGGCGAACCCAGGACCATCTCTCCTTCAGGAAGCAGCTCAAGACCTGGCTGTTCGAGCAGTAACTTACCCCCTCCCCCAGCGCCTTGAGACCCTCCCGGGTGAGTAGCGCGCTCTATAAATGCCGTGATTGATTGATTGATTGAAGCAAGCACGGACTCTTCTAAAAAGAAGTGGGATAACAAACAAGCAACAAAGAATAAAAAGAATAATTCACGATCAGGGGGTGGGTTTCCTCAACAGGAGCTCTCTGAAAAGAGGTATAACCTTAGAAACCATGATAAAATAAGGAAATCTGACTGTTATCAGGATACTGATACACATTTCTCTCGTTTCTTTCAGGGTTTGTTAATAAATTCAGAGAGGGAAGGACGGTCAGAACAGAGATCAGAAGAGCGAACCAAGCCAAAATGGTGAAAACATCACACTTCAGATTACATTATCAAGTAGGAAGAAAACCCTAAAGCAAAACCTCAATTAAAAAAGAAGAAAGTAGCCGGCCTAAAAATTGGACATACCCAGATTCCTGAGGACGCTACATCTGAATGGGGAATGGGCTCTGACGATGCTAGACAGCGCATCAGAAGTAACAATAGCTCGCCAGAACCTGAAGGAATTTATGGTGACTGCAGTATTGAATGAGTATATCATGGTGGAAACACCTGTTACAAGGGTTAGTGTCCCACATCGCTTACATGAAATTACACTCCAGATGGAGGGGAACATATCAAGGAGAGTGAAAGGTCTCTTTTGGGAGAACCTGACATACGGATACAACATCCTAATGGCTGAAACAGATTGGCAACCTGCTTCATCATGTATTGCCCAAAGGGAAAAAGTGTTATTTTACCTGCCTTCTCCGACCTCGTTCCAGAGTCACTTAAACATTCTCATGCGCAGGAGTGGGCGCTATCGTTTGCTCCTGTACTTTACAGCAATCATGTAGGGTGGGATGCTGAGTCACCTCACCATGAAATACCATTAAAAGCAAATCCTACTCCACAAAGGCAGTACCCGATAAAGCATTATGCAAAGAAACAGGTCAAGGTGATTATAGATCAACTTGAATACCAGGGTGTGATTGAAACTTGCACCTCTTAGATGAATAATTCTTTGTTTCCCGTAATGAAACCCGACAATTCATACCATCTAGTCTTGGACTATAGGGATTTAAACACATGGATATTCGCAGTACAGAATGCACACAGTGCCGCATTAATGAATAACATTGTGTGGAAGAAATACAAAACAACACTAGACACTTCAAATGGATTCTTCTGCAAAAATATAGCACCGGAAAGCAGATATTTGAAAGCATTTTCTGCCCTCGGCACTCAGAGACAATTCTGAAGATTGTCCCAGGGGTATAAGAATAGTCCAGGGCTATTCTCGGCGAGAGTGTCAGAGTTACTACAAACATGCAATGAGGCGTTGTCCTATGTAGATGATATTTAGCTGACGGGCGATGAATTACTGGAACACTTGAGCAAGGTGAACAACATATTTGTGGGGTTCGCCAATCTGGGCTCAAATTTAATTTTAAAAAAAATCAAAAATTGCCCACCTTAATGTCCTATTTTTGGGATATGAGCTATCAAGTGAAGGAAAGAGCCTAGCAGCCAAATATTTAGAAAAATGTGCACTGCTCCAGCCTCCAACGACTAAAAGGCCTACAATCCATTTTAGGATTCCTAACTTTTGGCAGAGCATACATTTTGAACTACGCAGAAAGGGTCAAACCATTCTACGACTTAATCAGACCTGATATTTCAGTACATCAATGGACACAAGAACACACAGAAATTCTCTGCTCCGTGCAAGCTGACATGATAGCTGCCAAACATTTACACACACGTGTGAACACTGCCAACCTGGTGATCCGTGTGGTCGCGGATCAATCAGCGTACACCTACATCACTCTCAATGAAGGTCAGACAGTATCTATTGCATACAAATCTCATTTATACACAAACGCTGAAATGCAGTTTGCGGCCACTGAAAAAATTCTCACAGCAGTACAGACTGCTGTAGTGAGAGAAAGAGCACTGGCACAGGGGAAACGCATAATTGTCGTAACTCCGAAACCAACTTTAGAGACTGTTACAAAAACCAGCGTTCCAAACGCAAAAGCACTGCATTCAAGATGGATACAATGGGCTAATTCTCTCACTGCAACAGATGTAGATTACAGGTACAATCATACACTGAAAACACAAACATTTCTGCAGTATGAACAAAAACATCCTCTCCCAAATGAAATCTTGCCTCTTGATTAGTACAAATATATCATTTACACTGATGGTTCTGCTCAGCCTGCCGTAGGAAGTAAACACAATACAGCACCACATGTGCGATAGTGAACGGAAGGACGTATGTGGGACGGCAAGTTCTGTGCTAGCAATACGACTGCACAATCTCTTTGAGATTGCATGGCAGAGCTGGCCAAACTAAAAGCCCTGATACTGGCACTACAATGCACAGATCGGGAATTCCCCACATTGATAGTTTGCGATTCGTTTTACTGTGTTCAGTCTTGCAATCAATATCTTCATTATTGGGGCCAAAATGGGTTTAGAGATTCCAAAGTTTGCACAATAAAGCACAAGTTGTTTTGGGAACAAGTGGCAAAGCCGAAAGAACGCCTGCCACAGGCTCATGTAATTCACACATTTAGTCATCAGCATGTTGGCGTGCATGTTGGAGGGAATTCACTGGCTGATGAAGCCACCAAGGCAACAGTGCAAACTGCTGCCATTGCTGCAATCATTTGTTCAAGCACGAGAATAGATGGAGAGATAATGGTAGCTGTCAACACTTTGCGTAACGGCTCAGCCCCACCCACTCAAGTACTCCTTCAAGTTAGATGCGCAAAAATTCTGTATGCTCAAATTCCAGGAGTGACTGATAGAGTAATACCAAACACTGATCGCAGATTAGGTTTAATTCAAGCTGCACACAAAGGTCTGGGCTCAGCACACGCAGGGGTTACTGCGACAATTTCACTATTAAAGCAGTGATACTGGTGGCCAGGTCTGTCAAAACAGACCAAAGGTTATGTCCTAAAGTGCGATATCTGCCAACAGACTAAAGGTTCCACCATTGGACCATCACCACAGACACCCTTACTGATTTCAGACAAACCCCTTGCATGTGTCTATTTAGACCACTGCGGACCCTTGCAATCTGATGGGACCTACACGTACATTTTGGGGGCAGTGGATTCATGCTCTAGATTCCTGTGGGTTTGGCCTCAGCGCTCGGCTGACTCCCGAACTGTTATGAAGGATTTGCGAGTCTTTATCAGGACATACGCAATTGGTACATTACATTCTGACCATGGCCCTGCATTATGCTCTCGCGCTTACAAGGAAGCCATGAGAAGTTTGGGTGGGGCCTTGTGGTACTCCTCCCTGTATCATCCAGAGGGAAATTCGATTGTGGAGAGGAATAACTAGGATTTAAAGCAGTCCTTAACAACAAGGGTATTAGGCGTGGGAGGCAGTTGGGTCAATCACCTATAAGGGATCCAGAGGGCACTAAACAACATGTCAAGAATATCCTTGGGGGGCCGTACTCCATACGAGGTCCTGTTTGGGACAAGAATGTGGGTACCTGACCTCGATTGTGCCAGCACTGTGGCGGATGAAAAACCATTTGACATTAATGATCGTTTGGCTGGAACTCAATGAATTCTAGGCACTACAAAGCAAGTCCAATTAAACGCACCACCACGGGGCAGTTACGGCAAGACCTACTTGGGTCCCAAAGGTCGGGGACCTGGTCAGAGAAAAGATTGAGGACAAGAAATAATTCGGGCCATCCTACAGAGTGCCTGTACCTGCCCTGGCTGTTGAAGGAACAAGAACAGTACTTCTTCTGCCTCTTGCCGGCAAAAAAGACAAAAGATTTGTCTCCATTGAACTGATCAAACCGCACTATGTGGCCAATTCTCAACAGTAGGCTGCATGGGCTCCTGGGTAGCCATCGATCTCCTCTTGCTACCATACAGGAAGTTCAGATGGAAAGACTAACCATTCAAGATTTCACTGCGCAAAGTGAAGGAGTTAGCAACAACGGAATACAAATTGCACCAGTTGAAATTGAACAACAGCAAAATGTAAAAGAAACTCAAATACCAATTCGGCCCAACACCAACATCTATGTGAATATGTCTCTCTTGACAAGAGACACCTGCCAGTTCTACACAAGCTGCTGCGCTACCAAAGATAGATCGAACAGCATCCGGCTATTTTATTGACTTTGAAGACTTTTCATTGGATCCAAGTGAACCCGAGCAACAGCCACCACCTGCTAAAATGAAGAAAAAGATTTCACGATTTCTACCTTTGGCTGAAAAAGACTTACCATATTCCCCCTGGCTACAGCTTTGGATTGCATTAGGTATTCTATTCCTGATCATCTAGATTGGTATAGTAACCGTCTTTTTTCTACTCTGAATGGACATTACCTCCCACACTGCTCTGCAGTACAACCAGTGAACTTGGTCCTGAAACCACATCCATCATCACACCGTGAACAGAGAGACCTGTCGTCCCTAGTGAACATTACAGCAATTCCAATACCTGACGGTATAGTTTGGGATAGGGTTTCCTATGATGTTTTTGGTCCAACTGAACTTTTAAAAATTCCGCATTTGTTTAAAATTTCATTGAATAATTTCATCACCGAGTACATTGGGACATTGAAACTGTACAAACAATGCTTTAAGATTTAGAACAATGAGACGCATTTTCTTACAATGAATTATATGATGATACATCTGATTTTGACACCATGGATTGTTACCAGTATTATGGTCGCCATTTCCTGCACAAAGCTAGTATCCCACGTACTGTCAATACTTACCATCAATGGGAACATTGCCCGACACCACCAAACGCTAGTCCTGCTATATTTGTACAAATATTTGCATACTTTCAGGGTACAACACATCAGACCCAGCATCATATTATTACAAGATTGCACAAACAAATGCAACTACTAAGAAAATTATGCTAACACCAAGCTGACATACTCAGCATCCTTTATCTCCCAATTGTCTGAACATGGTTTTGACTTCTGGAGGGACACAATTGATACAAAATCCATCTGAGGAAGTATAGAGTGGCAGGTTCAGGGAACTGAGACTTTATTTAGAGCATGCCTTATACCATACCAGAAAATATTCCTGAACAGAACAGTGTAACAAACTACCTGTTTTGGGTTTGCAAACACCATGCATCCCCTCACCCACACCTTTGGAGGGTGAACAAAATGATACACTAACAAGTGAGGAAAGACTGGAAACCATGATACACAATGGTACATACAATTCATCTCACCCCAATTGGAAGGGATGGTTGGTTGGGCCTAGCGACAACAATAGATGTCAGTTAAGATCCAAGGGTACCACCGTAGGGTTTAGTATCCATAGGCCTGACCCCCGATATGTACACGCAGAAGACCCGGTGGTGGTGACATACTACAGTGTTGGGAGGTTATGACTAGAATGGCTAAGAACCTCAACACTGTCCCAAGTGAAACAACACTTGTCCCTTCTCTCAGACAACATGGATCTTAGGGATTTCTTACTGGGTCCCAAGAAACCACGCAGGAAGCACTTCTTATACGCCATCTATAATGAATTATGGAAAATCTCCCAACAGGAAGCTGCTCAGAGACTTCATGAAATAGATAGGGTTAAGCTAGAAAAGGCTTTAAGCTGTGGTAGACAATGGCATGACCATACTCTCATCCCGAATTTATTCACTGGGCAACATTGTGTCCTTGGCAATTGACATAATGGAACAAGATTTGTCTATTTTACAACAATGGGAAAACTCAACTGCATTTCATTGTGCTATTAAGCTGGACGCTGCAACCCTTGCGTTCTGGCCACGTGCCATGGACATACATTAATAGCACAAATCTGTTTTCCATTTATAACCTCACGGACAGACAGATGACCATGGATGCAGAGATGCAAAGTACACCATGCTGCTCATTGAGAAATTGGAAAAATTGCCTCTTACAGTGGCTGAGTCACCCTCCACGAAATGGTTAACCCATGGATATATCAGCCTGTCAATCACGACATTCCAATTTCAATACTGTCTAAAATACCATCAGGTAGGCAGGTATGAAGCGCTAGGCGAAGGGTACATACATGAACTCTGGGAATTGCCGTACAGATATAGGTGCAGGAATAGGGACACTGAAGTTTTCCTCAGCAGTTCAGACTGCGAGAATGCTTTAAGTGGGTCTTTAGTGTACAAGGGGGTTTTGCTTCACGGGGAGTATAATGCTTCAATTGCAAACTTATCTTGCTACATGAAGGGCTCCCCAGCTTCCGTGATTCATCCGGTTTTCGAACTGCTCTCGAATGGGAGCTACTTGATGCTGAATGATCAAGGCTGTTGCAGGATGGCGCCAGGCATCGCATATCTAATCATAGTAAATTCCAGGGTTACTTGTTGTATGCAAGTATTGTTTTCGCCAGCTCACACCTTTAGGGAGGCACTGCTGTGTCCTTCATTAAATGTTTCCATTATACGGTTTGATTCTCTGAGCAGACTGAAAGCCATGCTTTTTCAAAAAAATGTAGCCTTAACCTCAGCCTGAGAGACTTTTGATCTTCAGGTTGCAAGGGCCTCAGCAGAGATACAGGCCTTAGTCCGTACGAACTTCCCACTCCATTTTGGAGAAATGGTACATCGTATCTTTAACATGTCTGATACGAGAGGGATCGTGCACCTATTTAAACAAATAGGGTCAAGACTTTTGAGCACCTTTCAGACAATTTTCTGAGTTATTCCAGCATTTATTCACCCCGTACTAGGAAGTGTTTTCGTAGGGCTCCCGCTGGTCCTACTACTGGTAGCAGGCATCATGATTTAATTTTTCTGCTTCGCAATGGACATCCCCATCCATCGGGAGATGGAAAGAGCACTGCTGGTGTGACGTTGTCGTGAGCGCATGGTACTCCATCTGTATTTATATTTAAACAAAACCACAAGAGCAACCCTTATGTCCATGCAAAGAGGGGTATCAAGTAATCCTTGAGAGAAAACATTTTCACATGGAACTCAGGCATGAATTTATGGGTATCACAGATCTATTCTGTGCGGGCTGAATCAAAAAGACATCAATGGAATATTTCAAAACATTTGAAAGGAGCAACGATTACTCAACCAGTATGTAACACGGTTCAGCCGAACCAAGTTTATTTTAGAGCAAAAGAAAACAAATCAAACAATAGCAACATTTGTGTACAATTATAATAAAGTGATAATGAACCCCAGGGGTGTAGTCAACCAAGACCAAGAAAAAATTGGAAGAGGTGTGAATGGGAATGAGCAGGAAAGAAGGGGAAGTGTTTGGTTGATTGATACACATATGAGAGAGCAAATTCAGGTACAACCAGTGTAATAATAAAACAATTACATACTGGCTTAGTTGAATATGTCGTCTCAACAGATGCATGATGCCATATTCAATTAAGTCAGTATGTAATTGTTTTATTATTACACATAGATTGTTTAAACATCAGTTATTTTGTATTCCTAAACACAGTCCTTTTGTCTTCCCCAGAACCCTTTTATCTTCAGTCCTGAAGAGATCCTAACATTCTGAAAGGGTCAGAACGCCGTTGACACGAGTATAGAGACTGACAATGTTTCTTGCTGTTCACAGATACAATTATTGTATTATTGTATTCATGCCTGTTTGTACCTGAATTTGCTCTCTCTTATTGCTCTAAAATAATCTCGATTCGGCTGAAGGACCTCTTCTGACAAATGGTCAAGTGGCAGCACTTATATACTATATCTTATCAGAAACTGAAATTTGTGACAGAAGTTTAGGAATGTCTGACATAAGCTATGTGCATCAAGTGCGAGTCTTAGACGCATCCAATATAAACATATAAGGTAAACTCATGTCAATTTAGACTACACTCTTTTGGCTATTGTCTTCTTTTGTCACTGTTCGACCTTGAGATTGTGTGCACTTGTCCCAGACTGATGTTGCATCAGGTGTTTCTATCAATGTCATTATCTGAGTGACTTCACGCTTTTACAGTCCTTAGAAAGATAAGGACAGAAGACATCTACGTCAACTGCAGACATGGCAATGATTCTGCAGAAACAGAGAAAATGGAGACTGGGCCTGCTTAAAATGGAGTCAGGCCTGCTCAAGATGGATTCGGGCCTTATGGACTTTACCTCATTAGTAAATCTGTGAAAGCATCAAAAAGCATGCATGGATGCTTGGGAATACCCACTCTTCACCCACGTAACGCCTTCTCAGTGCAGAGTAACTAAAGGCAGCACCTTACATTGCCTTGCATTAATCTAGATTTATGAAGCTACACAGTGCCACGCAAGGTGGCCTTGCGTGGCTTAGTAAATCTCACTAAATCTAGTCCTAGGTCTACATGTAAGTAACTTTTCCTTCTTCACCATTGGATCACCTTTGATGTTCATAAATGGTACACTAGAGTAACAAGCTAAACCAACTATAAAAGTATGCGGTCTGGGCCTTTAGGCAAAGCATTTACAAAGAGGAGGCTGGCCCAGCAAATCATCCATTGTGGAGTCTAAGACTTGACAACAGTGTTTACACAAGGTATGGACTGATCTCCAAGAGGCTGTTGAAACAATGTCAGGAATGGGGTCATTTCCTATCAGGAAAGCAGTGGCTGCTTTTCACCGTGTGGAATGTGCCCTATGCTTACACAGGTTACTATCTATTGGCATTCTCATAACCGCTAACAAAGCAAGAATCTTGCAATAAACTGTTTGCAGGAAACTAGACCTTTCAGACATCATCATGATTTACAAAGAGCTAAGTCCAAAAAAAGCAAGCTGCCTTCCGGACATCAAGGGTAGGTAACAACATCTCTGCTGGGGATGACCTGGTTGGAAAAAATGCAGCCAATGAAACAGTTTGAATAATTTGAAAATGAGAAACAGCTTGTGGTAGAAAAGAAGGGTGAGTTCTTAATAGCACTGTTACGATGGAACATTGTCTATTGTTCATCACTAGGCAAAGCTTGAAGCTCACTCTCCCTCCTGGCAGATGTAATTGCCATTAAAAGGCAACTTTCCAGGAAAGAAGATAAAAGTCAGCATTAAGCACAAATTCAAAATGGAAGACACATCAATTTGGAGAACACCTCATTCAATTCCCAGGGAGATGAAAGCTTTCTGACTGTGGGAAACACTTTAGTAAGACCCTTCAAGAAATTCTTACTCACTGGAATAGTGAAGAGAGATTGCTGATAAAGGGACATGGTAAGCAGTGAAATATCCAATTCACTGTAATGGAAGAAAACTGTAAACCATGGTCTGTCAGATAAAGAACATGTGTTATAATCTTCAGATCAGTTCAGATTAGTACTCTGTATAAAATATCTTGCATTTACCAAATTGCATTGTAATTCATTACATCTTCAAATATCCATTTATTACAATATATACTACAGTCCATACCCTTTGTTTCCCCCTTTATACTTTCGAGTGACTTAGAACGTTCCATTTTGACAGTTGTACTGTCGACCATTTTTTCCCTTCATTTTTGTGGAGAGCTTGTGGACAGATGAAGGTGCTACCACGACTGATCTCTGGAGCGTTTATTTTCTTATTTTAACAATAAGGCAATTACATCTCCTCCCAGCAAAAACCTGACTGTGCTGGCTGTTGATACACCATATAAAGAAGATTTTCCATTTGAATCTGTATTTCCTTGGGGAAGGAAACTTTGCTTCCTTGACAATGACCATGAAGTCGCTAGGTAACTTCAAATGTCTCTACTGCAAGACCTCTGGAGCCAGGCAGTCACGCTCAGCGATAGAAAGCTGGGATAGAAAATTCTGCCTGACATCTTAGACAACAGATCCAATCATATTGGCAGTAGGCTTGAGCAAAATTTAAATTATGCTAGTGTAATTGATGGGAAATCCCTGAACTTGTGCCATTGCTCCATGTTGTGTAATTTTGCTACTTTCGCTGCAAACTTTTACCACAAGCACCAGGAAATAATGTGAATGGCCATACCGTGAGTGTCTCTTGCTCCTTCTACTTCGGTATCTCGGGTTTATTGTTACTGCTAATGCACCCTCATATCAAAAATTCACAGAAGGACACATTTCACGAATCAATATAGTCCAAAATAATGGATTTCACATATTTGCACGTATTTGCCAAGAGCTTCATCTTGGAAAAATGCCATGGCCATACTCCATGGACGGCAAGGTTTAAAGAGTCTGCTGCGGCGCTTATGATCTGGCAGTTGAATCTATTTTACATGCCAGGAAGATAAGTGGGGGAAGGTGCTAGAGCATTTGACATACTGGCCACAGATACTACGGTGGAGTCTGGTGGTGGCTCCATCCTTAAGAAATGGGTGTCCTGGAGCTTTGTACTTGTTTTGCAGTTTAGACAAAGCAGACTTCAAGTTAAACATGAGTTGGGGTCAACTGCATCACCTGTTGCAGCAAGCCAGTGACAAGAGGCAAGAAAGGTCTGGATGATGTTTTGTGGTGTAGCAGTTCACTATCAGAGTTGTGGTGGTGGCTGGTGTTGACGTAGGGATATTCGGGTTGGTGGCACACCTAACTAGGACGTCACTGAAGGTATTATTGTTATCTACTGGCAAACTCTCCCCAAGCAAGATGAGTCAGCCAGTGTTGGTGAGTAATCCCACATCAGAAATGGTCAGAGGAGAGCGATGACAGAGAAGGAGGACATCTGTTTGTGCAATAGCGTCTACGAGAGTTAGACCTTACATGTCATTGCCTTCAATATCTAGAATGCGCACATGATCTTCTGAAAGCTCGTGTTCTAGAGTAAGATCTTCTGCTCCTTTGTTTGAGCGCTTGGTTTTGAATGCTTGGGCGTTGCAAATGGAGTTCAAGGCACAACTGACATTTTTCAAACTTTTTAATTGGCTGCATCGATTTTTCCCCTGAAGATGCCTCTGGGTCTACATCTCTGGGTGTCCTTAGAGAGTGAAAAAGGAGCTGTGGTAGAGGGACCACCTTCTCCTCACCCCAGGCTTTCTGGAAGCAGCCTTTTTTAGTCTCTCCTGCAGGCCATGCAGCCTGGTTTTCTTGCTGTCCATCAAGGTTCTACAGGCTATCTATTGGTAGTGTCTGCAGGTTGCAGTATAATGGCCAAATGAGAGGCAATTCATGCAGAGGCTGTGAGAATCTGACTGTGCCTTTTTCTTAACACAGGCAGGGCACTTTACAAAAATTGAAGGCATTCTGACAGGAAAAATACAATAATCCTGTCAACAAAAAAAAAGGGGTGAACACCCAGGCAGTCAAAAGAGAGGCAAGATGGCGGCCACGTCGGTGGCCGAGTGAGCACTGCAACTGACCGCTCTCCGAAAACCCCCAGAAATGTGGAATGATGCGGTTGAAGATTAACCAAACTTGCACTCATACCTTCTAAATGTAGACCGCTAAGAATAGCAAGCAGCAGTACACAATTCGTACAAACCAGGAAATGCTTTGGTGCATACTTACGAGACAACTCAATCCAATATCGGGCTCCCGGTCATCGCTTCTGGTGAGGTGTATACCTCGGGGAGCCTGCCGAGTTGCATGTGGAGTGAGGCGGTGAGGGTAAAGATGCCCCCCAAGAATACCCGAGGAGCCAAGCAACGCGGCGGAGCTCTGATGGGGATCGCTCCGGCAAAGCAAACGGGAAGCGCCCAGGAGGAGACACAATGACCGGGAGAGGCTTCAGAAGATACAGGCAGCAAATCACGTACTGGGAGCTGTCGGACTGTGGGGCCAGGGAAGAAAACCCCTGCCATCTTTCTTGCCGCTAGAAAAGGGAAGAGTAGCAAACTGGAAAGCCGTGTGATGGAGGAGGCTGATGTGTCTCTGCAACGCGATGAGGTGAGCGGTGAAAATTCAGGGGCCAATGACATTGGTCTGGAAATAGTAACAAACGAGGGGAATCATGAAGGGCCGGTGAATACTGACTCTGCTTTACCTAACTCTGGGGCCAGCGAAGGGTCAAGGGAGCAGTGCAATTCAACCTATTCTACGGGGGGGCCAGAATCCGGTATAATTACAGCGGAACTGATTTCTGGGGGCTCAGAGATGGACAAAAGTGCAAGTGCCAGTGATAAACCTGTATTGGGAGAACAGGTTGACCAGAGCAAGGCACAAGAGTTGATTGAAGGGGATGTGGGTGAATACTTTTTTTCACTGTCTGATCACTCTAACTCATCAGGAGTTGAGTCTGTACAGCTATTTGATGGCCCCACTGGTTCGCCAAATGGTCAGTGGAGTGAGACTAGTAGCATACATTTAGACAAGACCCCGGGAACTGGTCTAGGAATTCCGGCCCGAACACTATACGGAAAATAAATTCAGCAATAGTAACACCGAAAGAGGGGTCTAACCTAGCGACCTCAAATAATCAATGTCATCACTAGGCCCAGCTGATCCTTTCGAGGCGAAGTGACGAGGGCAGCATAACTCATTGGATCACACCGAAGAAATCTCTTTGGCAGTTATTTATGAGACAATAATGTCACATAGAGAGGAGACCCGGGCAGAGAGCCAGAAAACGCAGGGAGCGTGTCGTAAACTACAAAATTCACTTCGGCGAGTGGTCAAATCCTGTTCTGAATTTGCCGAACGGATAACAGAGGCCGAGAATCGGATCTCTAATCTTGAGGATGCAATGACTGCTCAAAAGGTGGTGACAGATGACCTGGCAACGCATCGTAGTGATATGGCATGGAAGCTCGAAAACATGGAAAATTGGCTTTGCCGTAACAACTTAAGAATTTTGGGAGTTTCTGAAGGCATCGAAGGGAGTGACCCGCGGAAGTTTGTGGTAGGACTCTTCACAGAAGCCTTCCCCGAGTTGACGCAGTGGGCATGGGACAATGAAGTACAACGAGCCCATCGATTCCCCTTTTGACAGAACTATAATCAGGGGGCTAGTAAACCTGTGCAACCAAGAGCAATCCTTATATGTTTGTCTAATTTCTTATCTAGACAAGCCCTGTATGATCTGGCTAGGCCAGATAGGAAGAGAAGGGGGAATGGGTTTGAATTCTTTGTTCGCCCTGATTTTTGCCATCAAACGGTGGAAAAAAGGTGGCAACTTAGGCAACCAATCTCACCGTTTCAGGCCAAAGGGGCCCAAGTATTCCTTCTGAACCCTGCCAAACTTAAGATCATATATAAGGACAACACCTGGTTCTTTACATCAGTGATCAAGGCCAAAGAATATTTACATGATATTAAAATCTAATCTATTGCGCCGTGTAAGGATGTATTTATAATGAGAGAAATGCTATCCTGGACATACTTCACTTTATGAGACTCTCACTCTCACTCTCCAATGATGTTTTACATTCCTTTACTTTGATTTGGCTTAGTTGTATTAATGTATATTGGAGTAAGTTTGAGTACATACATTTAGTAGTGCACGAGTGTGGAAAACTATGGGGGAAAGGAGAGGGGGTCTGTGCTGGGGCAGGGCTGTCCATCATCCAAGACCTATGGGTCTTGCAGCCTCTATGGTTGGGTGGGTAGGGGGGTCTCTGCTAGCAGAAGAGACAAAGGTGTGGGGAGGGGAGGGGAGGTTGGGACGCTAGGGGGGTGGCTGCTTGGGGGACACAGGGATTGAAAAATGGGGTAAAAAATCCAATAAATATTTGTATGCAAATGAGAAGTAAGCTGGTTGTTTGGGAGAGAGGGAGCTGTTTTTTTTTCTCAGTATGAAGAAGGTCAATGATGAACATGTTTTCAGTTTGTTCATTTAATGTTCGGGGTTTGAACGAGAGAGCTAAGCGGCAAAGGGTAGCGCAAGAAATCAAAATTATGTCCCCCGATGTGATCTGTCTCCAAGAAACTCATATCCCTTGGTCTAAGCGTAAGGTACTATCAGAACTAGGGTATAAAGTATTGGCTTGCACTTCACAAGGGACTACAACTAGAGGGGTGGCTATATTGGCTAAAATACGCAATTTAATGGTAGGGAAAAGTCTTGTGGACAAATATGGTCGATGGGTCATTGTTGAATGCAGTACTGCTAATAAAAAGTTCACAATTTGTTCAGTGTATGGATCTAACCATGATGAAGCTCAGATAATAGACTATTTAAATGCCGAACTAGCTTCTTGGGTATCTCCTCTGATTCTGTGTGGGGATTTTAATATTCAGTTTGAAGAAACCTCGCAGGGCTCTTCTGGGGATAAATATTATGGTCGGAAACGCAAGGTTTATAAGGCCTTACAGCAACTTGTATATGAAAACGGGTTGGATGATGCCTGGCTTAGATTGAAGCAACCAGATCCTGGATATACGCATTATTCTTGTCCACATCAGAAATTAGCAAGCCTTGATTATTTCCTGGTTACTAAAATATTTTTAGCCGAAGCACAGATACAGACTTTTCCAAGAATAACCTCAGATCATAACCCAATATTGTTAAAAATCAAAATGCAAGGAGTGGTTTGACCCCAGGTTTTTTTCCCTTTGATTGGAAGTTATTGCTAAATGATCAGTATGTCAGCCATATAAAACAGTGGCTGAAACAATTTCTCGACATAAACCGGAATACCACTAAAAATGCTATTCTGTGGGATGCCCTAAAGGCAGCACTTAGAGGGGAAACCTTGAGTTTCAGATTATACGTTCAAAAGCAGCAGAGACAGCTAACTCAGGAATTGTATGATAGCCTCAAACAAGCTGAATATGTGTTAACACGTGCTGTGAGGGAGAAGAGGGATATCTCTCAAGCACAAGCCGAGGTATCACGTTATAAGAGGAATGAGGAATGGGCAAAAGATAACGCCAAAAAATACCAAACATACTGAAGGGAATGCTATGAGTATGGGGAGACCACAGGAAGGTGTCTGGCCAAGAAAATCAGGAGTAGGCAAGTAAAAGACGTAATTATTACAATTAAAGATGCTAATGGGAAAACTGTAGAAACACCGGCAGAGATCCTAGAAGTCTTTTATGAGGGGTTATATACAGAGGAGTATGAAAACCAGGATAGTTCATTAGCATTTTATAAAGATCCATATAGGAAAACATTAAGCGTAGAAGACTCTGCATATTTGGAAGAACCTATAACTTTGGAAGAATTAGTGGAGGCGGTTGGATCGTTAGCAACAGGGAAAGCCGCAGGGCCAGATAAGCTTCCGCTTGAAGTTTATAAGATTTTCCTAACTGAAATATAACTAGATATGCTCAGGGTCTTTCAGGAGGCACAGAAAGGGGATGCACCGGCGTCATGAGATGAGGCCGGTATAGTTATTTTCTTAAAAAAGATAAACCATCTATGCTACCTGGATCTTATCGATCCATTTCGCTTTTAAATTGCGATGGAAAGATTTATGCAAAAATTCTGGCTACACACCTCTCACGTGTGCTAACTCCCATAGTATCTGTCCGTCAGCACGGTTTCATCCCAGGAAGAGGCACGGTCAATCACGTCAGCAGAGTAGTCACTATGTTGGATCTTGCTAATGTACAGAAAACATCTTGCGGAGTAGTGCTACTTGATGCTGAGAAAGCGTTTGACCGTGTCTCCTGGGAATTCCTGTGGGCTACTATGAGGTGGCAAGGCTTTGGACCTGGGTATATTCAAGCTTTGCGGACTATTTATAAAGCACCTAAGGCCAGAATATGTGTGATGGGTCTTGAGTCTGATTCGGTTGTAATATCAAGAGGTACCCGGCATGGGTGTCCCTCCTTATTATTTGCCCTGTATATTAACCCCTTTTTGAATTTATTGGAAACTAGGTTAAATACTTTAGGATCTCGGCCTGGAATGGGAGTTACTATATTAGCATATGCAGATGATATTGCTGTTATTTCACCAGATCCAGCGAAAACTGTGATAGAGATTGAACAATTAGCAGCTGTATTTGGGGAAAGATCTGGATTTAAGTTAAATATCGCAAAAACACAAATAATCTGTACAGAGCAAGTACGTATTAATGAACGTTATTACGTTATTGAAGAGGCTACATATTTGGGAATTCGAATTAATGCATGTTTGGAAAATATGATAATATCTAATTGGGAACCTTTGTTATGCTAAATAAGGAAGGATTTGGATAGAACAGAAGGTCTGCATTTATCCCTAGTAGGCAGATGTAAAGTTTTAAAAATGGATGTTTTGCCCAAAGTATTGTATTATTTTAGATGTGTCCCACTGGAACTTACTCGGAAGAAAATTCAGAAATTACAATCCATTTGTAGTAGCTTCCTGTGGGCACAAGGTAAGCCCCGGCGTGCAATGAGGTACATGACTTTACCACGACTTCGAGGGGATGGGCTGTTCCTAATTTCTTGTTTTACTATTGGGTGTGCTTATTACAACTAATGGGTATATTGTTGATTGGGGAAGCCGAGGGAAAGGTAGAAGAGTCCCCGAATATTTATCAGATCTTGTTGGGCTCAAAAACAGAGAGGAATTGTTTCCAAAATTTAGAGCCCAGTTACTACAAAAAAAAACGATTTAAGGTGCTTCAAGCTTCCCATAAAGCATGGTTACAGATTCGTAATATTTTGAAGATGGGTAAATTAAATTTTTACACACCTACCTCCTCCCTAGCACTACCTCCCTTAATCTTCTCCGACGCTGTCATTTCTAGATGGCGAAGAAAGGGTCTTATGACTTTGGGGGATTTAATTAATAATGGTGCTATCAAGGCCTATTCCTCGTTGGTATCTGAATATGATCTCCCTCAGGCCTAAGGGAGGAAAAAGAACTAATCAAACCCTCGGTGAGAAAGGTTGTCACACTGAGCCTTGGCCAGCAGATGCAACCATATTTATCATATGTAAACAAAGCTTACCATCTCTTTGTTCTGACGAGATTCCGATTGAATATGGTTCCCTGGTTACTGGCCTTTCCTAAAGGCTACTCTAAACCGGACTCAACAAACCCTTGTCCTTGTGACAACTTCTCTGAGCAAGACACTCTTCGTATAATGTTTTTCTGCGCTCATTACGACTCCTTGCGGAGGAAGTTCATTCTCCCCCTGCTAAGAGGCCGTAATTTTGTGCAAGTAAGGCCGGCGCTGATTTATTTACAAATGCTAACCTCTACTATAGTCTGTGTCGGGGTGGGAAGTTTTTTAATTGGGGCTATTAGACATAGGAATAGGTTGTCGTCGAGCTAGCCTTTGTGGATACCGTGGCAGCATAAATATGTTTATTTCCTAAATAATGTAATATAAGCTTAATGAGACCATATACTCGCTCCCAGTATCCTGCTTTATAATTATGATTGCTTTTAATTTACCTGCCACCATGGAAAGTAACGTAGGGATATTTTTACCATGTAATGTTGTAATTTTTACCACTAGGATGAAGTGTGTCATAAAGGGCTGACCTTTTTATATGAATACTTGTCGTATGAATCTCACAATGATGTTTTTCTTAAACTGAATGTCTTGTCCCTTTTTATGACGGCCTGTATTTTAACCGGCTGTTTTTTTTTTTTTTTCAAAAAGCGATGTGTTTATGAATTTCGTGTTGATATGAATTTTAGATTGATTAACCCACTGTGCCATGGAGTAACTGTTTATCTGACTTTTTTGCAACATCTCTGTTTATAACTGTCAAAAAGGCGGAACACTGTTTTCTTTGTTTAAATTTTTAATGGTTTTTAAGATCATTAGGACATGAACTTTTTATTGGTTCACATGATGCTTTATACTATGTTTTTCGGTGTACTTTTATGGCTCTAACCAGCCGAATAAAGTTGATTTTGACTTGACTTGATCTCCCTCAAGCTGATTTTTTAAAATATTTACAAATACGAGACTACCTAACAAGAAGAGTAGATGTAACGAATTTGGCTAGGAAAAGTAATCTGTTGGAGATATTGAGAAAGCACGGTAGGATTGGTAACCTATATCAAAGTCTTATTGAATTACAAAAGGATGACCTCGAAATACAGAATCTTAAATGGAATAATAAACTAGAACAGGAAGGGGATATCCTACAGGAATCAATTGTGCTGGCTGATAAACTTCTGGTATCCTCCAGTCTTAAATCACAATATTACAAAACCATATTCAATTTGTACTATACGCCTGCCAAAATAGCACGGTGGGGGGGACTAAATGGGGGAAGATGCACGCTATGTGGGAAAGATCAATCTGACAGCATTCATATGTTTTATGAATGTACAGAGCTGAAGCAATTAATACATAAAATGGAAGTCTTCCTGACAGAGGTGACAGGGGAACAGATCACGATTACCCCTAAGGGGATGATGTTGGGAGTACTGGATGACTCATTGGTGGAACAGGGGATATATCAATTTAGATATGTTATTTTTATTGCTGCAGCAGTGGCTAGATTATGTATTGCGTCATTATGGAGGGAGAAAGAACCACCATCGTTTGAAATGTGGAGGGGCAGACTTTATGCTATGTATAATTTAGAATATAGTCTTTATGCCCTTAAGGGGCTTCATAAGCGTAGGTTAGGCATAAAGATATGGGGGGTGCTTACGGAATATTTAAAATAATCATGATTTAGTCTAACGTTTTGTATGCCTTGGTTTTAAGATCTGATATGAGTAATCTATTGTTTTCCCCTCTTTTTGATCGAGTGTGATCTGATGTTAAGCAGATTTGGATACGTAACGACCTCCTTGCTTTCTTGTGTATTGTGTAATGCACTGCAATGATATGTATATCGTGATCCCTCTTGATGTGTTTTTTTTTTTCGTGTACAAACACATTTTTTGTAAATGTTTATTGATTGTTCTTGGCTTACAAAAATAAAATTAAAAATACAAAAAAAAAGGAAGAACAATGGTCCTAGTCCTCTGCGATGATGAGTGAAGTTGTTTTTTTAATTATTTGGAAAAGCTTAATAAAGGTTACCAGAAGAAAGAAAGCCAAAAAGGTTGACCTTTTTGCACCAGGATTCTGTTGTCAGGAGTTGAAAAAAGAACTGGATTACTTGTCACCTGTGGTGTGTGAGGGGACATAAATTATGGGATTGTTTTATTCAGCTATTTAAAAGAAAAAGAATTTACAAACTACTACTAGAAAGGAGATCACAGAAGAGCCCCTCTCAGAGTGGGTGATATAAGAAAAAAACAACAGTTTAGCACTTTAGCGTGTGTGAGCAGGAAGGAACAATATCTCACTTTCGATGGGGAGGTCCCTTAATACACCTGTTTTGTGGAAGTGTCACTGGGGAGGTGAAACAGATAACCAGAGTGGTCCTGCCATAGACCCAGGGACTATTATAGTGGGCTTTATGCAATTGATATAGTGGGGAAGATAAAGAACATCCTCTTACTAGTGGACAAACAAACTCGTTTAGCTACATGTTGGAGGCTGGCTCTCCATATAGTGAACTAAAACGAAGTTGTTAGAAATAGGGGTCTCCAGTTGGCAAAGGTTTGCACCTATGTCCAAGTAGGGACCCTTCTTCCTAGTCAGGGTAAGGGGGATACACTTAGTAGCTTGGCACGAGCAGACAGGCTTAACTCAAGGGTGTGTGTAAAGCATTTGTGCATGCACACAGTAACACAGGGAAGACACTAGGAATTGACACCACACCAGTTTAAAAAACAAACCAAACTTTATCTAAACCAACAAGACCAAAACAACCAAAAATCCAACATAATATACTGAAAAAATGAATACTTTGCAAGATAACTTTCAAATTGCAGAAATTGTTGAAAAACACAGTTCTTCGGACTCAGTAGCTCCGTCCGGGGCTACAGCGAAACTGAAAATGGCAGAGTCAAATATCCCAGCTGACAGCATCGTTACGGGTCAACTAAAGCGTTGACAGATTCGAAAACAGTACCTTTTCTTGTTGCGGCCGATACACCGATGCTAGTCGGTCGGGGCAACAGTCACGGCTGGTGACGTGGAAGCATTGCAGCGTGCAGTGTCCTCAGGACGCGGTACAAGCAGCGGCTCATTGACGGAGTTGGTGAGACCAGGGTTGTGTTGCATAGCGAGACGGTGCTCAATGTGCTGCTGGCAGTTCACTATGCCCGCAATGGAGCCGGTCGATGTTTGAGTCGGGCAGCGACGGTGTCGGTCACGCCCAGGCAGCATGTAGTGAGGCATTGCGTAGTGCGGTGCCCACAGGACGCGGTGCTAGCAGCGGCTTGCTGTCAGAGTCATTGAGACCAGGGTTGCATTGCAAAGTGCGGCGGTGCCTTCTGGGGTGCCTTCAGGACACGGGAACCTACGTCAGACTCGGTGACAGTCGGCTGCTCTTTTCTTCTGCGGCTGACAGAGACGGTGCCCAGAAGTGTGTGGAGTCTTTGAAGTTCCTGAGACTCCTTGAACAGGGGGCAAGCTCCATTTCAAGCCCTTGGAGATACCTTGGCAAGCAGGATTCACACACAGTTCCTCTCCTTAGCAGAAGCAGCTACTGCAGGCCAACCCCAGGCAGCACATAGCAAAGGGGCAGTACTTCTTAGTTTCTCCGCGGCAGAGGAATCTCTTGTAGTCCAAAGGTGATCTAAAGTCCTGGGGTTTGGGCCCCAATATTTATACTAGAAAATGTATTTAATGTCTTTGTGTAGAAGGGCTCGGGCCCAGTCCAAGCCAGTTCAGGCCTCAGTGGTGCAACTTCCCGGTAGGAGGTGGAGACAGCATTGTCCAGGGCAGACTAGGCCTATTCAGGTGCAAGGAAATCTCCTCCCCCTACTCTAAGTGCAGCCCTTGTATATTCAGCCCAGCCCGACCTCACCCAGGAAAGGCAGGACACACCTCAGCCCTCTCAATGACTGTCTGAAAGGAATTGACATCCCCCTGTCTCTGTCACACCAAAACCAGACAGTCAATTCACAAAGCCAGCAGAGACACATGGATAGTTGAGCAAGAAAATACCTACTTTCTAAAAGTGGTATTTTCAAACATGAATATATAAATCATCTTTACTAAAAGATGGATTTTTACATTCTTAGTTCAGGCATACCAAACTCCTTTGTTCCATCTTGTTCCCAGGGGAAGTTCTGCTTATAAAATGTTATAAGTAAACGCCCCATTCTATCCTAAGGGACAGTTAGCCCTTCCATAGAGAAAAACAAAATACTCTGTAAATCACTACCAGGTCATGTTACACACATCAGTACATGTCCTTTCTTCAAAATACACAGCACCCTGCCCACAGGGGTACCTTGGGCCTACCTTAGGGGTGACTTATATGTAAGTAAACTGAGAGTTAGGGCCTGGCAAGTGGTTGCACTTGTCAGGTCGACATGACAGTTACAAACTGTACGCAGACACTGCAGTGGCAGGTCTGAGACCCATTTTGAAAAGGCTGCTTGTGCGGGTGGCACAATCAGTGCTGCAGGCCCACTAGCAAAAACAACAATTGATGGACAGAATGCAGAACAATGTCGTACATTCACCCCAGTACAGAGATCTGGGCCTAAATCCATTATTTTTTTGCTCACCATGCCATTCCAGTTTGGACCCAGCCATATGCAAATCAGTCTTGACCCTGTGCCCAATGGGAACAGTCCAGCCCGAACTGCCAGGCCAGGTCCTCCCTGGACTGGAAACAAGCATCCTAGGACCGGTTTCGGGCTTTCAGCCCTCATCAGCCAGGATAGCTTGACTCCAGTGGCATGGAGAGCACGGGACCCACGTCTGGGCATACCTGTCCCACTCGGGGTGACAAATGCAAAAACAACAATTGATGGACAGAATGCAGAACAATGTCGTACATTCACCCCAGTACAGAGATCTGGGCCTAAATCCATCATTTTTTTGCTCACCATGCCATTCCAGTTTGGACCCAGCCATATGCAAATCAGTCTTGACACTGTGCCCAATGGGAACAGTCCAGCCCGAACTGCCAGGCCAGGTCCTCCCTGGACTGGAAACAAGCATCCTAGGACCGGTTTCGGGCTTTCAGCCCTCATCAGCCAGGATAGCTTGACTCCAGTGGCATGGAGAGCACGGGACCCACGTCTGGGCATACCCGTCCCACTCGGGTGACAAATGCAAAAACAACAATTGATGGACAGAATGCAGAACAATGTCGTACATTCACCCCAGTACAGAGATCTGGGCCTAAATCCATAATTTTTTTGCTCACCATGCCATTCCAGTTTGGACTCAGCCATATGCAAATCAGTCTTGACCCTGTGCCCACTAGCAACATTTGACTTACAGGCCCTGGGCACACATGGTACACTGTACTAGGGACTTAATAGTAAGTCAAAATAGCCAATCAGGGAAACACAAATCCATAACAACAATTTCCAAAGGGAGCACTTGCACTTTGGCACTGGACAGCAGTAGCAAAGTGCCCAAAAGCATCTAGACCAGCAAACACGAAGTTTAACACACAGTCAAAACATGGGAGGCAAAGGCAAAAAATACAGGGGAAACTCACATCAAGGATGTCAGGTTTAACAGAAGTACATAGTGCATAGAGTCCAGTGAGACCCAGATTGGCTATTAAAAGTAGATAATACTAATTCTCTATTTGTGGTATTGTGGGAGAGCAGTTAGGCTTACCAGAGGGTAGTGTTCAGCATTTGTTGTAATCACAGAGGCAGTAAATGAGTCACACACTTAAGAATAAATATGAGACCAATTTGTAAAAAATAACTGATTTTTATATATTCCTTCAAAACAGGAACTTTGTTCCAAGGTAAGCACTTTTGAAGTTATTATTTTTCAGAGTTCGCAAAAATAAATCACTGTTGTGCGCAAAAATGCACCATTGAAGTCAATGGGAGAAAATAGAAAAATGCATACAAAATCACACAATTGGATTTCGAGGTTCACCTTCTGGGGTTAGGTAAGTAGCAAGGCCAGGTCCAATGTTCCAACAGCAGTTTCTCTGGAGCGTCCCTGATTCGGCTGGGAGCAGGGTGCTGAGGTCGTTGGTAGCTGGTGCACTACGAAGAAGGGTGCCACCTGAAAACACATTGCAGAGAGGGACTTAAAGGTAAGTCCAGAGGGTCCTACTCGAGGGAGCAGGTCACAAGGGTCTCAGGAACACAGGAGCACAATTGGTCTGTCGATACCCAGGCCGGGAGGGCTGGGTGCAGGGCAGATAGGGCAACTAAGCATCGTGCGTCAAGATGGTCCTCACGGTCAGGGGCAGACAGGTTGCAGGTACTATTCTGGGACAGCGGGGCCACTCACGGAGTGGGTCTCAGGGCTCTTGAAGTCCCTCAATGGGTGTCTGCACCCTGGGTAGTTGGAGTCCGGATTGGACTGTTTCTTCTCGGACTTTGGTGTGGGGGCATCCAGTACTCCAGGTATTGGCACAGCACAGCTCTGGTAGGTCCTAGTGTCCTCTCACTTGGTAGGGGGACAGATCTGACCCTCCAAAGCTGATGTACCTCCTCTGGCTTGGGTACTTTGTCAAAGTCGCCGGGGGAGCAGCAAGTCGACAGACCGGACTTCACAATTCGGTGCCTGCAGGCTGAAGGGGAATAGCTCCTCCACTACAAGGAAGGTTCTCGGGGATTGATCAAAGGATGGAGATGCTCTAGGGTTCTAGGAGGCCTCACAGTTGTAGGAGGAGACAGCACATCATGATTGTTGATTCCTGGAAGCAGCCGGCAGTGTTTGGCATCAATTGCTCTTCTTAGGTCCATTGAATCTAAAGTTCAGGGTCCAAGGATGCCACCTAAATACTATATTTAGGGCAGTGAAAGGAGGTGACAGGTAGTAGCCAATGGGCTACCTACCTTTAGGGTGTCTACACCCTCTAAGTGACCACTTAGAGGGTCCTAGTCCTGATAGGTTAATTCCTGCCATGCCAAGATGGAGGAATTGAAAAAGTTGTGTCCACATCACCTGCCCCACCTTAGGGGTGGTGCTGGCTGAATGTGGGATCACCTCCTAATCTAACAAATGTTCCCACCTGTCCTCCCTCCAAAAGGGGAGCAGGAAAGAGGAGGTTGGCATCCACTAGCTGGGACTGCCTGGGTTGCATTTCAAAGGCGGCATTGCCTTTGAAACTTCCCTCCCTGGGAGGCCATCCTGGCCTGGGGGAGGCATGAAGCACATCTGCTGAAAGCAGGCTTTGTTCCTGGCCTCAGAGTGCTGGCTCTCACACCATGCGGTCAGAAACATGTCTGGTGCTGGCAGGCTGGCTAAGACTAGTCAGGGATCATACCAGTGCGTGGTATGTTTTCAGGGGACCCTCTAAATGGGTCTCCTGTGTGCATTTATTGATAAATCCAACAGTGGCATCAGTGGGAACGTATTAAGATGAGATGTTTTGGTACCAAACATCTTAGGGTATAGTGAAGCCATCATGGAGCTAGGAACCTCGTGATGACAAGTATCCACCCCTTGTACTCTCTATGGCTTCCCTGTGCACTTACAATATCCAAATATTAACTTAGTTATTGTAGGGTCATATCTGCTCAAGCTTATATGTCCACACATGCATTGCTTAATTTTAGCAGGTGGATTCCGGTGCTCAGCACCGGCATTTAATTGGTTTCCGGTGCTCAGTACCTGCACCTCATTGTCAACACTGTACTAATGACAATCTGCCACATGGTGGCGCTGCTCACCCACTTTAGAGATCAGAGAAACAATGGTTGTTTATGAATACAATATACATTACAAATTACTTATACCTGCCTCCCGAGCCATTCTTTTAGCTTTGGGGACATAGAATAATCTGACCTGTCACACTTGCAGGCGAGAGAGCTGGTTAGTGGTAGTTTTGGCAGCAATGAGAGTTATGATGGGTGGTGCAAGCTGCAGTGGACTCCTGGTCGGGGCCCTGGCACTTATTATTTTACAAATTAAGCACTGCACACATGGGATATAGTGCACCTTGCCTTAGGGCTCTAAGACCTGAAGTAGGGGTGACTTACCTTTATCTCATGCAGTGTATAGGGACATGGCACACAGGGTTGTGTGCCATGTCGACTTCCGTTTTCTCTGCACCAAGATACGCAGCCTGCAATGGCAGTTTGTATAGTCATAGTGATAGGTCTCTGGGGTGGCACAATTAGTGCTGCAGCCAAAGGGGACCCTCTTCAGCCCCAATGCCATAGGTACCAGGTGTCCCATTTACTAGGGACTTACAGGGGTTGCTGAAGTTGTGCCAATCGTGTTACAGTTTTAGGAAAGAGATCTGGAACTTGGAACCTGGTTAGTAGGGACCCAGTGCCCTTTCAATTCAAAATCTTTTCTACACTATAGTTGGATCAGACCAGGTACCACACATAACAGACTGGTTTCACAAGCTGTGGTATATTTTAGGGTTGGAAAAATCAGTAATTCCATCCTATGTCCGGATTAAGTGTTCCCAGTGGTGTGGGCCTGCAAAAGACTACAGAGGTCCCACGTGCCCACGACTGTGGGCATCGTAACGTCTTCCAGCACTGAGTCTGACCCCGAGTCAGAAGAAGGGAGGCTGCACATTAGTGGAATCTGATGCAACCACAGCAGGGAGAACAACTGTTGAGAAGAGATATTTTAGCAGGTTTGTCATGGGGAAGACGAGTACAATTTGCGGAAGATTGTTTGGGGCTTGAATGTGTCACTCACAATGTCAATAATAACTATTGGACTATAAAGATGACACCCTGATCACAGGCAGAGGGGAGCCAGGGATCAAAGAACACCTGGATTAGAGACAGAGTAGGAAAGAGATGAATAAAAGATGACATTAGATGCACATAAAGGGGAAAGAATCAAAGACACTCACTCTGATCACAGTCTGAGGGAGGGGGAGAAAGAACAAAGAGAACAAAAGAGAAATAGATGAAAGCATAAAAGACAGGCAACATGTCAACATGGGAGAAGTGAATTTTCCATTTTGCAGCATGTACAGTACAGACTCCCAACAGAGGAGCTGAATGTATGTGGATGCCTCAGAGATTACACGGAAAGATAAAATGTGCAAAATGTATCACTAAAAAGTGAATAGTCATGTGCAGGACACCAGTTAATGGACCAAGGCATTGAAGTAGGCACACACATAAGCAGTACAAGTGCACACTGTGCTCATTTTCTATTGTGGATTTTTACCTCCCATTTTATGCATAAGAGGAAAACAAGAAAAGCTCTCATAACCTGCTGCCCGCTCCTCAAACTGTTGAGCCAGAGCCAGCATAGCTTCCAAATGGTCGGTGTCCTCCTCCTCCTTGGCAAGCTCTCTCATGATCTTGCAGCACACTAATGCCACCAAAATGCAGTCCCGGCACTGAAAGAGAGCAAGCACAACACAAGTTTAAAAGCAAAAGACCTTTGTTGTCACAATCGCTTGCCCATGAGAGCAACTGCACCCGCATTCTGGAGGTACACAAATTCAACAAAACATCACAAGAACACAAAGACTGAAAAACACGGAAGGTGGATCACTTAATCTGAAACATTTGAATGGATGAGAACTATCATCCAGGATGCAAAGCCATGCTGGAGACAGTACCCCATCACTTATTTGGAACGGCTCAACTGGGGTGCAAAGCTGTCTTCCTTTTTACAGAAAGGTTATGGCCTCACTTAGCAAGGGGCAGCAAGAGGATCTGGCAAAAACAGCACATGCAACCCAAAGACAGTCAATCCCCAATGATAAGTGTTGTCTTCTTGATGGATATCACACCAATAGAGATACCTCCATGACCTCTGTTGAGTCTGCCATCTGGGCAGTGATACCTCACACTGCTGGGTGGCTGGTCCAGCACCAATTTGAACAGTGCTAACCTCATAAAAGATCACCATTAAATATTTGCAGAGAAATCATAAAATTGTATGAATAGTTTCCGAAGTAGGCTGGTAGTGAGTAGACATATGAATACTGAAAATGCATCCCTACTTTGGAGGGGTGTGTGTCCTGAAACAAAGCAGGGAAAAACCTTAATATCGTAGACAAAATATTGAAGACAAAAATATTGATATAATTGACTTTCTATATATATTGACAAACACTTTTTCCCCATTGACAGGGTAACTAGCATATATCTTGTAAGTGTGTGCCCTCTTGTTCTGCTAAGTCTAATTCCTAGGTTGTGTTTTTTGCCACTGAAATAATATTATACCACCAAAGTCCTGCATTTCCTAATACAGGTCTTGATAACTTTCCTAGCAGGCAGTCATCCGTCCGTCCATCCATCCATCCATCCATCCATCCATCCCATCCATTCCATTCCATCCATCCATTCCATCCATTCCATCCATGTCTGGTGGCTTAGTAGATTAATGCGTCCACTGTATAGGCCTGTGTTTGACCTAATGGCCACAGGTTCAAATCCTGGCACATCCACTCAGCCTGTCATCCTTCTGAGGTTGATAAAATGAATACCATTGAGTTGGTTAACAATAAGCATTTGTCATTCAGAGCCAAGATACCTTTCTGGGTGAACCTGTTCTTTACAAAGTTAAATTTTATGTTATCTATTGACCTATCTATCTGTTCATATATTTGGCCAATAGATTGATACCCAGATAGATAGATTATCTTTGATTATAAACTTGAAGGTATGTTAAAAAACGTCATAAAATCACCCAAAAAGCCCAGTTATAGTGCAGGTATGGTTATGAATTAAAACTGAAACAAAACCCTGAAATGTACAAGTTATTGGTAGAACCTCAATCCATAATTCACACAACAGCCATGCCAACCATAACTCACACAACAAACACATTGCTAATGACCTCACCCTTGATAAAACAGATGCGCTTACAATGTTTTAATTCATATTACAAATGATATTACATATGACTTTACCTTAGACACTTTAAGAGACACGACTATGAATCCTTTATCTTTTTTTTAGCGATTGGGATACATATGGTGAGGTCAAAGGCACTGCATTTCTGATTGGTTGGGCGTAACATGAACAAAATGTTGTGGCAGCGATTACAGAAATCATGGATATGGTCCCTTCATTCGTAAAATTGATTATGCGAGGGCATGGAAGCACACCCTGACCCCCAGGGCATGTTGGGAGCCCCCCCTTTGGTTGGCTACAACATGAACAATCTGTTGTGGTAGCCATTACAGGACTTGGGGACCTGGTCCCCATTAAATTGATTTGTCGGGGAAGACTGTGTTTGAAAGTGTCAAAAGTAATTCATATGAAGGGTGATAACAGATTTCAGTCGCAATATCAATTGTTTGTTGGTGGCACCATACTAATTTTAAGAACTGTGCTTTGTTCTAAGAGGATTTCACCCTGTGAAAAATACTGGTCCTCTGCTGGGATCTGATGAGCCATGTTTGTGAGAAAATGGTTTTTTTTCCTAATTTTGTCATAGAGGCAGGAACGTGCCACAAACCCCTGTAGCCCCTGCTGTGCAGGAGGGACCTTAACCTGTCACAAGCCCCTTAACACTTAAGAGTAGCCCCAATTTAGCCCAAGGCCAATGAAGATCTGTGAGAGAAGGGAGACTAAGGGGCCCCTCTTCACATTCTGCAGGGGGTCCCATCAATGTGTGTTACGCCACTGCACAGAGGTTATGGAAGGTGCTCCAGAGGCTAAAATGAGAAACCATTTTCTATCATTCACACTATATCCCTCAGCAATGTGAAAACAAAGTCTGTGTGTGAGTGTAATTTACTTTTGACGATGTGTGTGCTGCTTGTGGTATAAGGCAAAACTATGAGAGTTTGCTGTGCGGTGTAGTTTTTTTAAAGTTTGTTGCATGTCTGGGGATATTGTTATGAGTTTAGTTGTTATGACATGATTTGTGTTGGAGTCCTGTCAAGGGAATTTTGAATTAGGTGATCTATGGCTAAAATTCCCATTTTTGTTTTCTTTTGTGCCTTGAATGTGTAGACTTAGGGATGATGGGAAAACCCTTGGTAAAAGAAAGCCAGTTGGTTCCAACCCCTGGCTGTCACATCAGTGGCGCCTGTCACTCCATGTCCTACATGCATAAGTGTTGCATGCTGTCATTCATAGTATTCAAATGTGTGGTGGTAGGGCCTCATGTCTGAGGAGGTCGCAAGACCTGCTTGTCTTGAAGTGCTGGACAGCAGTACTCACAGCCTGGGTGTTGTTTCTTTCACTTTGTTTGACATGAGGGGTGGGGAGTCTCATATCTCAACCTGTCACATAATTTCTATGACTTCTATTTGTTGTCTTTGTGTGTCTGTATGGGCATTGTAGAGTTTAACAGTTTGACAACAGGTTGTTTTTGGGTGAATGTGCAAAACAGACTTGCTGGAGTTTGAGTGATTGTGAATGGTTGCCCCTGTTTTTATATGCATGTGGATGGTTGTTCTTTGTTTTGTTGTTTGTAAGAAAGGGAGGTGTGTAGTATCCTAAGTGTCCCCATTTCCTGTACGTCTGAGCTGGTGTCTGGAATGCTAAGAGTGAATGATTCAATAGAATGTTGGTGTGTGGCCTTGAATACCGAAAATTCTTAAGTTGTTGCACCTCCACGTTTCTTATGACCTGGTCCTGTGAATCTGAGATACTAAGTTCTGCATTATCTCTTCTGGTAGCTTGTTTATCTAGGTGATCTTTCATTTGATCAACACATACTGCTTTTTAGTATGGTTATTTGCAATGTTTTATTACAGGCATCAGTGCTGGAACCATCATGTTCCTTTGGTGTGTGGGTTTCACAGTACTCTGTTTTGGGCAGTTTTTCCTGTCTGAAAGTTAATTTAGCTTCCCTATTCTCAGATTTTCCTGTTTTTGCAGAGGGTTGGTGTCACGTGCAGTGACTGCATCACATGACGACAAAAACCTACTGTACTTACACGGATGTGTTTATGGTTATGTGCTCCGAGTATAGTTTGTCTGAGGAAACAGGCAATTTTGCAAGTTCAACCCCACTTTTTGACCCTTTTCTGAACCTAGACACTTATGCAATGACTCTAAAATGCACTGATCCCTGCTGATCAGGCCTCAGTGCATGCGGTCTGTGCTTTTTAAAGTATATGTGTAATCGTATTATCTCCAATTGGCATATGTTAACTTATTTGTAAGTCCCTAGTATATGGTACAGAGGAACATAGGGCCTGTAAGTTAAAGTGTCTCTCATGGATGCAGCACTACTTGTGCCACCAAAACTATGACAAAGCACAAGCCTGACTCCCAGCTGCCATTGCTGGCCAGCAGGGAACCTTCAAACTGCTAACCTGACTTTGCCATTTCAAGCCATGGCAAAGGCCAAGCCTTCCTTTTTAATATTTATACGTCACCCCTAAAGCAGATCTACTGAGCCCTAAAGGCAGAGGGTGTTATGTTAAAAGGCTGGTCGTGTAGTTTCATGTTTTTAAGGTCCTAACAGTAAAAAGCAACCTTGGCGAGTGCATAGTTACAGGCTGACATCTCAGCCCTGATCACTTCTGAATGGGACTACTAAGGTTAGTACTTCAAGGTATCAAAAGAATCACTGCATTAAACTTGATTAAGTAGTATAATCACATTTAATCTCACTATTGGGCAAAGGGCAACATTAGTAAGCTGCCACTTTTTTTGCCTCAGGTTTCTAGTGCCTGTTTCCAGTTACACCCAAAGGTCTGTGCTGTCTGAACGACTCCCAGGAAAGCCTACAACAGGCCTGCTGGGGCAGAACATGTTATCTCCCCCTGGCAGGAAAAGCCACACAGGGTGTGAGCCCAAAAGGCAAGCTTTAAAGGGAAGCTGCCTTTGTAGGGCAAATGGCAAGCACACACAAAGAGGGGCTGCTACTTTGTTTAGGTAGAAAGGAGGGCACCAGGGACAGCGAGAAGGAAAAACTGGTTAGACCAAGTTTACCGTAGGTATGTAGCCCATAGGTAGCCACACCCCAGGGGTGGGCTACCAAGCTCCACAAGCCGAGAGACGGGTTCTGCTATCTTGAGAGTGTGCAGAACACTGCATTCTGGGATAGCTGGATGCAACACTTCACAGGAAGGCATCAGCAGGCAGGAGGGATCCAAGTAGCGCATTGACTAGTGACTGCTACGTTCACTGGGGGTGCTTTCTGGGCACAAGAGTGGAACCCCTGGACCCCAGGCCTCAGATCTCATCTGGACTCAAGAGAGGACCGGAGAAGAACTGCCCTGCTAACCCTGGAACAGTTAAAGAGAGGTTGTACCAAAATTGGATGACATCTGCTGATCTTTGGGCTAGTGAAGAGATGACAGTGCCTGTAGTGCCTGTTTTCAAGGAAAAGTCCTCTCCAAGCCCCAGCCAGAAGAGATGAACTCCAAGAGTCAGTTCAGTTGGCAAGGCAACAAAAGCTAATGAAGCCTGCCTGGTCAAGTTGGTAGCCCAGATCACTAGACCGGCAGTCCTCGCCACAGCGCAGTCTGGGAGACAGGGTGCAGATGCTCAGAAGTTGAACCCAAGCCTGTTTAACCCAGGAAAGTTGTCAGAGCGCAGTTTCGTCACCCAGAAGGAAACCTATCACCAAAAGAAGGGAATTACTGGAACTGTCATAGCTGGAGACCAGCAGACCAGTGGCAACTGGTTCAGTGCTGGACTTCATCTAGATTTCAAGGGACGTCGACCTCTGTGGCCTAAATGATCCCACTGTGTTTATGGACTGAGGGGTGGCTCCAGGAAGACCCCCATCAACCAGAGCCTCAATTACAGCATCCCTTGCAACTCGACCACTCCATTAGATTTTATGGCAAGTGGACATTGACTCTGAAACGGAACTGGAGACTGCTCTTCTTTTGAGATAACTGTCCTGTTAGACATAGTTGGTCTCCCTGGCCTGCTGCCTGTTAGTTGCCCAAAGTAACTGAAAGTGACTTCATTCAACTATGATGGCAAGTTTCTTGGAAAGGTTTCTAACCCACAAATTTGTGGAATTTACCAGTGCTCGTTTGCAGTTAAGTAAAAAGCTGTGATTTGTGGTTTCTTTAGGTATTTATATCTCCGGGCCCCTCTTTTGGATCGTTTTAATTTTGGTGTCGGATTTCTTCAGTATCATGTTGATTTCTTGTTAAATTGTTTTGGTGCAGCAAAGTGCTTTTCACACTTGTTACTGTCTTTAAGCCTGACCTCTTGAAGCCACAGCTACCCAGGGTTGAGCTACTTGGTTTGACAAACAAGCCTGACTGAACGCAAGCCAGGACTGGTGAGTGTACTACGCAGTGAGGTCACACAGCCATACCATATAACAGCAGTGGCGTAGCTAGACACTCGGCTGCCCGTGGCGGTCCCTGCCTTTTGCCACCGCCGCGCGCTGAAGAGAGCGGGGGGGGGGGGCGTGCTGCCGATGATTTTAGCCGCCTCCGCCCCCCCCTTGCTACGCCAGTGTATAACAGACCCCTTTTCCTCACAGTCTGTTCAACAATTATAGCTAGCCATGGTCCTGCATATCAAATGACTGAGGTATTGGAGGACCAAGGATTAGGCCGCAACTCGGGGTCAACTGCTTCTCAGGTCCGGCGAGTGTCTTTTAAATGTGAGACAAACCAAGTTGTGGTGCATGTGCCCCTAGGGGTGTCTGCATATTGAATGAGGATTAAATGAGCAACGCTCCCTTCTATTTGTTTCTTGTCATGCTCACTGTTTGGGATTCAAAAGGGGGTGTCCTGTGCTCTGCGCTCTCTGAGGCGGTGCACCACTAGTGATTGTCAGAGGTGCTTGAGAGCTTAAACTGCACACTCTCCTTACTGCTACCTCTGCTCCCGGCAGTTCCTGACTTGGACTCTGGGTCTTCTCTCCTCTCCCAGTCCCCCTGCATCATTTCTGCTGTTCTGTCTCATGTGCCACTCACTGTGTGCCAGCCTCCACTCCTTTCTCGACCTCGCACCACTGGCATGGCCTCTTTGGTGTTCCAAGTCCCTCACTCACTCCAGGGCTCTCAGCATCCAGGTGGTTTGTCTCTTGGTTGTGCTGTGGCATGGTTCTATTCCATTGTGAGTGTGGTTCTCAGTGATTGCCGCCTTTGCCACGAAGAGGCTTCTTCTGTTGGTGGGGGCTAATGTGTATTCTTTTGTGCATCCATTTTCCGATGGAATTTCAGTATGCATAGGATTGGGCATATTTCTGTTGCTTCTGCACTGTCAGTCGTGGTTGAAACACTGGATGATGGACACATTTGACCTCAGGCATCAGATCCTTGCCAAGGTGCCACTGTTTTGGCATCTGGCATCTGGTACCCCCTCCTCCAGTACTTCTTAACATACTACAAAATGCAGTTTGTGGATAGGCCCCTACGTTTTCGCGGACCATATTTGGGACCTCCATATAATGAGATACAACCTCAATGATGAAGCACTCCTTACCTCTGCCCAGAGGATTTCTGCCAGCTCGCGTCGGTTCTGTAGGATGGCCCAGACAAGAAGGTATTGGATGGGATATTCTGGATCTGTTGGGGTCTCCACAGGAGTGTGATGATCAGTGCTCTATTTTAGATGAAAACACACAAAAGGTTCAGGTTAAACCAATGGTCTGTGGTGAGATATACACAGATTATTATTTCTTCTCTGAGTCAAGAGCCCACTTCATGACAAATATGATTTAATCTAGATGCTGGAATGCAGTTCAGCAGAGAGGGAGTTCCATCTTAAAATACTGAAGCCCCCGCCTTGATAAACGTTACAGGCAGGAGAGCTATGACATGGAAAATAAAACATGGCCCTGAAGCAAAGTGAGAAAACTCCAGTGGGGAGGACCATGGATTTTCTGTTTTTCAGAAAGAAAGTCTCTGGAAGTAATTTTTTTCAGAAAATCAAAAAGAATGCTGAGCACGCCAAAACATGCTGCTTGGTTTTTATCTAGTTCTGCCTACAATGCACCCACTGCAGAAGCACTGAAGACATGGAGATCCCCATCAGCAATCAGGGATCTCTAATTCTGGAATCCAGAAGCTAAATGAGATGCTAAGTTTCTCCTAGATTTGCTCACACTAAGCTGCAATGAAACCAAAAGAAAATATTAACTTCACCAACTCAGTAAAGCTACTAATGTTAGAGAGCAATAAAAATCCCAGAGCTACTCTTGGAAAACTACAAAAATCACACATATTCCTGCATGCTGCTAAATTAATAAGCAGATCTGCTGCAAATGTTTGAAGAAAATGAAACTGTTCTTTCCAAAAAACGACTTCAGAACTGCTGCTTGTGCTCTTGCATTTGGATGGTGGTAATGCCCTGTTCATTGGCCTCACAGATGCCACTCTAGCCCCTTGTGTATGGGTATTCAACATGCTTCATGAAGGGCATGAGGAAAGACAACCATCTCACCCCACCCTGACGGAACTCCACTGCCTCCATTTGCAAGACTGCACCATCATAAATCAGCAGCTGCATCATCTACAAGCCATCACAACCGGTACTCCTGGGTATCTGTCTGACAAGCTGTCTGCCTTCGGGGCCTCTTGGCAGACTCTCAAGTAGGACACCCTCAAGCTAGAGATGAGGAGGTGCAAAGCTGAAAAGGTAAGCAGCATACATTCTCCAAGATCAGAAGAGGCATGACTGTACCCCTCAGAACCTCCTCTTCCCCAAATCTGCTCCAAATTAGCAAAGAGCTGATGTCACAGCTCCTTAGACAACATTTCATCAGGACAGAGTACCATTCCATATTCACTCTCTGAACCCAGCCACCCACCAATCACTCAAAAGGCCAGATTTGCAAACATTTTGCGCTACGTTTACATATTAAAAGTGACTCAAATCTGTCCAAAATGTTTTTTGTTGGAGTCACTTTCCTTTTTTTTTAATTTTTTTATTGTTTCTGTTGTTGTTGACAGTAACAGAAGCAAAAAAAAAGAAGGAAAGAAGGGTGCAAAACAAAGACAAGAAAAGAAAACAGATCCACATTTCATTCTAGCACGTAATAACTGATTCCTTAGTATATGCATGCAAACAAATAATATACATTAAAGATCAGAAGGTACAATATTATTTAGCCTGCAGAATGGGAGACAATCTCAACTTAAATAAATGGGACTTCCAGACTAAAGATAATGCCATATTTCCCTATAGACATATTTACAGGTTGGGGATATCTGCAAATTAATATTGGTTGCTACTCATGTTGCTGTAGCCAGTCAGTTATAGGAGCCCACAGCTTTTGCCCCTTTTCCCGTCTCCTTCTCCCTTTCATACGATAGACTGAAGCTTCCATATTATATACAGCAAGGAGCCTAGAGCGCCAATTACAAAATATGGGAGGGTCAGGGCTAATCCAGTGTGATGTAATACAAAGTCGAGCTATAGCCATTCCCAGAAAAACAAACCCAGTAATAGGATGTGACCAAATAGTAGTCCTATTCACTCCCAAAATAACCAAGTCTGGAGTAATAGAGATTGGAAATCCTAAAACCTTTGCCAAGAAATGTTCAATATCCTGTAAAAATGTCGCTAGCCTAGGACAAGAAAAAAACATATGCACTGTATCTGCTAATCGCATACCACATCTGCTGCATGAGCCGCCCACACTCCCTCCCCATTTGGCTATTTTTACAGGTGTATAATAAAGGTCAAAGATAGACATAAAGTGTTGGCTCCGAAGGCTTCCGGTTAAAAGAGTCTGGCTGGCCAATTCCAGTGAATATTCAATATTAATGCCTTCCACCCCAAATTCCCGGTTCCATTTCTCATTCTGACTGAGTAGATCATCCGGGGCGGTCTCAAGCAGCATCTGATAAATTACGCCAATCCGGGATTTCTTTTGAATTAATTCAACTAGTGCTACCTTCTCAT
This sequence comes from Calotriton arnoldi, assembly GCA_963921515.1. NCBI lineage: Eukaryota > Metazoa > Chordata > Amphibia > Caudata > Salamandridae > Calotriton > Calotriton arnoldi. Next base: position 809,444 of record CAWUFW010006159.1, read on the forward strand.
ATTTTAAAATCGAGCCTTGTACTTTACTATCTAGAAAGCTACGGATCTGTAGATATTTAAAAAAATCTCGCTTATCCAAGCCATATTTTTCTTGTAGAAAGGAGAAGGAGGCTAATTGGTCTACCAGACTCAGATCCCCCACCGTACTAATCCCGGCCCTACCCCATCTATATATGGTTTGATCTTGAAAGATTATCGGGAAGATACCGGTAGCCGAAAAAGGCGTATACCTATTTATATTGGGGATTTGAAATCTACGGCGTATCTTTCTCCAAATCGAATGGGCGGACACGACTATCTTGAATCTAGTCTTTTTATAATAGCTAGGTTCTAAGATCTTAACCAGGCATTGCTTAGCATTGTCCCCCATACCGATTTCATAGATAGTTGGTCTAGCAGACTCTGAGCATTTAGACCTGTCTCCAACTAAGAGTACCTCCATATGCTGCAGCATACACGCCCAATGATAGAACAAGAAATTTGGAATGGCCCAGCCCCCTCGCAATCTTGGGAGGGTCAGCCACTTAGCTGCTCTTCTAGATCTATGATAGCTCCACAGAAACCTGGAGCACATCCTTTCAATCTTTATAAACCATAGAGCGGGAAATTCTAATGGGATAGTCCTGAAGAGGTACAAAAATTTTGGGAAAACCACCATTTTGATGACGTTACTGCGCCCATTTATAGATAAATGTAGATGATCTAGCCTTTCCAATGTCTGATTAATTGTGTTAACCATGGGACCAATATTTATACCTGGAATTTGATCGACTTCGACGGTTAGCTTCACCCCTAGATATGTTACTACTGACACGATTGGTAAATCCGGAAAAGACTCCATGCCAGAATAGAGAATCTGAGTCTTATCAGTATTCAATTTATACCCTGAATAGATGCCATAGTGTTCGGCCTGATTTATCACCGCCGGATATGCCCGAGTAATGTCAGATGTTAATATCGCGATATCATCGGCATAAGCCAGTATCTTGTATTCACTATTATTAAGCTTTACTGGCAGAATGTTGTTGCATAGTTCTAGTTTCTGCAAAAAGGGATCAATGTATAGTGAGAACAAGGGGGGAGAACAGGGACACCCCTGCCTAGTACCCCTGCCTATACTGACCAGAGCGGACTCCTGCCCCGAGATCCGAATCCCAGCCACCGGTAACGGGTACAAAGCCTGGATTGCCTGAATAAATTCATTAGCCATCCCCTTCCATCGCAGGGCGGACCACAGGAACCGCCAGGAGACCCTGTCGAACGCTTTCTCAGCGTCCAACAGGATCATCCCAAGCGGAGACCCCGTGGCCCGTGCCCATTCAAGAAGGGCGATAGCCCTCCTAACATGATCAGTCGTATCCCGCCCAGGAATAAAACCATGCTGCCGCATGGAGACCAAAGGCTTGATAATATTAACCCTGGGCAAAGCACTATGCTACGCTCGCGTAGTTTGCGAAGTTTGCGCAACTTCGCACAACGCGAATTGCACGTAGCACAGTGCAAACACGCGTAGCGTAGTACAGCGGTCATTTTTTGCTTGCTCGCGGTCCTCAACGTCAAGTTGGCGACCGCGAGCAAGCAAAATGACATCCCGGCGAGACTTTTTCCTCGTTCGCGATCAGCAACATCAAGTTGCCGATCGCGAGCGTGGAAAATAAACCTCCCGGCGAGATTCTCAACGCGGGGAGGTCAGGTTTCTCATTGCGAGTGGTCGCGTATGCTCGCGACCGCTCGCGATGAGAAACTACCAGTCCGCGTTGAGAAAGCTGACGCTCGAGTAAAAATCTACTCGAGTGGCAGTAAAAGACAGCTCGCACTGTGCAAGATGCCGTTTTCAATGATTGCACAGTGCGGACAAGCATCCGGCACTGTGCAATCATTGCAAACAGCGCACTACGCAGTTCGCGTAGTGCTACGCATAGCTCGCGTAGTGCGAACTGCACTTTGCGTAGCTTCGCGTAGCGCTACTTCGCGAACTACGCCCAGGCTTAGATAATATTAGCTAATCTAGATGCTAAGATTTTTGAATAAATCTTACTGTCAGTATTAATAAGTGAGATGGGTCTGTAAGATGATGGATCTAATTCAGGTTTACCTTTTTTTTAAAATACAATGATAGTGGTCCTCCTCCAGGAATCAGGGGTAGAGCACCTCTGTGCTGACTGAAATAAAGATATTAAATTTGGTTTTAATAAATTCCGAAATGTTCTAAAAAATTCTAACGGGATCCCATCCGGACCCACCGCCTTGCCGGGAGCTAAAGACATTATAGCTGCATCTATCTCTTGCCAAGTGATTGGGGCCACAAGAGTTATATTTTGATCTAATGTAACCTTAGTGGTTTGAAGATCTTCAAAAAATACCTCTGAAAGATCCTCCCCACTTCCATTAGCCCCTTCATTATCTCCCTCGGTATAAAGCTGTTGATAGAAGTTCTGAAATACCTTCAGGACCTCCATTGGCGAGTCCTGAATTTGGCCAGACCGATCTTGAATTCTACTAATTCTGTTTACAACCTCCCTCTGTTGTAGCCGCTTGGCCAGAACCCTACCCGTATTTTCTCCGAGCTCATACGCTTCGGTTCTGTATTGTACATATTTAATAGCAATTTCTTCGCTAAAGTGTTGATATATCTTGGCCTTAATAATAGCAATTGACTGCTGACATTCTTCAATATTTTGGCCACTATAGATTTTTTGCATCATCTGCACCTCCGCCATCCTAAGTTGTTCCACCCAATCGTTCAGTTTTTCCTTAAGCATTTTTTGGCGATAACAGGAATAATTGAGTCTCACCGCGAACTGCAGCCTTAAAAGCATCCCAGACTATAACATCTGGAGCAGAGTTATTATTAAAATCAAAAAATTCTACGATCCACTTGGCCATATGTTCACAGTATGGCTGATCCAGTAGTAATTTACGTTCAAAAGTCCATAATCTTGGTACCGCAACAAACCCCCTTAATGGGAGTTCCACCACTATTGGATTGTGGTCTGAAATAACCCTAGGGGATATGTTAATCCTGGTTCCTTCTGCCATTTGGCATGAAACAAAAAAATAATCAAGACGGACCAGCTTATTATGAGGGGCGGAATAGAAAGTATATCCTAAATCCTTTCGTTTATGCCTATACCATAGATCAACCAGCCCATGCTCCCTAATTAATCCCCGTAAAGCCTTATAAGTCCTGACTTTCCTCCCAGGGTATAAGGAATCACTAGATAAATCAAAATTTCCCTCGAGATGAATATTAAAATCTCCACATAAGACTAGCAAATATGGCCACATAGCAAGTTCTATACTTAAATAATTCAGAACTGCCGGATCATCCAGATTTGATCCGTAAACAGAACAGATTGTAAAGGGGGCACCATTTATTGTAAATTCAATGATTGCCCACCGCCCAAATTGGTCCTCCTTAACTCTTTGACACTTCCCTAAGCCACGTCGTGCATAAACAGCCACCCCCCTAATAGTAGTACTTTGCCGTGTATATGCCAACAGATCCAAGCCAAGTTCCTTCAGCCAGCAACTCTTACTACTAGGAATATGAGTTTCTTGTAAACATAGTATATCAATTTTCATAAGTTGTACACACTTGGTCAATAATCCCCTTTTTGCGATCATTTAGACCACAGATGTTCCATGAGCAAACCAATCTTCCGCCCCTTCTACCTGTCATCATTAAAACAAACGAATTTTCGCAGCGTGCTTACCCAAATAAAACGAGAACTGTTCCCCATTGTACCCATATTTTCCAGTTTCCTTAGACACCATGCATCCTGAAAAAATATTAACAACAACTTTACCTCCCCATTTCCCCACCCCCGCCCATTCCCCCTTCCACCCAGCACCCCAACCCCCAGAATGCCCTCCCCCACCCCCACCCACCACCCACCATATAGGGCATGGGGACTAACAGTCCCAGGTGATGTTCAGCTAGGCCCCCTTCCTCCCCGCTAAACACCCCCCTCCAACCTCATAGGCTATATATCATACTATACCAGCAAAAAAAAACCTTAAAGTTAAACTTGAGAATAGCCTATTTACCCCCATCAAAATTCATGATATGAGACAAAGACTTGGATCTCATGTGCCTTCCTAAATCTGTATTGAGAGCAAGAACTCTTATGCTTGGATTTCGGACTGAAAAAAATGAGTTCGCCCATGATAAACCACCTTCAATTTAGCGGGATTAAGCAGGAAGACCTGAGCTCCCTTCGCCTGAAAAGCTGGTATTAATTGCCGCAATAGCCACCTTTTTTCAACCGTCGCCTGATAAAAGTCAGGCCTTACAAAGAACTCACAGCCCTTTTCTTATCTGGCCGGGCCAAATCGTATAGGGCTTCTCTGGCCAAAAAGTTGTTGAGAGAAATGAGAATGGCCCGTGGTCGATTGTCCCCCTGTTCGGCTTTTTTCCGTTGATTGAAAGGGAATCGATGAGCCCGCTGTACTTGCACTTTCCAATCCCATTGTTGGAGCTCAGGGAGTGCCTCTTCAAAAAGTTCAATCACGAACTGACGGACGTCGTCAGACTCCTTGCCTTCAGGAATACCCAGGATCCGGAGATTGTTCCTCCTTGTCCTGTTTTCCAAATCCGTTAACTTCCACACTGTATCATCTTTCACAGTCTTAATAGATTCCGTCAAATTTTTCTGAGCAGCCAAGTCATCTTCCAATTGTGAAATCCTAGTCTCAGCTTCTCCCATTCTTATAAAAAAATCAGAACACGTCTTTGCCAGCTGGCGCACCGAATTCTGAAGTTTACGACATGCACCTTGAGTTCGAGAACTCTCAGCTCTAGTCTCCGCACGGTGTGCCATGATACTTCGATATATCATTGGCAGCGTGGCTTCCTCAGAGTTGATAAACTTGTCGTCCCCTATACCTGTCGAGGGCCCCCCTAAAGCTGCCTCATTGTCGTGCAATTTGGTTGAAAAGGAGTAATCCCAAGCAAGTGGCCCAGTGGCACCTTCAGCTGGGTCCAGAGAGATAGTTGCCCCTTTTATTTTACGAGCAATTCCAGTATTCAGCATAGTCTTATCCCTCTCCTCCTCCCAACACACACTACTGGCATTGCTCTCTCCTTCAGCCCAGTCCTTTCCATTACTGTCTTCACCGGAGAGACTGGAGTGGTCTGATAATGAAAAAAAATTATCTGCAGCCTCCTCCTCTTTGGATAATGATGGAATAGGATCCAGACACCTTAGATCTCTAAGCATCCTATCAGCAGTATCCTTTGACTGACTGTGGCTGGACGGAACTCCATCACCCATAATGCACTGTATATGCTGGTGGGTCTGTGGCTCATCGATTGCTCCCGGGATACTTTCTGAGAGCACCGGCGCCTGTAAGTTGCCGCAATCCCCAATGGAGCTGGGGGGAAAATTCACCACATGCATCGCATTTACCGGTCCAAGATCAGGCCCGCAATCACGTCCGCCATCCTGTCCGCCGGCCGCATCACCTTGGAGAGACTCGTTCGCCCGGATCACAGATGCAGACATTGGAGCACCATTTTTGCTGCTGGATTTACCCCCTGTTGCTGGGTCCCGCGCTCCCTTATTTTTCCCGGCTTGTGCCTTAAACAGAGCGGGGACCGTCTGCTTCCCGCGAGTGGTCATAATATTTCCCTTTAGCGGGTCCCCTGACCGCGGTGATCCACCAGGCATTCCCTTAACAGAGCGGAGTCCTCCGGTGCCTTGGCTGTCCCCATCCAGATTATGTTTCGTGGGGGTCCCTGAGGCGATTGGCGGCCCCCGCACCTTGCCAGACTTAATAGTCGGTTTTGGCATTGGCGTCTCCCCAATGAAGGATTTGCAAGCCGCCAGCCTGAAGGGGAGCGGTATCCCACCCAACCAGGAAAACGATCGCCAGATCATCCGGTGGAGAAAAAGAAAAAAGCCGGTAAGTCTCTAGCTCTCCATAAGATTACCCAGGAGGGAGAGGCATAGCAGGGAGGGAGGTTGGAGTCAGCTCACTCGGCCACCGACGCGGCCGCCATCTTGCCCCCAATTAAAGCCGCTTTTGTTGGAGTCACTTTCCAGTGCAAAACTTGTTTTGCACTGGCAAGTTGCCTAACAGTAATGCAAAGCAGCGCAAAGTGCTGCTTGGTGTTACTCTGTGTCAGATGGTCATTAGATGGGTGGTACATGGGCGTTCCTGTGTAACCACCCATGATTTGTGATGCAAAACCCTATCTACTAACTATGGTAAACAGGGTTTTGCGCCAAAAAATAACGCCACTTTGAAGCAGGCGTTTAAAGGAGAAATACTTTTATTTCTCCTTTATTTTTTCAACTTTGCATGTGTGCTGCACTGTGCAGCCAACATACAAAATAGGAAAAGTTTTAAAAATGGGTGTAAGCATAGTATTTTGTACTCGAGGGGTACCCATGATGGACTCACAATGACACCCTTCAAAAGGCCCTCCAAACCCCATCCCCCAGGGCTGTGTTTCTTTTTTAAAGGGGACAGGGTCACCCTCCCAGGCCTCTTTTGACCTCAGGAACCCCATCCCCTGAGGCCTGAGTTTAATATAGGTGGGTGCCTGGTGTCCACTCAGGGCACCCACCATACACAATGGTGGGGGCCACGGGGGGAGGCCAAGAGCCCCCATGGCCCAGCCATCTCCTCATATGTTGCGGGAGCCGGCATTACTCCTGCCCCCAGGGAGCAGCTACCAGCATGGGGTGGTGTCAGGGCAGGGTAGCAGGTGGAGGTGTGGGTGGTGGTGGGGGGAGATGATGACAAATGTACATAAAAAAGAAAAAAATAGAACTTTCCTGCTGCCCGCTGCATCACTGCTCTTCTGCTCCTGAGTCCTGACATCAGGACAGGCTCCCAGACTCCCGTTTGGACAATCCTGATGCTGCTCTCATGCCTGACAGCAGCATCAGGATTGGCCTGAGCGGCCTGGATGTGCACTTCCAGAGAAACTGGGAGCCTGTGCCTACTATCTACAACCCGGCAACACAGCTCGGGTTGGAGACAGCTCAGTGCGCATATCAGTTTGGCAGTCCTAAAACAGCTGGCCAAACTGACATGCGCACTGATAGCAATATATCCCACACCTACTCCGTGACTTTCCTTAGGGATGGCCTTGCCCCCAAGACTCAGCACTTAGAAGTTGATAAATAAAACGATAATAAACCTGTTTTATTTACATTTTATTTTTCAACTTTTGAGGCTGCTGGGAGAGGAGCTGCCACTGGCAACTATTTATGCTGCTCCCTCCGGGTAGGAGTAATATCTTGATCTGTTTTCCTGCCTGCATCAGTGCAGGCAGGGAAATAGATCTCAAGCTTTAAAATTGCTCCTACTGGCTGGGAGCAGACTTTGTGTTTGCTCCTGTTTGACAGGAATTTTAATAATGCTCCCTTCCGGCAGGAGTAAAACGGGTTTCCCTGCCGTACCTCCCCTTAATTAAACTCTGTGGGTGGCTGCGGGCTGCCATTTTTATTTTATTTCTTCTGATCCAGCGGATGTCCTGCGAGATTGCAGTATAAATTGCTGCTTTGTTTTTTTATTTTGCCCCCCAGTGTTCCCTTTGGGTACTTCTTGTGGCATACGGGGCATGGTATCCCTACCCTGCCCCCTTATATTATTTTATTTTCTAACTTCAGGACAGGGGACTAAGTCCTCGAGTTCTGTATTGGCTGACAGTAATATTTTTCTCATGTTGCTGGCAGCCGATCAGAGTGCTCCCTCCGCCGGAGTCTGACTCTCACAGGAGCGAGATAGCCCAAGGGAAAAAAGCTCCCTGGGCAAATCAGAGTTCTCTATTTTTTAAAACTGGGTTTGGGGGACTTTTGCGAGGGTCCCTCAAACCCAACTGTTCAGATATACAAGTATTGTTTAACCTTCATTTTTCAAAAACTACTGAACGGATTTACACCAAATCACACAATCAGCAGACCAAGATCTAGCTTCCTGCCAAATTTGGTGAAATTCTGTTCAGCAGTTTTTTGTGGTAACCCTTCTTAAAGAATTCAGTGGAAAATGCATGGATGTTTTGAGTTTTGTGACCCCTTTTATTCTCGGCTCTGACTTGACAGAACACCTCAAAACTTTCCATGCACAAACTAGTCAAAGCTTAGCACCTTTCTGGAACATTTGTTTGGAGATTCGTCTAACAGGGCCAAAGTTATTGACAACACAAAAAATAATTTTCCTATGGAACAGCTGACCTAACTATAACTACCCAGTGGCGACCAACCACCCCTGGAACACAGTTTTCCTGACTGCACCAACTTGGGCAGAGAAATATGTGTTTGCTCCTGTCTGGTGGGAGCATTTTCAAAACCCCAGCTAAAAGGGAGTGAACACAAGGTCTGTTCCTGCAGGTGAGAGTTTTGAAAAGGTTCTCACTGGCTGGGGACTGACCTTTGATCTGTTTCTCTAACCGCAGTGATGAGGGCAAGGAAACAGATCAAGATATTGCTCCTGCCTGGAGGGAGCAGTAGAAATAGCTGATCCCTGCAGGCGGGAGAAATGCCGGCTCCTGCCACATACAAGGAGCTGACTGGGGCTGCAGGTTACTGGGGCTCCCAGTGGACCCAAATGTTGGGCATTGTGGACCCAAATGTGGGCATTGTGGCTGCCCTGGGTAAGCACCGACCTTTAATTAATGCAGGCCCCAGGGAATTGTGTTCCCAGGGCCAAAGGCAGCTTGGGGAGTGGGGACCGTGCGCCCCACCTCCCCTCTGAGTTAAGTAGTGGCCCTGGGGGATGGGATTCCCACACCACCCTCACCTTAAAATATTATTTGGGCCTTGGGGGATGTGGGTCACAGGGGATGAAAACGGCTCCCCATAAATAACATACCTGTCCCCAGGGATGGGGGCATTGGGATCATAATAGGCTCGGGAGAGGGTACAGCACAGCTTCCCTCTCCTTTAAATTAGATAAGGCACTGGGGGATGGGGTCCTGTGAGCCTGATGAGGCAAAGGGCGGACCATGGGGCCGCCCTCCCCTTTAAAAATAAATAAGGCCACGGTAGATGGGTCCCCAGGGCTTAGTGAGGCTCAGTGAGGGGTGGCACACAGCCGCACTCTTCATTAAATAAAATACGACTCTGGGGGGAAACAACCTTTACATCGCTGTCATTGCGTTGTTACAATGCAATGCCATTATTACGCAAGTCATCACATCGACTTGCAGTAGATGGCGCTCTAACATAAGGAATAGTATAATTTACTATTCCAGCTCCTTCCCTACTGTTGCCTAGGCTGGAGTTGGAATAGTAAATTATACATTCCTAATGTTACAGTGCCATCTACTGCAAGTCGATGTAATGACTTGCGTAGTAATGGCATCGCGTTGTAACAACGCGGTCGTTGTAACGACTACGTTGTTACGGAAAGCGATGTATTTGCATGTATTGTAGCATGGTATATTCACTCTGGGGGATGGGGTACTCAGGGCCTAATGAGGCTCAGGGGTGTAACGCAGCCTCCCGTCCCTTTAAAAAAAGCTTTTACAAAAAAGCTGGCCCTGGGGAATGGGGTCCCAGCTCCTAATGAGGCTTAGGGAGGAGAGCCACTCAACCCCCCTCCCCTTTAAACGAAAAACACAGCCCCAGGAGATCATGTACTGGGGTCGGCAGGCAAAGGCACTATTGCAACCCCCTGCTCTGAACAACCAAGGCTGTGCGCAGCGTGGGATTGGCTGCCTGTAGGAGGTTTTCCTCAGGACCTGGTCCCAGAATAAGGGTGGCAGGGGATGACTTTATGTCTGCTAATAAAATATCACTTTACTTTTTTAAAACACCTAGAAATTCACTGAGAAAAACAAAAGTCAAATAAAGTTATAGTTAGGTGAGTATGTCAGTGACAATTAACGTTTTGAACTTAATAAGCACAGAAATTGAAGCTATAGTTGACAGAGCTAACTGTAACTTGCGCACCTTCCATGCACTGCTTATGACCTCACATATTACATCGCTCATGACATGTTCTATGACATAATTTATGGCATCACTGATAACATCTCAAATGACATCATTGATGACATCACTGATGTCATCATCCAATGAGTCTGTTTGTTCGTTTTATAGTTTAAATAGTAGCGAGTAGCTACCATATTACTTTTCTACCTAATTCTGTACCGCCTGTGTCCAGCTATGAGCGTAATGGGTGTAAGTGCTTACAAAACGCATGTGCTTCTAATGCATCATAGGTGTGTGGAGGTACTGAACACGTTATAAATCTTTGTACAGAAGAGTATCTCTGTGTGCAGGTAAAAGTTGATGGCTTGTTTTCAGCATGTTCCAAACAAGTTTTTTGATTCAGCAGCAAAAGTTTCCAACAGGGCCAAGATTCTACATGGTAAATACTAAGGGCCAGATATACAAAGCCTTTTTCAGGTCGCAAACGGCCCAATTTGCAGAATTAGGCCGTTTGCGATTGGAGAAATGTTTTTCTGATTTACAGATTGCAAAATGCGATTTGGTAACTTGACACCGAAACACAATTTACAATTGCAATTTGGTATTGGAAAGGGGCATGTTTTGCATGTCCCTTCCAAATATCGAATCAGTATGGTATGCATTACTGTTTTGTGACCGAATTCAGTTCACAAAGCAGTAATACTTTATCAGCATTTAAAAAATGGTGCTAACTCATTTGCAAGTGTTAAGGAGGTCCTTTTCGGACCCATTCCCCTTTAAGAATGTAAAAAAATACTTTTTAAGAGCAGGCGGTGGTCCCTGGACCACTGTCTACTCTTAAAAAATGAAACTTAAAGTTTTATTTTTTCTCATTTTAAACACATCCCATTTAACTTTAAAAAAATGGTCTGCATTTTTTTTTTTAAAGGTGGCTTTATTTAAGAGGAATCACAGACATGGTGGTCTGCTGTGACGGCAGCAAATCCTAGGGCCCGTTCACAGAACTAACTTAAGACAAAATCCTAAACTTACTACCATTTTGGTATTCACAGAAGGCACTTACTCATTTTGGTATTCACAGAAGGCACTTACTTATTTCGGTATTCACAGAAGTTAGGAGTCCTAACTTTAGGACTCCTAAATGCCTTCTGTGAATACCGAAAGTCTTAAAGTTAGGATTTTTCTCAGTTTAGGAGTAGTAATAACACTACTCCTAAACTGAGAAAATCCTAACTTTACGATTTTCGGTATTCACAGAAGGCATTTAGGAGTCCTAAAGTTAGGACTCCTAACTTCTGTGAATACCGAAATGAGTAAGTGCCTTCTGTGAATACCAAAATGGTAGTAAGTTTAGGATTTTGTCTTAAGTTAGTTCTGTGAATCGGGCCCCTAGTGAGTCGCACATTGCGACCTACCTCATTAATATGCATGAGGTAGGTCTATTGCGACCCATAAGGAATCGCTAATGAAACTTAAAAGCGTTTCATACATTAGGAATAGCGATTTCCTAGTTGCAATTCAGAGGAAATCGTAATTAGGAAATCGCTATTCCTAATCTTCGTACATCTGGCCCTATGTTTTGTAAGCAGCCTTGAGTTATTAGACAGAATCGTCTCAACATGACAATTTATATATAATATATAAGACCGAGTCCACCAGGTACTAAGCCATGTACATGTGCTTGTTTAACTTCAAAAGATGGACTATCTGTAAGGTGTTCACCACAGTACGAGGGCCGCAGGTACTATGATCTTTAGCACCTGCAAACCTTGGTTATTTTAAGCGAATAGTGACTTTTGTTAACACTTGTTGCATAGAGTGTAGACTGTCCTAAGTAGATACTTTTTTAATACCATGTGGTGTATTTCTCATGAGAGTTTCACTGTCTGCAAACAGTGTAGTACAGAGTAAACTCTCTCCATAGAGTAAACATTGTGTACAGTATCCACTTTTCTAATTATAGCCACCTCATTTCTCCATGTAGGTTTGGTGACCGTGACGGGTTTGATACAGATAAAAGCTGTCCGTAGTAGGGCATTTATTTTGGAACAGACGTTGACCATCTTGAAGACCATGGCTTTCTCTGAACAGTTGTATATAAATTGAACACCATGTGCAATGAGGATTTACCATATATCTATGGTTGATTGTTAATAAGAAGTAGGCTTTGCGTGAAGTGTATGGTATAGGGTCTATGTTGAACATAACTCATGTTTACTACACCTAAGGGAGTTGTATCTGTGATGGCATTAATGATGCTTCATATTCTTCTGAGCTATTTTGTAATTACTTTCAGGACTCTAATGCCATACTATGCAATGTACACAAAAGAAGCTTGAATAATATCATCAGTGATGTTATCAGAGATGTCATAAATGATGTCATAAAACATGTAATGAGTGATGTAATATGTGAGGTTTCTGTGTTTATTTAGTACAAAACGTTACTTTAACCTTTAAGTTTTATTTTTAAACAAAAACGGATCATTTCATCACACCTAACTATAATGTTACTTTAACCTTTGTTTTTTTTCAGTGACTATATATATCTAAATCGCTGCTGGGTAGATCTAGTTAGGGCTATGTTTCCACAGGAATTATTTTTTTTGTTTGCTAATGACTTTGGCTCTGTTTGACTATTCTTCACCTAATGTTCCCTAAAAATGTTTTACCCACCTCAGCTCCTTCCTAGAAAGTTTCGGTGTGATCCATCAAGCGGGGGGCCAAGAAAAAAGGGGTCCTAAAAACGCGTTCCAACATGCACCTTTTAATAGTAACATTATACATAGTTACAGCCAAAATGGCGAAATGGAATTACACCAAATTTTGCAGGAATCTATATCTTTCTCCAGAAAGTGTGCTTTTTGTGATTTGGTGTAGTAGTTTTTGAGAAATTATGGTTCAAAATGTATGTCTATATCATGCCGCAGAGGATCCGCGGATCCAACAGATCTAGAGATAAGATCTGATTGGCTGCTACAACATCAACAAACATGTGATGGCAGCCATTTTAGGACTCAGGGACTCAGTGACTCAGTTTCCTGTCCTGAAAATAAGTAATCAAAAACATATACGGGTACCTTTCCCACCCTAGGCATGGTGGGGAGATCCCAGATGGGTCCCCTCCCCTTGGGGCCAAAAACTATATTTTTTGTTATGGGACCATTGATCCACAGAGGATCTGGTGACCCATGATCCAGTCAAAAATATGGCTTTGGTCCCCCTTTACAGTAATAATCCCTCTAAGAGGTGGCCAGGGCGGACGTATTAATTATTACATATTTAAGGAGAGGGAATGTTTCCTGCCTCCTGAGCTTTGGAAATGCCACAGGGATCCCATCTCCTGAGACCATATTATATTTTTCAGGGAGGGGGTGTGAGTGCCCCTGCCCGAGACTTACAAAGGCCCTGGGGAACCATCTCCCAGGATGGTGTTCAGTTTTTTTGGGGAGGTGTGCACACCCAAATAAAAGGTGGCCATCTCTTGCCAGTGAGCTGGGAGGGACCTCACAAACCCCGGGGCTACCCCCGCAGCCTCCCTAACAAAAAAAAAGCTGTGGGTGTCCTGGATGGGACTGGGATACCCACAAAATATATATATATATATATATATATATATATATATATATATATATATATATATATATATATATATATATATATATATATATATATATTCCTGCAATTCCTTCGCGTCTTCTTCCCAGCGAAAGTCACGGCACCACAGCAAGGTGATTATTTCAAAAATATTTTATTGTTCACACCATTGTGAAAAGTGAGCAAAACAGGAAGGTCTACGCGTTTCGGCTCCACTAGCCTTCTACTGGACCATAGAGTCCCTTGCAACTAGACTGTATTTGTAAAGTGCTTAGTGCTTAACCCCTCGTTAGTGTTTACTAATTTTGACAACTAGACTGTCGATTCTCTTTTACAAAAGATGGGATGATTTGTCCACCATTTCCGCAATTTTTGTAAAGTACATTCAATGGTGTAAAAAGTGCAAATGCAAAATACAATTATTCCTGTAAAGTACAGTCAATGGCAGAAAAAGTGCAAGTGCATAACAAGATTATAAAAAAATACATGTTTAAAACCCAGAGTCCACAATTTTTTCGCTGAAAGATTCTTCAATAAGCTTGTTCACAATGCTTCCCATCTCATTGTACCGCATATCTATATGCTCATTTATAGAAGTTCTACCTCTATTGAAAAGTATTGCAGATAATATTCCATTAATTTGTATATAGCTAACCATTGCATTCAACCTCCATGCATATCCCTATGGCAGGTTAAAGATCAGGTTCATGAGATTCCATTGAGGTGATCCCTAGTTTTTCTGCCGGTCTATTTAATATATATATATATTCATTTACTGAAAAACCATAGGTTTCAGGGACGTTATAGTTAGTAATTAGCATTTAAAAACCTTTGAAATTCACTGAAAAACCACAGGTTTCAGGGACGTTATAGTTAGTTGGACATTTCACTCATATAAAACCTGAGAAATTCGGCCATTATAGTTAGTTGAGCTAACTATAACTCGCGCCCCTGCAATGCATTGTTGATGACGTCACTTATTACATCACTCATGATATGGTCAGTGACGTCATCAGCAGTGCATTGTGGGGGCGCGAGTTATAGTTAGCTCAACTAACTATAACTGCTGAACTTCTCTGGTTTTGTATGAGTGAAATGTCCAACTAACTATAACGTCCCTGAAACCTGTGGTTTCTTTCAGTGAATATAGGTATAGATGCAGCAGGGGACTTCAAAGTGCACAAAAGTTGCTTAGCAGCTTTGTGGTCCCTAAGTTTATATGCAAATAAAATAGATTTTAAAAAGTGCTTCTTAAGTCCTGATAAAACTGGCAGAAAAACAAAGTACAAAGTGCTCTACTTGGAGAATCCGTCACAAGGGCATGGGACAGTCATTATATCCCACTGAATAATATTAAGAAAGGACAAAAGATGGTGTACACTGCTGAGCTGTAGTCTGGTCATGACTAAAAAGTGTTGTGTATTTTTCACCCAGACCAAGTAGGGTTGGAAGCCTGCAGGCAGAGCATAGGAAATATAAGTCACTACTGTTTGTTTTGTCTTATGAGCTTGGACTCTCTTTCTTCCCCTTGTATCAAGCAAAGCAATCTTCCCCTCCGATTTCTCAAACGTTAGGATCCTAACAAGGACTTGAAGCCCAGGAAAACTAAACACTGAGCTGAGAGTGCTGTTAATTAGGGACAGTCACGGGATGTTGAGGATGTAGTCTAGAGTTAAGCAGTCCTGTGTGATTGCATTTGTGAATTCAGCCTCAGGTTTGGGCCATATAGAGTGCCACAGAGAAATGGGCTTGGATGTCAGTATATCTTCTAGATGGTTCAGCCTTACTTCTCTATGTCAGATGGTTGACGATGCTGAGGGGGGGTACAAAACAAGCACCTTAAAAAGTAATTTTCCTCAACCTGTAAAGAGTTACTAGGTGTATTGGCAGATTTACAAGCCCCTTGCACCACTTTTGCGTCACTTTTAACATGGGAAAAGTGACACAAAAGTGGCACAAGGGGCTTTTAAATCTGCCCCATGGTATATAGCCCCACACCCCCGCCATAGGTTGCAGCCGATAATACCTTTGCTTTGTAGATGGTACGCATCTCCTTGATGGGTCGACAGCTAAGTTTGCTAGAGAATCTAGACACTCCCTCACAAACTCTTTTCATAATCAGCCAGGAGTTCTGGATGTGTTCAGCCCAAGAGCCCTTACCAGGAAAGAGGATGCCTGGTAGCAAAAGGATTTAACCATAGCTATCAGAGTGTCCTCTAAGTAAAATGATCTTACATTCTTTGTAGTTTTTCCACAAGTCATTATGAATGTCTTAGATTTATTAATCTTTAATTTCTTACAATCCATAAAACATGTGAAGTAATCCATTAACCTCTGCAACCGGACAGTGGTCCTTGACATCTTTGGACTCTTGAGGGGGTTCTGAGCCCCACCACCAGCATCACTCCCATTGGGGTCACCAAGCCCCATACTGCACTGTGCCTTGAGGTGCCAATGAGTTGCTGGAGTGAAAGGGGGCATGGCTTCCTCCTGTGCCACGCTACAAAGCGCTCCCATCAATCCCGCAGCACGGGATGTCTTTGGACTCTTGAGGAGGGTTCTGAGCCTCATCACCAGCATCTTTCACCAATGGGGACACCAAGCCCTGTATTCCATTGCGCCTGGAGGTGCCATCAAGTTGCCAGAGTGAAAGGGGGCATGGCTTCTTCCCGTACCATGTTACAAAGCGCTCCCATCTATCCCACTGCACAGAACATCTTTAGACTCTTGAGAGGGGGCCTGAGCCCGACCACAAGCATCACTCACCAGTGGGGACTTCAAGCACCGTTATGCACTGTGCCTGGAGGCACAAGTAAGTTGCAGAGTGAAAGGGGGCATGGCTGCCTCCCATGCCATGCTACAACGCGCTTCCATCTATCTTGCTGCATGCAGGACGTGCCTGGGTATGCACGCGGACCAAGACCGGACCAAGAGCGGTCCCATCTTGACCCCGCCAGAACCAGGAAGAGGAAGGCCATGGCCACCTCCCTTGGCGCTTTGCCGTTTTGCCCGGACACTAATTGGACATTACCTCTGCTAACAAGAGAAGACTCCTTATCCCGCAGGTACTCTAGCAATTTACTCATAAGAGTAGTTTGATAATTCTACTATAGTTTGCATCGAGTATTTGCAAGGTTATACACTAGCCGGGGTTAGCATTGTTAATAATTCTGTGATGTGCTTGTATCACCATCCTAGCTCTATTTTAATATCATTTAGCAAATTAAACCTATGAGGCTCTCCAGCCACTAAAATTGTTGTAGACTGGGAAGTCTTTGAAATTCTTCAAGCCCTTAGTGCATTGAGCCCCTCCTAATTGAACAGTTAAATGCTGGCTGGAATGGGGAACAGCAAAACATCTGCCCCAACGAAGTCCAGCTTTTCTGCCTCATCCCTAGATGGATTTATCAAACGTGATATGGGGGCTTTAAATAAGGAAATTGAGCATGTGGAATGCCATCTTTCTGGCTCTTTGACAGCAGAAGCGGTGTCCGGGCTCACGCCTCCCAGGGTCTCAGGTTCCAAGGCTTTGCCCAACACTGCTCAGGTTCAGGAGTATGAGTCAACATCAGCCCTACCATCCATTAATGACAATTCTTCTGTTGAGCCTAGATTGAACCGAGGATTGGACAGTACTCCACTGAGTAATAATGAGCCCCTGAAAAAGGGAAAAGGTGCCAGGTGTCCTGGAAGACTGACTTATCTTTTGTCCCCCAATCTAATCATGCAATGGATTTTACCTTGTTCAACGCAAAGATTTTTGACCCGGTTCAGGGATCTTTATTGGACAGTGGGAGGGACGTGGTACAACATCTGCTTGCTCCCCTACATTCTAGACTGGAGTCTATTGGAGAACTCTTAAATGAAATTAAGGCAAAAAAGAAACCTCTCCCGATACTCAACCTAGTACTTACAAGGAGCGGGGGTACATCATCATTACATTCTATATCGTCTCTCCCGACCCGGGGTCTTGCAAATCCCGTTTCCAGAAAAACCAGCAGACTGATGCTCTCCTTGTCCAGCAGCACACTCAACCATGTACAAATGATGGGGTACTTGTGACAAGGAGGGAGGGCAATTTGAACATCCCTAGGGGAGGCCAAAGTACATGTGGACCCTCCAATTCTATGCAGGGAATGCAATATTCACTCCTAGCGGGTGCTACTAATATTGCTGCCCTCTCAGATAGATGGACGACTGAAGCTACGTCCGCTGGGAAGCTGCCACAGGCTGGTTGGACTAGAGGGCTGTATAGCAGAGGAGTGGGTGTCCTAACCTAGAAGAGGTTAACTTACCCCCACTTGTTGCCCTTATGTGGTAATTATGGCAAAAGTTCCACCTTTACCTGAGGGCTCAGTTGAGTCAACTATTCAATTAAAGAATAAAGTCCTGCACTGGTGACAGCCCAAGTCTATATTACAAATCTCTGGTGCAGATCAAATCCTGCTGAAACAGAGGGTGGGTTGGATCAGTCTGCCCCAAAAATAATTTGATAAAGACTGTGTCACTCACATTTTCCTAACATTTCTGAGGTAGAAAGTTCTGGAATCTGTGTGGATCTACAAAATTCCACCTACCCTGCATTCCCCAAAGTCTTCCGAGTAAAATGGTACCTCACTTGTGTGGGTGGGTCAAGTACCCACGACAGGCAAGGGCCCAAAACCTATTGAGGCGATATCAAAACATAGGGATTAAGGGTATAGTACCAAGAATTCTAAGCGCTACATTTTTTTAAAAATACGTTTTTAGCCAATTCTGCATTGGACACCCACACAAGTGAGGTATCATTTTACTCTGGACACTAAGGAGAACGCTGAGGGGTAGGACATTTGTGCCGGAACGGTGATTCCACACAAAATATGTGGAAAATGTGTTTTTTTCAGCTAAATTTGAGGTTTGCAGGGGATTCTTGGTAGGGAAACGTTGGGGGATCCACGCAAGCCATACTTCATTGGACTCCCCAGGGTATCTAGTTTTCAGAAATGTGTGGGTTTGGTAGGTTTCCCTAGATGACGGCGAGCCCGGGGCCAAAAATTCAGGTGCCCTACCAAAACCAGATAGTTTTGTTATAGGTAATTTTGAAGTCTCCACAGTATGATTTGGGTCATTTCCTGTTGCAGACACTATGCCTACCCACACAAGTGAGGTACCATTTTTATCGGGAGACCTGGGGGAACGCTGGGTGGGAGGAAATTTGTGGCATCCCGGTGATCCTACAACATTCCCACACAGAAATGTGAGAAAAAATAGTTTTTTTCAACAAAATGTGAGGTTTGAAGGGGATTCTGGGTAGGGAAATGTTGGGGGACCCATGCCAGTCACACCTTGCTGGACTCCCCCGGATGTCTAGATTTCAGAAATGTGTGGGGTTGGAAGGTTTCCTGTAGGAGAGTAGGATCTGCCTCTTATGTTGCCCCCACTTTTTTTCTGATGCTTACACTGGTTTCTGGCTATAGTCTGGCTGGGTCCCTGCCAATCAGGGCCCCAGCCTCTCTGTTCTCCCTAAATGACATGGAGTGCACTCTAGGTGCACTAGTGATTGGATACTGTGGTGCCTTATGAGTCCCTAGTATATGGTACCTTAGGTGCCAAGGGCATAGGTACTTCACAGGCCTACCAGGGGCTGCAGCATGTATTATGCCACCCCTGGGAAGCAGACTAAATCTGACACCACAGGCCTGCTACTGCAGCCTGGGTGAGGTGGTGCTAGCACTCCTCACTGAGATATAGGTTTCCTATATCTCTCCTGCACACACATATAAACCTATCAGTCACCCCTAAGGCAGGCCCCATCAATCCTGAGGGCAGGGTGCTTGGCTTCTATGTGAGGGGGTGCCTCTGCATGAGCAGGGCCCCTCTGCAGCCCTCAGAGTCTATTCTCTGGGGCTGTTTGTGGATGCGGTTAAACCATATACTCTTAAGTGCATTATATCCTCGAGGTAAAATGCTAACTTTGGAATGGCCGCATCAAAACATGTCGTGTTTGGTGTCAAACATCTTGGAATACTACCCCCCCCCGCCAGTCCTGGCGGCGGGGGTAGCATTCCACCCTTCTAGAGGGATAGACATGTACCTACTGTGGAAACACGGTAGAATCCTAAAGAGCCCTGGCATCACAAAATGGATGCCACCAGTCACAGACACTGGGCTGCCCTCCTGCTGATGACCGAAACTCACAGTGGAGGAAACCCAACAAAAGGTATCCTGTCACAGGGAGGTGTAACCACCTCCCAGACAGGGTTTAGTGTATTGGGGCTGGGTGGGTGCACTCTTAGAGTGCTTTGAAGTCCTGCACTGGGGGAGCAGAAGGCTCCTCTGTGCATATGCCAGTTCAAACCGGCTCAGGGGCTACCTGCCCCTGCTCTGGCATGAAACTGGACAAAGGGAAGTGGGTGTAGCCACCCCCTCCCTTGACCCTCCCATAGGTAGGGTCATAGAGCTAGTCCCTCCCCTCTTTTTAGTATAAGATGGGGAACCCTTGAACTTGTAAGTTAGATATCCCTGGACGAAGCTCTGAAGAAGAATCCTAGCCCTTCGACATTCCACTACCTTTGGAAGACAGAAGAATCTCCCTTGGAGTCAAGGAGTGACTCCTCTGCTTGGCAGGCACCAAAAACTACAAACGACGGTCGCAAACTACGCCACTCCCGCCAGAGTCCGAAGTCCCTGCAGCCCAAGAAGTGGATTTCCTGACTTCTCCAAGGCCATCGTGAGTCCCCAGCGAAGCTGAGGCAAGTGGACCCCACGAGTGACGAGGAACCGCGACCCCTGGGTACCGTGCACTATTGTCGAGTGCAACCCCTTCACAAAGTTCTACGAATCTGTGCTTTGGACCACGTATGGTCCCAGCCTCCAGCAGGAATCCCTCCGAAGATCAGAGGCCTACACCATCCCGAGTGACCGTGGGCCCCTGTTGAGCAAATCCTCCTGAGGCGTCTTCGCGATCCTTTGCCAGCCGGCTCGTGGGTCCCCAGAAGACTTTTCCAAGAAACCAAAGGGCTCCCCTGGTTGTTCCAGGCCTGCCCTGACTTACCTTTGCTGGGTGAGTCCCTCAGACCTTGTTGGTCTGCGCCATTGACTTTTCTTCCTTTCCACGAGACATGCTGTTACCAAGGCTTGTTGGCTCCAATCGGTTTGCCGACACCACAGTAAGCTGCAGACATCGTGGGACACGCCGAATCCAGCTCCTGGACCTCATGGCTGAAGAGTCAAGGCACCCGTGATCAACCTGAATCCTGCGACGATGGTGGGCATCCATCTTCCTTGCCCCGAGTCACTGCCAAGTGACTTTGAACACTGTCCCCTCTGCTTTCAGGTCATCCTTCTTCCGAATCCAGGCTTGGATTCCACCGGACACTTCTTCAGTCCTCACAAGCAGCAAGTCTTCTTTGTTCGCCATTGAAAACGACGCTGAGACCCGACACCAAAGGACACCTATGCACCCAGCTTCCCTGGGTGAGGTAACTCCAGCACTACGGTGCTCCTGTGGGTGTGGGCCCTAGAACTACTTACCCTGTAAGTGACTTGCTTGTAGGTTCTCCCAAAGTATCCTAAAACTCTTTATTTCCAACCGCGACTTGCCCCATTGAAGTCAACGGCGATCCGCGCCTGTGTATCCACACTGCACACGTCCCCCGTGGGTCCTTTACTTACCTGCCTTGGGTGGTTTCGTGAGGCCCCAGCACTTCTGAAGGCCCTAGGCCTTGTCTCCCTGCAAGTCGTTGTTTCTAAGTCTCTTTTTTAGTATATGGTCTGGTACGCCCCTAGGGCCCCAGCCATATTTGTGCTTAACTTATTGTAAAACGTTGATTTGTGCATATGTCCTTGACTTCTAATCTCATAAAGAGATTAGTAGAGAGTTGTTTAGTAATAAATACATATATATTTGATATATATACCTGTGTGGTGTCTTTTCATTTGGTGATTCAGGAGATTGTGTGGTAAAACAAGCTGCTTTACATTCCTTCAAGACTTAGCCTGAAGGCTGCTCTCCACAGCTACCACTAGGATAGCTTTCTTTTAAGGTTGTCTTAAACCTATCTACCATAAGAGTCGAATTGTTCTGGTGCAAGGTGTCCACTTTAATGAGTGAACAGCATATACCAGGCCAACTTCTCACATTGGTGGGCAGCGTGTGGGATTCCAGCTTGCTATTATTTTACCAGAAAATCTCTATTTGAATTACTAACTGAAAACCACTATAGGTACTTAAGGTACATATAAAGTCAAGCTTAGTATCAATAAGTTCTACTGAACTTAGAGCTGTGTGCCAAGGGATAGCACACCCTTTCCACAGCTCAAGCTAGGATCAGTAGGCCACAAACTAGTGTAGGTAGTACAACACTGCACAACACTAGAATGTCCTTAAAAGGTGGACCCAGTGGATCCACCCAGCCTCAGTACAAGGACATGGCTTTCTCTGACTTGAGAGCCATGTGTGTTGAAAGATACCTGAAGCTAGGACAGAGTCCCTCCACACTACACCTGATAGATCTGCTGACAGCAGATGACCTTAGATTGGCTCTAGGAGCTAAGGGGTCTGAATCAGTGGGTGGGTCAATCATAGTATCTGGGTCAGATGATGAAAATCAGAATGGCCAAGACTCTGTGGTTGAAGGGCCAGGCTTCAAGGGGCCTGCAAAGGAGGAGGAGAGGCACAGGTCCCCTTCCAGGGAATCTGACCACTCTTATCACTCTGGCAGAGAATTTGTCCAGCAGAGGAGCTCATACTTTTCCTTAAGAGAAACCTCCTCTGAGAGAAGGTGCAAACTGCTCCAGTATGAGGAAGCCAAAGTGGCCCTCAGAACCAAGCAGTTGGCACTGGATAGGGAAGCCCTGGAGATCCAGAGAGCTTCTAGAAGAGAGGGGTTAGAACCCCCTGGTGGCAGCAACAGTGTCCCTAGAGGCAGAGAATAGATTCCAGACCATAGGAACCTGAGCAAGGTTGTTCCTCCCTACCAGAGTGGGGATGATATCCACAAGTGGATAACTGCTATGGAGAGGGCCTGTAGAGTACAGCAGGTCCCCCAAAAGCAGTGGGCAGCAATCTTGTGGCTCTCCTTTTCAGATAAAGGTAGAGACAAGCTCCTCACTGTTAGAGAAGAGGATGCTGATGATTATGAAGTCCTGAAGAGTGCACTGATAGATGGGTTTGGCTTAACCACTGAGCAGTACAGGTTGAAGTTCAGAGATACCCAGAAGGCACAGACCCAGGACTGGACTGACTTTGTTGATTGTGCAACCAAGGCTCTGGAGGGTTGGCTGGTTGGCAGTAGGGTTACTGATTTCAAGGGATTGTATAATCTGATGATGAGAGAACAGATCCTTAATAATTGCCAGAACCAGTTATTGCATCAGTACCTGGTGGACTCTGATCTGACCTCTCCCCAAGAATTGGGAAAGAAGGCAGACAAATGGGTCAGAACCAGGGTGAGGCAGAAAACCCAGAACCAAGGGGATGACACAAAGAAGCAGGATTCTAAGGGCTCTGAGAAAGGTGGGGATAAGGCAAAAGACCAGAAGTCTTCACAAGGGCCCCAAAAATCTGCATCTGGTGGGGAGTCACAATCCAACAAGGGAAAAGGCCAAAAGAAGCCCTGGTGCAAATTCTGTAAACAGAAAGGGCACTGGACTTCTGATTGTACCAAGTCCAAAGACCAAACCACCACCACTCCTGCCCCTAAGGCAACTGTTCCCCCTAGCTCAGCTACTGGTGGAGGTGGTACTCAGACAAAGGGTTTAGTAGGGTTGACCCTGGGTTCTGAAGTGGACTCTGACCTAGTCAGAGTACCCACTCAGGCAATGCTGATTTGTGATGGAAACATTGATATGTCCTTCCTAGTAAGCCCCAGTAATCTGGGCAAATACAAACAGCAGCCTTTAATAAATGGCAAACAGGCTTTGGCATTTAGGGACACAGGTGCTAGTGTCACCATGGTGGCAGAGGATCTAGTGGACCCTGGACAGATCATCCTGGGTGAAATGTACCAGGTGACCAATGCAAGCAATGTCCAGACCAACCATAGTCTGGCAGTTGTGAATTTCTCCTGGGGAGGGGTAACTGGCCTCAAGAAGGTTGTAGTCAGTGCAGACCTCCCTGTAGAATGTCTATTGGGCAATGATCTAGAGACTTCAGCCTGGTCTGAAGTAGAGTTATGGACTCAAGCTGAGATGTTGGGCATCCCTGCAGAGGTATTTGCTGTGACCAGGTCACAAGCAAGAATGCATGACACTGAACCAGCTCTGGATCCTGGAACAATGGACCAGATGCTTCCCAAGAGGAGGAGCAGTAGGGTTAAGGCAGTGCCTTCCCCTCTGTCTGAGATCAGAGATTCACCTCCAGAGGGAGGTGAAGCAGACCCTGAAGAAGGAACTGCCCCAGATGAACTTGAGCCTGATCAGGTTGAGTTCTTGGGGGCAGGGGGCCCTTCTAGGGAAGATCTGAGCAAGGAGCAACAGTGCTGCCCCTCTCTTGAACCCCTCAGACAGCAGGCTGCTGCTGAGGCAGCTGGGAGTGCTAGTGGGTCCCATAAAGTTTATTGGGATGAGGGACTCCTATATTCTGAGGGTAGAGACCCAGCCCCTGGAGCCACCAGGAGGTTGGTAATACCTCAGAAGTTTAGGGGGTTCCTCTTGACCCTAGCACATGATATCCCTTTAGCAGATCACTTGGGCCAAAACAAGACCTGGGACAGGCTTGTTCCATATTTTCATTGGCCACATATGTCAGCGGACACAAAGGAGTTTTGTCGCTCCTGTGTGACATGCCAAGCCAGTGGTAAGGCAGGTGGCACAACAAAGGCCCCCCTGATACCACTACCTGTGGTGGGGGTACCCTTTGAAAGGGTAGGGATTGACATTGTTGGTCCCCTTGACCCTCAAACTGCAGCTGGGCACAGGTTTATCCTGGTGGTAGTGGATCATGCCACCAGGTACCCAGAAGCAATTCCCCTGAGGACCACCACAGCCCCTGTGGTGGCAAGAGCCCTCATTGGAGTTTTCTCCAGAGTGGGTTTCCCAAAGGAGGTTATATCTGACAGAGGTACAAACTTCATGTCAGGATATCTGAAAGCAATGTGGAAGGAGTGTGGTGTAACTTACAAGTTCACCACCCCCTATCACCCACAATGCAATGGGTTGGTTGAAAGGTTCAACAAAACCCTGAACGGAATGATTAAGGGACTCCCAGAGAAGCTTAGGCGGAAATGGGACCTTCTTCTTCCTTGCCTTCTATTTGCATACAGAGAAGTTCCACAGAAGGGGGTTGGTTACAGCCCATTTGAGCTTCTGTTTGGGCACCCTGTAAGAGGTCCATTGTGTTTGGTTAAGGAGGGCTGGAAGTTACCTCTCAAACCCCCCAAACAGGATGTGATGGACTATGTACTTGGTCTCCGCTCCCGGATGGCAGAGTACATGAAAAAGGCAACCAAAAACCTGGAGGCCAGCCAAGCATTGCAAAAAGCTTGGCATGACCAAAAGGCTGTGCTGACTGTATACCAGCCAGGACAGAAAGTGTGGGTGTTGGAGCCTATGGCCCCAGCAGCCCTTCAGGACAAGTGGAGTGGCCCCCATACAATAGTTGAACAGAAGGGAGAGGTCACCTATCTGGTGAATCTTGGAACTCCCAGGAGCCCCCTGAGGGTGCTCCATGTCAACAGATTAAAGACATATGTTGACAGGGCTGACATGGGCTTGCTCATGGCAACTGATGAGGACCAGGAGGAGGAGAGTGACCCTCTCCCTGACCTGCTCTCTCAGAACCCTGATGATGGGTCAGTAGATGGTGTTGCTTTGGCAAGCAGCCTCACTGACCATCAGCAAACTGAGTGCAGACAAGTTCTGCAACAGTTTAGACATATGTTTAGCCTGACCCCTAGTCAGACTACCTGGTGCACCCATGAGGTGGACACTGGGGACATTCTGCCTGTCGAGAATAAAATCTACAGGCAACCTGACCATGTCAGGGACTGTATCAGGACTGAAGTCCAGAAAATGTTGGAGTTAGGCGTAATTGAGCCTTCAGATAGCCCTTGGGCTAGCCCAGTAGTCCTGGTACCCAAGCCTCATACCCAGGGTGGTAAGAGAGAAATGAGGTTTTGTGTAGACTACAGAGGCCTCAATGCAGTCACTAGGACTGATGCCTATCCCATACCCAGGGCAGATGAGCTGATTGATACTTTGGCCTCAGCCAAATATCTAAGCACATTTGACCTCACAGCTGGCTACAGGCAAATCAGATTAGCTGATGATGCAAAAGCCAAAACAGCATTTTCGACCCCTGGTGGGCACTACCACTTTGTGGTGATGCCCTTTGGATTGAAAAATGCACCTGCCACTTTTCAGAGGTTGGTGAATAAAGTTCTGGCAGGGATGGAAACTTATTGTTCAGCTTATCTAGATGATATTGCTGTCTTTAGTTCCTCCTGGCAGGATCACCTGGTCCACCTCAGAAATGTTTTGGAGGCTCTGCAGAAAGCAGGCCTCACTATCAAGGCCACCAAGTGCCAGATAGGGCAGAGTCAGGTTGTGTACCTGGGCCACCTTGTAGGTGGAGGCCAGGTTCAGCCTTTACAGAGCAAAATCCAAACCATAATGGAATGGGTTGCTCCAACCACCCAGACACAGGTGAGAGCCTTCTTAGGCCTGACTGGGTACTATAGGAGGTTTGTCAAGGGATATGGATCTATAGTGACCCCCTTGAATGATATGACCTCAAAGAAAATGCCAAAAAAGGTTCAGTGGACAGCTAGCTGTCAAAAGGCATTTGAAGACCTAAATCAGGCCATGTGCACTGTCCCCATCTTACAGAGTCCAGACTACACCAAAAAGTTCATTGTCCAAACAGATGCTTCTGAGCTGGGTGTGGGAGCTGTACTGTCTCAACTGAATGATGAAGGTCAAGACCAGCCAGTGGCTTTTATTAGCAGAAGGCTGACCCCTAGAGAGAAACGTTGGTCAGCTATAGAGAGGGAGGCCTTTGCTGTGGTATGGGCCCTGAAGAAGCTGAGGCCATACTTGTTTGGCACTCACTTCATAGTTCAGACTGACCACAAGCCCCTCCTATGGCTAAAGCAGATGAAAGGTGAAAACCCAAAACTTTTGAGGTGGTTCATTTCCCTACAGGGGATGGACTATACAGTGGAACACAGGCCTGGGACCCAACATGCCAATGCAGATGGACTCTCAAGGTATTTCCACTTTGAACACGAAGACTCAACTGGTCAAGGTTAGTTTAGTGTCCCTGCGTTTGGGGGGGTTGTGTAGGAGAGTAGGATCTGCCTCTTATGTTGCCCCCACTTTTTTCTGATGCTTACACTGGTTTCTGGCTATAGTCTGGCTGGGTCCCTGCCAATCAGGGCCCCAGCCTCTCTGTTCTCTCCAAATTACATGGAGTGCACTCTAGGTGCACTAGTGATTGGACACTGTGGTGCCTTATGAGTCCCTAGTATATGGTACCTTAGGTGCCAAGGGCATAGGTACTTCACAGGCCTACCAGGGGCTGCAGCATGTATTATGCCACCCCTGGGAAGCAGACTAAATCTGACACCACAGGCCTGCTACTGCAGCCTGGGTGAGGTGGTGCTAGCACTCCTCACTGAGATATAGGTTTCCTATATCTCTCCTGCACACACATATAAACCTATCAGTCACCCCTAAGGCAGGCCCTATCAATCCTGAAGGCAGGGTGCTTGGCTTCTATGTGAGGGGGTGCCTCTGCATGAGCAGGGCCCCTCTGCAGCCCTCAGAGTCTATTCTCTGGGGCTGTTTGTGGATGCGGTTAAACCATATACTCTTAAGTGCATTATATCCTCGCGGTAAAATGCTAACTTTGGAATGGCTGCATCAAAACATGTTGTGTTTGGTGTCAAACATCTTGGAATACTACCCCCCCCCGCCAGTCCTGGCGGCGGGGGTAGCATTCCACCCTTCTAGAGGGATAGACATGTACCTACTGTGGAAACACGGTAGAATCCTAAAGAGCCCTGGTATCACAAAATGGATGCCACCAGTCACAGACACTGGGCTGCCCTCCTGCTGATGACCGAAACTCACAGTGGAGGAAGCCCAACAAAAGGTATCCTGTCACAGGGAGGTGTAACCACCTCCCAGACAGGGTTTAGTGTATTGGGGCTGGGTGGGTGCACTCTTAGAGTGCTTTGAAGTCCTGCACTGGGAGAGCAGAAGGCTCCTCTGTGCATATGCCAGTTCAAACTGGCTCAGGGGCTACCTGCCCCTGCTCTGGTGCGAAACTGGGCAAAGGGAAGTGGGTGTAGCCACCCCCTCCCTTGACCCTCCCATAGGTAGGGTCATAGAGCTAGTCCCTCCCCTCTTTTTAGTATAAGATGGGGAACCCTTGAACTTGTAAGTTTGATATCCCTGGACGACGCTCTGAAGAAGAATCCTGGCCCTTCGACGTTCCACTACCTTTGGAAGACAGAAGAATCTCCCTTGGAGTCAAGGAGTGACTCCCCTGCTTGGCAGGCACCAACAACTACAAACGACGGTTGCAAACTACGCCGCTCCCGCCAGAGTCCGAAGTCCCTGCAGCCCAAGAAGTGGATTTTCTGACTTCTCTAAGGCCATCGTGAGTCCCCAGCGAAGCTGAGGCAAGTGGACCCCACGAGTGACGAGGAACCGCGACCCCTGGGTACCGTGCACTATTGTCAAGTGCAACCCCTTGACAACGTTCTACGAACCTGTGCTTTGGACCACGTGTGGTCCTAGCCTCCAGCAGGAATTTCTCTGAAGATCAGAGGCCTACACTGTCCCGATTGACCGTGGGCCCCTGTTGAGCGAATCCTCCCGAGGCGTCTTTGCGATCCTTTGCCAGCCAGCTCGTGGGTCCCCAGAAGACTTTTCCAAGAAACCAAAGGTCTCTCCTGGTTGCTCCAGGCCTGCCCTGACTTACCCTCGCTGGGTGAGTCCCTCAGACCTTGCTGGTCTGCGCCATTGACTTTTCTTCCTTTCCACGAGACTTGCTGTTACCAAGGCTTGTTGGCTCCAATCGGGTTGCCGACACCACAGTAAGCTGCAGACATCGTGGGATACGCTGAATCCAGCTCCTGGACCTCGTGGCTGAATAGTCAAGGCACCCGTGATCGACCTGAATCCTGCGACGACGGTGGACATCCATCTTCCTTGCCCCAAGTCACTGCCAAGTGACTTTGAACACTGTCCCCTCTGCTTTCAGGTCATCCTTCTTCCGAATCCTGGCTTGGATTCCACCGGACACTTCTGCAGTCCTCACAAGCAGCAAGTCTTCTTTGTTCGCCATTGAAAATGACGCTGAGACCCGACACCAAAGGACACCTATGCACCCAGCTTCCCTGGGTGAGGTAACTCCAGCACTACGGTGCTCCTGTGGGTGTGGGCCCTAGAACTACTTACCCTGTAAGTGACTTGCTTGTAGGTTCTCCCAAAGTATCCTAAAACTCTTTATTTCCAACCGCGACTTGCCCCATTGAAGTCAACGGCGATCCGCGCCTGTGTATCCACACTGCACGCGTCCCCCGTGGGTCCTTTACTTACCTGCCTGGGGTGGTTTCGTGAGGCCCCAGCACTTCTGAAGGCCCTAGGCCTTGTCTCCCTGCAAGTCGTTGTTTCTAAGTCTCTTTTTAGTATATGGTCTGGTACGCCCCTAGGGCCCCAGCCATATTTGTGCTTAACTTATTGTAAAACGTTGATTTGTGCATATGTCTTTGACTTCTAATCTCATAAAGAGATTAGTAGAGAGTTGTTTAGTAATAAATACATATATATTTGATATATATACCTGTGTGGTGTCTTTTCATTTGGTGATTCAGGAGATTGCGTGGTAAAACAAGCTGCTTTACATTCCTTCAAGACTTAGCCTGAAGGCTGCTCTCCACAGCTACCACTAGGATAGCTTTCTTAAAGGTTGTCTTAAACCTATCTACCATAAGAGTCGAATTGTTCTGGTGCAAGGTGTCCACTTTAATTAGTGAACAGCATATACCAGGCCAACTTCTCACATTTCCCTAGATGGCCACCGAGCCCTGGGCCAAAAACTCATGGGACCCACCCTTGCAAAACCAGGTTGTTTTGTGATAGGTAATTTTGATGTTGCCTCAATAGGTTTTGGGCCATTGCCTGTCACAGGTACTTGACCCACCCACGCGAGTGAGGTACCATTTTTATTGGGAGACCCAGGGGGAATGCTGGGTGGTAGGAAATTTGTGGATCCATGCAGATTCCAGAACTTTCCACCACAGAAATTTGAGAAAAAAGTGATTTTTTTCAGCTAAATTTGAGGTTTGCCTGGGATTCTGGGTAGGAAAATGTTGGGGGACCCACGCAAGCCATACCTCGCTGGACTCCCCCAGGTGTCTAGTTTTCAGAAATGTGTGGGTTTAGTAGGTTTCCCAATATGGCCGCCGAGCCCGGGGCCAAAAACCCTGGTGACCCCCCTTGCAAAACCAGGTTGTTTTGTGATAGGTCATTTTGATGTCTCCTCAATACGTTTTGGGCCCTTGCCTGTAGTGGGTACTTGACCCACACACACAAGTGAGGTACCATTTTTCTCGGAAGACTTTGGGGAATGCGGGGTGGGTGGAATTTTGTGGATCCACACAGATTCCAGAACTTTCCACCACAGAAATGTGAGGAAAATGTGTTTTTTTTTTTTTACAAATTTTGAGGTGTGCAAGGGATTCTGGGTAACAGAACATGGTGAGAGCCAGACAAGTCACCCCATCCTGGATTTCCCTGGGTGTCTAGTTTTCAGAAATATATAGGTTTGCTAGGTTTCCCTAGGTGCCGGCAGAGCTAGGGTTCAAAATCTACAGCTAGGCACTTTGCAAAAAAAGGGTCAGTTTTCACTGTAAAAATAAAGTGTGTCCACGTTGTATTTTGAGCCATTTCCTGTCGCGGGCACTAGACCTACCCACACAAGTGAGGTACCATTTTTATCGGGAGACTTAGGGTAACACAGAATTGTAGAGCAACTGTTATTACCTATTGACTTTCGATGCATTTCTGCCTTCCAAATGAAACACAATGTGTAAAAAAGAAGTCACTTTGAAAAATGTCCTATAATTCTCATGCTAGTATGGGTACTCACAATTTCGGAAATGTGCAAATATCTACTGTTTCTAAACTCTATTTTGTTCCAATTTCAGAAATACATAGGTGTCTTTCATACCGATTTTTCCATGTATATATTTTCCCAAATTAATTGCGATATGCCCAGTACATAATAAAAAACCATTGCAAGACGCTGCTCAGTTCTTGGTGAACCTACAAGTCCTATATATCCCCGCAACCATAAAGGTCCAGCGGATGTAAGGGTCATAATTAGAAGAAGTTACAGGTGAAAACGTTGGCACAAATGGCTGTTTTTTTCAACTAATTTTCAATTTTTCCTATATTCAACTGTTAGTTTCTATAAAGAAACCTTGAAGGATCTACACAAATGACCCCTTGCTAAATTTAGAATTTTGTCTAATTTTTTAAAATGTATAGCTTTCCAGGATCCATTATTGATTTCATACCCATTTCTACCATTAACTGGAAGAAGGTTGAAAGCACAAAAAATAGCAAAAATAGGCTATGTCCCAGTAAAATGCCAAAACTGTGTAAAAAATGTTGGTGTTCTGACAAAAGTGTGTCAGTCCCTAATATCTGGGAAAATGGTGATTTCATCCCCACAAACCCTTTGTTAATCCCATTTGCAGGGAAAAAACCAGACGCTTTCATTTGCAGCACTTTTTTCCCATTTTTCCCAAAACAAACTTCAGCTGTATTTTGGCTAATTTCTGGGTCCCCTCCAGGGGAATCCACAAACCCTGGGTACCTTTAGAATCCCCATAATGTTGGAAGAAAAGGACGGAAATTTGGTGTGGATACCTTATGTGGTCAAAAAGTTACAGGGGCCTAAGCGCGAACTACCCCAAATAGCCAAAAAAAGGCTTAGCACAGGGGGGGAAAGGTCTAGCAGCGAAGGGGTTAAACATGAAAGAATGTAAAGATAACTTGGGTGCGGGATGAACATAATATTGTATTGATACAAAATCCCAGGTTTGATGTTGAGTGACTGGTCCAGAGAGTCTGATAAATATAATGATTTGTCTGTTTCTAATACACATATATTCTGTGCGGAAGGCATAAAAAAGAAAGTACCCTTAACAAGTAATTCTAGGCCTTTTGGAGGTCAGAATGAGTTGTCTCTCGTATATGGCATTGTGAGGAGAAGCAAAAAGGTGTGTAATGGTGGCCAGGAATCGATATGTCTCTTGAAAGAGTAGTCAAGGAATGTTCTAGATGTACCAGCCGAATATAACTTTAAAAACGTTCAGTCCTCCTATGAATCCTTGGGAGATCAGATTTATCAATTGCGTGTTCTCTACGAAAGGCTTACTTGTCACTTTGATTAATCAAAACAGTTTCAATGCACATAACTACTTTAAATTAAACTACTTATTTTTTACCTTTTGAAGTAATCTTGGATGGTCAGTTGATGGCCAGCATTGTTAATATTTCTATTTCTATTCAAGGAATTTAGGTCTAATATCAGGAAGACACACGATAAGGCCATAGTGTATTATAATAAAAACATGGTGTTAAATCTGTGAAAAGTGTAATGTAGGTGTGGGGGTGTTTGATGATAGTGAAGAATATATTTCAGCTGACGAGGATCAATGTGATGGTTTGGAACAGAGCGCCTGATTACGAAGGCAGTAAGACTGCCACCGTCAGGCTGTCGGTGGCGGTCCCACCGCCATCTGACCCAGCAGGGCCACCTGCCGCATTACGATGGTGGGAGAATGTAGGGATGGCAGAGAGACCAACCGTCACGCAGACCGTCGGAGGGACTGCAATCCCTACAACAGTGGCGATGCCTAATCAGGCACTGCAGTAGGGATTACAATGTCCCTTTCCGACAGCCGCTTCATGGCGGTTAACACGCTATGAAAAGGCAGGTGGAATGGGACTTTGAGGGTCTCTATCAGACCCCCTTTCTCCCCAGACCTCCAGTATGGGATCTGGGGGGCACCTATGTGCCCCCCTAAACATTCCTGCACCATGTGCATTGTGCCTGCCACACGGTGCAGGGATGTTCACAAACATGCCTCTTAGCAGTGAGGCTTGTGCTGCAGCCCTTTTTCGGGCCGCAGCACAAACCTCAATGGTGAGAGGCATGTTTCTGACCGCCTCCACTGCGATCAGATCATAATTTCCCTGGCAGGACCTCCCACTCTGTCGGCAGGACGAGCGTCCTATCACCATCCTGTTGCTCGTTCCCGTCCAACAGGATGGTGGTCAGAAGTTCGTCCGATCGCCATCATAAACAGGCCCAGAGTGTGAGAGTGGTTGTAAATTTATGGAAAGTTTAGAGTATTTCATTGCTATGCTAATGGTGTTTGTAAGGCTAGCAACAGAGTTAGGAAACGGACTAAATGGCCACAGGACTATATGTGTGAAGATTATATGAGTGAGTAAATTTTGAATGAATTTTTGTAAATTAATTATTTGTACATTTTACACTTCATTAGTTGTGTTGGTGAGTTTATTAGTTTTATCTTTTTTTATTTGTTAAGGGGAAGATGGCTTGTGTGTGTCATTCCTACTCTGCATTAAATTGGTTGCACTATTGTCACACTTTAGTCCAGGTGCTGGTCCACGCGCTATTTACAGTGATGTTCTAGAACTTAAAGTAGTAGAGGGAATAATCATTTTCTGCTCGGCTTTTGTGGCAGAAGAAGCCCCTGCATTTGTTCAGGTTGTATCTTTGATCTTACCTTCTTGTCATGGATTAATTCACAACAGTCTTCACTAATCGTAGACTAGTTTCACCTTTTTAAACGAAAAAGTGCCGTAAACCTGCGAAGAAAAGTAGAATTGCAGCTCCCACTCGATCCCTTGGGACTGAGAGCTGCTAGGTGCAAACATGCTATAAAAAGAGCAAGGTGGAGAGGCCTGAGAGAAAATGGACAATATGCCTAGCAACACTTGGGAAACCTCTCTTCTGTGACCAAACTGTGCAAAAGAAGACTCTGTGGACAAAGGAAAATAGTGCTGCTACAAAGGAATACTAGAAACCAGTGGTAAGTAGACACCTTGCGGGAGGTCTGAAGTGTAGCTGTGGGGAGCCCTCCTGAAACGTGAAATCATGGCCCAACGCAGATGGAATGGGTCCTAGATATCAGGACATTTTCCATCAAAATAGTTTTTGAAAGGACCATTGGCAACTATGTTTCACAGCTTAGTTAATTTCTAAAATCATCTTTTTTAAAGGCATTATTTTTTTTTATTATAAGCTACTTATTGCACTGCTTTCTTGCATTGTCAGAATGACTGCCTGCTGCCAACTAGTGGAGGTTTTGAGAAAAGAACTGGCCATGACCTGAAAAGAGCAGTTTTGATCAAAAGTAACCGGAGTTATTTTTCTTCTAAGATTTGATCACCACATAAGAATCCTTTACTTTTCTTAAATTTTCTCAATAAATTCTATTCATTTTAACTAACATTGACACCCTCATTTTTTTAACTGCTTTGTTTGTTGCAGAAAATGTACCACATATGTTTTTCTGAGGAAAGCCTGGCTGCTTGAGCTAGCTGCCAGAGGCGAACTAAATATTCCTAACCAAAATCAGATTACTTTTTACGAGTCAGATGGTTTTGACTTGGTAGGTACTCAGTCGCAGCTCGTAATAAGGCTATGGCAATTCTGCCCCAGTTTACTAAGCTGGTCACCTACAGCTACAATCCAATTTATTAAAAACAATACTGAAAGGATAATAGCTTGATTCAAGTAGAAGTCAGTCACAGTCTTTAGAAGACATTGAGGATGCTTTCTGATGACCCAATTTGAACCCTCACAGCCAGCTGCATAATGACATTCATTTACTTTATATTCATTCAACTCTATAGTAGCTATTAAGGTGTATCAATAAGCACTATATCATTATTACCTATCAATTAAAAAACGTATTATGGGCTACCATGTGGTTTCATTCTTGATAATGTATCAGCAGAATAGGTGACCTACCTGCAAAGTGATCTGGACTTCTGACGAGTGCTTCCCTGGTGCTCGTGAATTCATTCCGGAGTAGATGGGTTTTGTGGACTTGCCCAGCAAGCTTTCCAGAGCTTGCGCAATATGTTGGAGTTTGACTCCATCTAGATTATTTTTCCGAGGAGAAACTGTTGTCCCTTCTTTCAGGATTTTCCCCAATTTCTGAACAAAGGGGGTGAATGGCTCCATATTATTATAAAGGAAGGTCAGATTTTCCTGTGTCGCATAATCCCGCAGGCTGACACCATGATCCAGGAAAAGCTGCACGAAATTCGGCTTATTTTCAATCAGAGCAACATTGAGCACTGGGTACAAGTCTTCAGGCTGAAAAGATGAAATAGACAGTTGATTAATCATTGGGGTGGCACTGGTGTTTGCATTTAGTTATATATATTTATTTATTTAGAAAAATATCTGTTATGTTACACTTAAAACAGTGTGTAGGCATGAATAACATCACTCAAGAGTCAAGATTATTTGATCTTTATTGTAGGACAGCCAATGTGCATATTCATTATCTGTAGATTGAAGGGAACACTCAATTCATTGTGAAAGCCTGTTCTCCTATCTGAAAAGATGGCCAAGCGCAGCAACCATAATGCAGAGAGAGGTAATACAGGTGGTTACAAATCAAGACTTCAAATGTTTGGAAAAGATATTAGTAAAATGCAAAAGCTATACAAAACAGGCAGAGACCAGCCTACCTACAGATTCAAGGTCTATCAAGAAAGGAATCAGGAGGGAGAGCGGACACTGCAATATCAGATGCAATGTAACATCTCTTGGGCCAGGGCTTCTTCTAGGACCGGTTCACTGACAGAATATCGACAATGAAAATATCGATGTAAAAATTATCAAGTCAAAAATATAGGTTACAAAAATATCGACTTTCTATACTTGATCAGGTAATTACAAAAATATCGGGAAAAATATTGTTTACAAAAATATAGTTGTATTAAATATTGATTTTTTTGAAATATATATAATTTAAAATGTCAAAATAAAAATAAATTAAATACTAACAACTTATAAAAAAATAAAATATATTTAAATGTATATTTTAACAAATATAACAAATAAACATACTTTTTAAAATGTAAACATATATATAAACATAAACACACATATAACAATAATAATATAATTTAATAAATCATAAATTATATAAGATTATCAAATATACATGTATACATATTTAAATGTACCAAAAATATAAAATATTAAAAAAGGAAACAAATTTAATTTCAAATTGAATTGAAACCGCACCAATTCTTTACAATGTAATTAAAAATACATTACAAATAAAAAATATAATTTATAAATATTATCATTATAATAAATCACACATAATTATATAAATTACAACAATCTAAAATAAATGATTACATATTAAAATAAATACATATAAATGTCCCACTACATTGAAAAAAACATTTGTATACTAAATAAATATAAAAATAAATGTTCCCACCTAACACAACACAACAGTAACAAAAATGTTTACATCACGCAAAAAATTGTACTACTCTAACTACAATAAATATAAAATTACATAAAATATAACATTGCAAAATACTACAATTTATTATACCCACTCTAATTAACACAACATTACACATTATAATTAACAAAAATCAAAAATTTATTTTCCCACTGCAGTCAGTGCAACAGTAGGGAAAGTGTTCGATTGTGGATGGGTAACATTTACTTTTATTACTCCAGTCAGTGGAAAAGTAGAGAAAGTGTTGGATTGTGGAGGGGTAAATGGTACTATTCCCACTAGAGTCAAAGCAACAGTAGGGAAAGTGCTGAATTGCAGAGGGGTAAAATGTACTAATCCCACTCCAGTCAGTGCAACATTAAAAATAAATAAATATCTTAAACAAAATGAAAATAATTTACAAACGGTAAATAGATTAATTTTTTTAAATGTTGAATATAAAATAGAAATATATTTAATATTACAATTAACATAATTATTGAGCAATTAAACAAAGATTATTTATGAAAATCTAAATTATATAAGTTTATTAAAATTAACTTCCTATCCTTTACCCGTATATACCACAGAACTCCCACCTAAAATTAAACTAAAAAAATATTATTAATACAATTAAATTAATTAATATACAATTAAATAACTATTAGTATTTCACAAGTAATTAACAAATAAAATAAAATTGTTTGCTCCTCACCTTTCCCTGTATAATTCCCACAACCCAAACCTTAAAAACATTTAATTGAACAGTTAACAAAATGAATTATCAATTAAATAATATTAATTAACAAATAATTATTACAAAATAAATTGTTTCCCACCCTTTACCCCATAAGCCCCACAACCCACACCTAAAAAAATTAATTTCACAATTAACATAATTAATTAATTATTAATTAACAACTAATTATTAATAAATTAAAAATAAATTACTTCCTACCCTTTACCCTTATAACCCTACAACCTGCACCTAAAAAATTAAATAATTACACAATTAACATAATTAATTATCAATTAATGAAATAATATTAATTTACAACTAATTATTAAAAATAATTTACTTGCCACACTTTACCCCTATAAATGCCACAACCCGCAAAAAATGTACATACAAAAATTAATAACACAATTAACAAAATTAAATATCAATTAAATAAATAATATTAATTAAATAATAATCATTAATTTATTATAATTAATGGCCTCATTATGACGTCAGTGGGTAAGCATTCTGACTGAATTGGTCTCGGAAACGTTTCCGACCGAATGGGATTCGGGGAGTCCGACCGATCGATTACTATGGTTCCGAACATCGTTCGGTCGGACTCCCATTGACTTCAATGGGAGTCTGTGTTCCGAACGAATACACAGGCTCCCATTGAAGAAAGGGGTGGGTGGGGAAAATCATGCACCCTGTGGTGGGCACCCCATGGTGCTTGCCACAGTGTGATTGTTATTATTGAGGGGTCCATGGGTACCCAGACGGGCCCCATTCGGAAGGGTCGGGTAAAGGGGGGGCCTGCAATGGACCCTCAAAATCGGATTCTGACATGTCAGAACAACCAATTCGGAAAGGCTGTCCGAATCCGACATCATAATAAGTCGGTGAGAAACGCAGTCCATAGACCAGTACGAGTCGGCTACGAATGACTTGGTTCCTCCAAATGCTGTTCGGAACCGAGTCAGAAAGTCCGAACGCTTTCCGACTATCGTAATCGATCGGTCACAAAGCTTTCCGAATCGGTCAGAAAGACTGGTTCTGAATCGGATTTGGATGACCCGAATGCCATTTGGAGCCTTTCCGACTGACATTGAAATCAGCCCCATAATTACTTCCCACCCTATACCCCTATAAACCCACAGCCCTCTACAGAACTAAAAAAACTAAATTTAATTATATAAAATTTCATAACTACATAAAATGTAACAAATATAGTAAGAAACTTAAACAATAATTAAACAAAGATATAATGTCATATACATTTAAAACGTATACTAAAAAACTTAACAATAATTAAAAAATGATATTTTAAACAACTATGGGGCCCATTACGATGGCGGGCGGAAGCACAACCGCCGTGCTGGCGGATGCAAAAACCACCAGTTACCGCCGGCACGCAGCAGTCCACACGCCCGCCCAATTACGATGCGAAAAGCAGGCCAAACACCGCCGGCAAGCCAGCAACACCGTCCGCCATCAAAGTGCGCCCGCACACGTAGCGGCGCAGCCCAACTGACACACACCGTCCGACGAAACACGTCCCGCCCGGCGCATAAATTACGATGCCGCAAACAAACGGCTCCCACGGCAAAGAGACACCGCACGTGAAAGAGAGGCGGAAACACGGACGCCGAGCACGGACAACGAAGAAGCGGCACCCCGGGCATGAATCCAGCACTGCAGGCCCTTCCCATGCTTCTGCTGATGCACCACCAAGGACGCAACGTACCGCGGAGACGCAGGTAGGCACACACACAACAAGTGCACGCAAACAGCGCACACAGTGCAAGGGCGGAAAAAGCGGACAACCCCCCACCAGCGCGTGCACACTACACATCCACCATTGCATCCACATATGACACACAGGCCAAATCCTAACATCGCAGAACACATGTGTACACACCACCTGGGACTAGGAACCAACCACCCCGTCACGGCCCCAAAGTGGCGATGACGCCGCCACACATGCGCACAACGCAGAGGCCAACCGCAGCGCCATGCATGCGTCGCACACAGACACAGGGACACAACCAAGAAGCACACACACCAGCCCCACCCCGAACGCACATGACACGTGACAGGCCGGCCACAGACATGTCCCCAACGCCCAATTCACGGACAACACCCAACGCCACACAACCGACGCACACATGTCAGTGAAGTCACGCAACAGCAGGACACACCCCAGTGTAACAAACATGGCGAAGCACACAGCGGCGGCAACACCAACTAGGAGAAGCAGGGCCCCTTCGGGAAGAGGAATGCCAGTACCACACTGAAAAACCCATACCACCCTGCACATATGAACAAGACACATGAAACGGAACACCAAAGAGCCCGGGGACCGACAACAGGTGGCCCAAGAATTACATCCACACACAAGGCCCAACGCAGAGCGGAAAGGCAGCCTGCCGCCCACACAAGGGAGAGCAGACAGCACTGAATGACCTTCCATTCCAACACCGAAACCACAGCCCTATGACAGAAGCCGGTGAATACAGCCATTGTCCAAGAATAGACCAACACAGGCATGCCGAGGAGACCGACCACAGGGCAGATAGCGCATATCACAGAAGCACACAACGGACGGGGAAGAAAGAAGAAAACACTCCCCCATGTCGGCCACATGCAAGTTAATTGGAAGGAGTCACACAGCACTGACCTTGAACTGTCTGAGAAGCATGTGGGAAGAGGGCCCGTGTCCTCCAAACAAGCCAACAGAACACAAGTCCTGTCTCCCCACGACTACACAGAGCTCACAGCAACCCCGGAGCGTGCACATTGCAGACTGCACACACAGCCGGAGCACGCCACCTCTACGAACCGCTGCGAAATGGCAACCGCAACACACCTACCCAACTACGCCGAACAGCTCAAGCTGTACCAAACCAACACGATACATACATTGGGATGCGATCTCCTGTCCCTGCTGAACGTAAGTTACCGACTGACTTACCGCATCACATTGTTCAGCTGCGTCATGCCCGTCTTCTACTGTCGGAGGTGTCCCTACCAGCATCCCGTCGAGATATGCCTCTCCAACCCGGCATGTCTGAAGGCGGACCTGCTACCACTACTCCTCCCTCTGGACGCACACGACAGGGCCTGCTCTGCCTATGGGGGCATGGCGTATGTGGCCAACATCGCACGCGCACTGAAATGGAACCACTGTGCCTCCACACGACGGATCATCGAGAACAGCTACATCGAATGTCACCCAGCATGCCCCATCATGGTCCTCCAAGGGACAACCTACGAACAACACCTTGACAGCCACCATCCGCTTCATTGGCTGGCAAACATGTACACCACCAATGACATGGAAGCCCTGCTGGACGGCATCGCATACCTGACAACCTGTAAATACGTCGGACCACAACGCAGGTTCCCCGAGTGACCTATGAAGTCCAACCCCGCACCCATGCTCAGCTTCCGCACGGACTGGCCAGTCACCACCACAACAGCCATACCAAACGACCGGCAACTGTAACCACACCATCAACGACATCGCCATGACATCGGATATGACCGGGACATGCACACTGTTCCCCATCACATCCAGGAACACCGCATGCATCGTGGGAGGCAGTGGCATGGGCTCTGTGCATCGCACCCACATGGACGGAACTGCACGAACAACCAGGACACGACATGGATCCAGCGCACATGGACACACACACCGCTCAGTGGACATGAATAGGTCGCCTGGAGTCTGTGGGTGCTGCACCCCTCCCACCCCCGCCCCGGGAATCCCATACCAGGACCTTTGCATGGACGACAAGTGCATACAACAACAACACGACCCCAGTGACTGTGACATGTCCAGTAACCACCACAGTGCAACAACAAGTGGCACGCCGCTGCATGCACGCAAGCACATGCCCTGATGTCATCTCACATGCACGCGTGCATGAGGAACAACCGCAGCAAACCTGTCACATGGAACTGAGATGGACTGTGCCCATGATGCCGAGCGGTCTGGTAGGCTACATGTATACCGTCTGTGTCAAAGTCCGCAGCTCCGCAGCTATACGTAAATGTACATTAGCACAGCCTTGGCCAAGCAGATGTAACCCCACACCCTATCCCATTTGTAATCATGCTCAGTATATCCTCAACATGTATTCCGCTGCCAGTAGTCTCCACTATACTGCATCACAGAGGACAGAAGACTCAATATAATGTTTGAAACCAAAACTGTCTCCGCTGACTCATTTCACAAGTACGAATGAGAGAGGATGAGAGTATGTGAAGTACACGGCAGTCGTGACATGACCATGTAGTCCACTGGTATTGGATGTCAACGCAAATGAGTAGCACTACTGTGGAAGACACACATGTGTCGTGTGAAGTCGTATGGACGCAGTGCTCAGGTGGGTGGGTGCGACGGGTAGATGCGCACATGCCAAGTTGGAGCACGCCGTGTTGGGAGGGCTCATGAACAGTACACCACCGCTTCCCTGGGCATTGTGAGAGGACACCTGTCGGGGGGAGTGAACACGTGTGTGCACAGCAGCCGGGCACACGTACAAGGCGGTACCAGGCGCACCTCAGCCCACCCTCTGTGGACAAGCTGGATCCTGTTGTGCGCCCGCCATGCCCCTTGACAAGGCACACACAGCCCCAGTCGACCAGGTGTAACCCCAACATAGTCAATCCGCACAGGCGATACAGGGCACGGGATGGCAGTGGAGCATGGTGTGTGAGAGGTCTCCTCGCGCTCCTCCTGGTCATATCACGCAGGCAATAGAACCTCAACGTCTAGCATGGCACAAGTCAAATGGAAGTGTAGGGGGACGCACCACAGCACGAGCAGCACTGACGTCACGGGAGGTGGCTCGCACCATCCCATCCATTGCCCATCATACCAACCACGCCACATGCCATTGCGACTAAGTGCAAGCGCGTGCGCCACCACCCCCGAGCCCTCCCCAGAGAGGCCAAAGAGTGAATGTGTGGGCCATCAGCCACAGACGGACGCGGCATGGCCGCAAGGGCAGCCACAGCCACTGGGTGTCGCAGGTGGCGGATCCGGAAGGCGAAGACTGTGATGCATAGTCCATGCAGGCCGGGTCTCCATTTGGGGCACCACGCAGGTGGACGGCGTCCCGCCACACATCATACCCTGAGACAGCCCACTCGTGCAACTGGACCCACACATACACTCCTTGCCCTCTCTGGTGCGAGCTTGGGGCTGCCTGTGCAAGCGCTAGCCTCGCAGGTGAGCATGCATATTGGGGGGCGAGGGGAGGACATGAGGGCTGGGGCGAAGATGACTGTATCACTGTCAGTTAGTACAAGGGATGACCCAGATGTGGAAAGGAAGAGACGTGTCCCGTGTGTACTGCAACTAGTCGCCAATCCAACTACCCCCCATGTCCGGAATGTAAGCCCGCACCTAGGCCCGCCCATCCGCCACATCGAACATACCACCAGCACGACAACCTTCCCATTCGAAACACTGACTGGGGGTGGCGACCAGTGAACAATCATGTGTAGCCTACCCACGCGTACATGTGGGCCCTCCATGATCCATGTCACCTGCGGCAAAGACATGACATGCGCAATGAGGGAAGTGAGGAGAGCTGTCCGCCCCACGCGCAGAAGGTGCATCAGCACCACAGACCCAGCAGCGAGTCCAGCAGGGGTCACATGTGCAGGGGCAGCTGTGCCTGGTGTGAAGGCACATGCATATAGACAGCACATCGACCAATGTGTAGTCTGCCCACATCCACAGTCCATCATCATGCGGACATAGGAATTGAACACAGGGCAACACATCTTAGTTGGTGCACCCACCGTGACCAACAATGCGCAATCATCGACGTACCCACCCTGTGCATGGCCCCCACCCAACGGAGGCACATCCAGTGCCACCATCCCACACACACAAGCCTTCCACGGAACATGCTGTGTCCAATGGTCAGTACAGAGTCAGCGCCCATCTGGTGGATCCTGAACAGGAGACACATGCACACACATGCCAGCTCCCACTATGTACGTCTGCCACCTGGCACGTGCAATGTAACCTCTCACCTGTGACTGCAAGCACACAGCCGTCTTGGCATGGGGCTGTCAATGTGGACACCAGTCAATGTTTCGGGAGCTGTGATCCGTACAGTGCTGTACATAGGGTGCAGTGCTGACACCTACTACTGTCTCATATCCCCTCGTGCCACAGGTCCCACTTGTATTGGCCGCTCAGCCCGTGCCCACATCGTCGTCGTCGTGTGCCATACTCATCCAGCCTCGGAAGCAGTTCCATGCTCAGCAGACACTCATGTTGCCGTGGCGTTGCCGCTTGACGAATATGCAGTCAGTCCCCATCAGCACGCCCCGCAAGTCATTGGGGCCTAGATCACCATGTGCATGCACATGGCAGTGGTATGTCTCACTTGCCATTGCCATTGTTGGGAGACCTGTGTAAGTGTATTGTGGCCGTGCCGTCCCAGCTTGACAGCTGGGCTGTGGCTCATGTGCTTGCTCAGTCATGTCAGTGATGTGTATGCGAAATTGCTATGTGCCGTGTTGCTTTGACATGTGTCCTCTGCCATTTAACCCAGGCGGAGACCGAACATTGACCGCCCATACCAATTGCTGGCGGACATGGACGATACAGAGGTAATCAGGAAGTTTTGGCTGGACAGGCCAACTCTGCATCGACTGTGTGCCATGTTAGAGCCCCATCTCCGTCCCCGCAGGGTGTATCCGACTGCTGTCACCCCCACGGCTAAGGTG
Organism: Calotriton arnoldi; assembly: GCA_963921515.1. NCBI lineage: Eukaryota > Metazoa > Chordata > Amphibia > Caudata > Salamandridae > Calotriton > Calotriton arnoldi. Next base: position 852,921 of record CAWUFW010006159.1, read on the forward strand.
ATGGCCGCCATGCATTTCTTCGCCACTGGGTCATTCCAGCACACAGTGGGCAGTGGAGGAGGGATGTCCCAGCCCATGTTCAGCAAGGTGCTGAGGGATGTACTGGCAGCCATGATGCTGTACCGGAACAGGTACATCCGCTTCCCCAGGGCTCGTGAATTGGCGGCAGTGAAGGGTGCATTCTATGCCCTTGGCAGAATCCCACACGTCGTGGGAGCCATTGACTGCACTCATGTTGGCCTTGTTCCACCACAGGCCACTGAGCACCTGTACCGCAACAGGAAGCACACGCACTCCCTGAATGTGCAAGTGGTGTGCCTTGCGGACATGGTGATCACCCACGTGTGTGCCAAGTTTCCAGGCTCGGCCCATGACGCACACATAATGCGCAACAGCATCTTGCCACGACTGATGGCCAATCTGCAACAGGATCGTGCCTGTATTGTCGGTGAGTATGGGGAGTGGTGTAGCGTGCTGGTTGTGCGATGCTGTCCCCTGTCCAGTTGGAATAGCTACGGTTCTCTGTGTCCCTCACACCCAGGTGACTCTGCGTACCCGAATGGGGCATGGCTGCTCAGTCCATTGAGGAATCCTCGCACCCCAGCAGACGATCGATACAATGAGGCACATGGGAGGACCAGACGTGTGGTCGAGCGTACCTTTGGCCTCCTCAAGTCCAGGTTCAGGTGCCTGGACCGCACCGGGAGTGCACTGGCGTACTCCCCACAGAAGGTGTGCCAGATAGTGGTGGCGTGCTGCATGCTGCACAATCTGGCCATTCGGAAGCAGATCCCCCTCATTGTGGATGACGGAGATCAACCAGGGCCCCAGCCCGCAGACCAGGACAGCTCGAGTGAGGTGGACAGCGGAGAGGAGGAAGCTGGGAATGTGCGCCAGCAGCTCATCGCCCGCTACTTCACTTGACGGTGAGTGTCCATGTACGACGGATGATGTGTCTGTATCTGTGCAGGTGTGTGTGTGCTGTGTCAGGGTGGCCGTATGTTCACTGCGTGCTGTGTGTCAACGCTCCATGGCCAGGGTAGTATGCCACTGTTGGTGACTGTGGCATTGTGCCCTATTGCTCTGTGCGATGTGTGTACATTGCTTGTAGTTGTTGACATGTACTGTGTGATGGGTGTGTGACACACTCATTGAATGTGCTCCTGTTCTGTCTCCCACCCCTAGGTCCCTACAGGCCCTCCGGATTCCATTGCCATGCCACGCATCAGGTGCCCTTCCTCCCAAGGTGGCCGTTGTATTCCGTACAAATAAAACACAGGGCACAAACAGCAGTTAGTGAAAAAGGTGCATTTATTACAAACTGTGACATGTGATTGTGTGTAAGGTGATGACAAAAGTGGTGCGTGCAGTGACAATGAGCTGTCGGTCATGGCTGCGTGATGATCAGGGTGTACCCACTGGTTCTATGTCCATAGTCCAACACACACATGCCATCCAGATGGCTGTGTGGAGTGGGATCGTAGAGCAAGTCAATGCAGTGGCTGGTCAAGGAAGGCTGGCGGAAGGCTGGCTGGCTGCCTCACTTGCGACTGGAGCGTGCGAAGTCCTCCCGGGAGATCTGTTTCCTCTTCGGACGGCCCCTTCCACGTTTGGGAGGGGGGTGTGTGGTGGCGACCTGCTGGTGGTGGGTGAGGTGTGCTCACTGGCTGTGGACGCAGGGGAAGTGGACACTGCTGGCCGACCCTGCGCCCTAGCAGGTGGTGGCGGAGGTGGTGTTGCTGGCCTTGCCTGTGACCCCACCGCCACCACCAGCTGGCCCATGAGGTCCACGAGTTGGTCCATACGGGACACGAATTGGCCCATATGGGCGTCCATGGACCTCAGCACCCCCAGCACCTCCCGCGTGTCAGTAGCAGACCTGGCCCATTGTCCTTGGGCCTCTTCATAGGCCCCAAGGACTCTGGCCATTTGAGGCAGGGCATGGCTCCCAGGGGAGGCTGGCGTTTCCCTGACCCTGCTCCTCCTACCAGTCCTGCTGCCACCGGCCTGCCCACTAGCCACATTGCTCACCACGGTCCTCGCTGTGGCTCCCAGGGTGGATCCAGTCGGCCGGGCCACCACCTGCGCTGGGGCTGGTGCCAGCGAAGACGTGGTGGTGGTGGAGGCGGTGGTGGTCGGTGCGGCGATGGTGGCGGTTGCGGCAGTGGTAGTGGCCGCAATGACCGTGGGTGTGGCCGCAACGACAGTGGCAGCAGGGGACTGGGACTGTTCAGTATCCCTGGATGATGGGTTGGTGGGTAGGAGGGGTCCTGGGGAGCGGCTGGGCCCTGCCACGCCAGATGGGCCAGCTTGGTGGTCCGTGTCCGAAGAGGTGGACAGATCCTCCAGATCCGTGTGTCCTCGTTGGGGGCTTGTAGGCTGGCTGTGCTGGCTGCTGTCTCCATCCCCAGCGTCCAGCAGTTCGTCACCTGTGGAGAGAATGAGATTTGTTATTGTGTTGCACCTGGCGAAGTATGTATTAGTCGTCTGACATTGGCAGTTCGTGCAATCTCGTACATGGGTTTCCCGGAGGCGAGTGTGTGGTTGTGGCATCTGTAGTTGTGTGTGCTAGGCAATGGGACTGTGTGCTGTGCACATGTGGCATGGGACGGATTGGCCATGCCGATGGGTGTGTTGCTTTGCCCCTACTCATTGTGACTCTGGTGTATGCGGGCTCCTGGCCCATCCTGGGTCTGGTTTGTACTTTGCTTTTGGAGTTCAAATGGAACGCTTAGGAACGCATATGGCAACATGGGGGCCATGCCCCAGATTCGCATTTGGGAGGGGATATGCTTTTGGGGTTCAAATGGAACGCTTAGGAACGCATATGGCAACATGGGGGCCATGCCCCAGATTCGCATTTGGGATGGAATATGCTTTTGGGGTTCAAATGGAACGCTTAGGAACGCATATGGCAACATGGGGGCCATGCCCCAGATTCGCATTTGGGAGGGGATATGCTTTTGGGGTTCAAATGGAACGCTTAGGAACGCATATGGCAACATGGGGGCCATGCCCCAGATTCGCATTTGGGATGGAATATGCTTTTGGGGTTCAAATGGAACGCTTAGGAACGCATATGGCAACATGGGGGCCATGCCCCAGATTCGCATTTGGGAGGGGATATGCTTTTGGGGTACATGCTGTGAGCCATGGGTGCCGAACGTGACATGTGTTGTGGCAGCATGACAGTGCATGGTCTGAGGTGTGTGCATGCCTGACATGCCCTGCATATTTGCTGTCTGTTGTGGTTACTGGACATGGCATTGGACGCATCGTTATGAGTGAGTGATAGTTGTGTGCCAGCCAACGTATTGCAGTTGTCCCATCTCCTTGGTGTGCGTGCTGCCCAGTGCCATGTGCATCACTGCAGTGCTCGGGGGTGTGGCCCATGTTGTGTGCTGTTGCTCACAGTGTGTCGTGCGCTTAATTGACTTCTGGCACATGGTTGGTCATGGGCATGTGTCTTAGCGTGACTGCTGTATGTGTGGCAGCTGTGCGGATGACATGCCTTTCATGTGACTGGGGCTGACGGATGGGATGGATGGTATGTTGTATGTGCATGGTGTGTCTGTGAGTTTGATGGGTTCAGTGGTGTTCGTGTGCATTTCTGTTGTTCCGCTCTGTTGCGTCTAGTGTTGTTTGTCTTACATAGGCGTAGTTGTGGGGTGTGGGGTTGACAGGCAGTGGGGGCTACATGGACAGGACTTCAATGGTGTTTCGGTTGTGTGTGATGAGTTGCACAGTGGCTGCCGTGTGGGACTATATTCAGTGTGGCTTGTGCATGCAGACGTGGCTCCTTGGGTGTTGCTATGTCTGTGATGGGTCATGTGGGGTGTGAGTCTGCTGTTCATGTCCGTGTGCACATTGTTCACTTGTTCGTGACGGTGGGCGGTGCTGCGTGTCCGTGTGCTACGTGACATGTCCCATGTGTTGGTGGTGTTATGGTCCTCATGCCTCCAGTAATCCAGCCCTGTCCAGTTTCCCACCTGCAAGTTGTTCGTGCGTGCACTGTACTGGATGCCACATGGCTCTAAGCGGGGGTGCTCCATGTTGCAGGTCTGTGGGGGTGGGGGGTGTAGTGGGTCGTGGGGTGGCTGTACACCCACTGACACCGATTGCTGTGGACCGTGATGTCTGCCTTTCGGCTGTCGTTGTGCACTGCGGTGGCTGACACGTGGCTGTGGGGTGTGGGGATGCTCCTCCTTGCTGTGCTGTGGGACTGGGGCCTGGTGTGTGTTGTACTTGGGCTGTCCACCCTCCCACCCACTGCACTTTGTGTTCCTGCCACTTACCTGTTACTTGTCGGTTAGTGCAGCTGTGGCGGACACATGGGTGTGGTGGGTGCTCGTTGTGGCGCTTCTGGCATATTTGGGGACCTGTTGGTGGTTACGTGGCTGGCTTAGTGTACACATGTCCCCACGCATCTTACAGTTGTTCGGTTTGGCCTGTGTGTGGTAGTGTCTGTTGCATGTGCGTGTGATGTGTTGTGTATTGTGTGCTGGACATGGGGGTGTTTGTCCCTGGGAGCTGTGGCATGGTGGTTGCGCATGTGAGTACATAGCGGTGTGCTAGTATACATTAGTTTGTACTTACCAGCCTCCACTCCCCTGCTAATCCGGCGAGGATCTCCGGATGGATTACGACTCGCACCTTCTCCTCCCACGCTTTGAAGGTCTTAAAGAGCGCGGGATTCCCTCCGCCAGTGACGGCAGCCAGCTCTCTGTTTTTGCCCTCCTTCTTCTTGACCAGGCTCTTTACGTCATTCCAACGTTTGTTTATCTCGGTTCTGTTCCTGGGCAGGGTCCCGACTGCATTGACCTGGTCTACGATCCGGGTCCACATTCTGTTTCTGGTGGCTAGTGGTGTGTGCTGGACCATGTTCCCATAGATTTGTGGGTACACCTTGATGATCTCGTCGACCATGACCATCAGCTCCATGGGCGTGAACTTGGGCATCCTTTGTGGTGCCATGGTGTTTGTGGTGCTGGTGCGGTGTGTGTTGTGTAATGTGCAGGGGGTTTGTGGTGCCGGTGTTTGGTGGTGGTGGTGGTGGTTGTGATGTGTGCGTTTCTGTGGTGTGCTGCTGTCCTTGCTGTGTCACTGTGTCCTCTCCTCTCCTCTCTGGTTTGCAATGTAGCAAGGGGTTGTGGTCTGTGGGAGTGCTGCTTTTGTACTCACCTATGTGGGTGTGTCCTCATGGTCTGTTGTTTTCAGGTGTGTTGTGTCTGGGGTTCTGGCCTTTGTATTTTTTGTTTGTCCGGGGGTGTTTTCGGGATGTGTACTGTGCTTGTGTATTTGTGTGTGCCTTGCTGTGTGGACTTGTTGGCCATGTTGTGTGCTATTGGTTTTGTGTGCGGATGGTTTCTGTGCAGGTATGTGGGCGCCATGGCTTCTGCCGTGTCGATTCTCATCGGCGTTGTTTGCGCTGGCGGGCGGTATATTTGTTGTTTTTCCGCGCTCATGGCGGTGCGATCGTAATTTCACGTGCGGTGTGTCGGCCGTGTGGGCGGGCGGTTTTGTGTTGTCGTGCGTGTTTCCGTCCATGGCGGGCGGTTTGACTCCGACTCGGACGATGGCGGGCGGTATTTTGTGTGATTTTTTCGCCGATGGCGGTTTTCGGTTTGTGTACTCATAATGGCGTGGTCGGTGTTCAGGCGGTGTGTGCGGGCGGATTTTTGCCGCTTCCATGCCTGGCGGATTTTTTTACGCCGGGTATCGTAATGAGCCCCTATATTTTTACAAACGATATTAATGACTTCTATATTTTTTAAATCGATATTACTTGCCTTCAAATCGGCATTCTTGACGATATTCTTGCAGTCAATATTTTCATTCCACAATATTCTTGACTTGATATGGTGGTAGTTAGAATTTTTTACCCTCGATATTCTGTCTCATTACCTCCAGCACCATAACAATGAACTCCTACCTGACCAATAGGCATGCAAAGCCACCCATCACATAGCACTTGAAGGTACAGGTGAAAGCTGAAAGCAGTCCTTCACATGAAGATAAAACATCCATCTCACAAGAAGAAGAATGAATTAGTTCAGGAGCAGAACACTGGCCTTTACCCTGAGAAGAGAGTGCACTCTCACCATACAATAGCAAAAGGGTTGTGAGCACAAGAAGCTTTCCATAACTCCACTCCACACCACTACATACATCCTTCAAACATAGACAGAAAAGTTATTCTATCAAAACTGCAGCTCTCAAGATTTCAAGAGTGAGTTTTGATCATCAGAGGCTTGTGGAATGATGGTTAATCCAGAGCGGCTATAAATGTTGTTGTAGAGGGGACCAACTCCACCAAAGTCAGTATGAGACACTTCCTCCTGTCAACCCAACCGGTGACACTCGCATGAAGGACTTCCTATGATGCGACAGGAACATGAGCCACCTGTAGTATTCCATCTATTAGGACTGTCAATCTAGATGTCACAATTAGTTATGTCTCAAAATAACTGCTCCCAAGTATGAATCCAGTGTGATTTAGTATTACGGATCCCTTGTACTCATAAATAGGCTTATTCAGTCAAAAAACGAGGCATCTCTTAGGCACAGGCTGGCCCAAGGTCTCATCACAGGTGCCATTATAATGAAGTCAGGCCTACAGGAGACATCTTATCTGTTGCTTACTGTGGAATCGCTACATTCCTGAAGCTCCCTTAAGAGCGTGACTTTATACAAGTCACAAATGGTGAACAGTTCATGCACAGGGTGTCAGGGGAAGCTGTCGTGGCCTCAGGAGGTGCATATTCAGAAGCAGATGCGGAAAGGTGGTATGGCCTCTGAGGTTCTTGCAGACTCACCTCAGCACAATGCAATAAAGGATGCGGCGCACCGGCAGGGGAGTAGCTTAGTCAGTAAGATTGGGTGGGTGAGCTTCAGATTTCCCAACAGGGGTCTATTTACCAAATTCTCATGCAGCACAGCATCCAAACATGCTGCACTGTGTGAAAAGGAGTGAGCAGGAGAGTGCCATATTTACAGAAATATGGCACTCTCCTCTGTTCTCCCTAATGCCAATGCAGAAATGTGCTGCCATGTGCCATACACACACCTTTGCCCCATAGTGCAAGGGTGTCTTTGTGAGTCTAGCATAGGTTTTATGCTGGAAGGTAACCCTTCCAGGACAAAATACCATGCTTAGACTAACTATAAAACTTTCCCACTTTATAGTGTGCTGTACAGTGCAGCACACATTCAAAGTCGGAAATGAAAGGAGGAATAAAAGCATTTCTCCTTCATGTGAAATGGGCGTTATTTTTTACGCAAAACCCTGTCTACTTTTTTTTATTAAATAGGGTTTTGCATCAAAAACTATGAGTAATTGCATGGCAACGCCCATGAACTACCGTTGGATTGCCCCTTACCCCTAAGTAATGCAAAGCAGCACTATACACTTTTTGCATAACTTTCAAGTGAACTTTTGTGATGCAAACACGGCAAAAATCTTACTAACTATACCCCATAATGTTAAGATATATTATATGACAAGCCGAGGACATGAGAGGGCCAGTAGAAAGGGAGAGTAATGCGGATTGCTAGAGGTACTAAGGGGCCGATTACGATGGCGGTGAAACCCCCACTGGCAGGCTGCCGGTGGCGGGTTCACTGCCATCGCCAATCACTTCTGCACCCGCCATATAATGATGGCAGATGGTGTGCTGGCAGAAGCAAAGTCCGCCCGCCACGGGTCCGCCACAGGCAACCGTTCTGATTGCCTGGCGGACCCGGCCAGCATACGTAAAATGGTGGCAGTGCCTAGCAAGCACCGTCTGCCAAATTATGACGCTGCTGAAAGCCAGCCTTTCCATGGCGGTGAAACGGCCATGGAAAGGCTGGCGAGAATTGGATTCGGGGCCCATTGCAGGCCCCCCTTCTGTTGGGGGGAGGTGGTTGTGCACTGGGGGGTACCCATGGTACCCCCCTACATTTCCCTGCACCAGGTGGCAGCCACCGCGTGGTGCCTGCCACGTAGTGCAGGGAAACGCACGTCATGCATTTTTAGCATTGCGGCGGGTGCTGTAGCCAGCAGCATCCGCCGCAATGTTAAACATTCACAATGCGACCGCCACAGTGGCGGTCGCGTTGTAATATGTAGTGTGGGACCACCGCCATATGGCTGAGCGATCACGTTTCCCATGATGATGGCGGACGGACTTGAATCCGTCCGCCATCGTAATCACCCCCTAAGTGAGAGAAAACACATTATTTTGTGAAGTAACCAAAAATGTTTTCATTCTCTTTCTAAACAGAGAGAGGGAGAGTGTATGTGTGTGTTTTTAGACCATGTAAAAAAAATTCCTGGTGAAATCCAACAGACACCTCATCATACCTGAGTAAAAGCACCCCTACCCAACTATTTATAATAAAATACATTTGTTAGAGGGGTTTAACACTCCAAACAACCCCCTGAAGGTATGCCCCTGCTCACCGGAGGTTCTGTGAGTTTGGTGACAGTCTCCACTCGGATATGAGTAAACGGAGGAGGAAACACTCTCAAGGGGCAGATATAGAGAAAGCTGCAGAAAAGCAGTCTTTGAGGAGGTGAAGTTTATTTGCTTGTGTTAAGCAAAAGCTATCTACGTACTCTCGCAGGCAGCAAAAACTCACATCTTTCAAGTACTTTGTGCTTTCTGGACAGTTTTATGCATTTGCTCCAGTCTAACTCCTTTTCCACAGATCACATCAAAGGTTTCTATTGCAGTCCTCCAGCCTATCCCTGGGCCCACAGGAGTGACATGGACTGTTGCCACTGGTTTAATGCTTGCCTTTATGCTTGTGCATGGAGCTTCTGCAATGTTAAAGACAAACTGAGCATCACATAAAACCTCTAGTACCTCATATTCCATCTTATTGGCGATTCCTATAATACTTTCAATGAGAGTGGACATAGTCCAGAGAGTCAACAACAAATCCCAGGCTGGTGCTGCATCTCTTCTCTCTGAGCTTGATGCAGGCTACAGTACAAGCCTATCCTACAGGCTACAGGACAAGCTCTGAGCACATCTTATTTGTTTCATATTCGAACGAGTCTGCAGCCGTGACGCCGTGGGGAATTCATCCATTTTTATTCCCACCGCTGTAGCACTGAGACGAAAACTAACTTCCTATCAATACAAAATGGTAGCTTATCTTGCGGCCCTGAGGGGAAGACCACCCAGGGAGGGCCCCTGGAAAAATCAAAACCATGTAATTCGCCCTTAGGACTCTCCAAGGAAATAGGACTCTGTTGAGGACTTGGCACTGAAAAAAACCAAAGGACTACAACTACCAGAGGAGTCAGTATCGACCTAGTGGCGGCCACCTTGAAATGGCTTTTCCATCTATAGTTTCCAATGAAAGACTTGATGGCTCGGGATTAGTACAGGGATCTACTTATTATTTACACGCCCTAGCCAATTTTTAACAACGATTCCCTATGAAGATATTGTCCAAATGGTCACGGACATGCAAATATTTGTGGATAGTTAAGCCACCAACTGTGACTACAGCAATGTTCGTAGATTGTATTATAAAAGGTGTGCTCCATTCCTAACACTTGGTGGCCATCTTGGAGTGGTCATCCTACCTGTACCCCTATCTCACACACTGGGGCGCTATATCCTCCATGTTTCTTTTGGGCATGCTATACTCTACAGGATCTCCCTTCTACAAATAGGAGACACCCACCCTCATATGAATTACATGCAGGTGGGGTCATTCTACTCATATTCCTTACTATTTCTAACATGCCGTCCCCATGATTGACCTGAATTTACCCTTGACCTCACTGTCTCCTCGCATTGTGCCCTCCCCCCACCATGGCTGCTTCTACCATCAGCCCTATTGAAGGCTCACTCTCTCAAGTGGGCTCCAATGCCTTTAAGATTACTTATCCCCCTAACCTTACTAATCTTCTTCACGAACAGAAGAGCCCAATGGAGAAAAATCCTCATATCCTTTTTCGAGGTCAAACAGATAAGGAAAACACCTAATGGATTTAGTCTTTCCGTTACGTCCTCTCCTATCTTCAAAGCCGATCTCACCATTACCATTTACAACAACGGGATCGTTCTCAGTCAATCATCCGATCAAAACCTAGACTAGTTCGACAAACTCTTTGTAATATCAAAAACTCTGCGGCTAACAATACCACCTCTTTGCGACAAGATCTAGCACTAGTCACCACAAGGGTACCCCAAAGCGATGCTCCCAGTTCCTCCTCAGATTCACCTCCCTCCTCGCCCATCACCCGTCCTTCGTCCCTGCCGGGTGTTGAATTGACCGATCCACACATTTCACGGCCAGTAACCCTCTTACCTTTACCAACCTCCTTGTCAACGCATCCTGGAACACCACAAGTACTCAGTGACCAACCCCCCCCCCCTGGAACCTCCCATTACTGCCTCTGACCCCACTGGCACACAACGATACCCTCCCCCCTCGCCAGATCTCCCCACTCAACTTCCACCCCTTTCACAAACCCAGACTTGGTGGCATGCCTGGACGATATTTCTCTCCAGCTACACCTTCTCACCCTCAAACACCACGATTTGAAAGCCCCCTCTCACTTGAATATCTCCTCTTGATAAGCTCCCTCCTCTCTCGTCCGAATCTGCCCAGAGCCTCTGCTAGCGCCAGTGTTGGAGCTCGCCTTGACCAACTCTCTCCCCCCACTATCTCTAAAACCGTACCCCTACCTAACGCACCCTCTCGCCCAAGAAGTTCGATGACCTATCTTGCGCCTAACGATATCGATGACCTTCTCAAGTCTTACTTGCCTAGCACTGACACCAACAAGATTCCGAAGGGACTAATTCAAGCCATTCACCCTGATCCGAACAAAGAACCCCCCCACAACCTCAGAGTCATAAACAATGACAACCTCACGAGAGTGAATATCATTCAGACTCCCCCCCATACACCGGCACAACTTAAATGCGTACTAAACTGCAGGTCAGCCAACAAACACGCCTCCGATATCTTCGACCTCATCCAACACAATGAGATAAACATCATCATCCTCACTGAAACTTGGCTCAATCCCTCGTCCACTCCTATCCTAGACCTCCTAGTGCCCCCTACCCATGACATAATTCGTCTAGACAGAGCTAAGAAGCTGGGAGGTGGCCTAGCTTGTATACATCAGAGCACGCTCGCGGTCTCCCTCTCAGAGTCCTCAACGCCATCAACATGCGCATACCTTTGTCTCAACATCTCTAGTAACAAACACCCGGTGTGCAAACTACACACATTCTATCATCCACCTGGGGACAACCTCCCCTTCATCAAACAATTAATGGACATCATCTCTGGCAATGTGGATTCCGCGCTGTCCCACATCTACCTTGGTGATTTCAACCTTCACTGGTCGAACTCTAAAGAACAAGCAGTAACATGCCTCAATTCTTTCTTGAGTGATCACGAGTTGATTCAACATTGTGACCAGCCAGCCCATATTAAAGGGGAAACTCTGGACCTCATCATCACCAAAGGACACACCATCACAATGGATTCCATCATCAACCTGCGATTGGTCCGACCATCACAGCATTTTCTTCCATATCAACATGGAGGTGTCTTTGAGGAAGGCTCAACCAACTAAACCGAAGATTTGGAAACGGGACCTCAGAGATATCAACACAGCCGATCTAGCAACCCGCTGTAAATTTGTCCTCTCTTCCCAAGTGGACGTGTAAGAGGTCCATGCACTCACAGACTTTTACAACTCTACTATCTCTAGCATCATGGATTCCATGGCTCCACTCCAAGAAAAAAATGCATCTACAAAAATATCCAAACCATGGTTCAACGGCAACCTAAACTCGGAACGTCGCAACCTAAGGGTAATCGAACGCTCCTGGAAATCCACTCCATCTGCTGACCAGCTAAAAATCCTCAGATCGGCGAGAAGCTCTTATAACAAACAAATCAAGAGAGCTAAGGCGAACTATTTCAGATCTCAACTTAACCAAGCTGCAATTGGCCCCAAAAAACTTTTTGAACTGGTTAAACAACAATCGGTGGAAGCCCCTAACCGATATGACTCTGAAGTCAGTCCTCCCTCATGTGATGATCTGGCTGCTTTCTTTACTGAGAAATCAAGACTCCTCAACATGGATCTGGAAACCAGGTGGGCTCTACTGCTACCCAACGGGTCTGCGCCCCCCCCCCCGGCCATACTAGACAAGTTCGAACCGAGTAGCCGGGGTATCAAGAACAATGCATCCTGGGACACCTTTACCCCCCTCAATGAAATTGACATCAAAAAGGTTCTTCGGAGTACCAACCCATCTAATCACTTCAGCGACCCTTTACCACCTTCCATCTTCAAAGAAATTAAGGATGCCGTCTCTCCCATCTGGACAAAGATCGTCAATGCATCTTTGTCACAAGGCACGATCCCAGAATGCCTAAAAGCTGCACAGGTAAAACCTATACTAAAAAAAACTACTGCAGACAGCGCTGATCTTAACAACTTCCGCCCTATCTCTAGCATCCCCACACTAGCCAAACTCCTAGAAAAATACGTCCAATCGCAACTCTGAGCGCACATCGAAAAATTCCATCTCCTGGACCAACATCAATCTGGCTTTCGTAGTGGGCACAGCACTGAATCGGCTCTCACTCACGTGATGGATGACATTTTAAAAATGCTTGACCAAAATGAATCTTGCCTCCTTATCCTCCTTGACCTTTCCTCTGCGTTTGACACTGTCAATCACGACAACCTCCTAGCCGTTCTGGAGCACAGGATGGGCCTCTCTGGTCAGGTGCTGCAATGGTTCTCGTCCTCCCTCCAGCACAGATCCCAAAGAGTGAAGGCGAACCACTCTCTCTCCCAGCCATCACCAGTATCCATGGGGGTACCCCAAGGGTCCACACTATCTCCCATACTCTTCAACTTGTTCCTGGAACCATTAGCTAATGAACTAAATTCCATGGACATTCTCTTCCATATGTATGCAGATGACACCCAACTCTATCTGAAAATCTCCTCCCTGGATAACATCACTTCACTCAACTCCACCCTATTTACTACTCAAAACTGGTTAACTGAGAACCACTTCCTGCTAAACACCTCCAAAACAGAATTCCTCATCATTTCTCCCCCGAAATATACTCCTAAATTCGACTCACCGCCTTCAACTGCTCCCTCCGCATTATTGACTCAGCTAAATCTCTCGGAATCACCCTGGACAAGCACTTGAACATGAAAACTCATATCAGCAATGTGTGCAAGGGAGCTAACCACCTTCTGAGGATACTCTGGAATCTCAAACCTTTCCTACCACAAGCTGACTTCAAGCAAGTGGTCCAAGCGCTTGTTTTGCAAAGGCTTGACTATGGCAGTGCTACGCTCTGTGGCCTCCCCAAATATACCTTGGCCTCACTAAGGGCATCATTGAATGCGGTGGCCAGATTGGTTACGGGCACCAAGCGAAATGCACACATCTCCCCAGTCTTAAAATCCCTAAACTGGCTACCCTACGAAGCAAGAATACAGCTAAAGATTGCCTGCCTATCTCACAAAGCCCTCCACTTCAAAACCCCAAACTATCTGGAGGGGGTAGACCGTCTAGGAGTGCTAACTCTCTCCTCCTGAAACCTCAGATCTTTCGCAAAAAGAGAACATGCCAACGAGCTTTCTGCGGCTTTGCTCCAAAAATCTGGAACTCTCTTCCACCGGAAACTCGTTTAATCTCCTCCAAGGTTGCTTTCAAATTGGAATTAAAAAGATTCCTCATGAACAAGTTCTTACCTTAATAGGGTGCACGATCGTCTGCTCTAATGCATTGGACTTACTCCTTTAAGCCCAGAGCTTAAAGGAAAAATATACATGATTAGCATTAAGCCCAGAGCTTGATGCTAATCATGTATATATATATATATTTTTTATCTTCTTCTTCTCTTGTTGAATCATTTGCTCCCCTCCTATGTCACTATGTCTCAGTTACTAGCCCATTCTTTGCTGACCCCAAAGATTTGTAACTGGCCATGTTATGTGAGCCCTATTTGATTCACTGTCTGTTTTATATTCCAATTTGACTCATGTACTGAACTGTTACCTTCCTTTCCCTCAAATTGTAAAGCGCTCTGATATCCCTCGGGATCAAGTTCGCGCTATATAAAACTTTATAAATAAATAAAATAAGATAGGAAAATGATGGCAGAAACCTCCCACACACGTCACCGTTAGTGAGCTCACCCCTGGCCACACCGCGGAAGTTGCAGGGTCACAGCCACCCGAGTACACGGAGTTTTGGATGGCACCCTCGCTCCAAGTGGAGCAAAGGATAGCGTTTTTATGGCAGCATGTGTTGCGGCGGAGTTGTGAGCTGGAAGCAACAAGGAGAGACGAAGGCTGACGGATATGTATGGCTGGAAATCCAGGCGGCGAGAGACTCTGGGTGCCAAGATGTAGGCTTCAGGGAGGCACAGGTGAGAACACGCATATAGAAGTAGCTGTGCTAAGATGAGCCCCACCACCTCTATGGGCCCCCACTCGCCTGATTGAGCCCTTCTGGTGCGTTGGTGGTTGTAGCAAGCCCATTGTGGAGATAAAATGTAATTGACTGGGCTGCCTTAAAAATAAAAAAACACAATTATGACAGCCAGCTGTTTCAGCCATTTCTGATTAAAGAACAGTTCAGCAATTTTTGGAAAGAAAGACAAAACCCAAATTTCAGGTGCAGTAACAGCATGCGCACATTTAAGCGCAAACCTCCAAGTGTTAATTCAGTCCTCTCAACTCAGTCCACCCCTGTCCAGAGGTTGCGACAAAATGCCACTTTAGAGAAACCGCTTACTAATATATGTACGCTGAGGAATGCACAGCAAAGGATGGACTTAAAAGCACAACAGTTGTTAGAGACTGGAAGCTTAGAGGCCCCTGATGCCAGATGGAAAATGAAAGGGGGACGGAGACGGACAGCAGCGTGGATGCTCAGGAGATTCATAAGTCCAGCCCCATCTTGCAAAGGTCTGAGAATGCAGAGGGCGCTAGTATTTTGGAGGATCATCAAAAATCATCCTCTGTGGAGCCTTTTGTAACCCTGATGTGTTGCAAACAATTTTCCCTCTTTTCAAAATAGCACATAGCTCCTGCAGCTATGAGGGTAGATAACCTGGTGCAAGTTCCATCGCTATTCCAGCCAGCTATACCCTCTGCCTGGCAACAGCATGCAGAGACTGAACTTCCATAGGGTGGACCGCATACGCTGGTGCCTGTGGGAGGTGAGACATCCCTTCAGGATGTTCAACAGGATTCGGAACTTGGACAGATATTCAAAAGTATGTTCAAGCTCATTCTCTTGGAGATAAAGGAGTTAAATATGACGCAATCCCAAGAAATTCATGCAAGATTGTCAAAAATCAAGGAAACAATGGGCAAACTGCCGGAGCGGATGTCAGAGGCTGAGGAGCGGGTCTCTAGCTTGGAGGATAAGATAGAGTCCTTCGATCAGGAAATCGCACAGATTAAGCAAAGCAAAGAAGCTCTTGAGTCTAAACTTCAAGACAGGGAGAACTATAACAGACGTTCAAATCTGTGTTTAGTTGGGATTCCAGAATCAGTAGAAGGACCCCAAGTATGAGATTGGGTAGAATGCTTATTGAGAAAAGCCATCCGAGAGCAAACAGGAGTTCTAATGATTACAAGGGCTCACAGGGTACCCTCTCAATGCCGTATCGATGCAAAGTACCCACGCACAACTTCAGTTAATTTCACTGATTTCCGAGTAAGAGAGAACATATTGACCAGAGCTATCGAAAAAATGAGCTTTACAACACAAGAAGTCCCACAATTCAAGATCTTCTCGGATTTGAGTTCACTAGCCACGAAGAGGCAAAGGGACTTTGTACGGATGATTGATGCTTTTAAAGCAAAATGGTCACAAGAAACCATTGTGCAGCAATCCAAACTTAAAGTCTTTGCAAATGACAAATTCTATCTCTTAGATGATGTAGGGAAAGCACAGGGATTACTACAGCAACTGTTTGGTTTATCTTAAGATGGGTATATGTTGTATGTTAAATATATGTTAAATATCAACTGTGATCTCAGGTATTAGATGGTAATTTACTCTAAGGCTATATCCGGGGGCCAGGGGCCAGAGGACTTAGTGTTCCTTCGGGGGATGTGAGTGCACACTAGGGGTGCAAGGTCATGGCATCCAGGGTGCTGAGTGGGGTAAGAGGGGAGGTGTGGGCTATCCTCTCATGGGGTGAACAAGGGGGTAATGGGGGGTTTAGGGTGGGAAGGTAAGGGGTGTGGTACAGGGTTATAGCAGGGGAGAAAAAGGTGATAGTTCATCTATATGTAAACACAGCCAAAATTTGCTGAGTAAAAAGCGTAAGGCAACATAATGCAGGAGACATTATTTCAGAAAAACTATTTAAAAAAATCTTTTTTTCTTCAGAATGTGCGAACTAATTCTACTATTACTATTAGTATATACTTTATATGGTATTTTATTTGCACTGATACTTCAAGGAATTGTTAGGTATGTACTTCGTTCAAATATTAAGCACTTTACATGACACTATACCTGCACTGACACTTTAAGAAAATATTATGTACTGTAGTAAAAGATTATTATTGAGGAATGTAATAAGGAAGTGATGGTACCTGATAAACTCTGGAGGAGTTTTAATTCAGCCTTTAGTAATTTTATTAGCAACGTTTTTGATTTGTCCTCTTGTATATACGCTAATTATTTATGTCTGCACAAGCACTTTAAAACAGATTTAGCTATGTTAAATGAATTTATCAAAATAGTTTTAGCTATGTTAGATGAATTTATGTACTCTATAGCAATGTACGAACATTGCACTTTGAACTATATATTTTTGGATGACAGCTCCTTATACACAGGCATATATTCCTTATGTATCGTCTCTTTAACCCCTTCCATGCTCATGACGAGCTGGACTCATCATGGCACAGAGTGGTCGTGTGCTCATGACGAGTCCAGCTCGTCATGACAGCCAGCATCGAAAATTCCTCTGGTGCGGGCACCAGAGGGATTCCCTTTTCTCCCCTAAAGCCTCGGGAGCTGGGGAAGAGCTTCCCCAGCTCCCAAGGGCCCCCCCCCTGGTTTCCCTGAAATGACGATCGGCGTGCACGTTGCGCTGATGTCATTTCAGTGAAACCGAAACTGAAATGAGCCAAGAGGCTCATTTCAGTTTCAGTTTCTACGTGCTCAGGGGGCTATCTCAGCCCCCTGAGCACGTAGAAACTCAGGAGAGGTATCGTTGGAAAGGGGAGAATCTCCCATTTCCAATGGCACCCCTCCCTAGTGGATCCCTGCTTGTGGATCACCCCAGGAGGGCGATCCCCAAGCAGGGATCCACCCACTAGGCACCAGGGAGGGGGGAGCGGCCCCTTGGGCAAGGGCCTTTGCTCCCCCCATAAACATTTTGGCATAATTAGTCTTTCTGCCCCCCCTGGGGGGTAGATGGGGCAGTAGCCCCCAATATGCCCCCCCGAGGGGGTAGAAAGCCCACTAGACGCCAGGGATTTTTTTATGGGATATTTCTTAGGGGTGGGGCTGCCCAAAATGGGCATGCCGATGCCCCCACCCCCGGCCACAAAATTAGACATTTTGCCCCCCTGGGGAGTAGATGGGGCAGTAGCCCACAATCTGCCCCCGGAGGGCAGAAAGCCCACTAGATACCAGGGATTTTTTTAAAATTATAGTTAGGGGTGGGGCTGCCCAATATGGACATGCCAATGCCCCCACCCCCCACGCATAAGGTACAGTCTTTCTGCCCCTCCTGGGGGCAGAAAGCCCACTAGATACCAGGGATTTTTTAAATTATAATTTGGGGTAGGGGCTGCCCAATATGGGCATGCTAATGCCCCCACCCCGACGCATAAGGTACAGTCTTTCTGCCCCTCCTGGGGAGCAAATGGGGGCAGTAGCCCCCAATCTGCCCCCGGGGGCAGAAAGCCCACTAGAGACCAGGGTTTTTTTCCCTCGATACATTTAGGGGTGGGGTTGCCCAAGATGGGCATGCCAATGCCCCCACCCCTCCCCACGAAATTCCAGTCTTTCTGCCTCCGAGGTTCAGAAACACCATAGATGCCAGGGATTATTTTTTTATAGGCCCGGGGTGGGGGCTGCCCAGAATGGGCATGCAAATGCCCCCACCCTACCCCCCAAAGAAAAAAGACTTTCTGCCCCCCCAGGAGGCAGATGGGGGCAGTAGCCCCTGATCTGCCCCCCCCCCGAGGAGGGGGCAGAAAGCCCACTAAGCACCAGGGATTTTATTTTTTCAAAGTTCGGGGTGGGGGCTGCCCAGAATGGGCATGTCAATGCCCCCACCCCAAAAAAAATGCTACAGGCTTTCTGCCCCCCCGGGAGGCAGATGGGGCAATAGCACCTTATCTTCACCCCCGGGGGCAGAAAGCCCACTAGCCACCAGGGATTTTTTTCTTCAAAGTTCGGGGTGGGGGCTGCCAAGAATGGACATGCCAATGCCCCCACCCACCCCAAAAAAGATGCCACTGTCTTTCTGCCCCTCCCAGGAGGCAGATGGGGGCAGTAGCCCCTGATCTGCCCCCCGGGAGGCAGAAAGCCCACTATGTGACAGTGATTATGCTGGCTTTTTTATACGCAGGGGTGGGGGCTGACCAGAATGGGCATCCCAATGCCCCCAAACCCCAAAAGAATAGCCACAGTCTTTCTGCCCCCCTCGGCGGCATATCGGGGCAATAGCCCCTGATTTCCCCCCTCCCCAGGGCGACAGAAAGCCCACTAGGCACTGACTTTTTTTCGGAATGTGCCTACCTGTTGAATTTGGTTCCTAGCTCTGCCGGCACCTAGAGAAACCTAGCAAACCTATACATTTTTTTTAAACTAGACACCCAGGGGAATCCAGGATGGGCTGACTTGACTGGCTCTCTCCAGGTTCTGTTACCCAGAATCCCTTGCAAACCTAAAAATTTGTCCAAAAAAACACATTTTCCTCACATTTCTGTGGTGGAAAGTTCTGGAATCTGCGTGGAACCACAAATTTCCACCCATCCCGCGTTCCCCAAAGTCTTCAGAGAAAAATGGCACCTCACATGTGTGGGTAGGCCTAGTGCCCGCGACAGGAAACGGCCCAAACGCAACATGGACACACCACATTTTCACAGTGAAAACTGACCCTTTTTTTGCAAAGTGCCTAGCTGTAGATTTTGAACCCTAACACTGCCAGCACCTAGGGAAACCTAGCAAACCTATACATTTTTGAAAACTAGACACCCAGGGGAATCCAGGATGGGGTGACTTGACTGGCTCTCACCAGGATCTGTTACCCAGAATCCCTTGCAAACCTAAAAATTTGTCCAAAAAAACACATTTTCCTCACATTTCTGTGGTGGAAAGTTCTGGAATCTGCGTGAAACCACAAATTTCCACCCATCCCGCGTTCCCCAAAGTCTTCCGAGAAAATTGGCACCTCACATGTGTGGGTAGGCCTAGTGCCCGCGACAGGAAATGGCCCAAACGCAACGTGGACACACCACATTTTCACAGTGAAAACTGACCCTTTTTTTGCAAAGTGCCTAGCTGTAGATTTTGAACCCTAACACTGCCAGCACCTAGAGAAACCTAGCAAACCTATACATTTTTTAAAACTAGACACCCAGGGGAATCCAGGATGGGGTGACTTGACTGGCTCTCACCAGGATCTGTTACCCAGAATCCCTTGCAAACCTAAAAATATGTCCAAAAAAACACATTTTCCTCACATTTCTGTGGTGGAAAGTTCTGGAATCTGCATGGATGTACAAAATTCCACCCACCCCGCATCCCCCAAAGTCTTCCGTGAAAAATGGTACCTCACTTGTGTGGATGGGTCAAGTACCCGCGACAGGCAAGGGCCCAAAACCTATTGAGGCGACATCAAAATTACCTATCACAAACCAACCTGGTTTTGCAAGGGGGGGTCCCATGAGTTTTTGGCCCTGGGCTCGACGGCCATCTAGGAAAACCTACGCAACCCACACATTTCTGAAAACTAGACACCCGGAGGAGTCCAGCGAGGTATGGCTTGCGTGGGTCCTCCAAAGTTTTCTTACCCAGAATCCCCTGCAAACCTCAAATTTAGCTGAAAAAATCACGTTTTTCGCAAATTTATGTGTGGGAAAGTTCTGGAATCTATGTGGATCCACAAATTTCCTACCACCCAGCTTTCCCCCAGGTCTCCCGATAAAAATGATACCTCACTGGCGTGGGTGGGTCAAGTATCCGCGACAGGCAAGGGCCCAAAACGTATTGAGGAGACATCAAAATTACCTATCACAAAACAACCTGGTTTTGCAAGGGGTCACCTGGGTTTTTGGCCCCGGGCTCAGCGGCCATCTTGGGAACCTACCAAACCCACACATTTCTGAAAACTAGACACCCGGGGAGTCCAGCGAGATATGGCTTGCATGGGTCCCCAAACGTTTTCCTACCCAGAATGCCCTGCAAACCTCAAATTTAGCTGAAAAAATCACTTTTACTCAAATTTCTGTGTGGGAAAGTTCTGGAATCTGCGTGGATCCACAAATTTCCTACCACCCTGCGTTCCCCAGGGCTCCCGATAAAAATGGTACCTCACTTGTGTGGGTAGGCATAGTGGCTGAAACAGGAAGAGGCCCAAATCGTATTGTGGAGACTTCAAAATTACCTAAAACAAAACGACCTGGTTTTGGGAGGGGGGGCACCTGGTTTTTTGGCCCCGGGCTCGCCGCCATCTAGGGAAACCTACCAATCCCAAACGTTTCTGAAAACTAGACACCCTGGGGAGTCCAATGAGGTATGGCTTGCGTGGATCCCCCAACGTTTCCCTACCCAGAATCCCCTGCAACATTCAAATTTATCTGGAAAAAACATATTTTCCACATATTGTTGCGTGGAATCACCGTGCTGGCACAAATGTCCTACCACCCAGCGTTGCCCTTGTTCCCCCGAGTAAAATGATACCTCACTTGTGTGGGTGTCCAAAGCAGAACTGGCTAAAAACGTATTTGTTTAAAAAATGTAGCGCTTAGAATTCTCGGTGCTATACCCTAAATCCCTATGTTTTGGGCTCTTCCCAGTCACAGGCCTTTGGCCCACCCACACAAGTGAGGTATCATTTTACTCGGGAGAACAAGGGGAACGCTGAGTGGTAGGACATTTGTGCCGGCACAGTGTGGTCCCATGCAAAAATGTATGGAAAAAGTGATTTTTTTCAGCTAAATTTAAGGTTTGCAGGGGATTCTGGGTACGTTGTGGGACCCACGCAAGCCATACCTCGCTGGACTCCCCCGGGTGTCTAGCTTTCAGAAATGTTTGGGTTTGGTAGTTTCCCAAGATGGCCGCCGAGCCCGGGGACAAAAACCCAGGTGACCCCTCTTGCAAAACCAGGTTGTTTTGTGATGAGTAATTTTGATGTCACCTCAATAGGTTTTGGGCCCTTTCCTGTCGTGGGTACTTGACCCACCCATGCGAGTGAGGTATCATTTTTATCAGGAGACCCGGGGGAACGCTGGGTGGGAGGAAATTTGTGGATCCACGTAGATTCCAGAACTTTCCCACACAGAAATTTGAGAAAAAAGTGATTTTGTTCAGCTAAATTTGAGGTTTGCAGGGGATTCTGGGTAGGAAAACGTTAGGGGACCCACGCAAGCCATACCTCGCTCAATAGGTTGTGGGCCCTTGCCTGTCGTGGGTACTTGGGCCTCCCACCCGAGTGAGGCACCATTTTTATCGGGAGACCTGGGGGAACGCTGGGTGGTAGGAAATTTGTGTCAGCCCCGTGATGCCACAACTTTCCCACACAAAAATGTGTGAAAAAAGGGATTTTTTTCAGCTAAATTTGAGGTTTGCAGGGCATTCTGGGTAGGAAAACATTGGGGGATCCACGCAAGCCATACCTCGCTGGACTCCCCCGGGTGTCTAGTTTTCAGAAATGTGTGGGTTTGGTAGGTTTCCCAAGATGGCCGCCGAACCCAGGGCCAAAAACCCAGGTGACTCCACTTGCAAAACCAGCTTGTTTTGTGATAGATCATTTTGATGTCTCCTCAATACGTTTTGGGCCCTTGCCTGTTGCGGGTACTTGAACCACCCACACCAGTGAGGTTTTTGGCCCTGGGCTCTGCGGCCATCTTAGGAAACCTACCAAACCCACACATTTCTGAAAACTAGACATTCGGGGGAGTCCAGCGAGGTATGGCTTGCATGGGTCCCCCAACGTTTTCCTACCCAGAATCCCCTACAAACCTGAAATTTTGCTGAAAAAAATCACTTTTTTCACACATTTTTGTGTGGGAAAGTTGTGGCATCACGGGGCTGACACAAATTTCCTACCACCCAGAGTTCCCCCAGGTCTCTCGATAAAAATGGTGCCTCACTCGGGTGGGAGGCCCAAGTACCCGCGACAGGCAAGGGCCCACAACGTATTGAGGCGACCTCAAAATGGCCTATCACAAAACGACCTGGTTTTGCAAGGGGGGTCCCATGACGTTTTGGCCCGGGGCTCGGCGGCCACCTAGGGAAACCTACCAAACCCACACATTTCTGAAAAGTAGACACCCGGGGATTCCAGGGAGGTTTGGCTTGCGTGGATCCCCTAACGTTTTCTTACCCAGAATCCCCATGCATGTGCAGTTATTCTTGGCGGTAATAAACCCTCAAAATTGAATTTGGAGTCAGTGGTCTTTTAAGGGAACTGGGTTCTAAGATGGTGGCATAACTGAAAGGATTTTCTTCCCTTTACACTATTCAGCAGGTAAAAAGTTCCTGGCGACCTGGAGATCCTGAGAAAAGATAAGATAAGGATCAGCGTTATCAGTTGGTAGCAGAGGATGGTTATCTCTGATAGTAAGGGGAGATCTAGATCAGGATAAGGGATAAGTTGCCCCATAGAGCCCAAGTGATGGTGATTCAGCGGATCGTAAGAGGAGGACGTCGGTGGTCGCTGAAACCTGACGGAGAGTGATGGTGCGGCGGAAGTAGCAGTTCGTGGTAGAGTGAGTATGAAAAGGGTGATGTTTGTTAGATTGCGGTGTTTAATTGTTGTTTGATGTCTTGCGGAGTTGGAATGAGAGTTGTGTGATTGAGGATCGGACCGTGAGCGCGCGCGGGACCGAGAGTTTTGATTATTGTGGTGTAGAAGACACCCAGAACTGAGATCGTTGACCAGAAGTTGTGGGGGTCATGAGACGTCGTTGATCAACCCACTGAAGATAGGGAGCACATGTGTGAATGTGTGAATAACCGACGCTGGTCGTAGGTTGTTGTGAGTGGAACATTGAGTGGGTGAATCCTATCGATTGTGTCAGAGGTGATTGTCCGGTTGTTTCGCAGACAGACAGTTGCCAGATTGAAGACTAGAGCTAGGGTTTTTAGCGTAGTCAGGAAGTGTGGCGCTCAGACTAGTATGCGTGGAGTGAAACTGAACTAGAGTAGGTACGGTGCTGCCAGGTCGGGGATTTACCCAATAACCCCCGGAGGTGTGTGAGTAACAGGACCCACACTGGGAAGATAAGCACAGTCCCGGGCACACGTCGTAAGGGTATAGCGGTAGTGTAACCGTATAGTTCGAATAACAGTTGTAGTGGTCGACACCTGTTTGAGTTGAAAAATTATTTAATGAAAACCACTGAAAACACAATGTACAACCAGCCGACACGTGTTTCGTCACTCAGAATAATCAGGTGACTCTTCAGGGCAATGGACCGGTGAAAATTCCAACCCGGCCGGGGGTGAAAGCAAAGAACTATGTATAACGGGGGAGACGGGGCTCCACGTAGAGACCAGGCACGGGGTGCGTGCCACGGGAGTAGCCGGGAAGCCTGTGGGCGGTGAGGGCAGTAATGCCGGAGGAGAGGTAAACAGCGCAATGTAGCAGGCGGAAGTATTGGGACGAAGGTGGAAGTGTCAGAACAAGCCAAGCAAATCCAGAAACTGCGGGAGGACAGGGTTCTAAAGCCAGGTGGCGGCGGAAGCAGTGAAGCAGGAAGGAGAGTAACGGCGCTCCATCGGTTTGAAGCGTGCCGGGAGGCAGATAAGCCTGTGAGGTAGCTCCGTCGAAACCGGAGGTGCTTGTGCCGAGGGATAGCTGGACTATCCCTCGGCACAAGCACCTCCTACATAGTTCTTTGCTTTCACCCCCGGCCGGGTTGGAATTTTCACCGGTCCATTGCCCTGAAGAGTCACCTGATTATTCTGAGTGACGAAACACGTGTCGGCTGGTTGTACATTGTGATTTCAGTGGTTTTCATTAAATAATTTTTCAACTCAAACAGGTGTCGACCACTACAACTGTTATTCGAACTATACGGTTACACTACCGCTATACCCTTACGACGTGTGCCCGGGACTGTGCTTATTAGTTGCCAGATTGAGGTCAACAATCTCGAGAGGCTGTTCGGTCATTGGTGGACTGACAGTCAGAGAGGTAATTGTTCGGTAGGACGGACATTGCTTCAAAGT
The DNA here is from genome assembly GCA_963921515.1 of Calotriton arnoldi. Lineage (NCBI taxonomy): Eukaryota > Metazoa > Chordata > Amphibia > Caudata > Salamandridae > Calotriton > Calotriton arnoldi. The sequence continues at coordinate 877,367 of CAWUFW010006159.1, forward strand.
GTGATTGGGACACGTGCAAACGAGAACGAGAGGATTAGCAAGGAGGGGAACTGCTGCGAGCGGAGGAAAAGTGACGTCAGTCAGTGCCGCGCTGCGATAGGTCGGTTGGTGTGAGCCGCGCTGGCATTGGTGGATTGAACCAGGAAGCGAAAACAAAATATTGGGTGCGAACAGAGATCTGTTTTTACCATGAAATGCTTTAAAGTTTTACGAAAAATTTGCAGAGGAGACAGACATGTGGTTACTCGGGGTAGAGAGGAAGCCCCTCCCGAGGATACGCCGGCACATTATATGGCTACGAATGTAGGATTGCATACCATAATTTGGCTTGAGAACTGCCATAAAATGACAGAAGGGGAAGGAGAATTGACCTTCCCATGCTATGGCACTTTCAGGTTAGAGGTGTTGTATCAGCTAAAGACTATAATGGCTTCTTTACGACCACTGCCTAGACCGACACAGTTTGAGGCGATACATGCATGGATTAGGGCAGCGTATGACAGAAAAAGAGATAAGAGCCAGGAAAGGGTGAAGAAATTGATCAGGGCATTTCAAGATGCGAGGTGGGATGCACTGGAGAAAAGGTGGAGAGTGGAAACGATCGAAGGAGATAGGTTGTACCCACTGCTAATAAAAAATGGGAAAATAACAAGAGTTGAGGAGGACGACAGTGATACAGATGACAGTCTGTTAGATAGGTTGCTAGCAGAGAGACCACCTCCATTTAATCCAGATTCAGAAGAGGGAAAACTAACTTCAGCAGTAGAAACTGGTGAGACGCAGAACCAGACTAATATGAGGGTGGTGGGAAGAATTTCCACAGGAACAGAGGGGGCGACAACACAGCCTTCCACAGGGAATACCCGATTACCGGACTCCCCGACGGTACCGGTTACCATTGGCCCCATAGTACCGGTATATGACCCAGACCGAGTAAGAGAAGGAAGTTCTGTACAGACGAGAGGAGAAGAAGGAACTAGTGTTAGTGGGAATGGATTTGGAGTACAAGTGATTCACTTCCCAAGGCCACTAGAGACAAGTACGCCATTGCCAGCAACTGCAGACTCCTCTTTTAGACAGGAGGACGAGAGACCAGTCAGACCAAGGTCTTTGCACGAATCCAAGTCAGCTTTGAGGATGTGGACACCAACAGTAAGAAACCAAAGTGATAGGATGCCAGGCGATAGGGAACAAAACATTATGGAAGAGAGACCAAGTTCCAGAAATACGATAGAAGGGAATAGGTCACAAGGACAGAATAGTGACTATGATGAACGGGATGGCGCAGCTTGTCGAGAGATACTAAAGAGTGCTGTGCAGGCAAGGTTGCTGGACATAGTAAGGTTGAAAGCAGAAGTAGACAAAATGATTAGCGGAAGTTTGCCTTTGGAAAGAATAGAAATTTATGGGTCAGATGAGCTGCTTTTTGTAGCAAAAGACGTGACTCGAAAAGCCAGGATAGCACATGAAAATTTGACAGCATTAGCTAGGAGATATGAGGTAGACTTGAATAAAACAAAAATGTTGCAAGGACCGCATAGGTTGCAATATAGTGATCAGGAACTGGAGGAGAAAAGAATTACAGGACTAAGGACGCATACTAGAGATCTGATTGTAGGGATGCGGATATGGATCTTGTTGGACAAATGGGAGGAAAGGTGGTCAAAGAAGAAAATAGCAAAGAAAGCCGAGGGAGAAGCGCCGACTCCGGGGGGAGGGGCGACGGGCGTTGGAAACTTTCCTTTACGGGAAGTACAGAATGGAGGGTACGTGTATGTACCGTGGAGTAGAGGTGATTTGGCTGCATTTACAAATGACTTTCCTCGGCTGAGGGAGAAACCCGTAGAGGTGTACAAACAAGTTGAGCGGTTTGTTAAAATCTCGAAGGTGCTGTGGACTGACTTGAACACCTTGTTTGATATAGTGGTGCCGGGAGATTTGTGGACAGCTTGTAAAATCGCCGTGGAGTGGCCGACCTCTGAACCTGAAAGGGACGCTGTCACAAATGGTCCGTCACCCCTTGTAATGAAAAAATTTGAGCAGGTGATTACATGGTTGAAACTGAAGATTTCGCCTCAAGATATAGATTGGGTTAAGATAGACCGGACTGTGCAGGAACCTAAAGAAACGGTGCATGAATATTATGAAAGACTTTTGCAAGCTTTTAAACAGTATAGCGGATTGGATGCATAAGACCCTAAGGATATGGGACAGTTCGTCTCAAAGTTTGTACTGGGTCTGAGACCAGAAGTCAGCCTCATGATACAGCACCATTTGATCTGTTGGCAGAACAAGCCGGTAGATGAATTCTTGCGGTATGCAAGGTATTGTAGCGATGAGGTGGACTCGAAACATCGTAAGCTAAAAGACAAATTGATGCTCGTTCAGATGCAGACAGCTCAGGGCCAGCCTAGTGGAGGGACTCTAGGAAGAAGACAAGGAAATTACCAAGGGAACCAGAATGGGCAAGGTCAGGGAAAGGGGAAACCAATTGATCCCAAGACGGGGGTGGATGTGGCGACACTGAAGAAGACCACAGCGTGTCATCTTTGTCACCAGATCGGGCATTGGAAGCGTGAGTGCCCTTTGAACCCAGCCAACCAAGTGCAACAGGAGGTAGAAGGGGTTCAGGCACCTGTGACGGAGGTAGTCAACACTGTGATGAAGCCCAGATCGATGAAAGGGGGGACGTATAACCCACAAGTATCAGTCCCACAGCCACCAAGGATCCCGCAGGGAATACGAACTTACCAGCAGATGCCCCTTTTCGAAGGGTATGATGAGTATAGCCCAGACCCGTTATCCTGATGGTGCCTGAGGGGGGAGGAAGACTGCACACTTGGAGCAGTCTTGGAGGTAGACCAGAGAGGACCTTTTGTGGAGGCAGACATTGATGGTCATCCTACCACGCTTTTGGTTGACACTGGTGCTACCCGGTCTACTGTAAGATCAGCAGTAGTCCCCAACCTACCCCTCTCGGGACAATCGATCCAAGTTGTTGGAGTGGCGAACAAAAGAATAAACAGACCGTTGACCGAACCGATTCCAGTGAGTATAGGTTCCTTCCAAACTAGACATCAGTTTGTGGTGTGCGATACGAGTCCAGTTTGTCTTCTAGGAAGAGATTTGTTATGTAAATTGAACTGCATGATTTATTGCACGCCTAAGGGAGTGGAGGTTCAGACGAGGGATGATGATGCTACTTTTAAAGTTGCTAATCAGCATCTGTGTATAGACTTTTATCCAATGGTGACTGTGGAGGAACTTCCACCGGATTTGAGAGATACCGTGTCACCCGAGGTGTGGGACTTCACAGGAGAAGAGATAGGACTAATCAAAGTAAATAAATAGTCCATTGACCGAACCGATCCCAGTGAGGATAGGCTCCTTCCAAACCAGACATCAGTTTGTGGTGTGTGATACCAGTCCAGTCTGTCTTTTGGGAAGGGATCTGTTATGCAAGTTGAACTGCACGATTTATTGCACACCCAGTGGAGTGGAGGTTCAGACGAGAGACGATGATGCTACTTTCAAAGTTGCTAATCAGCATCTGTGCATAGACTTGTATCCAATGGTGACCGTGTAGGAACTTCCACCGGATTTGAGAGACACCGTGTCACCTGAGGTGTGGGACTTCACAGGAGAAGAGATAGGACTAATCAAGGGGGTTGAACCTGTGCAGATCGAGGTGAAACAGAATGTTGAGTTTCCTAGAACGCCCCAGCACAATTTGTCGCCTGAAACGATCGCAGGGATTAAACCTGTAATCGAGACTTTCATCAAAAAGGGCATTCTGAAAGAGATCAGGGGTAGCCCCTGTAATTCACCTATTGCACAAGTTACTAACTTGTGTAACGATATATCTGTAAGAGACAGTAGTTAGTGACAGATTCCTTACCTTAGAATATCCCCAGGCGTCAGGCTGGATCCGGAAAGTTTTTGCGTAGCAGTACCCTTGCGCGTCGGTAGGCGGCGTCGTGCGGCTCCGCGTCCGTCGTCGGCGTCGTGATCGCCGGGATGACGTCGCGGGCAGTACTTAGACGCCGCCCCTGCGCGCTGACGTCAGTTCTGTACACGACTTTCCGCGCCAGGAACGCAGAGCCATGCAAGAAGCTGACATAGGTGTCTGAAAAATACTAGGGCCCTGAAAGGGATGTCCTTAACCCTAGAAATCAGTTCGCAGAATAGGGAGGATGGGTGGGCGGTAGGAATCTGTCACTAACTACTGTCTCTTACAGATATATTGTTACACAAGTTAGTAACTTGTGCATATGAAAGAGACACGTTAGTGACAGATTCCTTACCTTAGAATAGATACCCCAGCAATACCAACCCCGGTGGTGGGTCTGCGAACAAAGATCAGACAAGGAAGTCCTGGAGGACAGAACGGTCAAAGAAGCCGTCCCTCCGGACCTGACTGTCAAGGCAGTAATGCTTTGTAAACGTGTGCAGCGAGGCCCACGTAGCTGCCTGACAAATAACCGGCAGCGGAACACCGCGGCCCAAGGCCGTGGTAGCAGCCGTTGCCCTTGTGGAATGGGCACGCAGCCCAACAGGAGGCTCCTTCTTCACCAAAGAATAGCAGGTCTTGATGCACAAGGTAACCCAGCGGGAGATGGTCCTCTTGTGCACCGCCCGACCTTTTTTGGTGCCCACGTAGCCAACAAAGAGCTGGTCATCCACCCGGAAGTGTTTTGTGCGGTCAATATAGAAGGAGAGCGCACGTTTTGGGTCCAGACGGTGGAGCCTCTCTTCCTCTCTGGAAGGATGCGGAGGCGGAAAGAAGGTGGGCAAAGTGATGGTCTGCCCAATATGGAAAGCAGTAACCACCTTTGGCAAGAAGGACGGATGCGTCCGAAGAACAACCTTGTCTGGATGAACAGACAGAAAGGGAGGTTTGCAAGATAGAGCCTGGAGCTCACTGACCCGCCGAGCGGAGGTGATGGCCACCAGAAAGGCTGTCTTCAGAGTCAGAAGACGAAGAGGACAGTTATGTAGAGGCTCAAAGGGAGCGCACATTAAAAGGTAAGAACCAAGTTCAAGTCCCACTGAGGAATCACAAACGGAACAGGAGGAAAGAGGTGAGTAATGCCTTTTAAGAACCTGTTAACAACAGGGGACTTGAAAAGGGAGGGCTGATCAGGGAGCCTGAGGAAGGCCGAGATAGCACAAAGATAACCCTTGATGGTACCCAGGGCAGAACCCTGTTGGGCCAGAGAGAGAAGGAACAGAAGGACCTCAGAAAGAGGGGCAGAAAGGGATTCACAGCCTTTGCTGTGCACCATGCCACAAATTTGTTCCACCTGCAGGCGTATACCACCTTAGTGGAGGGACGCCTGGCTGCCAGAATCACATCACAAACTTCGGGAGGCAAGTCGAAAGGAATCAACTGCCGCCGCTCAATCTCCACGCAAGCAGGTGTAGACTGGACAGGTTCGGGTGGAGGACCGTCCCCTGCTGCTGCGACAGAAGATCCTCCCGAAGAGGCAGACGGATTGGGGGATCTACGCTCATATTGAGTAGCTCGGGATACCAAACTCTTCGAGCCCAGTCCGGAGCCACAAGAATGACTTGGGCCCGGTCGTGCCGAATCTTCTTCAACACTCTGGGTAGAAGTGGTATAGGCGGAAAGGCGTACAACAGACCGCAACTCCACTCGCGACGAAAGCGTCGCCGAGCGAGTGCCGCCTTGGAAATTCCAACGCGCAGAACTGATGACATTGCGCGTTCTCTTCGGTGGCGAATATATCTAACCAAGGCTCTCCCCACTGTAGAAAGAGTCCCTGCGCCACTTCCGAGTGAAGACGCCATTCGTGATCCATCATGCACCTGCGGCTGAGTTCGTCCGCCCTGGCGTTCAGGGAACCTGCCAGGTGTTGAACCATCAGGAACATGCCCTGATGTTCCAGCCATGTCCAGAGGCGCAGAGCCTCCTGACAAAGGGTCCAAGACCCCACCCCGCCCTGTTTGTTGCAGTACCACATGGCGGTGGTGTTGTCTGTGAACACCTGCACTACCTTCCCTTTGACAGAGGGAAGGAATGCCTTGAGTGCAAGTCGGATCGCCCGGAGCTCCAGAATGTTGATATGGAGCCGGGACTCCGCCGGAGACCAGAGGCCTCTGATCTCCGCCTCTCCCATGTGACCGCCCCATCCCAGAAGGGACGCGTCCGTCACAACTGTGTGCTCTGGCTGGGGAAGGGAGAGGGATCTGCCCATGACCCATTGCCGGTTCGAGAGCCACCACTGCAACTGTCTTGCAGTCCCCTCCGAGATCTGGACGTGATCGGACAGGTTGCCCTGGTGCTGCGCCCACTGGAACTTCAGGTCCCACTGCAGAGCCCGCATATGCCACCTGGCATGATTGACCAGCAGGATGCAGGAGGCCATGAGGCCCAGCAGCCTCAGGGTCATCCGTACCGAAACCCAGGATAAAGGCTGAAAGATCGGAATCATAGCCTGAATATCCCGGACTCGCCGTTCGGGAGGATAGGCCCGAAACTGCGTCGTGTCCAGAACCGCTCCGATGAAAAGGAGCTGTGGAGAAGGAATCAGATGCGACTTCGGCACATTGATGGAGAACCCCAGCGAGTGCAGGAGTTCGGCCGTAGTCTGGAGGTGGGAGACGACTGCCTGGGACGAGCCCGCCTTCAGCAGCAGGTCGTCGAGGTAGGGGAAGACTGAAACCCCTGCCCGGCGCAGATGAGCTGCGACCACCGCCATCACTTTCGTGAACACCCGAGGGGCACTGGTAAGGCCAAAGGGGAGCACAGTGAACTGAAAATGCTCGGGCCTACCGTGAACCGAAGGTAACGCCGGTGGGCCGGCAGGACGGGGATGTGGAAATATGCGTCCTGCAAGTCCAACGCTACCAACCAGTCTCCAGGGTCGAGGGCAGTCAAGACCTGAGCTAGGGTGAGCATCTTGAACTTCTCCTTCCGGAGGAAGCAATTGACGTTCCGGAGGTCCAAGATAGGACGCATGTCCTCCTTGTCCTTTTTGGGCACCAGAAAGTAGTGGGAGTAGCAACCACGCCCTACTTCTGGGGTCGGAACACGCTCGATGGCCCTCTTGGTCAAGAGGGCTGTGACTTCCTTCTGTAGAAGCACCAAGTGATCCCCTGACATGCGGTGGAATTGAGGTGGCATGGCTGGGGGGTGGTCTCGAAGGGGAGGGAGTAGCCCTTCGGACAATGTCCAAGACCCACCTGTCCGAGGTGATGGTACGCCAGTGGGGAAGGTGATGGCGGACCCTTCCCCCTACTGGCGTGCTGTGCACCTGAAAGGAGGGACTAGGAGGGCTTGGAGGCCGCGGACGGGTTGGAGGTGGTGGCCTGACCCGCACGCTGGTTGCCCGATCCGCCACGGCGGAATCCACGTCCTCGGCCACGCGAAGACGCCTGCTGCGCGGGCCGGTGGCTGGGCTGCTGACGTGAAGGGCGCCCCTACCGTGGCCACGATAGGGGCGAAAGCAGAAGTCAGCGGAGGGCGTGTAGCAGAAAGGCCCAGGGACTTGGCAGTAGCCCGTGAGTCCTTAAAGCGCTCCAAAAAGACCGACTCCATCAAAGGGCATGTCCATGAGAGTATTCTGGACATCCCCTGAAAAACCAGTGGTTCTCAACCAGGCGTGGCGTCTGAGCGCCACCGTCGTTGCAATAGACCTGCCCAGTGAGTCGGCGGTGTCAAGGCCACAACGTATTGTGTATTTAGCCGCATCCCTTCCTTCCACAATGGCGCGGGAAAGCAGTGTCTGGACCTCCTCAGGACACTGGGGCAAAACATCCGCCACCGAATCCCACAGGGAGTGGGTATATCGGCCCAAAAGACAAGCGGTGTTAACGGACCGCAAGCCAGCACTGGAGGAAGAAAAACCTTTCTTCCCAAACTGATCCAGGCGTTTGGATTCCCTATCCGGAGGAGCGGTAGGGAAGGCGGTTTGGGAAGCGGAGGCTTGGACAACCAAGCTCTCAGGAGTGGGGTGGACAGAGAGAAACAGGGGGTCGCCCGGAGCTGGGCGATGGCGTCGTGACACGTTCCGATCCACAGGAGCCCCTGTGTTGGGCTTGGACCAGGCGCCCAAAAGAACGTCAGTGAGGGCGTCGTTAAACGGCAGCACAGTCTCCGCAGAGGAGGCTGCCGGCTGAAGCACCTCTGTCAAGATGTTAGGCTTGACCGTCAAAGTAGGAAGTTGGAGACGTAAGGCCCCAGCTGCCCTACGCAACACCGTACCAAAATTGGCTCCCTCCTCCGTAGCCACGGGAGGAGACAGCATGCCAGTGTCAGGGGAAGTATCCAGACCACTGGCCTCCCTAGACTCTCTGTCCAGTCCTGATCGTACTGACAGTGTCGTGTCAGAGGGTCATCAGACCCTCCCAGTCCAACTGGTCCTCCTCTGGTTCAAAATAAGGAGGAGGAGGGACAGTTGGGACCCAAGGTCCCATCGGCGCCGGAACCGGCGCCGAGCGACGTCGGTCCGGATCCATGTCCGGAGCCGGAAGGAACTGGGGGACGACGCCGCCCGGAGCCCAGGGCGGCGCCGAGAACGGCACCGGAGACATCGGCGCCGGCGGAGGTGTCGTTAGGTCGACCGGCGTCGATGGGGGTTGTGGAGCCGGGATCGAGGCCGGGGCCGAAGCCGGAGCCGGGATCGAGGCTGGAGGCAAGGGCGACGCCGGGGCCGGAGCCGTCGGCGACGCCGGAGCAACCCCATCAGGGCCCGCGGGGCCCGAAGGCGCACCGGAGGGGCCTGAAGGCCCGAAGAGGCGGGCCATGGCCGACAGGAATTCCTGCACTTTGGCCGGATCCGCCCCGAACCCGGGAAGGGCGGGTATGGCGGGGGCGACTCCACAGGCATGTCCGGGGCCGCGGGGCGGGGACGGTGCCGGGAGGGGCCTCAGCCGAGTCGCGAGACCGGCGAGGCGAAGTCCTAGAGCGATGATGCTTTTTGGACTTTTTGTGTTTCGACTTACCGGACGAAGAAGACCCCTGGACCTCTCACGCGACCGGGGCTTCCGCGGAGCCGAATGCCGGGCCTCGAGGAGCTTTCGAGACCGCTCTCGCAAAGCTTTCGGGTGGAGGGCCTGGCAGTCGGTACAAGACTCCGTGTCGTGGCCTCGGCCGAGGCAGAAGAGACACTCCCAATGCGGGTCGGTGACGGACATCATCCGCGCACAGGCGCCGCATCGCTTGAAGCCGGGCATCCCTACGACACCTTGAAAGATGAAAAAACAGTGAAAAAATTCACCAAAAAGTATGGTCAAAAAATGACCAGGGCACTGCTCTTCCCGGATCTGCGCTTGCTGGCGCGGAAAAGAAGAACTGACGTCAGCGCGCAGGGGCGGCGTCTAATTACTGCCCGCGACGTCATCCCGGCGATCACGACGCCGACGACGGACGCGGAGCCGCACGACGCCGCCTACCGACGCGCAAGGGTACTGCTACGCAAAAAACTTTCCGGATCCAGCCTGACGCCTGGGGATATTCTAAGGTAAGGAATCTGTCACTAACGTGTCTCTTTCAGATATGGGGTTACAGAAACCGAGCGGGAAATACAGGATCGTGCAAGACCTGCGAAAGGTCAACACGATAGTTGTCCCTTGTTGTCCAGTGGTACCGAATCCATCAGTGATACTGTTTCAGATCCCATGTGAAGCCGAGTGGTTTACTGTCATTGACTTGTGTCAAACATTTTTCTCGATACCGCTCCTTGAGGAAAGCCAATTTCTTTTTGCATTCCGGCTGGAAAATCGTGTGTTAACGTGGTGTTGTATCCCTCAAGGGTATACAGAAAGTCCATCGATTTTTAATCAGATCCTGAAAAAGAATCTTGAGAGTCTTGTATTGCCGCAGAACTCAGTTCTTGTGCAATACATAGACGATCTGCTTGTTGCCTCAGAAACGGAAGATGCTTGCAGGATAGACACAGTAGCCCTGTTGAACCATTTAGCAGACAACGGGCACAAGGTGTCTCCAAATAAGTTGCAGTACTGTTTGAATGAGGTACAGTACTTAGGACACAGATTAGAAAAAGGCAAGAGGAAGGTGTCACCAGACCAAGTTGAGGCAATAATGAACATGGCAGTGCCTACCACACAGAGGGAAGTCAGGATGTTTTTGGGAATGGTCGGCTATTGTCGGCAGTGGATACCTAGCTTTTCCTTGAGAGCAAAGCCTTTGCAGAGGCTTACGCACAAGGATGTGAGTGATCCGGTACCATGGGACGAGGAGTGCTTGATGTCATTCCTAAAGCTGAGAGAGGAGTTGTGTAGTGCCCCAGCTCTGGGAATGCCTGATTACAACAAAGCCTTTTCGTTGTTCTGTTGTGAGAGAGAAGGATGTGAATTAGCAGCCTTAGCTCAGAACCATGGAGGTGTACGTAGACCAGTTGCCTACTTTTCAGCTACTCTAGATCCAGTAGCTTCTGCGTTGCCCGGATGTCTAAGATCCGTTGCTGCAACAGGTGTCAGCATTGAAAGATGTGAAAGCATTGTAATGGGTCATCCTTTGACTGTATATGTGCCACACTCGGTTGAACTATTGATGACCAGGACTAAGACTCAGCACCTAACGAACAACAGATTAACAAGTTACGAGCAAGTCATACTTGCCGCAGAGAATGTGACTCTGAAAAGGTGCTCCATCTTAAACCCTGCGACATTAATGCCCATACCGAATGCAGATGATGAAGATTGTGAGGACCATGATTGTCTTGATGTGACCGACCTTTGCACCAAACCGAGACCTGACATTGTCGATGAACCACTGATTGACCCAGATGAAATTTTCTTTGTCGATGGTTCATGCCTAAGAGACAGTGTCGGCCAACTAAGAGCAGCGTTTGCTGTATGTACCATTTCCGGGGTGGTTGAGGCTGCTTGCCTAGGAGGAGTACGCTCCGCGCAGGTAGCTGAAATCATTGCTTTGACTCGTGCCTGTTTGGCCGCTGATAAAATTCGGATCACGATATACACAGACAGCCAATATGGGTTTGGTGTGGTGCATGATTTTGGACAGTTATGGTCCCAGAGGGGATTTTTTACATCATCTGGCTCACCCATTAGGAATGGAGAATATGTAAGACAATTGTTAAATGCATTGCAATGTCCGAAGGAAATTGCAGTTGTCAAGTGTACTGCACATGGAAAGGGGGAGGATTTTGTGTCATTGGGAAATAACTATGCGGACGAAGTTGCCCGTTTCTGTGCAGAACAGGGATGCATATTTACAGAAGGTTACACAGGAGAGAGCCAAGAAAGAACCGAGCTCAACATGATGTTGGGCATGGAAGACACTTGGGAGGAGCTCAAGCGACTGCAGGATGAAGTCTCAGATCAGGAACGAGAGGGATGGATCAAAGCAGGGTGTGAAAGAGGGGATGTGGATGTTTGGGTCTCCAATGATGGGAGAGCTGTATTACCAGAGAATCTGCTGAGCCCGATGGCGAGACTGATACATGGACCGGCACAACTTGGTAGAGATGCAATGATGCGTGTGTTTAGACAGACGTGGTATAACCCACGATTTCGTGCAATGGCTGAAACGGTTTGTCAGAGGTGTGTTACGTGTCAGCAGATGAATGCTGGAAAGAAAACAGTAGTCACCTTGAGTCACATTGGGAGGTCAGGAGGGCCCTTCAATAAGATACAGTTAGACTGTGTGGAAATGCCTAAGTGCAATGGGTTGATTTTGGTGCTGGTTTGTGTATTCTCACGGTGGGTGGAGGCTTACCCCACACGCAGGTGTGACACTCTCACAGTGGCCAAATTATTGTTGAGGGAGCTCATCCCGAGATTTGGGATCCCAACCTCTTTGGAATCAGATAGAGGAAGACATTTTCACAGTGAAATCATGAAGTTACTTTGTGCTGCATTGAATGTTGATCAGAGACTCCATTGCAGTTACCGACCAGAGGCTTCTGGGATGGTGGAACAGGTTCATGGAACTTTGAAAGCCCGGATGGCAAAAATGTGTTCATCAACGTCCCTGAAGTGGCCTGACGCTTTGCCGCTCATGCTAATGAGCATGCGAAGTGTCCCAGATAGGAGGACAGGGTTGTCCCCCCATGAAATACTGATGGGAAGGGCAATGCGGTTGCCAGCAGTACCAGCTACAGTTTTGATAAACATCACTGATGACTTGATTCTCGATTACTGTAAGGGACTATCTGATGTGGTCCGTTCTGTGTCCCAGCAGGTCCAAGCGGCAGCTGTTCCAGCCTCGAGTGATCTGTGCCACGACCTGTGTCCGGGTGACTGGGTGCTTGTCCGAAAGCACGTGAGGAAGAGTTGTCTGGACGTTCGGTGGCGAGGCCCGTACCAGGTGATACTGGTCACGAACACAGCAGTAAAGTGCGGAGGATTGCCGAACTGGGTGCATGCCTCCCATACCCGCAGAGTTTCAGCACCCTTGGAAGAAACAGCTCCTCTCGTAAATGAAAATCCAGCTGATGTGGCAGGGCTACATGAGAGGACAAGTCAAGCTGTGAGGGTCGCTGACACAGCTGGTGGTGCACCAGAACAAGCTGAAGGGGGTTTCGACAGCTCAAACCTCGACTCTGACACAGAAGATAGAGATGCTGCAGTGGGTGGAGAAGAGTCAGATTCAGCAGAAAGAGGAAGTGGTGCACTGAGTATAGCAGGGGAAGGCAGAAGAACGACCAGAACTGAGGAAAGTTGGCCTGATAGACAGAGGTGACTGAATCTGAGGTTGGCACCCGAAAGAGATCTTGCTCCGGTGTCTGAAACGTCCGAAACAGAAGCAAGTGACAAAGATCAGACTCAAGAGGGCCGGCGAAGGTCGACAAGAACAAGAGTACCCTGCCGGAGATACTCTACCCCTGAGTGGACTTACACAGTGACCAATGCAGGGGGTAGTGAGTACGGGGAGACTGAGGTCTGTGCAGGTGGTCAGCAAGAGCCCGAATGTGGTGGTGAAGGTGGTGGTGTTGTTGCCAGGGCTCGAAGTCGAAGGAATACTGACCCTCACCATTCCGAATTCCCCGCTTCTGAGTAAAGTCCGACAATTGGTTTTGCATCGACTCGAATTTCCGTCTTTTGTGTTTGAGCCGTCATCACATGAAATGATAATCTTGCGGCTTGAACTTTTGTATCACGTTCTGGAAGTGCTCACTAATGATCTTATCATGGATGAAATATAACCTGTAAATAAAAGTCTAAAGAAGAAGATAACCTAGGTCCGAGTGGAAGAAGAGTAAACTTAGGGACTTTCACCGAAGAGGAACGAAGGCTAGGGAAGTCTTTTTCTGGACTGTGTAAATAAGACTGTGGCTGATAAGGGGATTTCCAGAGGTTTCGAAGTTGCTCGAGCTGGTTAAGCAAGTCACGAGTTGAGGACACAGAGACTTTTGAGTGTTCATTGCTGACACCAAGAACTTTTTGAGAACTTTCGGAATCATGAAGGTTGGAGATCCAAATCGTAGATCTAAAATGATTGTAGGAATACTTATAGGGGTTGTGATAGTTTCTATAATCGTAGTAATTATAGTCTCATATACCGTTCCACACAAGCTAGCAGTGCAGGGGTGCCAGGGACACCTACACCTAGCCAAAAAGAGGCAAACATAGGAGCTAACAGAGCTTTGCTGATAGAAGAAAGTCGTAGGTTGCATGTAGATTTGTCTAGAAGTGATTTCAAGCTTAATGCATAGCCAAGCTGCTATATGAGTACGTGGATGCGATGGATGCGAAAGATTGTTATGTGTGTATGCAGTTGCCTGCTTCAGTGGATGAGGGTATTAGATATCACCATCTTCCACTGACGTATGGAATTTCATGTAGTCTGTTGCTTAGTATATTCTATGAAAGAGATCAGTTTGAGTATTTATTTTCCAATTACGATGCAGTGCTTCCTGAAGTCCCAGCTTACAAACATTTGAATAAGTACGACTACTATAAGTCAGAGGATAGACTTAGGAAGTTCTTCATCCCATCTTTGGAATTGGACACAGCATATGCCCACCGACATAATTTGACATGCTCATTATCAGGTGTAGAGAAAAAGTTTGTGGATCAGGTAGAAGATAGATATAGAAAACTGACGCAGACACGGGACACAGGGCATAGTAGGGTGGATTGGACAGATGAGGAAAAATTACACTGGACAAAAGGAAGTTATGGTCCTATAGCTTTGGACAAAGAGCAGAGGGGAAAGCTGTGTGTGAGACGATATCAGACCTACTATGAAAAGGTTCCTGTGGGACAGAGTACGTGTGATCATGTTTTCACCATGGCAGATGTGGCTAAGAATTTCCTCCAGGGCCCTGTACAAGTGATACCTACGGTGTATTTTGTGTGTGGAAGGAATGCTTATGTGAGGTTACCTGCGAACTGGTTTGGTACATGTTACTTGGGAATAATATTGCCAAAGATTTACCATACTGAGGATTTGGAACTTTTGGAAGGTGGAAAGCATTCAAGGGCAAGGAGAGATGCGAGTGCAGGGGTCATAGTGCGAGATATCTTTGGAGCAATGATACCAAGTTTGGGAGTGATCTTGAACGATGTGAAGATCCGGAGACTGGCGACTGTGATAGATGAGCTATCGATGAACACAGCAAAGTCGTTGGTACTGGTGGAAGGAGAGATGTTGTCGATAAGGACAATGGTTTTGCAGAATCGCCTTGCTTTGGATGTCTTATTGGCAAAAAAGGGCGGAGTCTGTAAATTATTGAAGGTTCAAGAGTGCTGTACTTATATACCAGACCACAGCAAGGATCTGGAGAAATATATAAGTAACATCACTACCATCCACACAAAAATAGCGGATTTGACCGAAGAGGGAGCTTGGGAAAAGGTTGGCAAGGGATTTGGTCAAGTGGGGAGCTGGTTTGCGAATCTAGGGAAGGGATTCCTTGGCTATATTCTGAGACCTCTCCTTATCTTGGTGGTTTGTGTGGTGTGTCTGTGGGGTTTGATCAAGGGTTACAAGTGGTATCGAGCAGGCCGAGTTGAGAGAGCTCTGAGAGAAAATGAGACGAGAATGGCCAGACTGCAGGACAGTCAATATCAGAGACTTAAGAGAAAGGAGAATCACAGAACAGGGAGGATGGCAACGAGTTCTGTTTAGATCGGTTCTTTCTCCAAGGGAGTTGAATAAATTGTGATGACAGGAGTAATCAAAAGGGGGAACTGATAGAGCGCCATGTTCTTGTGAAATTTGTAGGGGTGCATCATAATCACGGATAGCTCGCACCCACATATATCCATATATATATCAACGAGTGATTAGTCAAATGTAGTATAACTTGCAGTTATTAGAATGAATAAGAAATGTAATTGTGCCATTTAATCATGCAATGTAATGTTCAGTTGAATCGTGTGTGAAATAATGCATAGATGAATCAGCACATGTGTAATCGAGAGCAGTAGTTTAAACGTGTACCATATTAAGTTGCACATGTAGTTCACTTTTTGCATATGAAATGTAATGAACCAATGCTTATAGAAGTGATTAAGATTTGTGTGTTTAAATTGTGTAAAGGCCTGACTGCATATACGCCAAGGAAAGGCCTGTTTGTTCTTATGTTAGCTTATTTTGCAGGCAGAGAAGGTTCTCTTGGAAAGGCTCTCTGGGCACCGACAGTAGGTTTAATTAGCACGGTAGAGGGTTTCTGTTGAACGTATCTTCTGTTGCAGGTGCAAGGACACATGCCTCATTAGTTAAAGACTGGCTCTTTGTTTCACAAGTTAGAGCGATGAGGGGCATGGAAATGGGAGTGCAATGGAATTTAGGGATGATACTTTCAGCGGAGAAGGTGCCTGGGACTCAAGGTCATCGCAACCGTCCAAGATGAAGTAACCGGATCGATGGAAAAGTACAATAAAGAAGACCTGGCCAAAGAGGCGTGACGAAACGCGTGTTCAATTGTATTGGGTTTTGTATTAGGGATAGTGCCCCGAGGGTGCAGTGCAGAGAAGAGGTAGGAGAGACCAGAGAGAAGGACATAGAGGGTTTTGGTGAAGGAGCATCAAAGATCTGAGCTTAGGTACTAAGTGAATGCACTTCTTAGGAAGTCTTCACAGCTGACACCTTTTACTCACTCTCACCTGGGAAACTCGTTAAGTAGGTATGTCATCAAGAGATAGAGTAGGGACAGAAATTGTTTATGCCTTCTTAGATAAATGAGGAATAACATAGAGATTGGAGCTGTTATTGCTTGTCTAATACTTCTGGAATTAGCGATTCTTCTCATACTGAGTCAAATGAGACTCTTGCGTAGGATGCTATTTGTATTAGTGCCCATCTATTTCTTTAACCTCGTGTTGAGGTGCTTGCATGTGCAGTTATTCATGGCGGTAATAAACCCTCAAAATTGAATTTGGAGTCAGTGGTCTTTTAAGGGAACTGGGTTCTAAGATGGTGGCATAACTGAAAGGATTTTCTTCCCTTTACACTATTCAGCAGGTAAAAAGTTCCTGGCGACCTGGAGATCCTGAGAAAAGATAAAATAAGGGTCAGCGTTATCACTAGGGTTCAAAAACTACAGCTAGGCACTTTGCAAAAAAAGGGTCATTTTTCACTGTGAAAATGTGGTGCGTCCACGTTGCGTTTTGCGCTGCTTCCTGTCGCGGGCGCTAGGCCTACCCACACAAGTGAGGTACCATTTTTTTCGGAAGACCTTGGGGAACGCGGGGTGGGTAGAATTTTGTGGATCCACGCAGATTCCAGAACTTTCCACCACAGAAAAGTGAGGAAAATATGTTTTTTTTGCCAATTTTTTAGGTTTGCAAGGGATTCTGGGTAAGAGAACCTGGTGAGAGCCAGTCAAATCACCCCATCCTGGATTTCCCTGGGTATCTACTTTTCAAAAATGTATAGGTTTGCTAGGTTTCCCTAAGTGCCGGCAGAGCTAGGGTTCAAAAACTACAGCTAGGCACTTTGAAAAAAAAGGGTCATTTTTCACTGTGAAAATGTGGTGAGTCCACGTTGCGTTTTGCACTGCTTCCTGTCGCGAGCACTAGGCCTACCCACACAAGTGAGGTACCATTTATTTCAGAAGACCTTGGGGAACGCGAGGTGGGTAGAATTTTGTGGATCCACGCAGATTCCAGAACTTTCCACCACAGAAAAGTGAGGAAAATGTGGTTTTTTGCCACTTTTTTAGGTTTGCAAGGGATTCTGGGTAAGAGAACCTGGTGAGAGCCAGTCAAGTCACCCCATCCTGAATTCCCCTGGGTGTCTAGTTTTCATAAATGTATAGGTTTGCTAGGTTTCCCTAAGTTCCGGCAGAGCTAGGGTTCAAAAACTACAGCTAGGCACTTTGCAAAAAAGGGTAATTTTTCATTGTGAAAATGTGGTACGTCCACGTTGCATTTTGAGCCATTTCCTGTTGTGGGCACAAGGTCTACCCACACAAGTGAGGTACCATTTTTATCGGAAGACTTAGGGTAACACAGAATTGTAGAGCAACTGTTATTACCTATTGACTTTCGATGCATTTCTGCCTTCCAAATGAAAGACAATGTGTAAAAATAAGTCATTTTGAAAAATGACCTATAATTCTCATGCTAGTATGGGTACTCCCAATTTCGGAAATGTGCAAATATCTACTGTTTCTAAAATATACATTTTGTTCCCATTTCAGAAATACATAGGTGTCTTTCATAACAATTTTTCCATGTATACATTTTCCCAAAATAATTGCTATATATATCCGGTACATAATAAAAAACTATTGCAAGATGCTGCTCAGTTATTGGCTCTGGGTTCGTCGGGTTCTTGGTGAACCTACAAGTCCTATATATCCCCACAACCAGAAAGGTCCAGCGGATATAAGGGTATATTGCTTTCAAATAGCTGTCATAATTAGAAGAAGTTACAGGTGAAAACGTTGACACAAATGGCTGTTTTTTTCAACTAATTTTCAATTTTTCCTTTATTTAACTGTTAGTTTCTATAAGGAAAACTTTAAGGATATACACATATGACCCCTTGCTGAATTCAGAGTTTTGGCTACTTTTCAGAAATGGATGGCTTTCCAGGATCCATTATTGGTTTCATACCCATTTCTACCATTAACTGGAAGGAGGTTGAAAGCACAAAAAATAGCAAAAATAGGCTATGTCCCAGAAAAATGCCAAAACTGTGTAAAAAAGTTGGATTTCTGACAAAAGTCTGCTTGTCCCTGAAAGCTGGGAAGATGGTGATTTCAGCACCACAACCCCTTTTTGATGCCATTTGCAGGGAAAAACAAGACTCTTTCATCTGTAGCCCTTTTTCGCATTTTTCCCCCAAAAACAATATTTTGCTGTATTTTGGCTAATTTCTGGCTCCCCTCCAGGGGAATCCACAAACCCTGGGTACCTTTACAATCCCCATGATGTTAGAAAAAAAGGAAGGATGCAAATTTGGCGTGGATACCTTATGTGGTCAAAAAGTTACAGGGGCCTAAGCGCGCACTACCCCAAATAGCCAAAAAAAGGCTTAGCACAGGGGGTAAAAGGCCTAGCAGCGAAGGGGTTAAACACCAATGTCCTTAATAATAAAATAAAAGCTCAGGACATTGAAGAATGGATACTCCCCTGACATCGTATTGATCCACGAAAGATAAAAAGAAATTTACATATAGTATGTTTAGGCAGTGTACAGATGGTAGGTATTTTCTATCAGCAAGAGCTTCTCATAGAGGGATAGCAATTTTCATTAATAGATTAATTACTCGCAGGTTGATAAAGAGGGTAGGTGGGGCTTGATCAGCAGATTGAGCAATAATAATAGGTTAACTTTAGCCACAATATATGCATCAATTGAAGACAATCCTATACCTCTATCAGATCTGTATCATGCATTACTACATATCCCTGGAACAGTGATAATGGGGGTGATTTTAACTTTTTGCAAAACTCGGAATTGGACTCATCTACTGATACACGCAAACAGAATAAGCCTTGCATGAAAAAGATATTAGGGGAATGTATGCAGGGATTGGACTTGATAGACATATGGCTGGCCAAATTTCATAATGAGAGAGAATATTCATGTTTTTCAGATAAATATAAAACAGCGGCAAGATTAGTATATTTTCTTACTTCATGTAAGATAAAATTCAATTGTACATATATTCAAAATGGATTTTCTGATCATGCGCTAGTAAAGTTAGAAGTAGGAGGGCTTGGGGCGTGTAAGCTATCATCAAAATGGTCCTTCGATAAAATTCAGCCTGACGATGAAGACTGGTGCACAGAGAATGAAATAAAAAGTTTCTTTCAATTGAATAGGAATACAGATAGGATAGAAAGTGTTTAGGAGGCTTTTAAAGCTGCTATTCGTGGAATGTAGCAGCTAAACGCCTCTGAAATTAATACAGAGCACAATTAGAATTAAAAGTCAAAGAAGCAAATGAACAATATATAAGGAATAAAAAGAATAAAAATAAATCAACATTAGTGCAAGCACGAAAAACTATGCAAGACTATTATCAGACTAAGGGTACTTGGCTAATTTTGCATATCTCCAAAAAGTGTATGAGGAGAGTAAGTTCTCTTAGCTTGGCAAACAAGAGAGAGATAGGCACACAATAAAATCACTGCCCTGTTAGACAAGGATACAAAAGTTCGCATTACAAATGAAGTACAGATACAGGAGAAGTTCTTAAAACATTATGAAACAATCTGTTCGGTTAGGAAAGAGGTTGATATGTTAAAACTAAAGGGTTTTCTTAGCAAACTCTCCATTCCAAAACTACAGGCAAGCCAAATTGAAAATATGCTGGCAGATGTCACATTAAAAGACATAGAGTAGTGCAGTCTCTGGCTAATAAAAAAGCATGCAGAGAAGATGGATTGCCCGCTGAACTTTTATAAAAAGTGTAATTCAATATTAAATCCTGAATTAGTAATGCTAGCTAATTACATTTTGAAGAGAGGCGAGATACCATCCTCTTTCCGTACGGCAGTAGTAGTCAGTTTTCAGAAAAAGAATAAAGATAAGGAAGACGTTAATTCTTACAGGCCTATAAGCCTCTTAAACACTGAATTTAAAATTATAGCCAAATAATTGGCAAACACAATGAATAAATGCATGGGGTCAGTTATACATTTAGACAAGTGTGGTTTTGTGTCAGGAAGACAGTTATCCTTCAATACAGACTTTTTAGTTGAAGCTATAGATTATTTTAGTCTAAACAAAATTCCGACACAAATTGTTATTGGATGCCAAGAAGGCTTTTGATTTGGTCTGCTAGGAGAGCCTTTTTATATCTTAACTGAGTTTGGATTTCCTGATGAATTCATCAATATGATGTCTGAGTTTTATAAAAAAGGCTTCGACACAAATAATGATTGATCCTAGCAAGATTGGCATTTGTAAATTTAACAGAGAAACAAGACAACGCTGTCCTTTGTCGCCACTATTTTTTACTCTTTTCATGGAGCCATTAACCATAGCCATTTGGTCAATTAGCAATTTGACATTCCCGATTCCAGGAATGACAAGCATAAAGCTCTATGCTGATGATATTGCTTTGTTTCTCAGGCCTGACTTAGGGGTCTATTACAATGCCGTTCGGAAAGGCTCCGAATCGGATTCGGGTCTGCCGAATCGGATTTGCAAGCCTGGTTTCCGACCTATTAGGAAACCTTTCCGAATGAGCAATTACGATGTTTGGACTTTCTGACTCAGAAAGTCTGAGTCGTTCGGAGCCGAATCGTGTGTGTCTATGGGCCACGTTTCGGAAAGACTCAGTAGCTTTCCTACCAAGCGATTACGATGTCGGATTTGGACAGCCTTTCCGAATCGGTTGTTCCGACTCGGATCGGCTGTTAGACTCTGACTTTGGGGGACGGCGGCAGGCCCCCCTTCACCCGGGGCCGTGCGAATGGGGCCTGTGTTGGTATCCATGGGCCCCATCTTTCAAACCAATGACAGTGTGGACGGCATCAAGGGGTGGCCGCCACAGGGTGCACGATTTACCCCAGCCACCCCTTTCTTCAATAGGAGCCTGTGTATTCGGTCGAAACACAGGCTCCCATTGAACTCAATAGGAGTCCGACCGAATCGTAACTGGAAACATCTGGATGCATCGTAATCGTTCGGTTTGACTCCCCGCATCCGATTCGGTAGGAAACCATTCCGAGACCGATTCGGTCGGAATGCTTTCCGGCTGGCATTGTAATCAACCCCTTAGAAGTGCAAAAAAATATATTTGGAATCTTTCTGGAATACCAGCTAATTGGAGGGTACAAGATAAATAAATTAAAGACGGAGATTCTGCTTTGCAATACGACACCTGACACTTTATTAACATAACTTGACTTAGTGGTCAATACTAGACCCAAGAAATACCTTTGTATATAAGTCTCCGAAAACAAAAATGACCTGTATGTTTTAAACTATGTCCCTTTAATTAATAAGATAAAAGTGTTGTTTTCAAAATGGAATAATTTGTCTCTTTCAATATTAGGTCGGGCTGCACTGATCCGTATGTTGATTTTACCTTTATGCAACTTTTTATTCTCAGCCATCCTCAATGCAATACAAATTACATTTTTTAAAGGATTGGAAGGTATGTTTGCTACTTTTGTATGGGCAATCAAATCACCTAGATTAGCTTTGGATGCACTTTATAGACCAGTAAATGAAGGAGGATTAGGCCTCCCTAAAGTGAAAGAATATTATTTTGCAAACTTTGCACATACCACATATAGATCAACTGAGTCTTTAAATATTAATATATACTATAACGTTTTTAAAAACTATTTTATTTAGAAAATGATATTATTGATTTTATGCGTTTAACAAAACCCCCAAACAAAGTCAGACATAAGACGCAACAGTGGAACATCAAACGTAAGCAACAACTGTTTCAGCACTATGAGATTCCCATAATTAATGGAGTAACACTGTTATCAGATATATACATAGGGGAGGATCCCTTGATAGATAGGAATGCAATGTCTAAATAGATGTGCAATGGTTATGGAAAAGTATGGGACTTTTTGGACGGAGATTAGAAAAACTGGAATGAAATGATGCAATGGTCCTATATTAAAATTAGGCATTTTTTACGTGAACTAAATCCCTTATACATAATTGCAACTATGGAACTTGTTGAGGGGCTGATAGAATCTAAAACTTGCAAGACTTTAAGTAGCTGAGTTTTGCTCTGACATAGCCAGGAGGCAGATAAAGTTTTTGGGAAAGCCCCAAAAAAATGGCAGTCGAAAGAAGGCCTCCAGATATTTATTGCAGCTTTGGATCAGATTAATGAGTTCAATTTCTTTGTATTGAAAGGGGCCAATCTATGACATATGCAATTCTATACTAAATGGCTCATATATAGAACCCCCGATTTCCTCCTTAAAATAAATTCACAGATTTCTGCAAATTGTCTTCGCTGTAATATGGAAGGAGGAGGGAATTGGAGTTTTGGGATGAAATTAATCAGTATTGCACTGATAAATTGAAAATACAACAAACGTTGGATGCTCAGGCAGCAGTTTTTGGATACTCACCTGATTTAAGAGCTGAATTGTGGCAAAAAAAACGATTATACATGGCGGTCTCATGATATTCGGACTTTACAACACCTAGGGTATCTTAATAGGATTAAGGAGTCGGAAAAAACATACACTTTAAGATTTGGGTCGTATAGGACATTTTTAAAGTTATGGGAGATTCTGGGCCAAGAATTCTCTTTTTATGTGAAATCATAAAAAAATGAATTATACTAATTGTTTTTTTAAAAAACATATTTGGTGGATTGTGTATAAGAAACGTGTTATGCTTTTGATGTTTTTCTATGCTCCTAATTTAATTATGTATTGATGGATATGATGAACTATTTCAACAAAAAAAAAAGGTGCAAACAAGTCCTTGATGGGTGTTTGCAATGTCCATCATCTTTTACACCACAGGGTAATTTGGCTGAGCTTGCTCAAAGAGGTGTATTGAACACAACCATCTCCTCACTGCTTCTGAGATGCAATGGCAAACACTGGGGTGTCATGTTGAACCTACACATCCAGGCCGCTAGGACCCTTGTGACAACAGAAGTCTTGGGGGAGGAGAAAGTGGTGAGGAAACAGGAAAGGAAGTGGTCGAGAGGGAAGATAGATGGGGATGGCTTATGGAGTGGACGCGGTTAGAGCTACTGTGTCAATAAATAAAAAGAAGCAACCTTCAATCTACTGTGTCGCCTACTTACTTCCTGCCACTTGCAATCTGACAGGGAATATCAGGTCAGTGGAATAAGGGAGATCATGCAGGAGATCTACAAGGAAGTGTACAGAGGTTCTCAATGCCAAATAAGCATCTTGAGGACACACATACACCTAGCCCAACTTTTCATGTACTCGGAAACAGACGAACATTAGTGTGGTCTTCGTAAGGGGCTGAGTCGACCCAGTAAGGGCAGTCAGAATGGATTTTACAGGAAGGTCAATTCCCTCCGAGAGGTTGTAGGGGAAAAGCCTGTATCCATGAATTACGTTCAGCAGCCACCAAATAGTTAAGAGAAGGTATACCTGGTGCGGATTTCTTTCACCAGCAGAGTCGATACTTTGCCAGGGTACAACTTATAATATCATTGCGGAACACTTCTCAAGTCGGGGCTCGGGACATGCCTATCCTGAGCAGTAACATTTACCAGGCATGCGTGAAAATGAGAAAAACAAAACTGAGTTGGCACAGGGGACTGTAACAGGGATCCCAGACCCTACACTTTGCTTGGCCTCAAAGCACTGGTGAAATAGGGCTTCTATCACTTGGCACATCCGCTCTCGTAATCAGCATACATATGCCTGATTTGTCTCAATATCCTTCCCCAGCATCAGCTGAATATATGACTTTTAAAGGCCCTCCTAGTCTAGTGGTCATTTATTGTGGGAAGTTGTTGTCCAAGGTGACTTCTTCCCCTACTTTCTGGGAGAATGTTGGATACCTGGTCATCAACTCACAGTTCATTCTCAGACACTGGAGGGCTAGTCAGGTCATGAGAGCTAGTGAATGGCTGTCCATAGTTTTCAGTCTAGTCTCACATTAGAGTACCACAAAAAGGCAGCGAGAGCGGACCCACCTGCTCAGTCAAATCTAGAGTCCATGCTTGGAACAAATACACCCTTTCCTTTTGGTTCCTTCTCCTCCCTTGCTCTACCTCACAGCCCCTCCCATTCCAATGCTCCTAAACACCTGAAATCTGAGGATATGCTGTCACCCATGATACAGTACCTTAGTTAAGTGAGACACCTGCATCTTTGTTATACATCATGACAAATCAGTGACATTTTAGGTCAATGTACTAAAAATAGCATTCAATTAAACAATGCTCAATTCAAATGAAACTATATGAATAACTAAATCAATACATCCATTTAAGTGCAGATGAGCCAGGCCCTAAAAAGCACAATCCCACAGCGACATAGGTCAGACTTCTAGAAATGCAAGACACAGCTCTAATGGTTCTACTGCAACTATTCCTACATAGAGTACTCAGAAGCAGTGTTTACTTTGAGCCAGTGGTTTCCGGTGCTCAGCACCAGGACTTAATCATCAACACCGGTGCTTTTCAGGAGCACCAGTTAAGGACACATTAATTTATGGTAGGCATGGGAAGATTAAGTGATTTGGCTCTGAATCACAGGATTTTGAGCCAACGCCGAGAAGTCAGCCGCTCTGGCCATTACGCCACATACTCTCCCCACTTTCATGGTAAGTAGTTTGTTCAGTTTTAGACAGCGCTAACAGGTGTAATGGGCTGGTGGAAGCTGCTTCCTGATGACAGTCCCGGCACTTCTTTTTTTACAAATTTACCACTGCTCAGATGGTACGTTGGTTTCTTCTCAAGTGGGGACAAACACACTGTTCTCCTTTGCCCTGTTTCACCATCTCTGGCTCCTGCAGGAAAAGTATTCCATCATCCTTTTTTGGGGGGGGAGTTTTATATAGCACAAACTAAACCTGAAGGTATCAGAGCGCTTTACATGAGCACCAGTTGCGTTACAGATGGACACATTCATTTTTTTGTTAGGCACTGGAAGATTAAGAGGCCTATTACGATGTCAGTCGGAAAGACTCCGAATGGCATTTGGTTAGTCTGAATCCGATTTGGAAACAGTCATTCCGACCGATTCAGGAAGCCTTCCGACCAACCGATTACAATAGTTGGAAACTGTTCGGACTTTCCGACTCGTTCCGAATCGGTTCCGAACGGCATTCGTAGAAACCGAGTCATTTGGAGCCTACTCGTGCTTGTTTCTGACCGACGTATTACGGTGTCGGATTCGGACAGACATGGATCGGCTGTCGGAATCTGACTTTGGGGGCCCGTAGCGGGCCCCCTTCACCCAGAGCCTTCCAGATGGGGCCCGTGGGGGTCTTCAATCGTACGCACAGTGTGGCAGGCACCATGGGGTGCCCGCCACAAGGTGCACGATTTTCCCCACCCACCCCTTTCTTTAATGGGAGCCTGTGTAGTCGGTCGGAACGCAGGCTCCCATTGAAGTCATTGGGAGTCGGACCGAACGGTGTTTAGAAGCATCATGATCAGTCGGTCAGACTCCCCGAATCCGATTCGTTCGGAAACTTTTCCGAGATGAAGTCGCTCGGAATGCTTTCTGACTGACATCGTAATGAGGCCCTAAGTGATTTGCCCATAATCACAGGATGTTGAGCGTCCCTGCCGAGACTCGAACCCGGTTACCCAGCTTCAAGGTCAACCAACCTAACCGTTAGGACACATCCTCTCCTCTGGTATGACATTGTGAATCTAAGATGTACTGTCACTCTGCGGAGACCCTGTAAGGAGCTCCATTACCCACTGAACCTAGTCCAAATATATAAAAATCCACAAATATAAAAAAGGCATCTACAATTTCTATGGGGGCTGGTTTGCAGATATTCTGTTTTTTATTAAAATATGTTCTAATAGATCTAATAGTATATAATAAATCATATTGAATAAAAAATTATTTATAATTTGACATGATGCTGGCAAAATATCATAGCTAAATTAATGCAGCTCAATAGTTCATTAATCTTAACAGATCTTTAGAAATCCACGTTGATTGGTATAAGGATGTAATCATCACAGTGTATTTATAGAAGCAATCAACAGTTACCAAAGGATTTTCAAATGATGTAGATCCCTCTAATTTCGTATAATCACTAATTCCATAGCACATAAATCAATAAATTGAAACAACTATTCTCTCATTCTAGGTGTTTTTTTCTGAACCCATAGCTTTGCAATATGCAATCAAGCCAATATTGTTGCACAAATACATTAACCTCTATTCTGTTTGGTAATAATCCAGAAAAGCCTACGATAATCAATTTGGGACTAGGAAGAATTGTAATATCTAAGAGTTTGTGTAGCTTGTGGAAAATCTAGTGCCAATATGCTTGGGTTGGGTGACGTTTTATAAAAGATGTGAGGGGTACCAGCTTAGCAAGCCTGGCATCAAAATCATTTAGAATCTGCAGCCAATCCCACGAATGCAGCTTTTTGGGGGTATTCCGGATATTCTGGAAACATTTGTAGTGAAGGAGTTTAAGACACAATAAAAATACACTAAAACTCACCAGTTATAGTTATTTTAAGTTACTATAACTCGTGCTCCCATATCAATCATATATCGCATCACATGTTCTATCACATTATTGATAACATTAAGACGACATCTGAAATGACATAATTGAGGACAATACTGTACATTGCTAGGGCGCGGGTTATAGTTACTTGTGTTTTGACTGATGCGTCTTGCTTTTCCTTCTCAGTTGCCAGATTCTCAACTTCTGCCTGGCAGACTTGTTCAAAGTTATTTAAGCTGTAGGGGTGTTGTGTTTGTATACACATGTATATTGTACACATTGTATCAAAGGGTTGTTGTATCGAAGATTTCTATTTTCAACATGTCTTTGTCAAATGTTTTTAACACTGCTGTGTGATCATGGTTTACTTACAATAGCAATGATGTTGCCAGGTTTAATGAATGTTTAACCTAAATACAGTTTAATTCTGGTCTGATTTACAATTTCTCAGATTGGAATAAAACAAAGCCTACATTCTTTGTTTTACACCAATAGAAAATCTCGTCCATTGATGGAAGCAGAGGCTTCTAGTTGATGTGTTTGGCTAATGGAGGACCACATAGGGCAGCTGAGTTAGGGCAAGTAGAATCGCTATTCAAGGAAAAAAAGTAGGGGTGAATGATCTGACTACATATGCAGGTATATATGTGGTAATTCTATAGTGTGAACATAGCCAAAAGGCAGAAGAGTGCTGCACAGGGTCAACCGCAGTCATAAAGACAATGAGTGATAGAAGGCAGTATTGGAACCCAAAAGCACCAGCGGGACTACACTTCCCAGAGTCCTTAGCGCAGAGGGAACGCGCTAAAAGGAAGAAGAAGCTGGCCGGCAGCACCCTGTAGCCACCACTCACCTACTGCCACTTGTGGAGTCACTCTGCCTGGAGCTGTGTGGAGCTTCTCCCTCCGCAGCTCTGCTCACCTGCCCCGGGATCAGAGGAACACCAGGAGCCGGGATGGGAACTTGGAAGCACCAGCGGGACTACACTTCCCAGAGTCCTTAGCGCAGAGGGAACGCGCTAAAAGGAAGACACCAGCCTGCAGCGCCCTGTAGCCACCACTCACCTACTGCCACTTGTGGGGTCACTCTGCCTGGAGCTGTAAGGAGCATCTCCCTCCCGCAGCTCTGCTCGGCTGCCTCGGGATCAGAGGAACGCCAGGAGCTGGGATTGGAACCCGGAAGCACCAGCGGCACTACACTTTCCAGAGTCCTTGGCGCAGAGGGAATGCGCTAAAAGGAAGATGCTGGCCCGTGGCGCCCTGTAGCCACCACTCACCTTCTGCCACTTGTGGGGTCACTCTGCCTGGAGCTGTGTGGAGCTTCTCCCTCCCGCAGCTCTGCTCGCCTGCCCCAGGATCGGAGGAACGCCAGGAGCCGGGATTGGAACCCAGAAGCACCAGCGGGACTACACTTCCCAGAGTCCTTAGCGTAGAGGGAACGCTCTAAAAGGAAGATGCCGGCCCGCAGCGTGGTACGCACGCGGGGACGAGCCCAGCCCGTGCCCGGGCTACGCCCGTCGGAGCCCGGAGGAGGCTGGGCTGGGCCCCCCCTCTGAAATCTGAGCCTCTACATTCAGGTACTGGGTATTGCTATCAGTCTTTTCTTGTTAGCGTGTTCAATTCCAGATCCCACCTCAGGATGAGCAAGCGTAAGGGCCTAAACAATCGTTTGGGAGATGGAATCCTGGGAACCCTCGATTCCTTTTTGACTAGGGCTATATCAGTCCTAACACATGAAATCGAACTGACAGAACGCCTTTTTACTTTGGAGCCCACCCTGCAGACAAGAGTCACTCTGGGGGTGAGACATCTTTCATCACCCATAAGCAACCCCCTTATTAGCTCAGGAAGCAGTAATGAAAAACTTATGGAAGT
Source organism: Calotriton arnoldi (assembly GCA_963921515.1). Lineage (NCBI taxonomy): Eukaryota > Metazoa > Chordata > Amphibia > Caudata > Salamandridae > Calotriton > Calotriton arnoldi. The sequence continues at coordinate 905,783 of CAWUFW010006159.1, forward strand.
GATACCCGAGCAGCCAGCACTTACTTACTCGACAAAAAGAACATCTACTAGGGCTGCAGGTGCGAAAAAGTCGCTGGGAGCCAACATCGAAAACCCAGGCAAGAGAAAAAGGGGAGGTGGTCCACAGAGCCAAAAACCAGCAAAAGCCCCTACACCAGCAAAAGCCCCTAGACCAGCAAAAGCAAGGGGGAACATCAATGAATCAGTAGTGGTGCAAGGTGTGCTAGGTGGAGAAAATACCTTGGAAATTCCTCCTCCAATTGTGAGTCCCACGATAAACTAGGATATGTGGCAGAGACTTGAAACCCTAGTTGCCACTATGCTAAATCCCATCTCATTAAAGTTAACTCGGATCGAAGAGAAGCTGGCAGGCTTAGAAGCCCAGGCCACACAAAACGCCCATATATTAGAATCATTGTCCGCTAGGACTGAGTCAAGATCTGGCCAAGAGACCCAAACTCAAGTACAGCCGCATATATTGGTCCTGACCACGAACTGTCCAAACACTGTGATTGCATCTACTGACGTGGCAAATTCCCTACACCCCAACTCTGACAACTCGAACACCCATATGAGTATAACCCCTGGCATAACTGCCCACAGACAGGCTTTGCCGCAACACTCGACTGGAGCGGAGGATGCAACAAACCACCTGAGTCTCCAGTCCAATATAGCATCCACATGTCAGGGTGGGATGTGGAATGGGTTGGGTGGCTGTTTTGAGTATCAAAGGGCGAAAGATTGAACATCGGACAAACGGTGACTGGATCATGGATTTTACATCTCCCCCCGGCAGCTGCACCCCTGGTATTGGTGCTAGGGAATGTACCATGGCTGAGGGAGGGACAACCAGAATCCACAGCTCAACTGATGTCTAAAGCCCTACATTGGCTGACGCAAAAACTGAATGAGGTGGGGGGCAACTGCAGGAATCTCCCAAGTCTCCTGATCATGGCAAGAAGGCTACCTTGGGTAGGCCCAGCGGGGAAAGAATTGTCGGGAGACTGTGTAGTTCTAAATTTTAAAGATGAATTTGTCATCAGATACCTTTTAGAGTATTTAGGTAAAGTTCCCCCAAAGAGTTCCCAGATTATTTTGTTACCGCTGGATTATTTTTACAGACCCTTTCTCTCACTAATCCCAAGAAGCAACCGTTACCAGAGGGAGGGCCATGCGTGGAAGAATTCAGGGGGTTATCATGGGACACCAGCCATAAGCCTAGAGAATAGATTTGCCCCCCTGTCCGACCTGGAGGCATGTGATTGACTACACACACCGATTTTAAATTCTCCAGCTAAGTCTGAAAGTTATGTTATCCCGGCCCCCGCCATTAGAGAGAGCCCACAGTCATCCAATCTGCAAGGGCGGGCAACAGAAAAGGCGCTTAAGATAGCCTTGTGGAACGTGGCCGGTATCGCCCCAAAATTGAGTGACAGAAATTGGCTAAAAACTTGGCAGGACCACGACATTCCATGTATCCAGGAGACATGGTCTACAGAGCCGATATTTATAAATGGCTACCATTCTCTTCAAACCCTAGCCAAACCTTCTGTATCAAGGAGGGCAAAGGGGGGTATTTTGACCTTGATTCCAAATAATTTCCCAGGAAAGGTATTAAAGTTTGACTCCTCTAACCTAAATTTCCATATCCTCATACTTGAGGTAAAACAGGAAGGCACGTGGTTTCTGATTAATACTTATAATAATGAGTTTGGCCCAAACATGCATTCTATTGTTGGTGAGGTTGATAAGGTCCTGGAACATGCTATAAGCAACATCATGAATGAGGCACCCAACATCATTTGATTGAGGGACTTTAACATACACCCCTGCAAGCATAATGTAGCCCCTGTATGTGGCCTAGAGGATTTGGGGGGGAATCTCATATATAATTTCACCCATAATGAATACGGTAATTCCTGAAACCTGATACTATCCTCCCGAAATATGGTAATGACCTATGATCCAGAACCCCCAATAGGTAACCGTGTGGGAACCTTCTAGAGAAATGGGTTAGAGTCAACCATTGACTATATACTACTTACCACCCCAATCAGTTTCAGTTTAAGGGCCACTAGGTTGGGAAATCAATTCACAATTTTTAGCGATCACGCCATTCTATCCCTCCAGATAAAGGTATCCATAGAGGATTCCCTCTGCAATCAGAATGTCAGCAACCCAATTGTGGCAAGAAGAAATGGAATACAATGAAAGTGGTCCCATATTGATAAACCCAAGATGACCTCAGAAATCATACTAAGTACAAGTAGTAATATTTCATTAAGCTTAGAACCAGATGCAGATGCAGGAAAAATGGTGACTGCCTTCTGTGGCCTTTTAGAGAAGGTAAAACTGGCACTCACACGCTCAAAAGCGGCAAAGTCAGAAGCCCGTAGGGGTTGGTTTAACTCTCCATGTACCAAAGCAAGGAAGGCTTTGATGCACACCCTGAAAATTAGACCCAGAAACCCAGACCAAATATAGGCAATGCGGGCTGCGTATAAGCTAGCTCGACGAAATAGAGAAAAGGCTATGAAGGAGGAGATTTGGGCGGATCTTGACCAGGCAGCCAGAATGGGTAATAGGACTGAGTTTTGGAGGATAGTGAATGCACCACACTTCAAAAATCCCAAAGATCCCACACTAGATAATAATGTAAATGAGGAAGCATGGGTAACCTATTTTGAAAACATCTTTGCCCCTAGTACTCTCCCAAGGACACCCTCTTTGATCACAGAAACAAGCCCCCATACTGCCCACTCTTTCTCACTTACTGAAGTGAAGAAAGGTCTGATTTCGTGCAGTTCCGGTAAGGCTTCAGGACCGGATGTTGTACCAATTGATTTTTTCCAAGAAATACCGGACCTATGGGCTCCCTTACTAACAAATGTTCTGAACAGCATAGCTATGGTAGGCCCCCCTCCTTCATGGTCTGTGGGTATCATTGTCCCAATCTACAAAAATGGGGACAGGGCAAATCCAAAAAATTATAGACCTATTTCTCTGCTGGATACTACATTTAAACTCATGGGCCGGCTCCTCCTCTCCAAGCTAGAGGGGTGGGCCAAGGAGAATAACATCTTAATCCAGGCCCAGTACGGGTTCCAGCAGGGAAGGGGCACCGTGGACCAGTGCTTGAATTTAGCATTGATCACAGAAAAATATATCAGAATGAAGGAAGGAAAGATCTAAATGGCTTTCATGGACCTGTCGGCAGCGTTCGACTGTGTGGTCCATGTAAAGCTGTGGAAGATACTGGAGGAGATGGGGGTTGACCCCGCTATAATAAACTTTATAAGACAGCTGTACTCAAATGCCACGGCATTGGTTCGCTACAACAAAAATGGCGACTGTACACGCCCATTTAAAATCGCCAGAGGAGTAAGGCAGGGATGTGTCCTTGCCCCATTTCACTGCTCTGTTTATACAAATGGAGTCGAAAACGCACTCACTAAGGCTACCTGTGATGTCCCCGTATTTGATTCTCAACTGCTGCCCATCTTGGCATACGCGGATGACGCGGTATTGATTGCTAGGACAGGGCGGGGTCTTCAATGCTTGATAACCGTGTATGTATCCTTCATGGACTCCTTAGACCTGAAGGTAAATCATACAAAGTCATTTGCAATCATAGCCGGGGCTAGGAAAAGAGATAAAACCCCCTACTTACACGTGGATAGCAAGAGAATAGAGGTGGTTGATACTTTCCCTTATGTGGGGGTCCTTTTTGACTAAGATTTATCTTGGTCAAAATTGGCGGAAGGAAGAAAGTTGGTAATGGAGAGAAGCCCCTCAGCCGTAAAATCTTTCGCCCAAAAATTGGGCGCAAGACCACTAATACCGATAAAAAACATCTATCAGGCTAAAGTCAAGGCAGCAGTAACATATGGGGCGGGAGTATGGAGCTTGGTAGCAACACACACACTCCAAACCACTGAAAATAACTTTTTCAAGTCTTTGGTGGGTCTCCCTCTCTCTTCATCAAATTATATCTTACACCTGGAAAAGGCCTGCCCTATATCGCAGATGCAATTCAACTAGCTCCAATTCTTTTGTGGCACTCAATCTAGTGGAGGGACACAGTGATAATAAGGAACTGTCTAAACATGGATAATAGCAGGATGTCGAGGTGGCTTGGCTACGTAGAAACAGTCATGAAGGAAATTGACCTTTCTGAACTATTCAAGGATCCATTGACCTGCAGAATGGTTTTGAAGCAAAAGGTCTCCAACATGTTTTTATCAATGGCAGACTATAAACGAAAGGAACACTAGAAAGAGAAACATGCAGTTGTTACCTATCGTCTGAACCCAACACTGACAGAGAGAGGGTACTTCTACTTAGCAAACGTTACTAGCCCACAACACAGATTTATACTATTGAGGTTTCGCATGAACATGATTCCATTGATGTTAGGATATCCGGAGAAAACCTCTAATCATGCAGATTTAAGCTTGTGCCCATGTGATAACCTCTCATTACAAACGGAACTGCATCTAGTTTTATTCTGCAGGCTCTATGAGAAAGAAAGGAACTACTATCTTAAGCCAATTTTAAAGCAAGGGAATTTTAACCAATGCCGAGTTGCACTTTATTTTTTTAAATTGTTATCCGATCCCTTGGTATGCTTTTCGGTAGCTACGTTTCAATGGGCCTGCATGAGAAAAAGGAAGAGGGGGGCTGTCGGAACCCTTGGGCTGGTCGCTTGCTAATTCGTTTGCACTTTATATGGGGCTGATTAGGAAACTAGAGATTTAAAAGGTGGAAATAGTTCGATGCAGTACGGGTTTCAACTTTTTGGGGCAGATTTACAAGCCCCTTGCGCCACTTTTGCATCACTTTTCCCATGTTAAAAATGACGCAAAAGTGGCGCAAGGGACTTGTAAATAAGCCCCTATATTTTTAGATGAAACATGAATTATCCATTGTTTTTGCTGACTATGAATTTTTATCATGTATTTATTCTGTGCTTTAACGCCTTCGCTGCGAGCGGAATTCCAGCCAGGTGCTGGACATTCCAATTGCGGGCGTGGTCGTGACGAGCTCAGCTCGTCATGCGCACAGCCCGCCCGTGCAGCATGACGAGCTGAGCTCGTCATGAGCAGGGAAGGGGTTATTGATCGTTTTATAATTGCTCCAATAAAGAAGAATTGAATTGAATTGAGTGATAGAAGGAGTAGCTGGGGTGTGGACGGTTCAAGCATTGTCAGGTAGGGTTCTTTAAATAAGTGAGGCTTCAACTCTTTCCTAAATTGCAGCAGCTCTGGGGTTGTCATTGCGGGTACAGGGCTGTTGCTCCAGGTAAGAAGGTTGGATATAAAATCATCAGAAGCAAATTGTGGGTTTAACAAATGGCCAGCAGAATGAGTCGGCTCCATGATTAAGACCAAGAATACAGTACATTCTACGGGCGGTAGAAGAAGGCACAACCATCCAAATATTAAATTCACCCAAAGAGGAAAATACAGAAACACTCATGACTAATGGTGAGATAAAGGTAGCAAAGCTAGCTCCAAAGTCTAGTAAAGCACCTGGAGGCTGATAATGAGGGGTTGGAGAAGTGAAGATATAAGTGAATTCACCTCCGATTCTTATGTGGCTGATTCTGGGAGGCGGTTTCAGGGCACTATGGGGTTGGGCAACACCAGAAACAATGATTTGAATTGGCTAATTTTAAAGAGGTTGTGCAAGAGTTGTCTTTGAATCTTGAATAATAATGAATAGGGAATAGTAGAGATTAACATAGGTTTAGCAAAATAATATAGGCCAAGACATAAGCAATAGATATAAAAAAGAAGATTACCCTTTAATGACCAAACTGAAATGGAGGATACCAATTGTAGATGCCGGAAAAAAGAAAGAAGCAATCTTACCCATCAGTGATCCCTCAAAAATAAAGGATGGCGCGCTATGGCATGAGAACCAGACAACATAGATAAGTGACACCTGCAGCACATAACCATAACCAAGACTTGTCATCATTGACTCAAAAACAAGATAGGAGAAACCAGCGGCAGCTATTGAACAATGTCTAGCCACCAGTAAACTAAGGTAGAGATGTAAGAGACAAGCAGCAGATACCATGTACCATAACCAAAGACCCAACATCGAGATAACAGACTGCAGCAGCAGATAACGCACAAGATCATAACCACACCTGACATCAACGGCCAAACACACTCACTAGTTGATACATGATGATATAGTAATCAAGGTTAGCCATCACTGATCAAAGAGATACCAGCAGTAGATACTGCACTATATCATACACATGACGGCTACCAATGAGCAAACACAAAGTTAGAGACATTATCAGAAGATACTTCTCAATGATGCAGCTACCAAGCTTGTGGGTTAGTGGTTCCATTATGTAATCATTTCAGCACCGGGCTGCATACAAAGAAGTGACTCTGAGAGGGTGTAGGGACAATTTAAAACTACTGAGCTCCTCTCACCTTCCAGTTACATTCACTGTTGAAGATGTCACTCTTTGCTATATCGAGGCGGTTCCAGCTCACAGCCAGCTTGAGTTGGTAGACCCAGTTCTCATTGCCCTCATCATCCAAACTTTGTGATGCTGCAAAGAAACAGGTGACAGGCAGGTTGACATGCAAATGAAATTCTATTTTAGGTACTGACATTTGCATATAACATTTGTACATATTCATTACATACATATCGCCTAGAAAAAAGACAAGAAACACATACTGATAAATTAACTACATATAATATTACCATGAAATGCTGGCCAAGCATAGAGAGAGGATGTAGCAATGTGGAGGAAATCTGGCTTTTCTCCTGTGTTTTTTCTCTTTTCTGGACCATATGTTGGTGGTATTAGGACTCTATGCTTCATGACACTGCTATTCGGTGCCACAGTGTGTGTGCTCCGGCCATAAGATGGCACTATTAAAATTTGTTTCACCCAATTGGCTTCCCGTGGGGCCACAGGAAATGCCAATGAATATGCATCAATGGCATGGAAGTTAAATGTCATAAGTGGGATGCAGTGTGCATTTACACAACCCACATTTACCTTAGTCAGGTAGAAAAACCTATATTTATGTATTAGAAAGTCATTCCTAAAGTGTGCCTTGTTATCCCGGAGGTCTGGGTGCCTAATATAATTTGATACAATTTGAAATAGGTGCCCTCATGGAGACTGATGGTCCAAAATCTGTTTTCAGGGCCCAATTCACAAAATAATCTGAGACAAAATACTAACTTTATGACTTTCGGTATTCACAAAGGGCATTTAGGAGTAGTAAAGTTAGGAGTCCTAACTTTACTACTCCTAAATGCCCTTCGTGAATACCGAAAGTCGTAAAGTTAGGGTTTTGTCTCAGATTACTTTGTGAATCAGGCCCAGCATTAATGGAGAAATAAGCTATTTGTTACCTGTTGTGCAAAAGCAACTTTATACAAATGCACTTTGTGCTGCCTGAGCCAAACACTGAGTAGATCCAGTTCTGCCAATCATCTCCCCTTCAGAGGCCAATAAACATGCATGTCTGGAGGTAATGATAGTGCCATCCAAGTAACGAAACCCTGTCCTTTGGAGTTTGGACCCAAAAAGGCAAGGAGTTTATCAACAACTGGTCTCTTTTGGATCTGAGATGCTAAGTGGAACAGCTCTCATTTATTCAGAGAGTTCTCCTAGGACCTCTGGCTTCAACCCCAGCAGAGTGGTGAACCAGTTTGGATATTGACAGAGTGGAGGATACCATAGCTAAATAGGAGAATGGTTTCTGAGAGAACAAAGGTTCACCAAGATCAGATTTAGTTCTTGTAGGAATTTTGAGAGTAAAACAAAGAGGAAGGGCTGTTAAAGGAAGTGAGCACATAGCAAAAATGTAGGCAGGATTTTGGTGGGGAAATCTCTAATCTCTGACCTCCTCAGAGCATTCGAGGACCAGGGAAGACTACATATGAAGAAGGCAGCCCTGCTGGGAGACTCTTGACTCCTGTCTGATACTTGGGCTGGGACTGCTCTTCAGAAGTTAGGTAAATGACCACTGGTTTGCCTGCTACAGGGACAAGAGAAGCAGAAAAACCTCTGACTTCAACAAAGGCCAGCAGACCACAAAGGAACGGTCCCTGTGGCTGGCCAGGTTGGAAAGAGACCTGGTGCGTAGAAGCCTACCCAAAGGTCCTGGGGACTGCAGGAGTGATCAAAGAAAGCGTTTGTAGAAGTTGAGGACAAATGGGCCTTCATTTATTTTTCACATCTCCAAAGGACCTGGACAAGGTATTGATGTTTGCCCAGGAAGGTCACACTCATGGCGGGCAAGAAGACCAGGTTCATCCTGCTTGGAGCTTTTTGCCACAATGGAAAGGGATTGAGTAGGACTCCGTGGTTAAGATTCCAGCAATTAGGATCCCTGCCTGGATACAATTTCCAGCCTTGCAGCTCCAAAAGATTCTGAGAACCAAAAAAGTGATGAAGCCCAAAGGTAAAACTTCAGACCAGGTGAGGTGGCAAATCCCAGTGGGGACTACGAACTCCAGCTTTGTCCTGCTCTGAAGTTTTGATGCCAAAATCATTGGCTTCAGCAGGAGCTCAACAATGACATTTCTGACATCCACGGACCCTTGCTAGATGGAGTCTTAGATCTTGCCTCACTGGAAGGTTCAAACTTCCAGAAAAAGAAATAAGTCAGAGGGTAAAAACTTTGACCGGGATGAATAGCTTGGTGTATTCGAAATACGCAACATTACTGTTGGGTTTTAACGGCACTGAGGTCCTGGCCAACTCCGAACTGTTATTGTTTTATGGTGCTTTAATTTTCCTAATTACTTTTTGTTATTAAAAAATCATATCTCTGGTTCCCTTTTTCCAATTTTAATAATTTGTAGGTCTTTTTTTCTCTCTTCTTGTAAATCTTGGGAATTTAATTGTGTAATTTTCGAAACTGAAAGTTATTATCTCTTGAACTTATCAAGTACTCCGCATGGGGCTGCCTGCTGCTTTTGCCATAACTACCAGTAATTGAGCAGAAATTCTCTGAGAATTATATTTTGAACTAACTAAATACTTTTGGTCGCGAAAGAGCGAGGGTTGGATACAGGGACCAGGTTAGTCCTGCTGAAGTCCACCTTCAGATTCCAATGCGAAGAGTTCCGTTTGCATTGGAGGAGGTCGCGAGGATCAGGTAGAGAAGGTGTCAACACCTCAGCAAGAAGAGTAGGCCAGGTGATGCAGGCTGTTGTCACTGTAGTGAGAATAGTTAGTTGGGAGTCGTAGACGGTCATTGTTGCAGCTTCACGCTGGTGCTCACCATGGGCTGTTGTTGCTGTAGAGCGAAGTGCAGCTCTTGCGTTGCCAGTTGTAGCATGAAGAGAGGGTCTCACCAGAGCTTCACGTTGGCCAAGGAGGAGTACACTCTGATGCCAGCCAAGGGTCCAGGACCTGGTGAGGAAGGTCCAGTTGCAGCAGATCAGCTGGGCAGTTGCAGTGAGGCCTTTGAAGCTTGTTGTGTACCTGTACCTCACACAGGAGGTGAGCAAACGGACCCTAGGAATCACTTTGGATAGCTTGGCATGAAAGGAAGCGGGCCCAGTCTTCCTTTTCAGACAGCAAGGCAGTCCTCAAGTAGCAGGGCAGTTCTCTGGCAGCAGAGCAGTCTGTCTGTAACTTCCACAGGTCCAGGAGTGTTCTGAAGAGTGGCTCTGGAGGTCTAAGATTTATACCTGGTGCCAGTGTTGGTGTGGGAGGGGAACTCCCTGTCCTACCCCCACATCTAACTCTGGAAAGTTCTTCCCCTTCCCAGGCTCCAAATTGTCTGGGTGACAAAAGGCAGGGCAACCCGGTATCAGGTTCCATTGTGTATGCAGGAGGCCCCCTAAGCCCCCTCTGTGTTACTGTCTGTAAGCAATACATAAACACCAACAGCAGGGCCATTCACAGTCATGCAACCCAGGACACTGGCAGAAGGCACACATGTTTGGGACAAGAAGATGCCAACTGTCTCAAAAGTGGCATTTTCAGAATTGTGACTTAAAATCTGACTTCACCATTAAAGAGGGTTTTAAATTGCACTTCATTTGAGTGTAAACACCATATCTCTAACTGCTCCAAAATCTAAAGGTATCACTTATTAAACGTAATTAGGTAACACAATGTTAGTCAATGGGAGAGATAGGCCTTATGAGAGTGAAAAACGACTTTGGGAGTTTTTCAATGTCTGGACATGTAAAACGTCAGTCCTACTTTTTAAATACAATACACCCTGTGCTATGAGCCTTTTAGGGCCTACCCTATAGGTAAACTATAAGTATTAAAAAGGAAGATTTAGGCATGGCAAAAAGGTTGATTTTGCAAGGTTGAAATGGCAGTTTCAACTGCACTGCAGGCTGCAGTGCCAGGCCTGAGCTATGTTTTAAAAGGCTACTTTAGTGGGTGGCACAATGTGTGCTGCTGCCCACTAGTAGCATTTAATTTACAGGCCTGGGCACATGTATTACCATTTCCTAGGGACTTACAAGTACATTGAATGTGCCAATTAGGTGTGAGCTAATTATACCATGTTTGAAGGCGAGAGCACACGCACTTTAGCACTGGTTAGCATAGGTAAAATGCACAGAGTCTTAAAAGTCTACAAAAATGGGTTCATCGACAGAAGGGAGTGAAGACAAATGTTTTTAGTGACCCTGCCGAGAAGGCCAGGTGCAACACTCACATTTACTCCAGTTTCTCTGTGGTATAATATTGACTCAGGTGTGACCTTTAGAGGGGGCTATGTGAGAAGCAAATCCTTCCTGGAATTAATACATATTGTTAGGTTGCAGGGATATGGTTTTAAAGAAAGAGACTTAGAGTAGCCTGTGTACATAAGAGGCATGCATAAGTTAGAAGAGAAGGAGGTACTTTCAAAATAAATAAGGGTGGGGAAAAATGTAAGGTCCATTCTTCATGCAGGGTTTTAAGGAATATAGTAGGTAGAGATTCTTTGCAATGGCATGCAATCTGTGGATGCATTGTTAACCCCTAGAGAGAAACGGTTTTATATTCTTTTTTAAAAAGGAATGTAGCTTTTACAGTCTTTCTAAAGACAAATTACCATCTAAGAGATGTTTTATCTGTTAAATGTTATTGGACATATCTAGTGTGGCAGTGAAGCCTTTGCTCACCTTTCAGGAGGGCCTGAAGAATAGCCACATCCACGTCCTGCTCGCCGTGCTTGTCCTCCCTGAAGACAGTGAGCAGCTGGCTCATGCGCACAATGTCTTGGATCTGGAAAATAATGCAAGATTTTAAGGAGAGGGGTGATTAATGTTTGGGGAAACCCATAATATGCACACTTCCCAGACTGAGAAAATCAGCAGGAATTATAGAAGGTTTTTAAAGGAGTGGTTTTTAATGAAGAAACCTCCTGTTCACGTCATACAAGAGGTACAAATAATGAGTCAGAGCTCATTTTCTCTCCACCTTCACATTTCACACATAAGGGATAGGGGCACAGTTGAAGGGCCCTGTCCGCCTTTCTGGAGGAACAGGGTGGCCTCCCGCCATTTAAGTGCCGAGGTTGGTGTCAGCATGATGCTATAGCTCGTGAGTGAAATATCATGATAAATCATGGCATGTCAGAGTGTCACCAAATATTTTCAGGCAGCAAGAATCAGGAAGATACACAATGAACATGTCCTGGGAGTGCCACAGACCCGGAGCTGATCATAGTCAGTATTTGTCATCCTGGAAAGTGCCCTACAGGAATATGATGGAATGATTTTGATTGTATTGCATTGCAAAATTTATATGGCGCTTACTACTCTGTTGTGGAGTGCTGAAGCGCTTCTCTACATTAGTATGGTACAGCTCATAGGGGGTGTGGGTAGAAGTTTGTTTTGACCCTCTGTGGAAGTGTTTCAATTTCATGCGAGAGGACACTGAGGTGCGGTTACCTTGTTATGGGATCCAGCACTTAGAAGTGTGATGGATGAAGAAGTGTGAGAGACAGCCACGCAGTTTATGGTTTCCAGTAAGCTGGCAGCTTTAAGTAGCTCTGCAGGTTCCCTAATAGTATTTCTTATGGTCATAGTCCACAAAGCTGGTTACTGTACTGGGATGTCCATTATGAGGTATTTTGTTTAAAGTTTAAGGTCCTGAGCAGGCATAGGTTAAATAGGAGAAATGGAGTGATTTCCTAGGATGGACTTTGTTAATCTTATCGCACAAAGTACTTGAGTACTGAAACTTATGGAACCACTTGTCCTATCTCAGTTAGGAAACCGTTGCGCCGGGTCATAAAGAGATATTTGACAACACAGCAATGTCTGGGGGCCGAATAGGTGCAAAGGTGGTGCCATACTCTTGACCAATGTGTGACTACAGAGCAAGCGCTCTGCCACACTGAGCCATAAAGCCTTTACGTTAGTAAAACATAGGTTTAAGTCCAATCAGACATCTAACTCGTACTGGAAAGATTCTCCTTTTTTGCATGGAATGAATAAACAGCATAGCTAGGGAGTTCTATTAGCCGGATGAAGACCATTGACCATTGTTTGTCATAAAATATAGGTCAAAACATGTTGGTAGTCCTGTATATTTTGACTGGTCAGACAAATCTTTATGTTTCATCTATTGGCCACACTTTTTGGTTTTGAAACAATACTCAATAATAAAGCAAGTTCCTTGGGTATACCCCTGGGTATTTTTAATTTTTAAGATTTCAACTGGACCAGAGCAATTGTCCTGAATTAGATATATAGGAATTCCCAGGTCTAAGGATGTCTGTTGAGTCCGCTGGAGTGGCATTGTCCTACCCCAGTGTGAGAGGTCACCGATGATGAAGCATGCCACAATAGGTTGTGGGTGAGACAACCTCTCAAATATCTTTTTCTGACCCAACGCAAGATTTTCCTAACTGAGATAGGACAAGTGGGACCATAAGTTTCTTTTTTTTTTTTTCTTGTTTTTTATTGAGAGTTCAAGAAATTACAAAAATACAGAACTGCCAAGTAAAGTGCATAATGCGAAATAATCAAAGTATAAATACTCGAGCTGCTTTACAGATAGACATCATACAGAGAAGAAATACAACAGTACAGATCAAAATGAATAAAGTGCAAATTGCTAAACATTAGGAGTATGCATACTCTAGCGATCTTTCAAATAACCCTGTTGCAGGAAAGAGACAGGGCAAACATATGGTAGAAGATAAGGGATGTATAAAGCGCCTAAGTGCATAAGATAAGATAGCAGTAGTTTGGAAAGTTGATCCTCAAGGGCCAGGTTTGGCTATTCAAACCAGGACCCCGCCATCTACTCAACCATTTTAAGCCTTCCAATCGAAGATAGTTTCCCTTAACTCTGACCTAAACCCCCAAGGAGCTCCAGCGTTTCTCAAACTTCTTTAGTGAACCTGATCTTAATGCATATTTTTTTTCCAATTCTTTGATTTTACTTAGTTTCGCTCTCCAGGCTTGGAAGGAAGGTATCCCATCGGTTCTCCAGCTCTGTAAAATTAGAGATCTTGCTACTAATGCCGCAATGTATAGGCACTCTTTTTGTGTAGTGCTTAGCATTCTGTCGGGAGAGCAACCCAGAACTGCAATGGATAAGTCAATGGAAACGGAAAGGTCTATGGTGGATCTGAGATCATTTTCAATTTCTTCCCACAGGCCGCTGATTTTCGGACATTCCCAAACAATGTGTGACCAGGTGCCACCATTCTCTTTTGCGCAGCGGAAACACCTGTCTTCGATTTGTGGATATATATTATGTAGAAAAGAGGGGGTCCTATAAATTAGCCATTTTGAATAAAATTGCATACGCTTAAAATTTGCGCCCCTCAGTGTTGATGCATTTAGTTTATTAATTCTGCTCCAGGTTGATTTTGAGACCTGCATTCCTTCCCTTTTCCACCATCTATCACTGATTTTTTCATATAGGGGGAGAGACTTATTTTCGTCAAAGATTTTGACCCATGCACTGACCGACCGGACCATAAGTTTCAGTACTCAAGTACTTTGTGTGATAAGATTGTAGACATTAGGAGGACGTACTTAAGTGTATACCTTTTCACTCTCCTGTGGGGATTGATATTGACTTTGCCAATACCATCCTGTAACTGATTTGTAGGGCCCTGTGGGCCCTGATGGCCCCAGGGACACCTGGGAACTGGTTTCCACCACGCTTTCACTGCTCATTTGGCATCACGTTTTATTTTGCAGGGCTTTCTATGAGAAGAAAAAGAAAAGTTCCTGAGTTAGGAGGACACCTCATTTACGATGATAACGCAGGCTGCTGTCGACCTTGGGATCTCTCTGGGAATCTCTATAGTAGGAGGAGGTCAATACATTGCATGCAATATATTGCTTGACACTATTATTGCGCTACTACTTCACTTACCGCTATGCTGCAATGTAAGTAAATAATTACTTTAATTAACTCTCAAGGTGAGCATAGATGGAGTTAAGACAAGTAATCATTGTAGATGTGATATTATTGTGGGACAATAGAGTCACATATACCATCCCCACTAAGGTGCTCCTGGGGGGATTTAGGTTGCCTAAGTGGGTTGGGATCAAAGCACAGACGAGACCGAGATCAGTGTACAGTGGGCCACCAAGGAAAGGCAGTCACAGGCATAAAGGCACACTGGTGCACTTGACCATCAGGAGAATCAGAGGACTTTGCCTCCTCAGTGTCACAGCCAGATATATCAGGTCTAAGTAATAAATAGTAGGAGATAGAAAACTCACACAAACATTAGGTATCTGCCACCAGATCACCAGGATAGGGTGCACATAGTTCTGCTGTGGGCCTCTTCTTGAATGATAGATGGGAAGCGCACTTCTCTGTTTGCATGTGCAAATGCATGTCTCTGTCCAGCACTGGGCTGGGTCTTAATTTGAGCATCAGTATTAATGGTGAGGGTACTAAAGCACACCTCTGGACTATTCCTCATCTTCAGCGATGGGATTGAAGTGCACAACCAGCTGTAGACTGGGCTGTTCCTTCACTGATTGAACTAAACTATGTATCCAACTCAGGGCTGAGCCTCACTTTCAATGACAGTACTAAATTATGCAACCAGATGTGTGCTACGCCTCACAATAAATGAGGGACCTAAAGTGTACAACCAGATGTGTGCTACGCCTCACACTGAGTGATGGACATAAAGTTTTCAACCAGCTGTGTGCTAAGCCTCACATTGAGTGACAGGCCTGAAGTGTGCATCCAGCTGTGCACTAGGCCTCACAATGAGTGGCAGAGCTAAAGCATGCATCCAGCTCTGTACCTGGCCTCACACTGAGTGACTAAACTAAAGCATGTATCCAGATCTGTACTTCTGTATTAGGCCTTACACTAAGTGACTGGAACTAAAGTGTGCAGAAGTAATCATGCAACCAGTGCTCTTCTAGACCTCACACTGAGTAGCAGAGCTGAAGCGTTCATCTAGCTCTGTACTAGGCCTCACACTGAGTGGAAGAGCTAAAGCGTGCATCCAGCTGCTATTTACTAGGCCTCGCACTGACTGAACTAAAGCGTGCATCTAGCTCTGTACTAGGCCTCACACTGAGTGACTGAACTAAAGCATGTAACCAGCTCTTTACTAGGCCTCATACTGAGTGACTGAACTAAAGCATGCAACCAGCTCTTTACTAAGCCTCATACTGAGTGACTAAACTAAAACGTTCAACCTGCTCTCTACTAGGGTTCACGCTGGGTGACAGAACTAAAGTGTACATCCTCTTCTGTACTAGGTCTCACACTGACTGACTGAACTAAAGTGTACATCCAGCTCTGTACTAGGTCTTACACTGAGTGACAACTAAATCCTGCATCCAGCTCTGTACTAGGTCTCACACTGAGTGACTGCACTAAAGCGTGCATCCAACTTTGTACTAGCCCTCACACGGAGTGACAGAGCTAAAGCGTGAATCCATCCCTGTACTAGGATTCACACTGAGTGAATGAACTAAGTGTACGTCCAGCTCTGTACTAGGCCTCACACTGAGAGACTGAACTAAAGCGTACAACCAGCTTTATAATAGGCCCTTACACAGACTGCCCTAACTAAAAAGTGCAACCTGCTCTGTACTAGGGTTCACGCTGGGTGACAGAAGTAAAATGTACATCCTGCTCTGTACTAGGTCTCACGCTGAGTGACTGAACTAAAGCTTGCATCTAGCTCTGTACTAGGCCTCACACAGTGGCAGAACTAAGTGTGTGTCCAGCTCTGTACTAGGCCATACACTGAGTGACTGAACTAAAGCATGCCTTCAACTCTCTACTAGGCCTTACACCAAGTGACTGAACTAAAGCATGCCTTCAACTCTCTACTAGGCCTTACACCAAGTGACTGAACTAAAGAATGCCTCCTACTCTCTATTAGAACTTAAACCAAGTGACTGAAGTAAAGCATGGCTCTAGGTCTCTAATAGGCCTTACATTGAGTGACTGAACTAGAGCGTGCCTCCAGCTCTCTTCTAGGACTCATACTGAGTGACTGAACTGAGTCCTGCATCCATCTCTGCACTAGGTCTCACACTGAGTGATTGAACTAAAGTGTACATCCAGCTTTCCACTAGTCCTTTCACCAAGTGACTGAACTAAACCATGCCTCCATCTCTGTACTAGGCCTTACGCCAAGTGACTGAACTAGATCGTGCCTTCAGCTCTCTACTGGGTCTCATACTGAGTGACTGAACTAAATCCTGCATCCAGCTCTGTACTATGTCTCACACTGAGTGACTGAACTAAAGCGTACATCCTGCTCTGTACTAGGCCTTACACCGAGTGACTGAATTAAATCCTGCATCTAGCTCTGTACTAGGCCTCACACTGAGTGACTGAACTAAATCGTGAATCCAGCTCTCTACTAGGCCTCAAACCAAGTGACTGAACCAAACCATGCCTCCAGCTCTCTACTAGGTCTCATACTGAGTGACTGAACATAATCCTGCATCCAGCTCTGTACTAGGCCTTATACTGAGCGCCTGAACTAAAGAGTGCATCCAGCTCTCTACCAGGCCTCACCCTGAGCGACTGACCTCAATCATGCATCCAGGTCTCTACCAGGTCTCATACTGAGTGACTGAACTAAAGTGTACATCTAGCTCTGTACTTGGCTTCACAGAGTAACAGAACTAAATCCTTTGTACGGCTCTTTACTAGGTCTCACAATGAGTGACTGATGTAAAGCATGTATACAGCTCTGTACTAGGCTTCACACTGAGTGACTGAGCTAAAAGTGCATCCAGCTACCTACTTGGCCTCACATTGAGTCGTAGTACTAAAGTGTACAACAAGCTCTGTATCACTCCTCACGCTGAGTGACTGACTTAAAGTGTACAACCAGCTTTGTACTAGGCCTCACATGAGACTGAACTAAAGTGTTCAACCAGCTCTGAACTAGGCCTCACACTGAGTGAGTGAGTGCTCATGCAAATTGGGTTGTGATGCATTTTGAGTAAAACATGCAACCAGCTCTGAATGACTTCGCTTTGAGTGATGGGCCTAGTGTCCATCCAGCAGTAGAGGGAGTCTCACCTTCTTAGTCCACTCGATAATCTTATGATTTTCGTGGAAGAACTTAAAGGTATCCGGAAAAAGACTGTGCAGCTTCTCCTTGATCAAGGTGGTTGTGATTTTTGAAGGGTTCATATCAGCTACCTGAGCTATGACGTCAGCAACACGCCCAGAGCCCTCCACAATCACACACGGCGTGTTGTTAATCATGGAGCTGTGAATAATCTGAAAAGAAGTAAAATGTGGCTTTTAGGAAGTGAGACACTGCAACGTGTACACAAGGTCTAGCCTCCGAAGCCTATCATTGCCAAACAGCAGAGGAAGGGCTCCCCCATTTCATCACACAAGTGCCTTGCTGCATCCCCATTCCCTGCTGCTCTAATCCCTGCTCTTACAGGCTACGACTAGCCTCTTTTCATTCCTATCAAGAAACATCCCCAGTGGTCGTGTTTCTTCATAGTCTACCACCTAGTGTGTACCGACACCAGTTTCTTCATAGGCTACCACCTAGTGTGTACCCACACCAGTTTCTTCATAGTCTACCACCTAGCGTGCATGGACACGTTTCTTCATAGTCTACCACCTAGTGTGTACTGAACCTGGTTTCTTCATAGTCTACCACCTAGTGTGTACCAACACCAGTTTCTTCATAGTCTACACTAGTGTGTACAGACAACAGTTTCTTCATAGTCTACCACTTAGTGTGTACAGACACCAATTTCTTCATAGTCTACTATCTAGTGTGTTTCCACACCAGTTTCTTCATAGTCTACTATCTAGTGTGCACCAACACCAGTTTCTTCATAGTCTACTATCTAGTGTGTACCGACACCAGTTTCTTCAGTCTACCACCTAGTGTGTACCAACATCAGTTTCTTCATAGTCTACCACCTAGTGTTTACCAGCAAAAGTTTCTTCATAGTCTACCACCTAGTGTGTACCGACACGTTTCTTCACAGTCTACTACCTAGTGTGTACCGACACCAGTTTCTTCATAGTCTACCACCTAGTGTGTATCTACACCAGTTTCTTTATAGTCTACCACCTAGTGTGTACAGAAACCGGTTTCTTCATAGCCTACCACCTAGTGTGTTTCCACACTAGTTTCTTCATAGTCTACTATCTAGTGTGCACCAACACCAATTTCTTCATAGTCTACTATCTAGTGTGCACCAACACCAGTTTCTTCATAGTCTACTATCTAGTGTGCACCAACACCAGTTTCTTCATAGTCTACCCTAGTGTGTACGGACACCAGTTTCTTCATAATCTACCCTAGTGTGTACTGACACCAGTAACTTCATATTCTACCATTAGTGTGTACCCCCACCAGCTGCTTCATAGTCTACCACCTAGTGTGTACTAACACCTGTTTCTTCATAGTATACCAGCTAAAGTGTACCCACACCAGTTTCTTCATAGTCTACCCTAGTGTGTACCGACACCGGTTTCTTCATAGTCTACCACCTAGCGTGTACCAACATCAGTTTATACATAGTCTACCACCTAGTGGTTACCAGCACCAGTTTCTTTATAGTCTACCACCTAGTGTGCATTCACACCAGTTTGTTCATAGTCTACCATCTAGTGTGTATCCACGCCAGTTGCTTCATAGTCTACCACCTAGTGTGTACCGACACCAGTTTCACTTTTATTTACCTCTTTTTCTTCTTTTTTTACCTTACTTCAACAGAATGTCTGCACAGAGACTACTTACTCTTGAGGACTGATTCCCCTTCCAAGTAAGTCAGAAGAGACTGAGTTGGAGTTCTCTAATCTCAATTTGCAACAAGATATCAACACATCCACCTTTGTCTCATCTCTTGACTAATTCATTCAATGAGCGACAAATTATTGAGCTCTTTTTTACAGTAACTGTCTTTTCATCATACACACCATACTCAAACTGCTGGCAATCCATCAACTGATGCTGCGCTAATTAGGATAACCTCTTTTCCAATTGTCCTTTATCAACATATTTTTTTTTTAAACTTTTTTTGTCTCTATATACCTGTAGTGTACAACTGACCGGTTTAATCTCATACTCATTAGCTACGATACCATAAGGAAATTCCCATAAGTCAGGTAATGACAGTATAAATGACCGAACTTGCTTAATTTCGAATGTTCCAATGTGTACTGTATGAAGAATTTAAACCAGAATAGTGAATCTCTGAATTCCTTCTAAAATGTTCTAATCCAATGGATATAGAATGGACTTTCAATATGTCAATTATGTTTGAACAATGGAATAGTCAGAGGTTTTGGGTACGAAATCAATTATCGACATCCATTATTTAATGAACATATGTTTTATGGTTTAAATCTTTTATTCACATTTATCTGAGACATTTAAGTACAGCATATAAACGACCTTGCTCATTGTTGTTATAACACATACAAATCTCGGTTGCGAGCATCTCTTCACTTGCTATGTGGGTTTTAACTATCATCATAACATGAAATAAAAAAACAGACCCAACCACCCTTCTTTCCGCCCTTCCCCCAGTACTCAGAAAAAGATGCAGGGCGTAGCTATTGTATGGAAGTGCATCTATATCTCTCCCTCTGTGGTTGTGGTGCGAGCTACTCAATTTCAGAAAGCCGGAGGATACGTAGGTATTTAGGATATGTAAATTCTCTAAATTCAGTCGATAGAAGTATGAGAAATGGGTGCCATATCTCACAGAACGAGGCCTTGGGTGTTGTGAGAGTAGCGGACATTCTTCCCATCCTAGTATGTACCATAGCCTATGGAGCCAACGTAGGTGTGTGGGAGTAGTAGCAGTCCCCAATGCATAAGAAAGAATGTTCTGGGGCACTGCTCCGAGCACCAGTTCCATCTGTCTTCCTTTTCGAGATTTAAGAGGGAAGGTCAAGGAGTTGGGTAAACCTAGGACTGTATAAGCCGATACACATTTTGACACTCAGATACTATGGGTATCTACTTTGTCTAGGATCTAGGTCCAGTAAGCTGTGAGCTTCGGACATTCCCAAAGTAGGTGTAAAAGCGCGCCTGGCAAGCCACATCCACGCCAATAGTCAGGGCTGCACTCTGGGTTACCCTTGTTGAGATATACAGGAGTCAGATACCAGTAGGTGACTATTTCAGTGGCCGTCTCTATACTGAATGTGTTTGGGGCTGTATTTGGAGCGCTATAGTAGACCTTCCACCATTCATTAGAAGATAGCTCTTTCCTGATCTCTTTTGCCCATCGTCGTTGACTAAGTGTAGGCTGTTTAGGAGCAGGTTGGCACAATAGTACATAGAGTTCAGAGATCAAGCGTCTATCTGTGTATTTTGTGACTAGCCACTTCTCATACTTGGTAAGGCGTCTGCTAACGGTGGGGAAATTGGTGGGATGCAGGCCCAGTGTTGCACCTGGAGGTAACGAAGCCTTTCAGTTTCCGGTAAGTTGTGTTTGTTGACACATTTGTGAGAAGGAAAGAATTCCTTCTTCGTCGAACATGTGACCCACAGCGCGGCATGGCGTCCAGTGCCTAGCCGCAAATGTTCCCCAATGTAAGCCCGGGTGAAGTCTCCGTCCTCGAATAACGGTGTCATGGGGGAGGGAAACGTGGTGAGCTCTCTTCGACCTGCCACGTAGTCCCTTATCCCCACGACTGTCTTGGTGATTAGGGACCTTAGGAAACTACGTGGCCTGTCCACTTTCTTGAGAAACAGCACCTTCCAGAGGGGGAGCCGCACAATTGCTCTGTCTTGAAATAACCAATGTTTTTCAGATTCCTCCCTATTCCACTCTACCAGGTATCGCATCTGTGTTGCCTGGAAGCATCTCTGCAGATCTTGGATACCCAATCCCCCTTCTTCTGGTCTTAGGTAGCTCAAGCTCTTTCTCATGAGTGGTCTAAACCCCTGCCACACAAACCTATGTAATTCAATCTGCAGTGTGGGAAGCATCCCTCGAGGGGGAGAGACCGGAATTGTCTGAAAAAGATATAAAATCTTCGGTACTATGGACATTTTAATGGCTGCAAAGCGCTCTGGAAGGGAGCGGTGATGGCGTTTCCAGCTGTTCAGCTCCTCTTTAATTTGGCAGAGTAGTGCGGTGTAGTTTATCGCGAAGGTTAGTGTGTCTGAGGGAGCAAGTTGAATGTCCAAGTAGAGCAAGGACACCTGCACCCACCGTACTGGGAAGCGGTCTTTCAACGAGGACAGGTGTTCACTGAACATATGTTTTAATGTTATTTTTGTACACATGATTTTAAGGTTAAAACTTCGCACTGTTCCGGTCTGCATCACTGAAGACTTTCCATGAGAAGGAAAGAAACTAGGCCTGGGTGATTTTTAAATTACACTAGTATAATTCACACAATTTTGGTAATATTGTGATACTTTCCATGCAAAATTCCTAAAATGATGCCAATACACAACGGAATTACGCACCTTTTGCAGTATAATTTTATCAGGAGCATGTCGGAATTATGCAAATGGGCAGAACACGAGGGTATGTTGCTCGTACCACTTGTGTTTTTTCACTATTTTTTAGTGAGATGCACCCTCAAGACAAAAATTGTTGCAAAGATGCATTTCACACTAAAAATGACAGGTTTCATTTCCATATTTGTACACACTTTTGCGTAATTTTGCCAAGATTTGTGCAATAATGCACAAGCAAATTTCACACACTCCTAAGCGAAACGTTTAACCCATTTATTTTTTATGTAAAGAAAATACTTTGGACAAACGGAATAGGGGATGTTTTTATGAAACACCCATGTTCATGAAGAAATTGCATAAAGACTTTTTGATTTGTAACAAAAATTAGGACTATGAATGGAGGATAATTTTTTCTTGGGCTCCTCACATAAGCAGTTTTTGGGTTCAGTTGAATAAGGTTCTTTGGAGTGCCTCTTGGACTGAAGGATTATTATTAGCTCAACGGCTCCATGGTGGCTGGCTCGCGGGGTGGACTCTATTTGCTAATGTACACATGGTAGACCAGGAAAGGCGGTATGGATTCCACAGCCGTCTCTGGAATTTGGTCAAACACCAGATGGAACATCATGGTCTGAAACACTGAGCATTGCAATAGTTGGATTTGTTGAATGCCCTGAATGCTGAGTTCTGGTGCTTACACTAAGCGCATGTAGACACCTCCCATTGCAAACTGGCAGGTTATCAAGAAACAAGCATTTGCAATACAATATATCCCACATTTGTTGGAGTTGGAACCAATCACATTGTAAATGGCAATGTTTTTATTTATGTTTTTTGTTTACATTAGAGTGATTATTTCAAAAGAAGTGCACAATATACCATATTATAAGCTTTTATAGCAACTGTACAGTAAAGCTATGGCTATTTTAACATATAGGGGTGTGACGGGTTGAAAACAAATACAAAAAAAGGATATTAAAATATATGATGGAATGTATAGCAGGTGACAGGGACTACCGATCGCAACACATGTACTTGAAGTGATTATGGACATCATATGCAATAAAAAAAAATGGTAGTCTGGGATGTCAATGACTCTTGTGCAAATGAAGTTCAGCTGGTGGAGTGGTCAGCTCTGTTTGCAGATGCAAAGTGGTGGAAGGTGAAGTGGTCAGCTCTGTTTGCAGACGCAAAGTGGTGGAAGGTGAAGTGGTCAGCTCTGTTTGCAGACGCAAAGTGGTGGAAGGTGAAGTGGTCAGCTCTGTTTGTCGGCACAAAGGGATGAATGGTGAAGTGGTCACCCTCTTCAGCAGTCAACATCCTCTTTACTGCTGCTCATGGGCATTAAGAGAATTTGCCAGGTCTGGGGCATTTCAGAAACCTGAAGTGATGGCTGGGGTTTGTAAATAAACCTACATTAAACAACACTAAGAGATAAAGCGATTTCTGCGACATCACATGAGTTTTCTCCAAAATGTTTTTTACAGTTTTACTTTTTGGTTTCCCTGGATGCTCTGGCATAAGATTCCCAGTTCCACCGTGATTCATTTTGTAAAGTAACAAAAAACAATAACTCAGAATACTCAAACTACAGTTTAACAGAGACACATTTTTCCGTGTAACAGACAAACACCTGACCATGGTCCCAGCAGGGGCACGTGCCACCCAATCCAGAGCAGGGTTGAGACACTTCTCTGACAGGAGTTGAGCCAACCCACCTGCAGCCAAAGCCCTGGGCCACAGGAAAATGGGATAGAATGAAGGGGGGACGGGGAAAGAGAGAAGGTGGGACAAGGAGAGAGAAATGGGGGGCAGAGAGAGAAATGGGGGACAGAGAGAAAAAGGGGGAAGAGAGGCGGGAAGGAGGAAAACGAAAGGGAGAGAGAGCGATAGTGAGTGGGGTCTTTGGCAGGAGGTGATGACTGCTGGCAAGAACCATCACCCAGAAAGGATGTTTAACCTCTGAGCCCCCACTATTATAATGTGGAACTATCAAGCAACTACAATATAACAGTCACAAAAGGTGTAAGCTCCCCAAAGACAGATGACCTGCCTGATGTACACACTGCAAGATTCTAATAAGTGCCAAGAACGTTTTTGTTACAATAGGATTTTGAGGTGGCCATCGGTATTTAACATAAAGACTCCTTCATCTGAGGCATTAGAAAAAAGTAATCCTTTTCAAGTAGTGCTTTGTATCGAACTTGCTCCATTTCTATGCATTGTTAACAGATGTCACTACTACCCATTCAATGGTATTCAATTGATCTACCTCGGAAGAATGAAGGCTGAGCCAGACTTGATGGGACTGTAACCTCTGCCCCTAACAAGTGTAACCCTCACTGAGTCCTTCTACCGGTATTATATTGGACACCTGATTACAGTTCAATCAATTTAGACCCTTTTGTGTAGCCTTTAAACAGAAACACAGCAGAGCTTGCTTTTGTAGACGCCAGATAACTAGGAAAACAAGCAATACACGAGGCGGGCGTGGCAACTGGAGTCACAGAGGTAAAGAGAGCAGCCTTGACTCCGCCCGTTATGAATGACTTAATCTCTGCGCGCCTACCAAACATGAATGTGTCCTTCTATAACATATGTGGTGTTCATGTAAAGCACTCCAATACCTATGGGTTAAGTTTGAGCTCAATAAAAAAAAAAATACAAACTACTGACGGGTCTTTGCCAGGTCCGGTGGGGGAGTCATAGTTCGCCCAACCCTTGTGGAGAGAGAGAGCAGCCTGAAAACAAGCAGAAAGTGGACGGCAAGCAATACACGAGCTGGAGCAGCACCCGGAGTCACAGAGGTAACAAGGGCAGCCTTTACTCCGCCCACTCAGGCGTCATGAATAACTTAATCTCTGCGCTCCTACCAAAAATGTATGTGTCCTTCTTTAATGTATGTGGTTTGCATGCAAAGGAGGGATATTTACACAAATAGACCAATAAGAAGCCAGCATTTATGAATCCCACAGATAAAAACCAATGACAATCGGTGGGTGTGCCAGAGCCCATAGAAGAGGATACACCAGGTCTTGCAGACAGCGTCGAGGCTCGACCTAAAAGGGAGCTGTTAAGGGGTTAATCTGCATACTAGATGGGGGTAATGTATTTTCAAATATGACAATACTTGCACAAGACAGAGGTCATGAATGTAGCAGGGCTTTTATGTGTGTATTTCCTCTTTCAGGCAATATGGGCCTGACTGCATACATCACACGTAAATTTACCATGATTTTGCATTCACATGCTGTACATGCGAGGTGCAAGTGAAGGGCCAGGAAACTAGAAAGCAAACAAACTTGTAGTTTTATTCTTCCAGCTTATAAATGTGTGCTTGGATTGCAATGTTTCAATTTAACTCACATTAACAAAACAAGGAAGGACATTTTCCTTTCTCTTTGCACACATTTGAGCTTAATCGCAAACTGTACTTTGTAGTACGTTTAGTCGAACTACAGTAGCACTATTGACTTACTACAAAATGTTTCTCACAATTTTTATGCTAGAGACCTCCACCTCTCCAGTCTTTTCTATGCAGAGGCCTTTGCTGCGTGTGCAGAGATCTCCGTACACGTAGGTATACCTTTTAGCACTAAGGGGTATATTTACAAGAACTGCCGCTAACTAGCGTTCGCATAAGTTAGAGAAAGTTTTCTTAACGTGGCTTATCGCCGAAAACTATCGCCCTGTTAGCGATGTATTTACAATACGTTGCTACATGGCGATAGTATCAGCTAGCTGCGGTGAAAACTGGCGCTAACACGTCAGGGTCAAGTCGATAAAAATTTTGACGTTAGCGACAGAAAAGTGATGAAAGGCCAATTAGCGGCAAAAAAACTCACGTTAGTCAGCCCAAAGTCACTTTTGTTGCCTCAAGAGGCAAAATAACCTATAAGTCCACCTCCAATGAAAAAAAGAAAATTAAAGCAATGGAATGCAGAATGGAGCAGCCAGGGCCAAGTGCAGCACAGACCAACAACCCTCCCCCGCACAAATCCCTCAACAGACAGGATGACCAGCCAGAGTCCCAGGGAAAGAGGAAATGCAGATTCAAATCTACATTTATGAAAAGAGGCGCATCGCTGGGAAAAACCAGTGGTGCACCACTTTTCATAGCGCCCTCCTTGCAACAACCTGGCAGTCAAAACCTTGAAAGGGCTACCGTCCTCAGGGCCCGGAGGCCTCGCTGGGCCTGTGTCTGTGACCCGGAGTGCAAGGCAGATCGCCCTTACCTGGTGGTGCAGTCTGTCAGGTCGCATGGAGACACATTGCTGACCTGTGTGAGTAGACCGGCTGGTGCCCCATGTTGCTGTGAATAGTAGAGACTGCTGTACCCAGGCTTGTGAAATCCCACCTGGCTGAGGCTCTTGCTGGTGATGGAGCAGGGTAAATGAAAAATTTTAACCCCTAACAATTTTCGTAAAATAATTAATAAACATGTTCGTATTGAGTGGATTAATCAACAAATGTATGTCACGTGTGAAGGGAAGGGTAACACGCAAAAATACGTGCAGAATAATTATTTACAAATGTCTGTGTGTTAACATAAAATAATAATTGCGTACTAATAAAATAATGAATGCATGTTTTGTACTTCTAGAAAATAAACGTGTTGTTGCAAAACAATAGTGATGGTAAGTAAGGAAAAGCTTTAAATGTTGCTTTTTGCTAGGTAATAACTAATTGGGGTACATAGAAGATGGGAGGGAAACGAAAAGGCTATTTTTCTCTATTTTAACTATGTTTTGTTTATCTTTGAAATAGTGCTTTTAAGTCTAATCGAGTGGTGATATAAAATGGCTGCCGTTTACTAGAGTGCGCGTGCGCTGAGAAAAACATGTGATGAGGGAGAAAAGCTGGAGAAAGACTGATCACGTGATGGTGCTAAAAGGCTAGGATGCAAGAATGGTCAAGGCTGATGTGACCTATTTGAACTGAAAATGTGCCGAGACGATCAGCAGAGTAAACGTGGGAACGACCCTAAATGAAAGGAACAATGCTTGCAAGAATTTTGAAATGTATCAAGAAAAGTTACAAATGAAACGATCGAAACGGATGGAAATATGTCGTGAACTGTGAGAAAGGATGTGAACATATGCATTCCAAAAGAACTGGTCGGATCTGGGAAGACTGATTTAGATTAAAATAATAGACTGGATTTGACCAATGAGAGTGAAACGCACCACTAATGTTGCAACAATTTTAGTTAGCAAAGTTAGAATTAGGGTATAAGAAGACCTACTCTGGTGGGAGGGGTACAGTAGTCGCTTAATTGCTGCGGGAGATGCTGCTGAAGTTAGAATTACTGAGAGACTGTTAGATGAGACGAGTTGCGGTTGCTGATGCTGACGAGCTGAAGTTTCTGTTGCTGTCTTTATTTTCCAGTTGAGTATGAGAATCTTTTATTTACCAACTTTAAACTTATTTCAGAAATCATTAGGCTAAATTAGAGAGATAGGTAGGTTAATTAGGAAATTTTCTTCATGACAAAATTCATTACTGAAATAAAATTGATTTGCTTAATTAATATTTGATTTAATAAATGTATGAATAATTGAATAATAAAGTCTAAATTCTTTTCCATGCTTTTAAAATTATATAAACTTTAAGATTCTTAAACAAATGACTCAGTGATTTTTTACTAAATGTTCGGGAAAATTAGTAATAAGTTTATTGTGATTTAGCGGGTCTTGATCACTACAACTAAAATACTAGATGATTCATCGACAAACAATGAGCAGGAATACCTTCTAAAAGAACTAAGAAACGACAGGTTATGGTAAAAAGGTATCCCGGCTCCTTCCAGCGGTACAACATTTGTATTTTCCGTGTATTCTTTCTCCTAGGAGTATATTCGTAGAGTAGGTATAAAAAGGGACATCCAGGGGCGATAGATGAATAAGTGAGTGTGTTGGCGGTGTCATGGGCCCCACCGTCATGTGGATATAGTGTATATGTGTGTGTAGAGAAAATAAGTCGCGCCTGGATGACCGATAAGTGACCTGGGCGAAATTGTTTTTATTGTATCCGCTGCATCAGATTTTTTGGTAGCAGAGTTATGGTTTCTATAGATTAGTTTGGTGATTATTGATTATTGATTATTTCATGACTAACACTATATGTTGAGTCGTGTTATGTTATATGTGAGTTTTCACGCTTCTGGGATGTAGGAAGTGGAACACGTGTGGCAAGAGAAGTCACATGGAATTGGTACATGGTCTGAATTCATTTTGGTAATAACACAAATGTTAGGGACATTTTCCGTATAAAAGGTGTGTAAGTGAAATAGCAATCACGTTTTCTTGTGAAACTCTGGCCTTAATTCTCAGGAGCAGTATAGTCTCCACATGTGTCTTATCCCCAGAGAAACGGGTTTACTGTTTGCTTGAAAGAAGGGTAAGGTAGAGGGAAGTGCTACTTTATCGGCGAAAGTTAATAATTCTGTGGTAGGGTAGAGGTAAGCGCTGCCTACTGGAAATACAGGATTCTTGTGTAAAAGGACAAAACTGTCACTTTTGTTTAGCGAATCAGACTATGGAAATGTTTTAAATGTTGTAACTAACGGAGAAACATTGAAAAGAAAATTGCCGCTCATTTTTGTAAAGGAGGGGTAAAGAGCAGGAGTGACGTACACAAGTGCTGCGCTAGGATTGGATAGTGCGCTAGTCACGTGAACGCAAGAGCAGGAGTGACGTAGACAAAAGCCGCGCTGGGATTTGTTGGTGCGCGGAAGGAGGAAACCGTTCTGATTGGTGTGTTGGTGTGAGTCGCGCTGGGATTGGCTTAAGTTCCGTACACGGAACAGTGCTGAATTACGGATTCTTTTGAAGAGAAAACCGATTGAAAACATGTCGTATTATGAGTATGAAAGGGAGAGAACGTCATGGATGAAGAAAAATAAGAATTTCTTTAAGAAAGACAAAAAGGTTGTGACTAGAGAGGGACAAGTAATTCCTCCGCCGAAATCGCCTGCTTCACATATGATGTTGAAGTATGGATATCATACATGCATATGGTTAGAAAATTGGGCAAAGTACACGAAGAGTGATGGAGCATTGGCGTTTCCTGAGAATGGTTCATTTAATGTAGCTGTGTTGCGGAATTTGAGAGAAAAGATGGCAAAGTTAGAACCTAGACCGACACAGTTTGAAGCGTTGACGGAATGGGAAGATGAGATGTATGAACGAGAGAGATTCAGAGGTTTGAGGAATCATGAGTTTATACCTGGAAGAATGTGGGGAATAAATCATGAAGATAGAATAAAGCGATGGAGATGTGCTAACATGACAGGAGGTTTGTTTCCGGCTTTTACAGTTGAGGAAGAGACTAAGAGAAAACGTACTGAGAAAAAGAAGCATATAGAGAAGGAAAGATATATGCATGGGAGTGAAACGGATGATGAATTGCTGGAAGATATTTTAAATAGAAATCCCCCTCCATATCAACAGAGTTCTACGGTGGTGACACCTAATGCGCCGCCAATGGAAACAGTACGAAATAAAAGTCCTGAAAGAAGAATTTAAATAAATAGGTCACAAGATCAAATGAAAATTTCACAAAATGAAGGAGTAGAAAGTGACAATGCAACTGAATTAGCAAGAACGACAAAGGAGCTAACTGAGAAAATTAGAGAATTAACGAAAAACATGGAAGCTGTGACTGTACCCGTGACAATAGGTCCAGTGATACCAGTTTTTGAAAATCAGAAAATTGATGAACGTTCTTTAGTGATTCCTATGAATTCACAATTTCCAAGGGAAAAAGAAAGGATGGAACCAAGTGCAAGTACAAGTAATTTAGCTAGTACCTATAGACCAAGTCCACCTACAAATTTGACAGTGAAATGGTAGGAAAATGCATATGGTAACAGAATCTGCAACAGTGACACCTGAAAAGAGTGGCAACTGGATAGAATTAAATAATACGCCTGTAGGTCCGACTCCAGATGAGTTAAATGAATGGATGAAGACATTTAAAATGAAAGAACCAGAAGAAAAACCATTAGATGTAATTAGGTTAAAGATTGACATGGAAGAATTAATTTTAGGAACGATTGGTACAGAAAAACTGAAAAATTACCAGGATGATGAGATTGTTTTTGTGCAAAAGTATTACATGGAGAGCTAGAAATTTACATGACAAATTGGAAGAGATAGCAAGTGAAATTGGAGTGGAGTTTGCGAAGGTGAAAACATTGCAGAAACCGTATAGAGTAGACTTTTGTGAGAAAGATATTGAGAATCTGAACACGGCAGGAAGGCTGACACAGATAAAAGAGTTGATTGTTTTACTGAGAAAATGGGGTGACGTGGACAGATGGAAAGTCAGGTGGTCGAAGAAGTATGAGAAAACCACAGATAAGGCTTCTTTAGCTTTTGCAGTAACTGAAAAAGAACCTGTTGCGAGAGAATACCCAATGAGAGAAACTCCAGGTGGTAGTTATGTACATGTTCCCTGGACTAGACAGGATATACTGTCATTTACAAATGACTTCCCGAAGCTGAGAGAGAAACCAGTTGAATGGTACCGACAAGTGGAGAGATTTGTGAAGGTTTCGAAGGTGTAGTTGATAGATTTAGATGGAATGTTTGATATAGTAGTGCCAGCTGATTTGTGGACTGAATGTAAGATTACGGTTGATTGGCCAACTACTGAGTATCCGAGAGATCCAAAAACAGGAGCACCAGGTCCAGAAGTAATGCGAAAGTATGACCAGGTGATTACCTTTTTGAAAAATAAGATTCCGCCTAAGGAAACAGATTGGGTTAAAATAGACAGAACTACACAGGAAAGTAAGGAGTCAGTACATGCCTACTATGAAAGATTATTGTTGGTTTTCAAACAGTATAGTGGTTATGAGGAGTTGAGTGAAAAGGATATGAGTCATTTTGTGTATAGATTTGTGTATGGACTGAAACCGGAGATAAGTGAAATGATTAAACAGCATATGATTTGTTGGCAGAACAGCACTGTTGACGAAGTGCTGAGGTATGCTAAGTATTGTAGTGATGATATTGAGAGTAGACAGCGTAAATTGAAAGAAAAGGCAATGTGGCACAGGTGAAAGTGGCAGAGAAACAGGAAGCTCAATTGAATAATAGTGGGAATGAAACAGGACAGAATAAATCCCGACCTAACATAGGTAAAGGGAAAGGACAAATGAGCCTAGAAGAAGCAAAGAAGAAATGGCCATGTCATAATTGCGGAAAGATAGGGCATTGGAGAAACGAATGTAAGTTCCCGCCTAAACCTAATCCAGAAAATCAATCATTAAATCCACAGGTGCAGAATGAGGTAGTTGTCCAACAAGGTCAGGTGCCACAACCACCACTTCCCAACAGTGTTAACCAGCAGAGATACAGTGCAGAAACAGGATTCTACGGAGGAGAGCAGGTAACACAGTTGCCGCGGGTGTGAGAAGCTGGCCTGGTATATGCTGTCCACTAATTATAGTGGGCACCCTGTACCAGTCCAAACAACCCTTATTGGAGTTAGGTTAAAGACAACCTTTATTGAAAGCTATCCTAGTGGTAGCTATGGAGAGCAGCCTTCAGGCTAAGTCTTGAAGGAATGTAAAGCAGCTTGTTTTACCAGTCTATAATCTCTTGAGTGACCAAATGAAAGAGGACCACACCAGGTATATATTCAAAATATATGTATTTATTGCTAAACACACCCCTCTAGTCTCTTTATGAGGCTAGAGTTCGAAGTACACAAGTTATAAGTTATTTAAACACAGTAAAAGCACAAATACACGTTTGGGCCCTAGGGGCGTACCAAACCATATACCAATAAAGTGGTATAAGAACCACGACTGAGCTAGACACAAGGCCTAGAGCCTGTAGAAGTGCTTGTACCACAAGGAACCACCCAAGGTAGTGACACAGGGGACCCACGGGGGACGCGTGCAGTGTGTAAACACAGCCGCGAATCGCTGTTACCTTCTATGGGAAAAGTCGCGGTTAGGAATTTAAAGAAAAGGGACACTTAAAGAAGAACTTGGAGCAAACCCTTTGAGAACTAGGTCGTTCTAGAGTCTCTACCCACGGGAGCACCGGAGTACTCTTGTTACCTCACCCAGGGAAGCCGGGTGCATAGGTGCCTTTCGGGGTCGGGTTTCGTCGTCGATTTGAATGGCGATCTGCTGCAAAGTGCTGCTGGCGACCAAGTGGAAAGTGTCCGGGTGGATCCAAGAGTGGATCAGAGATCTGAAGAACCTGAAAGCAGAGGGGACAGAGTCTGGGTCACTAGCCAGTGACCAGGAAGGCGATGAGCAGATGCCCACCGATGTCGGGTGCTTCAGGTTGGTTGACGGTCGTCTTGTCTCTGCAGCCACGAGGTCCAGGAGGCGTTGTCGGTGACCAGAAGCAGGATTCGGGCTGGTACACGATTTTTGTCGAGTGCTGAGGCATTGGCGACCGGATTGGACCCAACAAGCCTTGGCAACGGCAAGTCTTGGTGAGGAAGAAGATTGTCGATGGTGCAGACCAGCAAGGTCTGAGGAACTCACCCAGCAAGGGTAAGTGAGGACAAGCCTGGAGCAACCAGGGAGCCCAAGAAGAAAAGGATTGGCCTTCGTGGAGGGCTACTAGCCAATGGACTAGCAACTGCGAAGGAGCCTCAAGACGGTGCACGTGGAGCTGGCTCACAGGACACTCATGGAGTGGAAGCCAGTGATCTTCGGTGCAGTTGGTGCTGGAGGCGGGGGCTACTTGGAGCCCAAAGCACAACTTCGTGGGCATCCAGGAAGAGGATGCACTTGCAAATGTGCTTGGTGTCCAGGGGTCACAGTCTCACGTTACCCACGACAGCTACGGGCCTCAGCTTTGCTGGGGACTCAGGGCAGCCTCGGGGAAGTCTGAGAATCCACCTCTGGTGATGCAAGGACTTCGGCGTCCGACGGGAGCTTCAGCGATGCAGACCGGACAATTGCTTCTTTGGTGCCTGCCATGCAGGGGAGTCACTCCTTGACCCCAAGGGAGATTCTTCCGTCCTCTAATCTTAAAGTAGAGCGTCAAAGGTCCAGGATTTTGTATCAGAGTTTCGTCCAGGGAATATCTAAAGTCTTAAGGACTGGGTTCCTATACTTATACCAAGTTTAGGGGTTGGACTAACTCTGTGGTCCCACCTATGGGTGGGTCAGGGCAGAGGGGTGGCTACACCCCTTTCCCTTTGTCCAGTTCGCGCCAAAGCAGGGGCTGCAAGCCCCTGATCCGGTTTGAACTGGGGTATGCACATGGACACCAAATGTGCCCCCAGTGCAGGACTTCAAAGCACCAGAAAGTGCTCCCGCCCAGCCCCAATACACATTATCCTGTCTGGGGAGGTGGTTACACCTCCCTGCGACAGGAAACCTATTGTCCAGGCCTCCCCTGCCGGAGTTTCGGTCAGCAGCAGGAGGCCAGACTCGTGTCTGTGGCAGCAGCATCCATTTTGTGATGCTGGGGCTTTGGAAAGAAGTTACCGGGCAAGCCAGGGTTAATATGTCTCTCCCTCTAGAAGGGTGGAATGCTACCCCCGCCGCCAGAATTGGCGGGGGGGGTAGTATTCCAAGATGTTTGACACCAAACACGACATGTTTTGGTGCAGCCATCCCAAAGTTAGCATTTAACGCGAGGTTATAATGCACTTAAGAGTATATGGTCAGGCTGCACTACAAACAGCATCAGAGAAGGGTCTCCGACCGCTGCAGAGGGGCCCTGCTCATGCAGGGGCACCCTCTCACATAGGAACCATGCACTCTGCCTTCAGGATTGACAAGGCCTGCCATAGGAGTGACTTATAGGTTTATATGTGTGTAAGTAGGTAGTGATATAGGTAACCTATATCACAGTAAGGGGTGCATGCACCACCTTACCCAGGCTGCAGTAGCAGACCTGTGGTGTCATTTTGGATGGCCTTCCAGGGGTGGCACAATACATGCTGCAGCCCCTGGTAGGCCTCTGAGGTACCTATGCCCTTGGTACATAGTATACCATATACTAGAGACTTATAAGGGCACTCCAGATTCCAATTAGAGATGTGCCTAAGGCACATGGAAACCATTTTAGAGAGGAAGCAGCTAGGCTGGGGTTCTGATTAGCAGGGCCCCAGCCAGACTAAAGTCGAAAAACAGTGAAGCATCAGAAGAAAAAGTGGGGGTACCCATATGAAGCAGATCCTACTCTCCTACACAACCCCCCCCCAAACGCAGGGACATTAAACTAACCTTGACCAGTTAAGTCTTCATGTTCTAAGTGGAAATACCTAGAGAGTCCATCTGCATTCGCATGGTTACTCCCAGGTCTATGTTCCAATGTAAAGTCCATCCCCTGTAGGGAAATGGACCACCTAAGCAGTTTGGAGTTTTCACCCTTCATTTGTTTTAGCCATAAGAGGGGCTTATGGTCGGTTTGAACAAGGAAGTGAGTACTAAACAAGTATGGCCTCAACTTCTTCAGAGCCCAGACCACAGCAAAGGCCTCCCTCTCAATGGCTGACCAACGTTTCTCTCTAGGGGTCAGCCTTCTGCTAATGAAAGCTACTGGCTGATCGTGACCTTCTTCATTCAATTGTGACAGTACAGCCCCTACCCCCAATTCAGATGCATCAGTTTGAACAATGAACTTCTTGGAGTAATCAGGACTCTGTAGAATGGGAGCAGTGCACATGGCCTGCTTCAGGTCATCAAATGCCTTTTGACAGTTAGCTGTCCACTGAACTTTCTTGGGCATTTTCTTAGAAGTTAAGTCATTCAAAGGTGTCACTATTGATCCATACCCTTTGACAAATCTCCTGTAGTACCCAGTCAGGCCTAAAAGGCTCTCACCTGAGTCTGGGTAGTTGGAGCAGTCCATTCCATGATGGTCTGGATCTTGCTCTGCAGTGGTTGAACCTGGCCTCCACCCACAAGGTGGCCCAGGTACACAACCTGACTCTGCCCTATCTGGCACTTGGTGGCCTTGATAGTCAGGCCTGCCTTTTGCAGAGCCTGTAAAACATTTCTGAGGTGGACCAGGTGATCCTCCCAGGTGGAGCTAAAGACAGCAATATCATCTAGATATGCTGCACTATAGGCTTCCAGGCCTGTAAGGACTGTATTCACCAACCTCTGAAAAGTGGCAGGTGCATTCTTCAGACCAAAGGGCATCACCACAAATTGGTAATGCCCACTAGGGGTTGAGAATGCTGTCTTTGGCTTTGCATCATCAGCTAGTCTGATCTGCCAGTAGCCAGCTGTAAGGTCAAATGTGCTGAGATATTTGGCTGATGCCAAAGTATCTATTAGCTCATCTGCCCTAGGTATTGGATGGGCATCAGTCCTAGTGACTGCATTGAGACCCCTGTAGTCCACACAAAACCTCATCTCTCTTTTTCCACCACTGGTGTGAGGTTTTGGCACAAGGACCACTGGACTAGCCCAAGGGCTATCTGAGGGTTCAATAACTCCCAAATCCAACATTTTCTGGACTTCTGTCCTGATACAGTCCCTGACATGGTCAGGTTGCCTATAAATCTTATTTTTAATAGGCAGACTGTCTCCAGTGTCCACTTCATGAGTGCACCAGGTGGTCTGACTGGGTGTCAGTGAAAACAGGTGTCTAAACTGATTGAGCACCTGTCTGCAATCAGTTTGTTGCTGGGTAGTGAGGCTGCCTGCCAAGGCTACACCATCTACTGACCCATCGTTAGGGTTCTGTGAGAGCAGGTCAGGGAGTGGGTCACTCTCTTCCTCCTGCCCTTCATCAGTAGCCATGAGGAAGCCCATGTCTGCCCTGTCCACATATGGTTTTAACCTGTTGACATGGGGAACCCTGTGGGGACTCCTGGGTGTTCCTAGGTCTACTAAGTAGGTAACCTCACCCTTCTGTTCAACAATAGTGTGGGGTCCACTCCATTTGTCTTGGAGAGCTGCTGGGGCCACTGGCTCCAACTCCCACACCTTCTGTCCTGGCTGGTAAACAGTCAGCACAGCCTTTGGTCATGCCAAGCTTTCTGAAGTTCCTGGCTAGCCTCAAGGTTTTTAGTTGCCTTTTTCATATACTCAGCCATCCGGGAGCGGAGACTAAGTACGTAGTCCACTATGTCTTGCTTTGGGGGCTTGAGAGGTAACTCCCATCCTTCCTTCACCAAGCACAGTGGACCCCTGACAGGGTGACCAAACAAAAGTTCAAAAGGGCTGTAACCAACCCCCTTCTGAGGCACCTCCCTGTATGCAAATAAAAGGCAGGGCAAGAGTATGTCCCATCTTCGCCTAAGCTTTTCTGGGAGCCCTTTAATCATGCCCTTCAAGGTTTTGTTGAATCTCTCAACTAAACCATTGCATTGTGGGTGATAGGGCGTGGTGAACTTGTAAGTCACTCCACACTCCTTCCACATTGCTTTTAAGTAACCAGACATAAAGTTTGCATCTCTGTCTGATACCACCTCCTTAGGAAAGCCCACTCTTGAGAAAACTCCCAGGAGGGCTCTTGCCACCACAGGTGCTGTAGTGGTCCTAAGGGGTATAGCCTCTGGGTACCTGGTGGCATGATCCACTACCACCAGGATAAACCTGTGCCCAGATGCTGTTTGGGGATCCATGGGACCAACAATATCAATACCCACTCTTTCAAAGGGCACCCCCACCACAGGTAGTGGTATCAGGGGGGCCTTTGTGGTGCCACCTGCCTTGCCACTGGCCTGGCAGGTTACACAGGAGCGACAAAACTCCTTTGTGTCTTCAGACATGTGGGGCCAGTGAAAGTGAGGGACAATTCTGTCCCAAGTCTTGTTCTGGCCCAGGTGACCTGCTAAGGGAATATCATGGGCTAGGGTCAATAGGAAGCCCCTGAACTTCAGAGGTATAACCAACCTCCTGGTGGCACCAGGCTTGGGGTCTCTACACTCTGAGTACAAGAGTCCATCATCCCAATACACTGAATGGGGACCACTAGCTTTCACAGCAGCCTCAGCAGCAGCTTGCTGTCTGAGGGGTTCAAGAGAGGGGCAGCTCTGCTGCTCCTGGCTCAGATCTGCCCTGGAAGGTCCCCCTGTCCCCAAGAACTCAACCTGTTCAGGTTCAAGCTCCTCTGGGACAGTTCCTTCCTCAGGACTGAGATCATCCCCCTCAAGGGACTGATCTTCCTTCTGAGCCAAGGGGGAAGGCACTGCCTTTAGACTACTACTCCTCCTCTTGGAAGGTCCTTGGTCCATTATTCCAGAATCCAAGGCCTGTTCAGTTTTAGACATTTTGGCCTGTGACCTAGTCACAGCAAACACATCTGCAGGGATGCCCAGCATTTCTGCATGAGTCCTGAGCTCCACTTCTGCCCAAGCAGAAGTTTCCAAGTCATTGCCAAGCAAGCATTCAACTGGTAGGTCTGCACTTACCACAACCTTCTTAAGGCCAGTTACCCCTCCCCAGGAGAAGTTAACAACTGCCAGAGTATGGTCTGTTCTGACGTTGCTAGCATTGGTCACTTGGTACATTTCACCAAGTATAACTTGCCCAGGATCCACAAGGTCTTGTGTCACCATTGTGACACTTGCCCCTGTGTCCCTAAATGCCAAAGCCTCTTTTCCATTGATTAAAGGCTGTTGTCTGTACTTGCCCAGATTACTGGGACTCACAGAGGAGGTCACATCCATGCCTCCATCACAGACTAACACAGCCTGAGTGAGTTCTCTGACTAGGTCAGAGCCCACTTCAGTACCCAGGGTGAACCCTACTAAACCCTTGGCTGGAGCACTCCCACCAATTGTAACTGTACTAGGGGGAACAGGTGCCTTAGGGGCATTGGTGGGTGCTGGATTCGAGTATTTGGACTTGGTGCAATCACTAGTCCAGTGGGTCTTTTGCTTACAGACCTTGCACCATGGTTTCTTTTGGCCTTTCCCTTTGTTAGACTGTGAATCCCCACCTGAAGAAGATTTTTGGGGCCCTTGTGAAGACTTCTGGTCTTTACCCTTCTCCCCACCCTTATGAGAGTTCTTTGAATCTTGCTTCTTAGGGTCACCACCTTGGTTCTGTACCTTCTGCCTCACCCTGGTTCTGACCCATTTGTCTGCCTTCTTTCCCAATTCTTGGGGAGAGGTCAGATCAGAGTCCACCAGGTACTGATGCAACAGCTGATTTTGACAGTTATTAAGAATCTGCTCCCTCATTATCAGATTGTACAATCCTGTGAAGTCACACACATTACTGCCCATCAACCAGCCTTCCAGAGCCTTAGCAGAACAATCCACATAGTCTACCCAGTCTTGAGTCTGTGCTTTTTGGGCATCTCTGAACTTTAACCTGTATTGTTCAGTTGTTAGGCCAAACCCATCAATAAGAGCACTCTTCAAGACCTTGTAATTATCAGCATCCTCTTCTCTTACAGTGAGGAGCTTATCTCTGCCTTTGTCTGCAAAGGAGAGCCACAAGATTGCTGCCCACTGCTCCTGAGGGACCCTCTGTACTTTACAGGCCCTCTCCAGTGCAGTTATCCATTTGTGGATGTCATCCCCACTCTGGTAGGGACCTTTCCCTATCTTTAGGGTACTTGCTGCCACCATGGGACTCTAGTCCCAACTTTTTTCTCTCTCTACAGAGATCTAGGGACTCCCTATCTAAAGCCAATTGCTGCTTTCTGAGTTCAAGCTGAGTTTCCTCATATTGAATCAGTCTTCTTCTCCTGTCATGGGAGGATTCCCTCCTATGAGAGGAGACAGAGGTCCCTATTGAGGTGCCAGAGTGGTTAGACTCCTGAGAAGGAGATCTAGCCCTTCTAGGCACTCTCTCAACCCTTCCTGGGGGGACAAAGTGGAGGTCATTCTGATCCTCCTCTCCCTCTTCCTCAGGAGCAAACCTTTTGAGAACTAGGTCGTTCTAGAGTCTCTACCCACGGGAGCACCGGAGTACTCTTGTTACCTCACCCAGGGAAGCCGGGTGCATAGGTGCCTTTCGGGGTCGGGTTTCGTCGTCGATTTGAATGGCGATCTGCTGCAAAGTGCTGCTGGCGACCAAGTGGAAAGTGTCCGGGTGGATCCAAGAGTGGATCGGAGATCTGAAGAACCTGAAAGCAGAGGGGACAGAGTCTGGGTCACTGGCCAGTGACCAGGAAGGCGATGAGCAGATGCCCACCGATGTCGGGTGCTTCAGGTTGGTTGATGGTCGTCTTGTCTCTGCAGCCACGAGGTCCAGGAGGCGTTGTTGGCAACCAGGAGAAGGATTCGGGCTGGTACACAATGTCTGTCAAGTGCTGAGGCATTGGCGACCGGATTGGACCCAACAAGCCTTGGCAACGGCAAGTCTTGGTGAGGAAGAAGATTGTCGATGGTGCAGACCAGCAAGGTCTGAGGAACTCACCCAGCAAGGGTAAGTGAGGGCAAGCCTGGAGCAACCAGGGAGCCCAAGAAAAAAAGGATTGGCCTTCGTGGAGGGCTACTAGCCAACGGACTAGCAACCGCAAAGGAGCCTCGAGACGGTGCACGTGGAGCTGGCTCACAGGACACTCGTGGAGTGGAGGCCAGTGATCTTCAGTGCAGTCGGTGCTGGAGGCGGGGGCTACTTGGAGCCCAAAGCACCACCTCGTTGGAGTCCAGGAAGAGGATGCACTTGCAAATGTGCTTGGTGTCCAGGGGTCACGGTCTCACGTTACCCACGACAGCTACGGGCCTCAGCTTTGCTGGGGACTCAGGGCAGCCTCGGGGAAGTCTGAGAATCCACCTCTGGTGATGCAAGGACTTCGGCGTCCGACGGGAGCTTCAGCGATGCAGACCGGACAATTGCTTCTTTGGTGCCTGCCATGCAGGGAGTCACTCCTTGACCCCAAGGAGATTCTTCCGTCCTCTAATCTTAAAGTAGAGCGTCAAAGGTCCAGGATTTTGTATCAGAGTTTCGTCCAGGGAATATCTAAAGTCTTAAGGACTGGGTTCCTATACTTATACCAAGTTTAGGGGTTGGACTAACTCTGTGGTCCCACCTATGGGTGGGTCAGGGCAGAGGGGTGGCTACACCCCTTTCCCTTTGTCCAGTTCACGCCAAAGCAGGGGCTACAAGCCCCTGATCCGGTTTGAACTGGCGTATGCACAGGGACACCAAATGTGCCCCCAGTGCAGGACTTCAAAGCACCAGAAAGTGCTCCCGCCCAGCCCCAATACACATTATCCTGTCTGGGGAGGTGGTTACACCTCCCTGCGACAGGAAACCTATTGTCCAGGCCTCCCCTGCTGGAGTTTCGGTCAGCAGCAGGAGGCCAGACTTGTGTCTGTGGCAGCAGCATCCATTTTGTGATGCTGGGGCTTTGGAAAGAAGTTACCGGGCAAGCCAGGGTTAACATGTCTCTCCCTCTAGAAGGGTGGAATGCTACCCCCGCCGCCAGAATTGGCGGGGGGGGTAGTATTCCAAGATGTTTGACACCAAACACGACATGTTTTGGTGCAGCCATCCCAAAGTTAGCATTTAACGCGAGGTTATAATGCACTTAAGAGTATTTGGTCAGGCTGCACTACAAACAGCATCAGAGAAGGGTCTCCGACCACTGCAGAGGGGCCCTGCTCATGCAGGGGCACCCTCTCACATAGGAACCATGCACTCTGCCTTCAGGATTGACAAGGCCTGCCATAGGAGTGACTTATAGGTTTATATGTGTGTAAGTAGGTAGTGATATAGGTAACCTATATCACAGTAAGGGGTGCATGCACCACCTTACCCAGGCTGCAGTAGCAGACCTGTGGTGTCATTTTGGATGGCCTTCCAGGGGTGGCACAATACATGCTGCAGCCCCTGGTAGGCCTCTGAGGTACCTATGCCCTTGGTACATAGTATACCATATACTAGGGACTTATAAGGGCACTCCAGATTCCAATTAGAGATGTGCCTAAGGCACATGGAAACCATTTTAGAGAGGAAGCAGCTAATCTGGGGTTCTGATTAGCAGGGCCCCAGCCAGACTAAAGTCGAAAAACAGTGAAGCACCAGCAAAAAGTGGGGGTACCCATGTGAAGCAGATCCTACTCTCCTACAGCGGGCAGCTAATATTTCTCAGTATTGGTTGCGACAGAGTGAGGATGAGTTGGATGAAAGTTTCTGACGGTGCCGAGGAGAGGGAGAAGAGTGCGTACTTGGCGCAACTCTAGAGGTAGATCAGTCTGGTCCATTTGTGGATGGAGAAGTGAATGGTGCAAATGTAACATTCCTTGTCGATACTGGAGCTACCCGTTCTACTGTTAGGTCAGTGGAAATTCCAAACCTTCCTCTCTCAGGTGAACATATCCAAGTAATCGGAGTGTCGAATCAACAGATCAAAACACCACTTACAGAACTAGTGGAAGTAAAAATTGGTCCTTTTAGTAAAATGCATAAATTTGTAGTTTGCGATTGTAGTCCTGTAAATCTTTTAGGACGTGACCTTTTGTGCAAAATGAACTGCACAATTTACTGTACGCCAGATGGAATTGGATTTCAGACCCCAGATGAAGATGTATTGTATAAAGTGACACTGATGAATCAGGAACCAGAAATAAATTGTTTGTTTCCTGCATTTGATGCAGAAAAGCTTCCAAATGAACTAAAAGAGACAGTGAAAGAAAATGTGTGGGACTTTACAGGAGAAGATATTGGATTAATGAAAAAGGTAGATCCAGTAAAAATAACAGTAAAAGAAGGAACAATTTACCCAAATACGCCACAGTATAAATTGACTCCAGAAATAATTGAAGGAATAACTCCTGTGAAAAAGAAAATGATCGAACAGGGAATTTTAAAAGAAATAATGAGCAGTCCATGTAATTCACCTATAATGGGATTGAAAAAGCCAAACGGAACATATAGAATAGTACAGGATTTGAGAAAGATCAATAAAATAGTTGTGCCTTGTTGTCCAATAGTGCCAAACCCTGCAGTAATTCTATACCAAATTCCACATGAAGCTGAGTGGTACACCATGATAGATTTGTGTCACGCATTTTTCTCTATTCCTTTACATCCAGATAGCCAGCCATTATTTGCATTCCGGTTCGGAGAGCGTATTTTGGCATGGTGCCGAATTCCTCAGGGATATACAGAAAGCCCCTCAATCTTTAATCAGATTCTAAAGAAATCCCTGGAAGATTTAAAAATGCCAGAAAAGTCAGTGATGGTGCAGTATATCGATGACCTGTTGGTGGCATCGAAAACAAAGGAAGCATGTGTCAGTGATACAATTGCTTTACTGAACCATTTAGAAAAAAGAGGTCATAAAGTGTCCCCTTCAAAATTGCAGTTTTGTCAAAAAGAAGTCCAATATTTAGGGCATAAAATTGAGAAAGGAGTGCGAAAGGTAACGACAGAGAGAATAAAAATGATTCAAGGAATGAGAGCACCAATGACGCAAAGAGAGGTAAGAATGTTTATGAGGAATGGTTGGATATTGCCGACAATGGATAAGTGGTTTTTCCTTGATTGCTAAACCATTACAAAAACTGACCAAGAAGGATGTAAAAGACCCTTTTGAGTTGAATGACGAAGAAATGAAATCTTTCAAAGAGTTGAGAAAGAAATTGTGTGAGGCCCCTGCTTTAGGAATGCCTGACTATGAAAAGGATTTTGAATTGTACTGCAGTGAAAGAGATGGATGTGCATTTTCAGTTCTAGTACAAAAACATGGAACAATGAAGAGACCAATTGCTTATTTTTCAGCTGTTTTAGATCCTATAGCAAAAGCGTTGCCTGGATGTTTGAAAGCTGTTGCTGCTACTTGTGTAAGTCTGGAACAAAGTGAAGGTATAGTGATGGGGTATCCACTGAGAGTATATGTTCCCCATTCTGTTGAAATTCTTTTGACAAGAACAAAAACGCAGTACATGACACATAGTCAGCTGACTAAGTACGAAAAAGTAATTTTGAGTGCAGAAAATGTGACCATAGACAAATGTATAAATGTGAATCCTTCGACATCATTGCCAGATGAGGAAAGTATAATTGAGCAAGATGAAGTAGATCATGATTGTCTGAATGTGCTTGAATATTGCACAAAACCAAGAGCTGACATAAGAGATGAGCCCTTAAAAGAATCAGATTATGTTCTGTTTGTGGATGGCTCATGTTTGAGAACAGGAGAAGGAGTTCTAAGTGCAGCTTATGCAGTATGTACAGTGGCGACTGTAATGGAAGCGTCTTGTCTGAAAGGAATAAGGTCTGCCCAGGTTGCAGAACTGATTGCTTTGATTCAAGCATGCAAGTTGGGAAGAAATGTACGAGTTACGATTGTGACAGATAGCCAGTATGGCTTTGGTATAGTACATGACTTGGGTCAAATTTGGTCACAAAGAGGTTTCTTGACGTCTGCAGGAACACCTATCAGAAATGGAGATTTTGTGAAAAAGCTGCTTGAGGCGATACAGCTGCCTAGGCAGATAGCTGTAGTGAAATGCAAAGCCCATAAGAGAAATGAAGATTACATAACTGTCGGAAATAACTATGCCGACGAGATAGCCAAATATTGTGCAGAAAACATGGTGTCCCTGAACAAAAACAGAGAAAGGGAGCATATTTCTTATCCTTTGCTTTTTACTAACACTGTCGAGACATGGGATGAGGTGAGACAGTTACAGGAAGCTGCAAGTGATGAGGAAAAAGATACATGGATA
Source organism: Calotriton arnoldi (assembly GCA_963921515.1). Classification (NCBI taxonomy): domain Eukaryota; kingdom Metazoa; phylum Chordata; class Amphibia; order Caudata; family Salamandridae; genus Calotriton; species Calotriton arnoldi. The sequence continues at coordinate 949,237 of CAWUFW010006159.1, forward strand.
AAAGCAGGATGTAGAAGACATGAAAACAATGGTGTGTGGGTTTACAGAGATGAAAGACCAGTTATGCCTGATAGCATGATTTCTGACATGGCACGGATGTACCATGGGCAAGCTCATATTGGGAGAGATGCAATGATCAGACTTTTTAGACAAACATGGTATAACCCAAAATTCAGAGCAATAGCTGAAAGTCTTTGTCAAAGATGTCTTATTTGTCAGCAATTTAATCCAGGAAGAAAAACAATAGTGAGTCTAGGAACAATAGGACGAGAAGGAGGTCCGTTCACTAGAATGCAAATGGATTTTATTGAAATGCCCCCTTGTAACAGACTAAGATATGTCCTAGTGGTCGTCTGTTTGTTTTCTCGTTGGGTGGAGGCATACCCGACAAGAAGGAATGATGGAATAACAGTAGCAAAGCTTATGCTGCGAGAATTCATTCCAAGGTATGGTTTTCCAGTCACGATTGAAACAGATAGAGGAACACATTTTCAAAATGAACTGATCCAATTAATTTGTGAAGCTTTGAGCATTAAACAGAAACTGCATTGTGCATACAGACCAGAGGCTTCTGGGATAGTAGAGCAAGTAAATGGAACAATTAAGAACAGGTTAGGAAAAATGTGTCAAGCTACAGGACTCAAATGGCCCGATGCACTGCCCCTTGTCCTGATGACCATCAGAAGTATTCCTGAAAAGAAAACTGGACTTAGTCCTCATGAAATGATCATGGGACGAGCAATGAGACAAGCGCAAGTACCTGTCAACAAACTATTGACTATAACTGATGATCTAGTGCTGGATTATTGCAAAGGATTGGCTGATGTGGTACGTTCTGTGTTTCATCAGGTTGGACCGGATGCGACCACTCTTGAAAGAAAACCAGCCCACGACTTGAATCCAGGACACTGGGTCCGCATAAAAGTCCACAGGAGAAGAAACTGTCTAGTTCCTCGCTGGGATGAACCACGACAGGTAATCCTTGTGACGACGACTGCAGTCAAGTGTGCAGGAGTGAAACACTGGGTTCATGCCAGTCATACAATCAGAGTTCCAGAACCTGAAGATCGACATGTGAGTCGACATCTGGAAGTGTGGGATGACAGTTCAGCATCTGAAACAGAGGGAAGAAGAAACAGGGTGCCAGAACTTGAAGATCGACCTGTAAGTCGACATCTGGAAGACCCAACTACAAGTACCACAATAGAAGAAGAGGAAGAAGAAGGAGAAATAGTTGAAAATCCAGAATTTGAAGATCTACCTGTAAGTCGACATCTGGAAATATCTGACACAAGTTCAGAATCTGACAATTCAGTTGAAAACTGTGAAGAATTTCGAAGAAGAACTTGGAAATTTGAAACAATTAGAGAAGAGAATGAGCAAGAAAATGATCTAAATGAACAACCAAGTACAAGTTGTGGTGGAAATCCTTCAAAGTTAATATTAATAGACAATAAAGGGAAAGTGTCAAGTAAAAAGCTAGAAAATCGAGAAGAACCCCGAGGAGCAATAGGGACAGACAGTCAAACAAAAGAACAGGGAAATTTAGAAGCAGAGAGTGATACAAACACCAATTCGGAAGAACCTCGAGGAGGGACAGAAATAGGTGAACAAAAGAAGGAAAGAACAGAACCACAAGTAAAAGAAAGTGAGATCATAAGTTTCAAAATAAGAGACAATTTCGAGAAATTTGAAACAGAGACTGGAGATAGCGGAGAAGAAGGAAACACAAAATCAGAATCAAGAAAAAGAAATTGGAAATCAGAAAGAGAAGAAAAAGAAAGTGAAGCCAAAAGGCCAAGAAAAGGAGACAATTGGCCCAGCAATATAAGAAAATTGAGATACAGAATAATAAGAACAGGTGAAAAAAGTGCTGAACAGGTTAATGAAATCACAAGTCAGAAAGAACAAGGAAAACAAAGTGGAAAACGATTGCAAAAATCGAAAAGAATAAAGAAAGTGAATTCAAAATACAAGTCACCTGAGTGGTTATATATCGCTCTGACTGATTACAAGGAAGAAAAGAACACTCACGAGAACCCGAGACGAAGAAACCGAATGGGTAGAAGTGAAGTGCAACAAATCTGAAGTGAAGACTTAAAGTTCTTCTGCCGGATGTGACAGTTTTACCGGATGTGACAATTTTACTGGATGTGACAAATCACTGGATGTGACAATGAAAGGATTCTGAAAAGAATTAAAAGAAAGTACCAAGCAAAGACATTGGAGTGCAGAGTGACAACTAAGTCATTTCTGAGGTGTAGTGACACCATTTTCTGAAATTTAACAAGAGATAAAAATAAAAATGGAGAATATTAGAAATAGAAGAGATAAATGTGAGTTTCTAAAAAGATGGTGTAAAATGTGTTGCTTTTGTACAGGATTATTAATGACAATATGGATAGTTTTGGCAATCACAATTCCAATTAGTGTAGCTATAGTAGAAACAAAGAATAATACTAAACCAGAAAAAGAAGCTAACATCAAAGAACCAGTTATTTTAAGAAGTAGTGCAGAATTACATAAGGATAAGTCAATAGCAGATTTTTCTAAAAATGTTTTTACAAAATTGTTGTATGAATACGTAGAAACGATGGATGTGAGAGATTGTTATGTTTGTATGCAGTTGCCTGCATCAGTGACAGAAGGTGTGACTTATCATCACCTACCTCTAACTTATGGAATAACATGTAGTGTCTTAGCGAGTTTATTTTATAAAACAGGTAGATTAGAATTTTATTACACTGATATAGATAAGATTTTCGCAAATGTTCCTGTAGTTCCAGAACTAAACAAAGTAAAACAAGCAAATACTTTAGGTGAATTCTTTTTAGAGCAAAGAATTTTAACATTAGAGGAAATAGTTAAAAACAACCTTACCTGTGAGTTAAAGAAAGAAGAAAAGGTATTTTTAGAAATGGTTGAAGAGAGAAGAGTGAAATTTCAAAGAGAAGCAATAGAAGAGAAAAGAACACATCTATGGACGTTTGAGGAAGAGAATCATGAGGGGAAAAAGATAAATGCAGCAATGACTTTAGATTGGCCGCAAACAGGAAAGTTGTGTATTAGGAGAAATAAGACAGTCTATGACAATTATTTTGTAGGTTCCAGTATCTGCCATGACAATTACCAAATTTTAGGTGGTTGGGGATTTAAAGGTGGAAGGGATCCAATATTTCCGGGTATCTATTATATTTGTGGGAATAGAGCTTATTACAGGTTGCCGGACCATTGGTATGGAACTTGTTATGTAGGCCTGGTCTTTCCAAAGATTTTTCATATGGACAGAGAAGAAAAAGGAACATACAAGATGATTAATAGCTTTTCACGTAAAAAGAGGGAAAGTTTTTCAGAAATTGTAGGTGATATTTTTGGAGCATTGATAACAGCAGAGGGAATATCTTTGAATGCATTTAAAATTCGGAAATTATCCACAGTAGTAGATCGTTTGTCTACAGATACTGCGGGAGGGTTCTTGATGGTAAATACCGAAATGGTTGCCATGAGAGATATGGTGATGCAAAATCGGCTTGCCCTTGACATTCTTTTGGCAAAAGAGGGTGGAGTCTGTGGAATGCTAAAAGTCCAACATTGTTGCACTTACATTCCTGATAAGAGTGAAAATATACAAAAGTATATCACAAATATTACAAGTTTGCACAAAGAAATAGTTCCACTGGAGGTTGAAAGTGTCCTTGGAAAACTTGGTAGAGGGTTTTCTTCAGTAGCAAATTGGTTAACAAGAATGAGTAAACTAGTGATAGGGAAAGTTATAATAATAGCAACTGTAGTAATAATCTTAGTTATGATGCTGAAAATTGTAATAACGTGTATAAAAAGAAAAAGAAGACAAAATAAGATAAAAAGAAATAATAGAATAATGAAAGAAAGAGAGAGAGAAATGGGTGAAATTGAGTTAGAAGAAATGAAAGAGAGTATGTATAAGGAGACAAGAAGACAAGATGAGATGGACACAGATGTATAACTAACAAAAAGCAAAAGGATGAAAGACATATGCTGCCTGAAAAGAAGTATAACTTGGGTTTTATGTGGTGATTTAAAAATCACCAAAGGGGGAGTTGATGGAGCAGGGTAAATGAAAAATTTTAACCCCTAACAATTTTCGTAAAATAATTAATAAACATGTTCGTATTGAGTGGATTAATCAACAAATGTATGTCACGTGTGAAGGGAAGGGTAACACGCAAAAATACGTGCAGAATAATTATTTACAAATGTCTGTGTGTTAATATAAAATAATAATTGCGTACTAATAAAATAATGAATGCATGTTTTGTGCTTCTAGAAAATAAACGTGTTGTTGCAAAACAATAGTGATGGTAAGTAAGGAAAAGCTTTAAATGTTGCTTTTTGCTAGGTAATAACTAATTGGGGTACATAGAAGACGGGAGGGAAACGAAAAGGCTATTTTTCTCTATTTTAACTATGTTTTGTTTATCTTTGAAATAGTGCTTTTAAGTCTAATCGAGTGGTGATATAAAATGGCTGCCGTTTACTAGAGTACGCATGCGCTGAGAAAAACATGTGATGAGGGAGAAAAGCTGGAGAAAGACTGATCACGTGATGGTGCTGAAAGGCTAGGATGCAAGAATGGTCAAGGCTGATGTGACCTATTTGAACTGATAATGTGCCGAGACGATCAGCAGAGAAAACGTGGGAACGACCCTAAATGAAAGCAACAATGCTTGCAAGAATTTTGAAATGTATCAAGAAAAGTTACAAATGAAACGATCGAAACGGATGGAAATATGTCGTGAACTGTGAGAAAGGATGTGAACATATGCATTCCAAAAGAACTGGTCGGATCTGGGAAGACTGATTTAGATTAAAATAATAGACTGGATTTGACCAATGAGAGTGAAACGCACCACTAATGTTGCAACAATTTTAGTTAGCAAAGTTAGAATTAGGGTATAAGAAGACCTACTCTGGTGGGAGGGGTACAGTAGTCGCTTAATTGCTGCGGGAGATGCTGCTGAAGTTAGAATTACTGAGAGACTGTTAGATGAGACGAGTTGCGGTTGCTGATGCTGACGAGCTGAAGTTTCTGTTGCTGTCTTTATTTTCCAGTTGAGTATGAGAATCTTTTATTTACCAACTTTAAACTTATTTCAGAAATCATTAGGCTAAATTAGAGAGATAGGTAGGTTAATTAGGAAATTTTCTTCATGACAAAATTAATTACTGAAATAAAATTGATTTGCTTAATTAATATTTGATTTAATAAATGTATGAATAATTGAATAATAAAGTCTAAATTCTTTTCCATGCTTTTAAAATTATATAAACTTTAAGATTCTTAAACAAATGACTCAGTGATTTTTTACTAAATGTTCGGGAAAATTAGTAATAAGTTTATTGTGATTTAGCGTGGTCTTGATCACTACAACTAAAATACTAGATGATTCATCGACAAACAATGAGCAGGAATACCTTCTAAAAGAACTAAGAAACGACAGGTTATGGTAAAAAGGTATCCCGGCTCCTTCCAGCGGTACAACATTTGTGTATTCTTTCTCCTAGGAGTATATTCGTAGAGTAGGTATAAAAAGGGACATCCAGGGGCGATAGATGAATAAGTGAGTGTGTTGGCGGTGTCATGGGCCCCACCGTCATGTGGATATAGTGTATATGTGTGTTTAGAGAAAATAAGACGCGCCTGGATGACCGATAAGTGACCTGGGAGAAATTGTTTTTATTGTACCCGCTGCATCACTGGCTAAGCCACAGATTAGGAGAGAGTTTAGCGCATTGAGCCCCGGTGTCAATGTCCAGGTGAGGAGAAGGTGGGATGCGTAGCGTAGGAGGCCCGGGGGTCGAGTCGGGCCCAGGCCTAGCACCTGTGGTTGACACACCGTGCCCTGAGCAATCCCTGCGCTGCGGCTGACCTACATCACAGAGGGCACCACACAAGACTGGTGGGGGAGTCCACTAACTGGCTCAAGTCGCTGAGATCGGCCATTGGTGGCAGTGGGTGCCAGGGGCACAGGGGCTGGTTTGGGCCCGGGCCCTTGGGTATGCATCTTGATCCACCGTTACTCGCTGGGGAGCACTGAATCTGGTCGCCACTGTTAGATCGGAAGAGGCAGCTGGGTGGTGCTGCCTTTCCTTGCCCCCTGGTAGTTTGCTTTTGGTTGTATGGGGGACTATTCCTTAGTGGACTTCTTCTTCCCACAGCTCTGCGCCGTCTGGTTGCTACTGGTGCTGTCCCCCTCTGCTGCTGCAGATTCCTCTGACCCGGAGATCAGGTGTTCAAGTCCTTCCTCCACCCACAGGCTCCTGCCTGCGCCTCATCCCTGGTGGTCCAGTGGTATAGCGTCGCTGCTCAGCAGCTTGACTGCCCTCCTGTCTCTCTTTTCTGCTGTTCCGGTCCATCTTTCTGCTCTTCTCCGTTGCTTTTCTACCTTTGTTTTTTTATCTTCGCTTTGTTTAACTTTGTTTTTTCTGTGCTTTTTTTCAGTTCCTTTTTCCCTGTCCCCTCCCTCGTTGCTGCTGCGATCCCCCGCATCCCTCCCCTCCAGAGTCCTTTCCCACGTTTCCCGCCTCCCAGCTGTCCAGTCCTCCCATGCAGCACTACTTAATGGCGGGCGCTGTTCGGCCATGCCCAGCGGGCATGCCACTGGTGTGCAGAAGGCAAGCCAAAGGCAAGCCGTCTGCATCCGTCCAACCCTGTACTGCCCCCAGCACCAGGGACCCTGACTCTTGAACCCTCCACTGCTATGATGCTAGCACCCACCTCGCCCTCAACCCTGGACGCCATGTCGCCTGCCATCTGGCACAACCTCTCATCAGTCCCACTGTGTGGGGCTTACTGGAGGTAACATGTAGGCTAGTTGGCCCCTAAGGACGCCCAGCAGCGAAGTGGACTTCATTCCCCAACCAAGAGCCCGCCAAGAAGCGTGTTTGAAGAGTGGTGGGTAAAGGGGGCGTGGCCTATCAGAACTTAGCAATCCCACTGTGTGGGACTTACTGGAGGTAACAGGAGGGGTAGTAGGACGTCCTTGGGGGCCAACTACCCCTCCTGTTACCTCCAGTAAGTCCCACACAGTGGGATTGCTAAGAGGTCTTCCCTTTCTCCACCACTCTGAAAACGTGCCTCCTGGCACGCTACTGGTTGGGGGATGAAGTCCACTTTACTCCTGAGGGACTATGGGGGCCAAGAAGCCCTCCTGGTACCTCCTGTTAGTCCTACGCAGCGGAATTCCTGAGCGTTGGTTGGAGGACCAGCCCCCTTTCTCCACCACTCTGCAAACGTGACTGCTAGTTAAACAACATTTGCAATGCAATAGGTCTCGCAATTGCAAGAGTTAGAGCTATTGGCATTGTAAATGTAAATGTTTTTACCAATGTTTTGTGGAGTGGAGTGGATGTACGTTGTGTGTAGTGGAATTATGTGGAACGTTGTGCAGTGAAATTATGTGTATTTAGTGTATAGGAATTATGTGGCGTGGGATTATGTGTTATGGAGAGTAATTATGCGGTATGGTAGTCTGTGTTGTGTTGTGGAGTGGTAACCTCAGGTTCAGTCTTCCTCGTTTCCATAGAAGCTAAACTATAAACTCAATGAGACACAAAAAAGAAGCAACCACAGCGGAGCACTTCTGGACCTAGTCAGAGGTATTAGCAGGGCCACTGGAATTATGCGACTGTTTGGCTGTGACGATTTTTGCATAATTATACATTTTCCGCATTTGCCACATAATCCATCATCTGCCTCATAATCTGCAGATTTGAACAAAAAAAACTTGTTTCTAGATGAAACTGCTCAAACGTTACCAAATGCAAGAACACCTCTCTTGCCTCTTTCTGCACCTCTCTTGCTTCTTTCTGTACCTCACTCTCTTCTTTCTGCACCTCTCTTGCTTCTTTCTGAACTTCTCTTGCCTCTTTCTACACCTCTCTTGCTTCTTTCTGCACTTCTCCTGCTTCTTTCTGCGCCTTTCTTCCTCTTTCTGCACGTCTTACCTATGTAGGTGTAGTTGGAAATTAGCATTTAAAAAACATTAGAAATTCACTGGGAAAAAAAACAGGTTTCAGGGATGTTAGAGTTAGGCTGACATTTCATTTGTGCCAAACCCGAGAAATTCAGCCGTTATAGTTAGCTGAGCTAACTATAACTCGCGCCCCCGCAATGCACTGCTGATGATGTCACATATTGCGTCACTCATGAAATGGTCAGTGACATCACTGATGAAATCCCAAAGGACATCATCCACATAATCTCTGATGCACCTACTCACACCCCAATATAACCATTCATACACCCACTCCTATATATATATATTTCAAAAGAGAGTTGCCCCAGGAGAAATGCACTGCTCAGCCGGTTGATCCGCAAAGGAAACGGTAGTTGGGAATCCATTACCCTGCCATACCATGCCTGACGCGTTTCAGGCCATCGCCCTCATCAGAGGCATCATGTGGTGCAAATGACAATTGCACTTACAACAAATATCCCATTTGGGCGGACACTGAGTGGCACAGCGGGACTCAAATGAAAAGGAAGCTGTTATGGTGGAGTCTTCGCCATTGGGTTGTTTTTGATAAATGTGGCGATGACAGCCCACATGGGTCGAATTGGTTTGCACTACAATTCCCAGAAATCATGGCAGTTGCCGTCCGGATTTTCCGAGGTATGGCAATAAAAGTGGGATATTTGTTGTAAGTGCAATTGTCATTTGCACCACATGATGCCTCTGATGAGGGCGGTGGCCCGAAACGCGTCACGCATGGTATGGCAGGGTAATAGATTCCCAACTACTGTTTCCTTTGAGGATCAACCGGCTGAGCAGTGCATTTCTCCTGGGGCAACTCTCTTGAAATAAATATAGATATATATATATTTTTTTTTTTTTCACTGAAAAAAACATAGGTTTCATGGACGTTATAGTTAGTTGGACATTTCACTCGTACAAAACCAGAGAAATTCGGCCATTATAGTTAGTTGAGCTAACTATAACTCGCGCCCCCGCAATGCACTGCTGATGACGTCACATATTACATGATTCATGAGATGCTCAGTGACATCACTGATGACTTCTCAAATGACATCACTAATGACATCCTGATGACATCATCCAGTGACTGAAGTTCAAATATGTTTTATATATATATATGTCATGGTGTATTGAAGAATTAGTGGGTGTATAAGTGTCTGAATGGATGATTTAGTAGGTGCGCGACTGACTGTATGAGAGTGATTAAATGTGTCTTACTGAATGCATGGGTTAGTGACTAAACTGTGTGAATGTCTGTATCAGTCTGTCAGTTGGTGTGTAAGCGTCTACATGGGTTGGTGAGTAGCTACATGAGTGTCTATATGGGTTATTGATTGGTTGTCTAAGTAATTGTATGGGTGCCTGAGTGTCTGTGTGGGTGGGTGGGGGGTGTGTGACTCTGTGCATATTTGTGTGAGTGGGTGCATGGGTTCAAGAGTGCATCTGTGAAGGGCTGTATGGGTGGGTGAGTGTGTGTATAGGTCTGTTGGTGAGTGAATGGATATCTCAGTGGTACATGTGTGAGTAACTACATATGTGAAAGGCAGCATATGTGAGTGTTGGAGTATATAAATGACTATATGTGAGAGTGAGTGATTGTGAGAGTGGCTATATGGATGAGCGGGTGCTTGTATCAGTGATTGTATAAGAGAGTAAGTATATGTTAGAATATGTATAAATAAGTGAGGTGGTGTGTGTATAACTATATAGGTGAGTAAATGGGACTATTATTGATTCTTTGCATGGCTGAGTAGGTGTGTGAGTAACTCTATGGGTGAGTGGCGGTGTGAGAGTGTCTGTATAGGTGTATGAGTGCATATGATAGTGCTGTATTGATGAGTGACTGCATGTATGAGTGACTGTATGGATGAATGAGTGGATGTGTGTGTAGACCTAGGAATCAGTGAGTGGTATGTAGTAACTGTTATTGGTGTGTCAATGGTTTCGTAAATGGTAGTCTGTATTTTAGAGTGAGTGTATCAAAGGTTATATTAGGGTGTGAGGAGGTGCATCAGATTATAATGTGGATGATGCCATCAGTGATGTCATCAGTGATGTCATTTGAGATGTCATCAGTGATGTCACTGAGCATGTCATGAATGATGTAAAGTGACATCATCAGCAGTGCATTGCAGGGGCACAAGTTATAGTTAGCTCAACCCACTATAACGGCCGAATTTCTCTGGTTTTGTACTAGTGGCATGTCCAACTAACTATAAGGTCCCTGAAACCTATAGTTTTTTCAGTGAATTTCAAAGATTTTATAAATGCTAATTTCTATCTATAACGTCCCTGAAACCTATGGTTTTTTCAGTGAATCTCAAAGGTTCTTTAAATGCTAATTTCTAACTATAACGTCCCTGAAACCTATGTTTTTTTCAGTGAATTTCAAAGGTTTTTTCAATGCTAATTTGTAACTATAATGTCCAAAAAATACTTGTTCATAATTTTTAAATTTTTATAAAAATAATGTGATGTTTTCTCTTTTCTGAAATATGAATTTACATTTTTTATTTTTTTTATTTTTTTAAAGTGGATTGGCGGACCGATCGTGTATCAGTCACGGTGGGTGCACGAATCCAAGATTTTGCCGCCATATTGGTTAAGTCATGTACGATGCGCGTTCGGTATGTGAAGGATGCGCGGTTCTCAGCTCCCAGTAGCGTCACATACATATTTCCGGGGGTCGCGTCAGAAGGAGAATCCACTGCAAATTTTTAAGATTTAAAGGTATATGTATTTAACTTTAATATGTATATTATACCAAGAGATTATTTAACATAATTGTAAATATCATATATTTATAACTGGAATAAAGATATATTTTTCGAGAAATCGCGTCAGGTGCGCACGGGTTACGCGCCGGGTGCGCGAATCCCATGAGAATTCAAAAGAAACAATTTCATTGGTGAAGAAGCTTTTGATTCTAGAACTTGAAGGACCCCACCCATTTTTTTCATTCTTTCAAGCGCATCTCAGCAGACACACCTGTTGTCTTTTGCTCCTCTTCTTTGCTTTTTTTGGTGTTTTTTTCTTCCATCTAAAAATGGCAGCTGGCAATTCATCTCAGCAGCTTCCACCTAAAGAGGAAGAAGACTTGGAGGAACCTGTGAAGACCAGGTATGAGAGTATCGTTTGGGCATTTTTCTCCATACCACCTGGGGAGAAAAAGTTGAATGCCCTAAAGTGACATGCACCATTTGCGAGAAGGTCCTCTCACGAGGATCAGAAAAGAAGTATTCTTGCGGCACGTCATCTATGTTTAAGCATTTGCAAACAATGCACCCTCGGGGTCCCGCAAGAGAACAGCTGCGACATGAGCAACAAAAGCAGGCACCTCAGGAAAACGCTGCTGAACCTAGCACCACATCTGCTTCCATAGCAACTGCTACACTAAATATCATCCCTGAGTTGCCATATTTTCCGGGCTCTTTGTTGGTACACCATTAACTAGAATATCTACAGGTTCACTTTCCTCTCTCTCTACACCAACAGTTTCAATATTTTTCTTAAAATCTAAAGGTAAATACACAACTCTACCTTTTAAATCTCTTTGTAAATCTGTTGGAGGTAGCTTATGTGTTTTAGGCTCCATACAAACTATAGCCTGAAACGGGTGAACAGATTGAATAAGAATGGACTCATACGTATTTAAATTTACCAGTTCCGGAGGAATAGCTACCAACTCTAGGTTATTACGTACAGCTCTAGCTGGCATTTTGTTCTCTTCTAATTTGTTGTAACAATATTTACAAATACGTTGATCACTACCCAACTCAAAACGACCTTCCACCAACAAATAGGCACCAAATTGCTCCCACTTATCATTGTTTTCCTTTTCACTTTTTAAATACACATCAACATTCCTAGTTTGACTTCTATAGTGAGTACGTAGACAACAAATACAAACATAGTTTGGTTTTTCACAAGAAAGTACCTTAAACTTTGTAATTTCTTCTGCAAACTTCTCAGTAGTACTATCTTACACCTCTTCTTCAACACCTACACTTATCAAACTCTCACTTTCTCTACACTCCTCTTGTGAACCAAAGAAACGAAACTGTATATCAGAAACATTTTTTACATCCAATACTGAACCATGCAAAAGAGCTGTGTTTATTTCACTTAAAGATAATGCAGGACTTTTTACATAGTGCAATTTTCTTACTGACTGTGAGAAGCTGGCCTGGTATATGCTGTCCACTAATTATAGTGGGCACCTTGTACCAGTCCAAACAACCCTTATTGGAGTTAGGTTCAAGACAACCTTTAAGAAAGCTATCCTAGTGGTAGCTGTGGAGAGCAGCCTTCAGGCTAAGTCTTGAAGGAATGTAAAGCAGCTTGTTTTACCAGTCTATAATCTCTTGAGTGACCAAATGAAAGAGCACCACACCAGGTATATATTCAAAATATATGTATTTATTGCTAAACACACCCCTCTAGTCTCTTTATGAGGCTAGAGTTCGCAGTACACAAGTTATAAGTTATTTAAACACAGTAATAGCACAAATACACGTTTGGGCCCTAGGGGCGTACCAAACCATATACCAATAAAGTGGTATAAGAACCACGACTAAGCTAGGCACTAGGCCTAGAGCCTGTAGAAGTGCTTGGACAACAAGGAACCACCCAAGGTAGTGACACAGGGGACCCACGGGGGACGCGTGCAGTGTGTAAACACAACCGCGAATCACCGTTAACTTCTATGGGCAAAGTCGCGATTCGGAAGTTAAAGAATAGGGACACTTAAAAGAGGTCTTGGAGCAAACCCTTTGAGAACTAGGTCTTTCTAGAGTCTCTACCCACGGGAGCACCGGAGTACTCGTGTTACCTCACCCAGGGAAGCCGGGTGCATAGGTGCCTTTCGGGGTCGGGTTTCGTCGTCGATTTGAATGGCGATCTGCTGCAAAGTGCTGCTGGCGACCAAATGGAAAGTGTCCGGGTGGATCCAAGAGTGGATCGGAGATCTGAAGAACCTGAAAGCAGAGGGGACAGAGTCTGGGTCACTAGCCAGTGACCAGGAAGGCGATGGACAGATGCCCACCGATGTTGGGTGCTTCAGGTTGGTTGGTGGTCGTCTTGACTCCGCAGTCACGATGTCCAGGAGGCGTTGTCGGCGACCAGAAGCAGGATTCGGACTGTGCCACGACGTCTGCTGCTTGCTGAGGTGTCGGCGACCGGATTGGACCCAACAAGCCTTGGCAACAGCAAGTCTTGTGGAAAAGGAAGAGGGACGATGGTGCAGATCAGCAAGGTCTGAGAAACTCACCCAGCGAGGGTAAGTGAGGGCAAGCCTGGAGCAACCAGAGGAGCCCAAGAAGAAAAGGATTGGCCTTCGTGGAGGGCTACTAGCCAACGGACTAGCAACCGCGAAGGAGCCTCGAGACGGTGCACGTGGAGCTGGCTCACAGGACACTCGTTGAGTGAAGGCCAGAGATCTTCGGTGCAGTTGGTGCTGGAGGCGAGGGCTACTGGGAGCCCAAAGCACAACTTCGAGGGAGTCCAGGAAGATGGTGCACTTACAAATGTGCTCGGTGTCCAGGGGTCATGGTTCCTCGTTACCCACGACAGCTACGGGCCTCAGCTTCGCTGGGGACTCAGGGCAGCTTCGGTGAAGTCAGGAAATCCACCTCTGGGGATGCAGGGACTTCGGCGTCCGGCGGGAGCTTCATCGATGCAGACTGGACAATTGCTTCTTTGGTGCCTGCCAAGCAGGGGAGTCACTCCTTGACCCCAAGGGAGATTCTTCAGTCCTCTAATCGTAGTGTAGAGCGTCGAAGGTCCAGGATTCAGTTTCAGAGTTTAGTCCAGGAATATCTAATTTGCTATGGCAAGGGTTCCCCATTTTATCCAGTAAAACAGGGAGGGACTAACTCTATGACCCCACCTATGGGAGGGTCAAGGGAGGGGGTGGCTACACCCACTTCCCTTTGTCCAGTTTCGCGCCAGAGCAGGGGCAGGTAGCCCCTGAGCCGGTTTGAACTGGCATATGCACAGAGGAGCCTTTTGCTCCCCCAGTGCAGGACTTCAAAGCACTCTAAGAGTGCACCCACCCAGCCCCAATACACATTATCCTGTCTGGGGAGGTGGTTACACCTCCCTGTGACAGGAAACCTATTGTCCAGGCCTCCCCTGCCGGATTTTCTGTCAGCAGCAGGAGGCCAGACTTGTGTCTGTGGCAGAGGCATCCATTTTGTGATGCCAGGGCTTTAGAAAGAAGTTACCGGGTAGACCAGGGTGAACATGTCTCTCCCTCTAGAAGGGTGGAATGCTACCCCCGCCGCCAGGACTGGCGGGGGGGTAGTATTCCAAGATGTTTGACACCAAACACGACATGTTTTGATGCAGTCATTCCAAAGTTAGCATTCTACCGCGAGGATATAATGCACTTAAGAGTATATGGTTTAACCGCATTTACAAACAGTACCAGAGAATGGACTCTGAGCACTGCAGAGGGGCCCTGCTCATGCAGTGGCACCTTCTCACATAAGAACCAAGCACTCTGCCTTCAGGATTGATAAGGCCTGCCATAGGAGTGACTTATAGGTTTATATATGTGTAAGTATGTAGTGATATAGGTAACCTATATCACAGTAAGGGGTGCATGCACCACCTTACCCAGGCTGCAGTAGCAGACCTGTGGTTTCATTTTGGATGGCCTTCCAGGGGTGGCACAATACATGCTGCAGCCCCTGGTAGGCCTCTGAGGTACCTATGCCCTTGGTACATAGTATACCATATACTAGGGACTTCTAAGGGCACTCCAGATTCCAATTAGAGATGTGCCTAAGGCACATGGAAACCATTTTAAAGAGGAAGCAGCTAGGCTGGGGTTCTGATTAGCAGGGCCCCAGCCAGACTAAGGTCGAAAAACAGTGAAGCATCAGCAAAAAGTGGGGGTACCCATGTGAAGCAGATCCTACTCTCCTACACTAACTACCACATTTCTGAGTGATATACTTCTAACATTCTTAATTTGTGAAAAGTACTCCGACACACTTTTCTAGAAAGACAAGCCAGAGAATTGCCCTGCAAGTTAGTATATTTTCTCACTTTAAAAGGATCTAGTCCTTGTAACATCTTAATCTTCTGTTTAACACTTTTTTTTACCATAATCTCGTAAGAAATTTCGTAATATATCAATAGATTACTGTCGTATACTACGAATACTACTACAATCCCACTTATACACTGGAGCTTGTGTACGTCCCCCTTGAACTTCTTCAGCTATTACTTCTTTGACATTTCTAGGAACCATCTTTTCTTTTTCAATTGGACAACCGTTTTTAACCTCATAACAACGACCACTGGTATCAACTGCATGAACTAATGTATTGTGTTGAAAATAGCTTTCTTCATTAAAAAAAGGTTCAGTACTAGAAGTGTACTTCCATTCACCCCAATTTTTTTTGCAAAAGTTAGTTCTATTAACCAGTCTTTTTCTTTTAATTTTCTCCTTCATAAAGTGCATTGTTTTATTAAATGTTTTAATTCTCTTCAATACTAATATAAACAATCTTCTTTTCAATTCAAAAGCCTTTTCCTCAACGCTTTCAATCTGTTGTTTTTTCTTGTAAAATGCTGATCTTTTATATTTTTTGCAATCTTTCAAGACATTTTGCAGTGCTCTACTTTTATACATTCTCTTTCTAATGTCTTTATATTCTTTCATCCCTCTTTCAACATAGATTGGTTTCCCATAACCTGATTTTCCATTAATTTGTCCTTTTTTCGTTTCCTTCTGATTGGTTGTACTACTTTTCTTTCTCTTTTCCCCATTTTGAAAGTTCATTACGTTCTTTAAAAGTCTTTTAACAAATTCTTTAGATCTCTTACCAGAAGTCTTTTTCTTCAATGCCACATGTTGTATTTCATCAAATTTCTGCTTTTATCTTTCCTTTAAATAGTACTGTTTTTTTCTTTTCTTTTCGTTTGATCTTTTCTTGCCATACTCGATCTTTATTACTAATAATGGTGAATATCTGAAAACAAAGAAAAGTTTAAATAGCTTTGTTAAATAATTTTATATTATTAAAATAATTATATACAAATATTCTCATGTATAAATAAAGAAATATTTTTAATTGCATTACAAAGCTATTTCAGATACTGTGCAATTCCTACAATTAGAAGACATCACAACCTATACAACAGAATCACAGAGCACAACTATAGGATTTTTCAACTGCTACCCAAATCAATTCTAAAGTGCAGTGTGTCAAGTTTTAAGGCCTGCATGATGTTGTGATTGAGGTATGTCTCTACTTGCACATGTATTCTCATATGTGTCATACATTTGAAGATGCTTTACATATAAAACAGAAGTATACATATATTTGTATGCTTCTTTTATATATAGTACACTAGCAAAACGTACAGACTCATGCATGCATGGTTTCAGAAAGATGCTGAAACTTACAGCAGAAACATGTGAAGAGTTGCTGCTTTGTTTTTGCCTATACTCAATACCTAACTATTGCCCCTTTCTATATCCTTCTTCCCTCTTTCTACACCTCTCTTCCCTCTTTCTCCACCCCGTTCTCTCTTTCTGCCCTTTTCCTCACTCTTTCTGCACCCCTCTTGAATGTTTCTGCACTTCTTTTGTCTGTTTCTAAGACTCTCTTGCCTCTTTCTGAACTTCTCTTGTCTCTTTCTGCAGCTCTGTTGCTTCTTTTTGAACCTCTCTTGCCTCTTTCTGCACCCCTCTTGCCTCTTTCTGCACCTCTGTTGCTTCTTTCTGCACTTCTCTTGCTTCTTTGTACACTTCTGATACTTCTTCTGCATCACTCTTGCCTCTTTTTACATCCTTCTTCCCTCTTTCTGAACCTCTCTTGACTCTTTCTGCAACCCTCTTGCCTCTTTCTGCACCTCTGTTACTTTTTTGTGTACTTCTCTTGCTTTCTGCACCTCTCTTGCTTCTTTCTGTACCCCTGTTGCCTCTTTCTGCACCCTTCTTCTGTCTTTGTGCATCTCTGTTGCCTCTTTCTGCACCCCTCTTGGCTCTTTCTGCACCTCTGTTGCTTTCTTCTCAACTTCTATTGCTTCTTTCTGTACCTTTCTAGGTTCTTTCTTTACCCCTGTTGCCTTTCTGCACCCTCTTCCCTCTTTCTGTACCTCTGTTGCCTCTGTCTGCACCCCTCTTGCTTCTTTGTACATCCCTCTTGCCTCTTTCTGCACCTCTGTTCCCTCTTTCTGCACCCCCTTGACCCTTTCTGCACTTCTGTTGCTTCTTTCTGCAGTTCTCTTGCCTGTTTCTCCACCTCTCTTGTCTCTTTCTGCACCCCTGTTCCATTTTTCTGCACCCCTCTTGTCTGTTTGTGCACCTGTGTTGATTATTTCTGCACTAGTCTTCCTTCTTTTTGCACCTTTCTTACAAATGTTGACTCTCCTCTTGCTTCTTTCAGTATACCTGTTTCTCCTTCTGCACCTCTGTTGGTTCTTTCTACACTACTCTTGCTTCTTTATATACCCCTCTTGCTGCTTTCTGCACCCCTCTTCCTTCTTTCTGTACCTCTCTTGTCTCTTTCTGTACCTCTGTTGCTTCTTTCTGCACTCCTCTTGCCTCTTTCTCTACCCCACTTGATTCTTTCTGCACCTCTCTTCCTTCTTTCTGCATTTATCTTGCTTCTTTGTACACTTCTGATACTCTTTCTGCACCGCTCTTGCCTCTTTTTACATCCTTCTTCCCTCTTTCTGAACCCTGTTGCCTCTTTCTATACCTCTGTTACTTGTTTGTGTACTTCTCTTGCTTCTTTTGGTACCTTTCTTGCTTCTTTCTGTACTCCTGTTGCCTCTTTCTACACCTTTCTTCCCTCTTTGTGCACCTCTGTTGCCTCTTTCTGTACCCCTCTTGCCTCTTTCTGCACCCCTCTTGCCTCCTTCTGCACCTCTGGTGGTTCTTTCTGCACTGCTCTTGGATCTTTCTGCACTTCTGTTGCCTGTTTGTGCACTTCTCTTGCCTCCTTATGCACCTCTGTTGCTTCTGTCTGCACTTCTCTTGCTTCTTTGTTATTTATTTTGACTATGTTCAATACCTAACTACTAGTAAAATGGTAAAGCAGCAGCACCAGAAAAGTATAATTTAACATATGATGAGTGACAAATTACTGATTATGATACTTTGTAAGACTCTCTGGAAATGTACACTTGAAGTGCGTCTTCTGTTTAAGATATGTATGAACTTGCACATGTATTGTGATATGTCTTATACATGTGAACACACTACACATATAAAACACAAGTATACATCTATTTGTATGTTTCTTTGATATGTGATACTACTAACAAAAGGTACAGACATATGCATGTATGTTTTTAAGAAGATGGTGAGACTTATACCAGAGACATATGAAAGATCGCTGCTATATCTTTCACTAGGCCCAACACCCTATGTAGTCATAGAACAATGAATCAGCAGCACAAACGTGAGGTTTAAGGCATATTAAGAGAAGAATCAGTTATAACGCTACTTTGTATGAGTCTGTGGAAATCTACACTTCAAGTATACCACATAATTTTCATTATCTGCTACAAATCCGAACAGCAATCTGTCACGTTTTAAGGTCTGCATGGTGTTGTAACTAAGGTATATCTCTACTTGCACATGTATTATACATATTATGCATCTGAAGATACTAGACATATAAAACACAAGTATACATTTATTTATATATTACTTTAATATATGATATTGCTACCAAAAGGTACAGAAATATGTATAAATGGTTTCCCCAATATGTTAAGACTTAGAGCTAAGATATATGATGGGTGTGTCTCAGTGATTAAATGACTCCATGGGTAGTGCCTGGATGATTGCATGAGTGCAAGGGTAATGTCTGTATAATTGCAGGAGACATTGGATACTAATTAACTAAATGCATAAGTGCAGACGTAGAGATTGTGTGCATGGATAAGGGCATGAATAGACCCTGAATGCATAGATGAGTGTATAAGTAGTGCCTACAAGAATGAATGAGTGCAACAGTAGTGTCTAGGTGTTTGTATGAGTGAAACAATACTAGCTGGGCAATTGCAGAAAAGGATGAATAGTAACTGGCTGATTACACGAGTGCATAAGTGCTGCCTGAGTGATTTAATGAGTGCATCATTCAATGGAATTAATGCACAAGTCGTGATTGAGAGCATGGATAACTGCATGGATAGTTCCTGAGTGATTACATGAGTGCAGGGGTAGTGTCTATGAAATTAGAGGACTGCATGAGTACTACCTGAGTGATTTAATAAGTGCATAGGTAATGCTTGGGTGATTGCATGAGTGCATGGCTAGTGCTTGGTGTTTGGAGGAGCGCATGGGTACTGTCTGAGTGATTGAAGAACTGCATAGGTAATGCCTGGGTGATTACATGAGTGCAAAGATAATGCCAGCGTGATTAGAGCAATGCACAGATGCTGCCTTGGTACATCGAAGAATGAATGGGTAGTGCCTGACGGATTGGAACAATGCATAGGTAGTACCTGAATGATTGCATGAGGGCAGGGGTTGTGCCTGGGTCATTACATAAGTGCATGTGTAGTGGCTGGATGATTGAAGGAGTGCTTTGGTAATGCCTGTCTGATTGCATGAGTGCAGGGATAATGCCTAGGTGATTGCATAAGTGACAGGATGATTAGAGGAGTGCAAGGGTAGTACCTGGGTGATTGAACCAGTGTATAGCTAATGCATTGGTGATTGCATGAGTGCAGGGGTAATGTCTGGGGGATTAGAGGAGTTCATAGGTAATGCCTGGGTGATTGCATGAGTGCAGCGGTAATGTCTGGGCGATTACAGGAGTAGATAGGAAGTGCCTGGGTGATTTAATATGTGCATGAGTACTGACTGGGTGATTGCAGGACTACTGTTGTAGTTCCCGGGTGATTGAAGGAGTGCAAGGGTAGTGCCTGGGTGATTGCATGAGTGCAAGGGTAGTGATTGTATGAGAAAAGGGTACTGCCTGGATTATTGGAGGAGTACTAGGGTGCTGCCTGGGTGATTGCATAAGTGCATAGGTAGTGCCTGAGTGATATATTAAGTGCATGGGTACTGGCTAAGTGATTGGAGGAATGCATAGATACTGACAGGGTGATTGGAGGAGTGCAAGAGCAGTGCCTGGGTGATTGAATCACTTTATAGCTAATGCATTGGTGATTACATGAGTGCAAAGGTAAAGTCTGGGGGATTAGAGGAGTGCATAGGTAATGCCTGGGTGATTGCATGAGTGCAGAGGTAATGTCTGTGGGATTACAGAAGTACATAGGAAGTGCCTGGGTGATTTTATAACTGCATCGGTACTGCCTGGGTGATTGGAGTAGTACTTTGGTAGTGCCTCAGTGATTGGAGGAGTGTAAAGGTAGTGCCTGGGTGATTTTATAAGTGCATGGGCACTGGCAGAGTGGTTACATAATTACAGGGACAGTGCCTGAGTGATTGGAAGAGTGCAAGGGTAGTGCCTGACTGATTATATAAGTGTATGGTTAGTGGCTGGGTGATTGAAGGAATGCAGGGGTAGTGGCTGGGTGATTGAAGGAATGCAGGTGTATTGCCTGGGTGATTGCATGAGAACAAAGGTAGTGCCTGGGTGATTGGAGGAGTACTAGGGTCGTGCCTGGGTGATTGCATAAGTGCATAGGTAGTGCCTGAGTGATTTTATAAGTGCATGGGTACTGCCTGAGTGATTGGAAGAGTGCATAGATACTGACAGGGTGATTCGAGGAGTGCAAGGGTAGTGCCTGGGTGATTGAACCAGTGTATAGCTAATGCATTGGTGATTGCATGAATGAAGGGGTCATGTCTGGGGGATTCGAGGAGTACACAGGTAATTCCTGGGTGATTGCATGAGTGCAGAGGTAATGTCTGGGGCATTACAGAAGTACATGGGAAGTGCCTGGGTGATTTTATAAGTGAATGGGTACTGCCTGGGTGATTGGAGTAGTACTGTGGTAGTACCTGAGTGACTGAAGGAGTGTAACAGTAGTGTCTGGGTAATTTTATAAATGCATGGGCACTGGCTGAGTGGTTACATAATTACAGGGATAGTGTCAGCGTGATTGGAATAGTGCAAAGGTAGTGCTTTGATGATTATATAAGTGCATGGGTAGTAGCTGGGTGAACGAAGGACTGCAGGGGCAGTGCCTGGTTGATTGAATCACTGTATAGCTAATGCATTGGTGATTACATGAGTGCAAAGGTAAAGTCTGGAGGATTAGATGAGTACATAGGTAATGCCTGGGTGATTGCATGAGTGCAGGGGTAATGTCTGGGGGATTACAGAAGTACATAGGAAGTGCCTGGGTGATTTTATAAGTGCATGGTACTGCCTGGGTGATTGGAGGAGTACTGTTGTAGTGTCTGAGTAATTGAAATAGTGCAAAGGTAGTGCCTGGGTGATTTTATAAGTGCATTGCTGCTGGCTGAGTGATTACATAATTACAGGGATAGTGCTTGTGTGATTGAGGAGTGCAAGGCTAGTGCCTAAGTGATTATATAAGTGCAAGGGTAGTGCCTGGGTGATTGCATAACAACAAGGGTAGTGCCTGGGTGATTGGAGGAGTACTAGGGTAGTGCCTGGGTGATTGCATAAGTGCCTACATAGTGCCTGGGTGATTTTATAAGTACATGGGTACTGGCTAAGTGACTGGAGGATTGCATAGATCCTGACAGGGTGATTGGAGGAGTGCAAGGGTAGTGTCTGGGTGATTGAATCAGTTTATAGCTAATGCATTAGTGATTTGCATGAGTGCAAGGGTAATGTCTGGGGGATTAGAGGAGTACACTGGTAATTCCTGGATGATTGCATGAGTGCAGATGTAATGTCTGGGGCATTACAGAAGTACATAGGAAGTGCCTGGGTGATTTTATAAGTGCATGGGTACTGCCTGGGTGATTGGAGTAGTACTGTGGTAGTACCTGAGTGATTGAAGGAGTGTAACAGTAGTGCCTGGGTAATTTTATAAATGCATGGGCACTGGCTGAGTGGTTACATAATTACAGGGATAGTGTCAGCGTGATTGGAAGAGTGCAAAGGTAGTGCCTTGATGATTATATAAGTGCATGGGTAGTGGCTGGGTGATCAAAGGACTGCAGGGGTAGTGGCTGGGTGATTGCATGAGAACAAAGGTAGTGCCTGGGTGATTGGAGGAGTACTAGGATAGTGCCTGGCTGATTGCATAAGTGCATAGGTAGTGCCTGAGTGATTTTAAAGTGCATGGGTACTGGCTAAGTGATTGGAGGAGTGCAAAGATCCTGGCAGGGTGATTGGAGCAGTGCAAGGGTAGTGCCTGTGTGATTGAAACAGTGTATAGCTAATGCATCGGTGATTTGCATGAGTGCAAAGGTAATGTCTGGGGGATTAGTAGAGTACATAGGTAATGCCTGGGTGATTGCATGAGTTGGAGTGGGGTAATATCTGGGGGATTAAAGGAGTACATAGGAAGTGCCTGAGTGATTCTATAAGTGCATCGGTACTGCCTAGGTGATTAGGGTAGTATTGTGTTAGTGCCTCAGTGATTGTGATTGTGACAGTGATTCGGCTCAAATTCAGCAGGTCTCTGCTACCTGCTTCAGCAAATTGAAAAACCTCTGGAAATTTTTACATTTCCTGCCAGAAGATTGCCGCAAATCCGTAGTCCACGCCACAGTGACATTTAGGCTAGACTACGCAAATGGCTTATACCTCGGCCTTCCTAAATATTCGATTAGACGCCTCCAGATGGTACAGAATGCAGCTGCGAGACTGATCAGATGCATACTTTTTCGGCATCACGTCTCTCCGCACTTATACGAGCTTCATTGGCTTCCAGTAGCCAAAAGAATTGAATTCAAGGCCATGACTCTGGCCTACCAGGCTCTAAAGGGTAAATGCCCCGGATATCTTAAACAAAGACTTTGCTGCTATAAGCAAAATCGATCTCTGAGGTCAAATTCACAAAATTTGCTTTGTACCCCCCGCTTTGCGAAAGCCCGTCTGGGCGGAAGAGCGTTCTCAGTGAGGACGGCCAAAATGTGGAACGCCCTGCCTGGGAACCTCCGCCAAGTTGATTCAGAGACCTGTTTCAGAAAAGCGCTGAAGACATGTCTCTGTAGGCTTGATTAGGCTTGGGATCAATGCCTGGACCTCTATGCGCGTAATGCCTACTGTTGGAGCGCCGGGACACCTCTGTTTGAGGTAGCTGTTTGCGCTATATAAGCTCCAGTATTATTATTATTATTATAGGAGTGTAAAGGTAGTGCCTGGAGGATTTTATAAGTGCATGGGTACTGGCTAAGTGATTGGAGGAGTGCATAGATCCTGACAGGGTGACTGGAGGAGTGCAAGGGTAGTGCCTGGTGATTGAACCAGTGTATAGCTAATGCAATGGTGATTGCATGAGTGCAGAGGTAATGTCAAGGGGATTAGAGGTATACATAGATAATGTCTGGGTGATTGCATGAGTTGAGGTGTAATATCTGGGGGATTACAGGAGTAAATAGGAAGTGCCTGGGTGATTTTATAAGTGCATCGGTACTGCCTGGGTGATTGAAGTAGTACTGTGGTAGTGCCTCAGTGATTGGAGGAGTGTAAAGGTAGTGCCAGGGTGATTTCATAAGTGTGCATGGGCACTGGCTAAGTGATTGGAGGAGTGCATAGATCCTGACAGTGTGATTGGAGGAGTGCAAGGGTAGTGCCTGGGTGATTAAACCAGTGTATAGCTAACGCATTGGTGATTGCATGATTGCAGGAGTATTGTCCAGGGGATTAGAGGAGTACATAGTTAATGCCTGGTGATTCCATGAGTGCAGGGGTAATATCTGGGGGATTACAGGAGTACATAGGAAGGGCCTGGGAAATGTTATAAGTGCATGGGGATTGCCTGGGTGATTGGAGTAGTACGGTGGTAGTTCCTGAGTGATTGGAGGAGTGCAACATCCTGAGTAGTAGCAGAATACTGAAATTGCAGCACAAAAGTGAGGTCTATGACATGGTGTACACTTTTGTACTCCAGCTTCACAATTCTGTAACTACTCAGGGTGTTTGGCGTACCCAAAATAAATTATCAAACCTACACATGAGACTGTTATCAATCTCACCATATTCCTGAAAGCATGCATGCATATCTGTCTACCTTTTGAAATCATCATCATATATAAAAGAAATAAACAAATAGACTGAACCTTACATTTGAAAGACACACCTACATTTCTGCATTGTATGTCAAGTGTACCTTTCCCCAGACTCATGGAAAGTAGCCTAATCAGTAATCCCTCTGCCAACATGTCTTAAAACTCACTTTTGTTCTACAGTTTCACCATTCTACGAATATTGGGCCTAGCCAAACACAAAGCAGCAACCAATCACATGTCTCTACCATAACTCTAACCATATTCCTAAAAGCATGCATGCTTGTATCTGTACCTATTGCCAAAAGCATAACACATATTAGAATACATGTGCAAGTAGAAACATAACCACACTCACAACACCATAAAGGCCTTAAAACTTGACAGAGTACACTTAATATTTCAAACCTAGATTTATGCGGCAAATTTCAAGTGAACTTTTACACAGACTCTTATAAAGTACCATAATCAATAATTCCTCTCCCAACATATCTCAAACATCACTTTTCTACTCTTGCTGCTTCACTATTCTAGTACTAATCAGGTATTGAGCATAGCAAACAGCAAAGCAACCCTCCACTTATCTTTATTGAAAGTCTCCCCATATTTCTAAAAGCATGTATGCATATATCTCTACATTTTCCTAGTATCATCATATATAAAAGAAACATACAAATAGATCTATATCTGTATTTTATAAATCTAGCATCCTCAGAGGCATAACACATATGAAAATACAACTGTAAGTACAGATATACCACAGTCACAAAACCATGCAGATCTTAAAACTTAAGAAGCTGCACTTCTCATTTCAAATATACACCTAAAAGAATGTGATATATTTCAACCATACCTTTCAACAGACTCATACAAAATACCCTAATCTGACAACATGTTTTAAACCACAGTTTTGAGCTGCAGCTTCACCATTCTGCAACTACTTATGCTATTGGACCCACACAGATATAAACTAGCAACCCTTCACAAGTCTCAGCTATAAGTCTCACCATATTCCTAAAAGCATGCATGCATATGTCTGTACCTTTTGCTAGCAGCATCATATATAAAAGTAAAATACAGATAAATGTATACCTGTGTTTTATGCAAGTAGAGATATACTTCAGACAAAAGTCCATGCACACCTTGAAACTTGCCAGACTGCACTTCCAATTTGAAAGCAACACCTAAAATTATGCGGTATACTACAAATGTACATATCCATACACTAAAACAAACTACCATAATCACTAATCCATCTTCCAATATACACATATTACTATACAGAATATATTTCAAACAACATTTAACTACAATAAAACAAACTACAATAAACATCTCTACATTTAATAATATATTTCAAACATCACAGTTTTCGAATAATTTTTAAAGATTAAAAATACAGCTAATACATAATACACCTCACAAATTTATAACTCACCTTCCAAATTGATTTGTAGAATATGAAATATCACAAACTCATAAAAGATTTTCTTATGCACACAATCAATGTAATGCACCACTCCCAACAAGGTAAAACCAGTAATGGCAAACTTTCCTTCTCTTTCTCCACACAAATAAATGTAAGTAACAAATCGCATTGCTTCCTACATAATTTCAAATTGTAAAACACATTTCTATTGGTTAGACATGTTAACCCTTACCAACTAACTTCTAAAAGTGAACAAACTGGTTCTGGAAATTTTTGGAGTCGCGACTCCACCGTGCACCAACGCAATGGAGCCGCAAATCCATACGGGAGTTCAAAAATATATTACAAATAAAAATACCACTATTTTTTAAGAACACCCCACTTCTAAAGATAGTACTGACTTGGGAAATTATACTTTAATAACATATCACATATATAAATTACAATTTCACATTTTAAGTCCACAGTTAAGTTTCAACCCTTCCCCCATTCTGCTTAATGCCAGTTTCCATAGTAACAGTTCATGGAACATTCAACTGAACTAACAGGTCACAAGTTCACCATATTCTCAGGTTCACCACACAAGGTTACAAATGCAAACAGCAGTTGTGGTTGACATTTGGAAAATATGACCTTATCCTATCTACTGTACCTTTCAAACATTGTTTACTAACCAATAACAAACATGCTTTTTAAAGAAAGTAACATGCACCCTATTTTTGAGTGTACAATGTTCTTAAACAACCAATCAATTCTCTACTTTTTAAAAAAACAGCATCTTGTCCACCATTTTAGATACCTCTCATTCTACCAACTGACTACCTCAGGTACAGACATCTTTTGATTACTTCCAGACATCCCTTCAAGATGCTTACAGTATGGATTGCTGGGCACAGCTATGTTTTTTGGTGCAAAAGGTATGCTGAAAGCAGAGGTATTGACAAAGACCTAGCTTTGCAAAATGTGGATATTAAATGGATTGCACAGAGAGGATTAAAGTGGCGTCAATTGATGCCTTTGGTTAAAACCTTTTTACATCTCCAACCCCCTGACCTCATGATTGTGCACTGTAGTGGCAATGACCTAGGCACATTGACTGGGATAGGTTTTGAAATGCTAATGAAGGACACCTTTGCACAATTGATGTTGCTTTTGCCTCAAACTGTCTTTGTATACTCTAATATATGCCAAAGACAGAAATGGAAGTGGTTAAATCAATTCTGGCCGCAGATTGAGAAAGCTAGGAAGAATGTCAATAACGCTGTTTCTGCTTACCTCAGAGACCATAGGATGGGCTTCATATATAACAACAATCTACGTTTTGATATGGATGACATCTACAGAAGTGATGGAGTACACTTCACAGATCATGGGAACAGAGTCTTTCTCAACAACCTAAAGCTGTGCATCCGCACTTACATGTAGCTACAACAAACATAATGAAAACAAGGGCTCTTTTTAGAGCCACCCTATAACGCAACAGTGAATCTAAATCTTTTTTCCACATACATATTTTGTTTTAATTTTTTGTAGATTCACGCACCCGTCGTGAATCTGCAAAAGCATGAATTCAATATACTGCAACACAATACACTTTTCAGGTTTAATTACGGAGGGGAGCCACGTGGCCCCCCTCCTGAGGCCAATTATGACCCCATCCACCGGGGCCTGGCCAGCTTGCTTTTTTTTTTTTTTTGGGAGGGTGGCCTCGTGGCCCCCCTTCTGAGGCCAATTATGGCCCCAGGGACCCAATCCCCGGGGCCCGCCTTCCGTTAAAATAAATAAATAAATTAATTAATTAAAGGGGAGGGGGGCCGAAAGGCCCCCCTCCCAGGCCACTTCTGGCCTCAGGGACCCCATCCCCCAGGACCGGCCCCCAGGTTGGGGACCACGGGGGGGAGCCCCAATACCCCCGCAGTCCCTGCTGGCTCCTCACCTCCTGAGGGAGCCGGCATTGCTTTGGGCAAGGGGAGCTGCTAACATGCAGCCCCACTTGTCCAAAAGCAAATCTGCTTTGCTTCTTGGAAGCGAGAGCAGGTTTCCTACTCTCGCTTCCAAAAAGCAAAGCAAAGCAAAGCAGTGTTTGCTATGACAGGGCGGGAGCCGTGCTCCCGCCCTGCCATAGCAAATGGTAATGTCCCGGGGGTGGGCACCCCGTGACATTGCAGGAGCCGGCCCTGGGAGGTGGTGGTCCTTAGGGCCATCGAGGGCTCCAGGAGGGGGGCCGCGCAGCCCCCCTCCCAACTAATTTAAGGCCGGGGAGGGGGTGGTCCCAGGGGCCCGGGGGTCCGCAACAGACCCCAGTATTTAAATACATAGTGCCCCGGGGAGTTGCTGGTCCCTGGGGCAGTGAGAGGGGGCTCGAGCCCCCCACACTTTGTTTTTCTAAGTAGCCCCGGGAAGGTGGTGGTCTTTGGGGCTGCGCGGGGCCCATGAGGGCCCCCGTCCTAAAATACAATGCCCCGGGAGGTGGGTGTCCCTGGGGCTGTGGGGGAGCTGGGTGCCCCTGCACTTTATGGATGAAGCCCCGGGGAGGTGGCAGTCCCCGGGGCTGCGGGGGACCCCGCAACAAAATTAGGTATTGCCCCCAGGACCTGGCCCACCCTGGGGCTTAGAAAAATGAAGCGCGTTTTTTTAAAACATTTTCGACCGGATTCGCGCACCCAACACGAATTTGGTCGCTTTAAAAAAAAAAATGTTTGTTTGGGCCCTGGGGGTCCTTGTAGGACACCCTGAGCAGGCCTAGGGGATCAGGGTGTTTCTAACCCGCCCCCTTTTCTTGTTTTTTTATCCTTTTTTTAACTGATTTCTTGTGACTCGGTTTTATATATATATACATATATCCCTTTCGGCGTTCTGTCTCCCTTATACCTCACGCAGTGGTACAATCCAGGAAAGACAACGTCCAAACTGTGAGTTCTCTATTCGATTTTTATTCCATTAATACATGTGCAAGGAGTGATACACAGTATCCTACATATTAGTGTCTCTCAGACACACATATATATAATACCTACTGGCAGTAGGTAGCATTTTTTGTATTGCCAATATTTTTTGCACCACTTCAACCAGGAAGTGTTGGCAGCAATCTTGGGGCACGGCTTGAGGCCGAGTCCCACAAAAAATGTAAAAAATGAAGAAAAGGGGCAGGGTAGGTATACTCTGACCTCCCAGATATAACAGGGGGGTCCCACGGGGACCCCGCCAGCGGTTAAAAACATTTTTTGAAAGCAATTTTGCTGCAAGCTTGTGGATGGATCCGAGGCAAAATTGAAAAATAAACGAAGCCGGGCTCCTGCGCTTTGTTGCTAATCAGCCCCTGGGTGGGCCAGGTCCTGGAGGCATTTTAATAAAGGAGGGGAGCAAACGCCCCCCTCCTAGATTGATGCTCGGGGACCACCACCTCTTGTTTCATAAAAAATGACAGGGAGGCCTGTATGGCCTCCCCTGCTGCCCCGGGGACCACCACCTCCCTGGGCTAATTTATGAATGGGGAGGACTCTTGGACCCCACCAGCCCCGGAGACCTCCACCCGGCTTTATGTTTAAAGAATGTGGGAAGTCACGCGGACCCCTCCGCAGCCCTGGGGGCTGCCATCTCCCTGGGGCAGTCAGTTATAGAAGTGCTGGGGGCTCAGGTTCCCCCTCCACCAACACCAGGGACTGCCACCTCCACAGGGCAAATAACTTATAGAAATGCAGAAGAGCCAGCGCACCCTCCCCCACAGCCTCAGGAACACCACCTCCCCAGGGCTAAAGTAAAGATTGGAGCCATACATGGCCCTGGGGACCGCCACCCCCCGGGGCTGACTCTTGCTATGTCCCAGGATGCCCACCACCGGTACATATCTGTTTGCTATGGCTTGGCAGGAGTGTACCGCTCCTGCCAAGCCATAGCAAAATGTGCTCTGCTTCTAGCAAACAAGAGCATAAAAAAAATGCTCTTGCTTGCTAAAAGCAGAGCACAATTGCTCTTACACATCTAACTTGCAGCTCTGGATGTGTAAAAGCAATGACACCTCCCGCAGGAGGCAGGAAGCTGGCAGGGACTGCAGGGGCTCCCCGCAGTCCCCATCAGTGAACAGTGGGTGCCCTGGGTGGGACCAGGGCACCCCCTGTAAAGACAGATCCCATTTGGATATGGGTCCCTGTGGCCGAAATTGGCCCGGGAGGGGAGCCGCGTGGCCCCCCTTTAATTAAAAATAAAGAAAAATAATTTTAAAAAAGGCCGGGCCCCGGGGGATGGTGTCCTCTGGGCCAAAATTGGCCTCGGAAGGGGGGGCAGTGTGACCCAACTCCCACTTTTCCACAAAAGACCTGGCCCTGGTAGATTGGGTCCCCGGAGCCGGAATTGGCCCAGGGAAGGGGGCTACAAGGCCCCCCTCCTTTAATAATTAAGAAAAAGAAATAAAAAGAAAGCGGGACAGCAAGTCTGGAGGCCCGCCCCCTATCACCACCACTCTGCAAACCCACCTCGTGGCGTGCAACTGGTTGGGCGATGAATTCCCCTTTTCTGCAGAGGGTCCTTGGGGCCAAAAAGCCCTCCTGTTAGCTCCAGTAAGTCCCAAACAGTGTGGTTGCTGAGAGGACTTAGGAGACCACACCTCCTCTCTCCACCACTTTGCAAAATTGACTCCTAGCGCACTGCTAGTAGGGGGCTGAAGTTGCCTTGGATGCTGAGAGTCCTGGAGGCCTACAAGCCCTCCTGTTACCTCCAGTAAGTCCCAGAGAGCGCAAATGCTGAGAGGACTTCAGAGGGCATGCCCCTTTCACTACCACTCTGCCAATACACCTCCTGTTGCTCAACTGTTTGGGAATGAAGTCCCCTTGGCTGTAGAGTGTCCTTGGGGGCCAACAAACCCTCCTCTTAGCTCCAGTAAGTCCCACACAGTGAATTGCTGAGAGCACTTCGAAGGCCATACCCCCTTTCTCCACCACTCTGCAAACACGCCTCTTAGCGCACTGCTGGTTAGGGATGAAGTCCCCTTGGATTCTGAGGGTTCTTGAGGGCCAACAAGCCCTCCTGTTACCTCCAGTAAGTCTCAAAGAGCGTAATTGCTGGGAGGACTTCAGAGGCCCCTCCCCCTTTCTCCAACTCTCTGCAAATGCGCCTCCTGGGGCACTCCTGGCTGGGGGATGATGTCCCCTGGGCTTTAGAGTGTCCTTGGGGGTCAACAAGCCCTCCTGTTACCTCCAGTATGTCCCACACAGTGGAATTGCTGAGAGGTGTTCGAAGGCCACACCCCCTTTCTCTACCACGCCTCTTGGGTCACTGCTTGTTGGGGGATGAAGTCCTCTTGGATGCTGAGGGTTCTTTGGGGCACAGATGCCCTCCTGTTATCTCCAGTGAGTCCAACACAGCAGGACTCCTGAGAGCTGGTCAGAGGCCCGCCCCTTTTCGCCACCACTCTGCAGACACGACTGCTAGTTAAAAAGCCATAGAAATTCACTTACAAAACCAAAGGTTACAGGAACGTTATAGTTAGGAAATAAAATTTGAAAAACCTTAGAAATTCACTAAAAAAAACAAAGGTTACAGGGTTGTTATAGTTAGGGAATAGAATTTAAAAAAACCTTAGAAATTCACTGAAAAAACTAACGGTTACAGGGATATTATAGTTAGGCTCAGATTTCACTCATACAGAACCATTGAAATTCAGCAGTTATAATTATTTGAGGTAACTATAACTTGCGCCCCCGCAAGGCACAGCTTATGACCTCACATATTACATCACCCATGACATGGTCAGTGATATCACAAGGTGACTTGCTGCGCTGCGCTGCCCTGCACCACAAAAGTCATAAATATGGTCTTTAGTCTTCATGCTGGGTTTGACGCTGAAATATAGCGTTATACTGTTTGTTAAATATATAGAAAGAAATTAGTGAGTTTAACAAAATCTGTATAGTTAGTGAAAAGTAATTCAATTAATTTATATATTTTAAAAATGAAAACCGAAATTCAGCAGTTATAGTTACCTGAGCTATATATTTATATTAGTGAATATCTGACAGGTTGCTGTGACTCGTAGCACTCTTTTATACTTTAACTAACTCAGTGGAGGTCGGTGAGAAACACCTCCCAGTTCTGCTATTCTTTGAAAATGCTGTTTCCACATTTTTGGAGCTTAAGCGGTCTACTGTGAATACCAATAAATTTGAGGTAACAGGATAAAAGGGTGCCAGAGGTTAGCATCTATGCCCATGATCTGTATCCTCATGGACGAAGGTTTGATTAAGTTCTGAAGTGCAAGATCCAGTTGAGTGTGCAAATTCTGGGTGCACCTTAATATCGCACAGAAGATAGTCATATTTACCCTCTAGGTAGGGCAACACACCCATTACACATACTTCCCTTACAAGACAATGTGTGGCATGGATTATCTTTAGTCCTTGGCCATTTATGGGGTTGATGTAGTACCTTGACAACTAGAATCCAGGCAGCTGAGGCACTTAGAACTGTGGTAAGTCAAAGGGGACACCTCTCATGGAACACCACAAAATTTTTTCATACACACACAGGCCAGAAAACGCTCTCTTTCTGTGCTCTGATTATAACTATACGGGATAGAGAACATTGGCCTACCACATAAAGCGAAACCCTGCCCCAACACCAAGCCACAGCTTTGTTCTTTATAGGGGTGCTACCAGAAGATTGATGTCCTGACCGGCATTCCCTTCCCGTAAGACTGCATTTTCTTTGCACATCATTGTTGTGTGCCCACCAGTGATACTTACATCAATGGAGTTTAGGCCACCCTCCAACACTATGCATACAATGGGAATCTTGATGGGTGCCCCTAGTACATAAAAAATATTTGTTACAATATGAAACAAGAAGGCAGTCAACCAACAAAAACACATTGTTACAGTATGAAACACAAAGCTCACCCATATATGAAACAACCATTTACAGTATGAAATACAAACCAGTCTTACAACAGAAAAAGACGTTGGTAGTGAGCAAAACACAGCTACCCCCAAATCAGAAAATCAAATTGTTAAGAGCATGAGACACAAAGCAACCGCTGCAACAGAACAACACATTTATTAAATGCAAAGGCACTCCTAAAAATAGTGTCATGAAAAAAACCCCAAAGCCACCAAAACAACAATTTCATAATTGTATGAAACACATTGCAATATGAAACGCAAACCCACCCAAACCATGGCACATTTAGAATCTTAGGTGGCTTCCAGGACCGTAGCGCCACTGAAGCGTCTCGACTCAGATGTGACAAATACACATCCTCCAACCCCTGGACAGAGTTTCAAGAAAACACCAGCATCAGGGCAAAGCACACTGCCAGCTATCTGGAGACAGATGCAGTGAGTCACAAACCCAGCTACTACTAACAGCAGGGCCATTCTTTGATCAGCTGACTCATTTCGTCCTCAGTCAGAGCACAGAACTATCTCACAAGTCATTCGCCACAGATAACAGGCAGTGTTATTTCTCACCTTCAGGAGATCAGTTACTTGCTCAGTTGATACATATTACCGTGTGCAAAGCAAACTTATTTCTCACCTGTTTCAGACAGCAAAGCAGCTTCCTATCCGCTTCGCCGCAGCGGATATTCCGCCGCGGTGCAGATAAAAATGACGCGTGCACAGTTCGGACGGCCCCCGGCCATCCTCCGCACACGCCCACCATGACGTCGGACGGCCGCCGGCCGCCCGACGCATGGAAAAGGCTATCCATTGGACCCAGCAGAGCTATCCTGTATAGTTACAAAGCAACAGAGCTCTCCTCTGCTCCACTAAGCTATCCCTGGTTATCTTCATACCTGTTTATCTGTCTATATGTATGTTTTGTCTGTCTACACCCATCCATTTATCCCCCGGAGCCTGGAACTCTGAGCTTTGAAGGAAAAGGACTCCTGCAGGACATGGAATCAGGAAACATGGGAGAAGAGGAGAAATGGTTGCTTACTTACAGTCCTGGTTCTGTATCATAAAAATCTTCATTGAATTTATAAACATGGATATCCTGGGTAGTTGAAGCTCCTGCAGCCTTGAAAGGAATGTGTAGGAAAGTCCCCTCCTTGACTCGGTCACCCCCCACTTTTTGCCTGGTATTTGATATGAGTTCGAGTGAAAGTGCACTGGGTTCCTGTGAACCCAGCCTTAAGTGGCAGATATCTTTCCCAAAACTGTACAATTGTTTCCCCCAATTAGCAATACCTTTAGTAACCCTCTGAAATTCCCTAGTAAATAGTACCCCTGGTGCCCAGGGTCTGAGGTACTAAAGAGGGTCCCTCAGGGCTGCAGCATGAATTGTGCCACCCTAATGGGCCCTTCACCAAGCACATGCAAACTGCCATTGCAGGCTGCGTGTCTTGGTAGAGACAAAAGTGAAAACACAACGTGGCACACACTGCATGCAGAAGAAGTATAAAATCACCCCTACAGCAGGCCTTACTGCCCGAAGGCAGGGTGCACTATACTACATGTGAGGGCATAACTGCACAAGCGGGAATGCCCCTGTGCTCGTCAGTTCCATTACTGTCAGTACACGTGATCAGGGAAGCCATTTTAAAAGCATGTGCTGGAAACTGGTGGAAACAAGTTCCCCAGCTACATGATTCCTGAAAATAGGGATGTTTGGCATCACACATCTTGCATTACTAAACCCACACTGATGCAGGTGTCAAATTTAGGGATACATGCACATAGGAGGGCACCTTAGAGGTGTCCTCTAAAAAACTACCAGCAACTGGTGTGCTGACAGACTGGTTTTTGTCAGTTTCTGACCCCCAAGAAAGAGGGCCTTTTCTCTCCAGGGGCCATAAACCAAGTCTGCTTGGGCAGGGAAACAGTACATCTCCTCCCACAGGATGACCTGCAGATTAGCATTCGGATGCAGGGAAGCTTCAATGGGCCTACCAACTTTGGCATGCAAATCTTGTTTCTCTCACCGGATAAGAAACCGACCCTCTGTGTCCAGAGCCATTTGGCACCTGGACTGGTGGAAGAATTAGGAAGTCCCATAGGCATTTCCACCCTCAGGCTAGTGCCACCCCTATAGTGGGCTATTTGAGGTGAAGGAGACTTTTCAAAGTTAGCCATCTTGGTGATGGCAAGATCAGGAATTCTGGGTCAGTGTTATGACCACCTCCTCAGGAAGTGGTCATACAGGGGGCGTAGTGACCCCAGTGGTAGGTAGCCCATTGGCTATTAACCTACACTCCCCTAAGGCCACAAAATTCAAAATTTAGGAGAGCCCCTGGCAACAGAGAACCAGATTCTGCAGACAAGAAGAAGAAGAAGGGCTGAAGAGCCATGAAGGCAAGAATTGCAGAAGAAGCAACTGACTTGGCACCAGCCCTGCCGGCCTATTCGCCTATTCTCAACAACTGTGCCAAAGTCATCTCGCCCTGCCAGCTGCTGATCATCCACAGCCTGGGAGGACAACCAGCACTTCTCCAAAGACACAGGAACTCCCGTGGAATAGCGGAGCTGTTTCCCTGCATCTTGCAGGTACCAAAGACTAAACTGTGAGGCTTCAAGACCGCAAATGTCCGACACCGGGAAGCACCACTGCACCCGAGCCGCATATCCCAAGCTGAAGTGGGCCAATGGTGCTAATGTGGTCCCCAGACCATCCAGACTCGATGCCCACCTTAGGTCTCCCCGCTTTGGACTTCTCAATGCCCCTGCAGCCTCTTTTTGCATGCTCCATCTACCACAACTGCTCCAGGTGATGTAAATCCTATTCCACCAAAAAACGAATGGACCCTTCAGTCATCAAGTCCACTTCTTGTGGCTTCATACCACCTTACTGTGTAGGTGTACCTTCACTGAGGAATTGCTCAGGCTACTACCCGATTCCAATATTTTGGATCAGCACCAGAGTGTGCTTAAAAATGTACAGGATCTCCCTCCCTCCCTCTCTGGGAACCTAATGTGAATACACATTAAGTTCCCAGAGAAGGAGTACCTTGACGAAGGTGTGACTATAGACTCCCTCCCCTACCCCTCCATGAGGTATTATTACTAAACAGTGAGGATAAGGTTCCCACAAATATGGAAGTAACCTGATGTGGACAAAGTGTCAATCGGGTATCGTATGAGTGTTAATTGTACTCTGCGTATAAGGAAGTTTCATAGGGACAGTGTTGGGGTCAGTCTGGTCCTGAAGAAAGCCCACGACCCCGGTTGGGGCCGCGATAGGGCTGAAACATGTCAACGCAGTGGACAATTAGCACCATAACCGGGCTATAATTGCCCTACATTTCGTGCTTTTATTATCCCTTCTTGCAAGTGCGGAAGCAGACTGAACAGGTCACGTCTCTTCTTATCGTAATGATCAGCTTGAGGGTGGCGTTGGCAAAATTACTGTTTATCTCGTCTCCAACCGGCTGGGGAGCACGTTTGAGATAACATCATTTCCTCAGACCACAACCTCCTGGTGTAGGTCTACCAGCTCCTCAAAATCGGAATCAATTCAAGATCCCAATCCACCGACTCAATAGGATCCCGGGCATTTATTCCTTGCGGTTGTCAACACTTGCTTCCCTACCCCCAGTCCTGATGAAGACCCGCCTCTGACGCATATTAAGCTGCGCTTCCGCCCAGGGTCGAAACATTGACGTTGCAGTCACACTAGTCCATGCAGCTTCCCTGACCCCATTATAAAGTCACACTTGGGTCGTGGTTTCATGCTTGTAGGATTGGACAGTTCAACATAACTGTTTTTTGTATTGTCGTATATGTTACCCATTTGTATAGTATATGTATAGCACTTTTTCACCTATCACCACAAGTCACCTTTGCTGCACTTCAATCACTTCATCGCTGTGTATTGTATTGCCTTATTGACAGCCATAAGCATTGATATGTATACATAATATTCATACAATACAATCGTCATTTTTTTTACCAAAAATTGTTTTGTCTTTATGGTGTGTTCCATTTATCCCAATTTAGTTCTTGAAAAGTGTTCTTGAACCATTTTCTACATTAAGTTTGTAATGTTTGCTATTGAAAATTAAAAATTCAGGATGTATTACACACATTGAACAAAGGAATTGTCACTCTCCCGACAGAACCACTTCTTTACATATCATACATACCCAGGTTCTGAGGGACACAGGGTTACCCCATTATTGCTAATGGTTTATTATCCCTTCATCACCAACAAATAAAGATTGTAGAAAAACTGGCAGATGGTAGGAATTTTTACTTACCCCCCCTCCCTTTTTTCTTATTCTCTTTTTCACCTTAGTTTCCTACTAATAGTGATACTACAGCCCATAATAAGGGCTCGTTTGCCATTAGAACATTCTTTGGCAAATGTGGAATGGCCGATGATGAAGCCTGACACCTGGTAGGTGTGTGAGGCCATCCTGTACGTTTTTTTAGCACACCCTGGTGCTGTTCCAAAATATTGGAATCGGGTAGTAGCCTGAGCAATTCCTCTGCAAAGGTACACCTACACAGTAAGGTGGTATGAAGCCACAAGAAGTGGACTTGATGACTGAAGGATACGTTCATTTTTCGGTGAAAACGTTATTGTAAAGGCAGGGTACAAACGTTGGTCCCTTGCCCCCTAGAGGGCAAAAATTGCTCCCACTCCCTCTGACCCATCAAGGATTGGGTCACGTGTGATATACAGATGAAAATCTGATGCCTAAGGACACATCTGCACCCGTCGCCCCTGGCCTATGGAGAAGAGGACCAAAGGTGCCCCACATACCGAGCATCGTGAAATCTGAGCACCCCTGTAGCGTCAGCCCGACTGGACTCCCAGTCCCACACAGCAGCATCTTTTTATGAAGACCGATCACCATTGACTTGCATTGGGCACCTGATGCTATTTGCACCACTGCACCATGCCCCCCTCGTTCCGCTGGCGGTGCCCTGCTGGTGCTGCCTTGGACCTTGCCCCATACTCACCTCAAGTCCCGGAGGTTGGTCTCGTAAGTTGCTGCAAAGAACTTGTATATTGTAGTCCTTCCAGAGGGTAACATTGCGGCCTCTGAATAATGTCCACTGATTAAATGCAAAAGTACTTCTCTTGAAAAACGTACTTACCTGATTGTATTGATTCTGATGCCAAACGGGGCCAGACTGGCTGTAGCGGGTACTGGGCATTTTCCCAGTGGGCTGGAAGGGTGGTGGCTGTTTTTCAAGTGGTGGGGGCGATTTTGTCATTTAGGGGCAGGTGTTGCAGCATTCTTACAATATCGGTCCCCTGTGACACAACCAGCAGCAGTGCTAAAGCGTAAGCAGTGATGCTTCTCATTAGGACCCCCCTCCCCCTCACAAAGGCCCGAACCCCACCCCCCTTGGGCCGGTCCAGCAGAATTGCCAGAGCTGGTGTGTGTTCCCAGTCTGGCCCTGGTGCATAAAGATGTCATTTTTTTATAAATGGGTGTGAATCTCCTTATTGAGTCGTGTGCATCATCTATTGACTATTGTGTATATTTGCAGATGCCTAAAACGCTTTACTGATAAGCCTAAGGGTGCTTGACCACACTAAAAGAGCACCTTCGTATTGCTCAAGCAAGCGCCTGTCCACTCGTTTGTGAAGCCCAGGACTCTTTGCCTAGCATATCATGTTTTGAATTACATCAAAAGGTTTAGCTTCCTACTGAGTGTACACGAAATCATCCAATGGAAGCCTTTCAGGCTGCGCTTTCCCACTCTGCTTACTTATAATACAGCTGGTGTTTACCATAGAAGTTGGAATCTAGTCTGAGAAAAGTTAATTTTCTCATGTTTTTTTAAAATTCTGGAATATGAAAAACCTTGCCTAGGATAGGCTTTTGGGAAGTGTTCAGCAACACGTGGACATGTTGTAGACTTTACTCTTTCTGATCAATGATCATCAAATATAAGACATATACCATTGAAGGGCTCCTGGTGCCTGAAAGCAGCGGGAATTATTCTATTGTTTATGACTATCAATGAAGATTCTACAATGCACAACTCCAAAGGGAACATATGTAGAGGAAGAAACAATCACTTACCATGTTGGTGGCAGAGGAAACACAAGAGGACAGTGAGACATAGGTACAGGAAACATGGGACTAGAGGGACTCTGATAACTGAGCAAACGTGGTCTGGGAGATACTACAAACAACACAGGGATAGTATACCAAAGAACAACAGACGTAGAGCAATGTAACGACAGGGAAACACAAGAGGACAGTGAGACATAGGTACAGGAAACATGGGACTAGAGGGACTCTGATAACTGAGCAAACGTGGTCTGGGAGATACTACAAACAACACAGGGATAGTACAACAGACGTAGAGCAATGTAACGACAGGGAAACGGCCATGGAGAGACAACCTAATACACACTTGAGAGTGACATGGGTCCAGTTGAAAGGTTGCAAGGCGCTTCCCACTTACAAAACACCTGTGTGCAGATAACTCACATCCTCCAAACAGCTCGCCTACATCAATGGGTTCTGCAACAAGATTCCGAGCGGAGACCTCCACCCGAGGAGTCACAACCAAAGGCCAATGTCTCAAAATGGCCCCCAGGGTCATGAACCTGCCAGTCTACCCAGGGCACCTTTGACAAACATAGCACCTGTCCTAAGTGCATGCATGGCCCAGCTGAGACCAGCTAAAACTTGGATAAAAAGGGGGTTGAGTGAGTTAAACCTTGGCTGCAGATAGCTGAGCATGGTGTAAAAGTCTGGACAGTCTGAGACCTCACTTCAGATCTTCCTGCACGGTTGGCAGGTGTTTGATCCTAGGGCGTGTTTTTAATGGTGCTTCGTGTCACACTTCTCTTTCTCAGTGCCCCAAATCCTGCAAACAAGAGGCGTTAATAATACCGAGTTTGATACTCACTGTACCGACCTTTGGAAGACTAGATTGACTTAAACTAGAGAGCTGCACATCCCATGAAAATGTTCTGTTCCCTTTGGCTTCTGTATTTGCTCTGCAGGCCCAGAGTTGGCCCACACTGGGGAGGATCAGGAGAATCGGCAACAGGCAGGTCACATATCACTTTCAGCAGCAATTAGTCTTTAACTGAACCAAAACCTGCAGCCTGCTGCGGTTCTTCCATACAGTATGCTTAAGCTTATCTCTTCGAAAAGCATTTGTGGTTTGCTTCAGATACAAACGAATCCACTGTACAAACGTCATCTTTTGTCATGGGTATTTGTAACGCGCACTATCACCCGGTAGGGTGTGCTGGCGTTCGGCAGGAGTGTGTGCCTGGTCCTGCCTATTGCAGGTTGGTTAATCGATGAGTCAGGTGTTCAGCTTCCTGTACAATTCACCTGATCGGGCACAAAAACACTAAACATTACATAAAATCTACAATGATTTTCTTGCTCTTAAATGTTAGTTAAAAATGTATAGACTTTTCTGTTGGCTGTAAATGACAATTTCCATAAATTAAAATACCAGGTGCATTTGTTTTTGTTTAAAAAAAGGCAATGACTGCTAAATCAAAGGTAGATATGTTATGAAAAGCTAAGACTATATTGACCTTACTGCATATAGATCTGACTTCAGACATCTGTATCTGTCTGCTTTGAACTCACGTGCTAAGTAAAAAGAGAATACAGAGAGGGCATTTTAATTTTTGATTTGAGCAAAAATGCATTTTTCATTGTGTTTTTGCTCTGTTGAGTAGAGTAAAAATGGTGAAGGACGTGACTATTTAACCTGAGCATTGAATTGTGAACTAATGCTTTGGGGTGCACTGGAAAAAGAGGGCTACAGGGAGGAGTTGTCATATTATCCGATCTGATGTCTTGTCCATAATAACCCAGTCTGGCATGTGTCCTTTCCAAAGGCAGACTGTGGGAACCAGAAATGCGTGGGACAAGTCGAAACATGTAGTACACCCAATGCAGGTTTTTGGTAAACTTGCACTGTAGAAACTGCCTTCAGTTCCTGCTTCTTATGAGGTTTAACTGCCCTTTACTCATCCCTGTACCTGCTCGTTGTAATAGTGAAACCTTTCAGAAATGGGACTGCTCCTAGAAAAGTCTAATTTAGTGTATAAATATGCGCATTTCCTTATCGCATTTTCAGACTTAAGCAAAAGTCAAACGCCATGGTTTCTTCCACAGAAGCTAGGTATGTACTTTATCTGTACCCCCAAAAAATATACATTCAAGAAGACAGTCACATTTGGAGCAGCAACCTTACCTCCTTTCTTCACGGTTTGCTCTGAAATGAACCTTTCCAGTTTGGTCCTCAGGGGGATCTCGATTCCGTAGCTCCTCTCTGTCCCATCGTCCACCAGGATGAAGTGCGAGTGGTTGTTGTCCAGACAGCAGAGCTTCCCTTGGTTGTCCACATCCAAATAGTACTCTGCTGGGAGACCCCCCTGAAAGGAAAGAAACTTAGGAATGGGTACCTCTGATCTTGAGGGGGGTCAGAAAACAATTCCAAGAGTATATTTCAAAATGGTGCCTGAACAGGAGCAGAAAGATACATACAATCTGCGCAATGTACCACATTGATGCATGGAGGTCAAGTAGTATTTAAGTTGTGTGCCTGTTGACTTGCACCGAGCATCCTTTGGGGAGGGGTGATATAGGCACCTCCCCTCGTGGAGGGGAGGAGAAAGAAGACTTAATGTCCCAATAGCAGAGAGCAGCAGTGTGCTGGCTTCAGAGCTTCGACAGCAGCTATCGGTTCGGGAGAGAACGATTGAGGAAGAGGTCTTTGAGCTGTGTCTTGAATTTTACAAAGGAGGTGATAGTCCTGATATGGACTGGAATGGAGTTCCAGATTTTTGGCGCATTTCCAGCAAAGGACAGGGCTGCGGTTTTTTGTTTGCGTATTTTCATAGGGATGAGGAGTAGAGTGTTGGTGCTCCAGAGGTTCCTTGCCTGGCCGGCTTTCTTGAGTTTGGTGTGCAGGGCTTTGTGTGTAAGGCAGGCAGTTCTGAAGCTGGCTCGCATTTCGTCTGGGAGCCATTTTAGTTCTCTGAGTGCGGGTGAGATGTGATCGTATTTCTTAACTCCGGTGACCATTCTAGCTGCTGCGTTGAGAGTTGTTCTGAGGGAAGCTAAGTGGGATTTTGTTGTACCTGTGAGGATTGCATTCCTGTAATCGAGTCTAGACAGCACCAGAGATTGAGTCGCTTGTTTGAGGTCCTTGGGCGGAATGAAGGGTTTTATTTTGTTGAGTAGTTTCATGTTGAGGAAGGTGCTTTTTGCGGAGTTATTGATGTGTTTTGCCATGTCGAGTTTTGGGTCTAGGGTGATTCCCAGCGATTTTACAGAGTCAGCCAGGATGAGATTGCCGTTGAGAGCATCAATAGCTTTTAGCCAGTCTAAGAATTGGGGGTTCTCTTCTTTGTTGGAAATGAGGAGGATTTCCGTTTTGTCTTGGTTGAGTTTTAGATGATTTATTGTTAGCCGGTGTTGGACTTCTCTTAGAGTGTTGTTGAGTCTCTGAATGTCATCAATGGAGGAGGTTTCGAGGTAAATCTGGGTGTCGTCTGCATAGAGGTGGAAGGGGATGTTGTTTTTTTTTATTATGTTGGTGAGGGGTTCCATGTAGATGTTGAAACGTTGCAGGGAAAAGTACTGATCCTTGGGGGGCACCCCTGCTGACGGGGTGTAAGTCAGACGTGAAGTTTTTGATTTTTATTCTTTGGGTGCGGTTGTGGAGGAAGGAGGAGAACCAATGTAAAACCATCTCATTCACACCTACCCTTTCTTGAAGGACCTTGATGAGTCGATTATGGTCAACCGTGTCGAAGGCTGCCAATAAGTCCAGGAGAATGAGTAAGCAGCATTGGTCTGTATTGAGTGACTTGTGGATATCGTCCATGACGTTGAGGATCGTGGTCTCAGTGCTGCAACCTTTTCTGAAGTCCAATTGGTGGGGGTCTAGAAGGTTGATGCTGTCCATGTGTTGAGTCAGTTGTAGGAGGACGCACCTTTCTAGGATTTTGGATAGGAGAGGGAGATTGGAGACGTGTCTGAAGTTGTTCAGATCATTGGTGTCCAAGCCTGGTTTGTTCAGTAATGGTGTGACTTGGCCAACTTTCAGGCAGTCTGGTAAGTCTCCGGTTCTTAGAGAGCTATTTATGATTTTGCTCCAGAGCGGGGCTAGTGAGAGTTTAAGTTTTTTGGCCATTTGGGCGGGAATAGGATCTAGGACATGAGAAGAAGGTTTGGAGGAGGAGATTAGATTGACGATCTCCTTTTCCGAGATGGGGTTAAAGGATTTCCAGGGTTTTGGGGGTGTTTGGGTATTGGGTCTTCTCTCCCTGGTGGAGGGATCTTGTGAGGGGGACTTAGGTTGTTATCCAGTGAAAGCTCGATCTTGTCATTGAAGAAGTTTGCAAAGTTGTCACACCGCTCTTTGGAGGCCTGACCTGAGGATGTAGGGGGCTTGGAAGTTTGCTGCCTAATGAGGTCGAAGAGTTCTTTAGGCCTATTTTTTGCGTTGTTTAGAGCGCTGCAGAAAAATGCGGATTTTTCGTTCTTTATGTGGTTTTTGTAATTCGCGCAAACTGATTTGAGTTGATCGTGGAGGATTTTGGAAGGGTTGTTCTGCCAGAGTCTTTCTGTAGCTCTGAGTTGTCGCCTTTCAGCATTGATGTCTGTGTTGAACCAGTATCTGGATGGAATGTTCCTGCCTCTTTTTAGTTTCAATGGGGCAAATTGGTCCAGAATGGAAGTCATTTTTGTGTTGTAGAGGGAGGTGAGTTCTGTTGTGGAGAGATCCTCTGTGAGGATAGGAAGGAGAGAGCTTACCTTTTCTTCTAGGTCAGCCAAGGGAATCTGATTTAGGTTTCTCACCCATTTGGGGGGGTCATGCGTGAGGGATGGTTCTCGGGTTGTTTGGTTGATGTGGAACAGGAAGATGTGGTGGTCGGACCAGTCAACAGGCAGGATGTGGTTGATCATGATTGTGTCTCTTTGGGCAATAATGGCATCTAGGATTGCTCCTCTGTTGTGTGTTTCCTCTGACCAGTGTTGGGTGAGGTTGTTGGTGTGGAGGAGATCCTTCAGGGTTTGGATTAGCGAGTTGTTTTCTACGTTCCAGTGTAGGTTGAGGTCCCCCAGAATTAGGTTGTTTGCGTCACGGAGTGAGCAATTGGCAATCAGGTCAGACAAGTGTTCGCCGGATGTGTTAGTGTTGCCTGGTGGATGGTAGAGGAGATGGCAGAGTAGTGATTTTTTGTCCCTTGTCTTAATGTTGGCGTTTAGGCTTTCAAAGGAGTTATAGTTGAAGGTGTCGGTTTCCGTTATGGAGATGTTGTTCTTGTGAATGATTGCTATGCCTCCTCCTCATTGGTCCTTTCTGTCTTTATTAATGATTGTGAAGTCTGGTGGCACCAGCATATTCATGATTCGGTAAGAGAAATCATTTAGCCATGTCTCGGTGATGAACGTAATGTCTATGTCAGGTGTGAGGATTGATTCTGCCAGCTCTGTAGCATGTTTGGTGGCTGATCTGCAGTTTATGAGCATGCAGTTGGTGGAGGTCTCCTCTTTTTTTAGATTTCTTCGTTAGGGGGGCCCTGGGGATGTTCATGAGGAAGGCAGGGGGTCTTGGGGATCTCGGAGGGGAGTAGTCTCTCCTGAATCCCGTGATCACCTGGATCTTGGAGTTTAGGGTGGCAGTGGATGAGGTGTCATATGAGGAGGCAAGATCCGATGCTTCACTTGAACGACTTTTTGCGCTCATTAAATCACAATCCAACAACACCTCTAACCAATCTCAGCACCCAACACGCCCGCAACCAAACT
The DNA here is from genome assembly GCA_963921515.1 of Calotriton arnoldi. Lineage (NCBI taxonomy): Eukaryota > Metazoa > Chordata > Amphibia > Caudata > Salamandridae > Calotriton > Calotriton arnoldi. The sequence continues at coordinate 993,474 of CAWUFW010006159.1, forward strand.
GCAATGCAGTTGCTGAATTCTTCCTCGAAAAAACGTAAAAAATCGAATCAGACCTAAGGTCTGCTGCACTCACTCTCTCGTCTTCTCCTGATGCCTCAGTCTCCACACCCCTGCCCTCACCTCTTGATCTCTCACTCAAAAACAAGGCTTCATGGAGTCAATTCACTCCCCAAAATGACATTACCATCCTCAATACTCTCTCGACCCTTAAATCCTCAAATCACTTCAATGACCCTCTCCCCCCAACTTCTTTAAATAAATGATAGGCTCACTAGCTCCACTCTGGTCTAAGATCATCAACGCCTCACTTCTTCAAGGTGAGATCCCGGACTGCTTGAAGGCGGGCCTAGTACTGCCTATTCTCAAAAAACCCTCGGCTGACCCTGTTGACCTGAACAACTACCGCCCAATCACAAACATACCCACCCTGGCAAAGCTTCTGGAGAAATGTGTTCATGAACAACTACGCAAACACATTGAGCAATTCCAGCTTCTCGACCTATTCCAATCGGGCTTCCGCATTGGCCACAGCACAGAAACGGCAATCACTCACATTGTGGACGACGCTCTCACTTTACTCGACCAAAATGAAGCCTGCCTCTTAATTCCGCTCGATCTCTCATCGGCATTTGACACTGTCAAACATGACAATCTACTCTTCCTCCTGGGACGCAGGATGGGGCTCTCAGGCACAGTCCTTAAATGGTTTTCCTCTTTCCTCGGCAACAGAACACAGAGTCAAATACAACCGGTCTCTCTCCAACCCGAGTCCATGCACACTTGGTGTCCCCCAAGGATCCTCACTCTCCCCCACACTCTTCAACCTTTTCCTGGAACCACTGACTGTAAATCTTAAAGCCTCCAACATCCAATATCACATGTATGCGGACGACACCCAACTCTACATGAAAATCTCCTCCCCCGAAAACATCAACTCCCTCAACTGGCTAACCTCCAACCATCTCAAATGAAACGCCCTCAAGACATAATTCCTCCTCATTGCACCCGCTAGGCAAACCCCCACTGTGGTGAAATTCCTCTGTAACCTCACAGCCCTCAACTGCACACCTCACATCGTGGACTCCACTAAATCACTGGGAGTTGTGCTTGACAAAAACCTAAACATGCAAGATCACATCAGATCATCGATCAAAGTAGCGAACCTCCAACTCTGCATCCTAAGAAAACTCAAACCCTTCCTTCCCCGAGATGACTTTAAATTGGCGGTGCAAGCACTTGCCATCTCCAGACTAGAATACGGCAGTGCGACTCTTTGCGTTCTGCCGAAACTCAGCTTAGCACCTATCAGAACATCTCTAAATGCTGCTACTAGACTCATCACGGGTTCTAAGAAGAACAACCACATTTCTCCGGACCTGAAATTGCTCAATTAGCTTCCCTTTGAAGCAAGGATACAACTAAAGATCGCGTGTATGACCCATAGGGCACTACACTTCAACACCCACTCTACCTGACAAACAAGCTGGAACTCTCTGGTGGCTCCAGGTCCACAAGGAGCACCGGCATACTGTTGCTCAAGCCCAAGAAATTTAATAAGCTTAAAACCTACAATCGTACATTCTCTGGCATCTCCCCGAGAATCTGGAACTCCCTTCCAGTGGAAATAAGACTGATTCCCTCTACACTTGCCTTCAAAAGGGAAGTCAAAAATCTACTAATGAACAATGCGTGAACTAGATGCTGTGCTCCTTTTGCCTCTAAGTTACTGTATACTGTCTTGTTTGTTCTTGTTGTACATTGCCCTACTTGTCTTTCTCTCCCAACCTGCTTCCTTTGTCCACCTCAATTTCATCTTGCACCTGCTGTATTTTGTCCCACTGTTTCCTTGATTTCTCTCCCCTAGTTTTTCCTTTGTCTACCTAAACCGTATGTAAAGCGCTCCGATACCCATCTGGGTCATGTTCGCGCTATACAAAACTTTAAATAAATAAATTGCAGCTCTTGTTCTTTTGGGTCTCTGTGTCTGGTTCAAGAGGGGGGTTGAGATCGAGGTGGGGCACAGAACCTTGGAATGCCTATGTTGTGTAGAGCTAGGAAAGGTGGGAGTTAAGTGGGGGCGTTGACTGGGCTTTCGGAGCGTGGCGAGGTTCAGTGTGATTTCGCTAAGGCCCTGGATTATGGTTTCTAGGTGGGTTTCTAGCAGGGCGAGACGATGAGCCGTTTCCTCAGAGGTGGGGGTGGGGGAGTTCTGGGCGGAGTCTTCCTGAGAGTGGAGGAGTTTATCGTTGCTAAGCTGCCTTTTGTTTTTTGTGTTGACCGTATTGGCTCTGTTGGGTGGCTGTGGGCACAGGATGTGGCGGGTTGTGTCGTGGTTTCTGCGTCCTCTTGCGTTCGGGAATAGAGAGGACATGGGGGATCGTAGACTATGGGTTGGGGTCGTTCGTTGTTCGTTGGGGGTGGTGATATGTGTGGGGGGGTGTAGGGGACGGTCAGCAAGGGGATGGAGAGCCTTGTTCGTGACGTCCCTCTGGCTAGTAATAGAGAGGGGGAGTGTATTGTGCATGTTTTTAGCGTGGCGGGCGTAGGTGCGGTTGGTGCCTGAGGGGAAAAGGTTGGTGGTGTTGGTATCAGGCGTGGGGTTGGTTTGTGGGCTCTCCTGTCGTGTCAGGCTGTCCGGGGTAGGGAGTATGTCCGGTGGGGGGATGCGTGTGCGAGGGGGGTTTCGTAACGAGGGGAAGAGGGAGTCAAATGCATCAGATTGTCATTACTGGCTTGAATCAGTACTGTGCCGTTAGAGAAGATGGCCACAGAGGTATTACTGCTCCGCATAGGGCGGTTGGGTATTGAGATCGTCAGTTTGCAGCTATAGGGAGTGCTAGTTGTTTTAGATATGTGGAGTTGTGATCTGAGAATGGAGATCCAGTTTTCGGGTCTTTCCGTATGGACAATGAGATCCATTTTTATCTGTCCTTTGGAGGCGCAGTGATAAATGTCAGCGAATAGTGTTTCTGGGTGTTGTCAGATCAGTCTGTGTTTGAAGTTTCTTTTCGCTCTCGGTGAGAGGTTAGGGGGGAAATTGATAAAGAAGGAGTTCGGGCCATGTGGTTTTAGGTGGTTCGGGGTGGAGGGGCTGGTGTAGATAGGCGTGGTAGATGGCATTCTGTCCAGTCAGACGTGAGGATGACTCCCTAAGGGGTCGGTTAGTTACGTTACCGTGGGGGGAGTCAGGGGCTTTAACAGGAGGAGTGGGTCACATATGTCCTGGAGCCGCCATCTTGGTGACGGGTATCACGTGGTGTAGGGAGATGAAGTGAGGAGCGCCTTCCTTTTTTAGTGGTCTGTGTGTCTGTGATTCGCTGTTGACAAGCTCAGAGGGACGCTGGGGGTTGGAGGGGGCCGTTGCTGCCACTATGGGGAGAAGAGTTGTTTGCTGCTCCTTCAGAAACTTCTCTCCATTTGTCCTCTACTTCTTCACAATGGCCCCCATCTTTGGGTCAGGCAATTAGGCATTCCTGTTCTGGTGAGTAACCATCAAGTGGACGGTCCCAACAATGACTAATGGCTGTGGGCGCTTCTTGGCCAGTTATTAGGAGTTTTGGTCTGGGTACAGAGTCGTGAGGCAGATTATCGCACCTCGCGCTGTGTTTGATGCTTGCTCGTTTGAGGTGGGTGAGCTTCACGTAGCCGCCGTCTTAGGGTCAAATGGACATTTCTATTGTAGTGAACGGCCATTGATTGTTCGGCCTCCCAGTGATTTCCGGTTGCGGGCGCTTCTATTTGCTTTGCTCCGGGAACAGCGTGGCGTAGCAGAGTGTCCCTTTCTCATGCTGTGGTTGATGATTATGCGACTGGTGATGGTGAACTTTACTGAACCGCCATCTTAAGGTCAGTCATACCTTACTGCTGAGGTTAGCAGGCATCGGGTGTTCAGCCCCCCAGTGATTTGAGGCTGCGGGCGATCCTTGGACAGCTCTTTGTGGCTTTGGTCCGGGTACATCGTGGCGTAACAAAAGTATTGCTACCAGTTCTGAGTTTGAGCGTCAGCAGTGGGTGAAACTACATGGAGCCGCCATCTTAGGGTCAGGCATCCGGGTTTATTATGTTGGCCCTCGTCTCTACGTTTCAGTGGTCTGCGAGTTAGGGGCGAATGACATTGGTGGAACTCAGTGGGCGCTCCTTGGACAACTTTTTTGTCTCTGGTCTGGGTACAGCGTGGCGTGACAGAGTCTCGCTCCCAGTTCTGAGTTAAAAATAGAGCATCAGTGGTGGGTGAAACTACACGGAGCCGCCATTTTAGGGTCAGGCATCCGGGTTTATTCTGCTGGCCCTTCGTCACTTCTTTTCAGTGGTCATGAGCTAACGTCCTGGGCTGTTTCGGTACTCACCGGCGTCATCTGCTTGTCCGGGAGAGTCCCGTGCGAGAGCCATGGCCGTCCATCACAAGGTCAGGCAGTCGCGGTCAATGATCGGAGTTGGCTCGGTGCCTGTTACTCCTTGGTCCCGGGGTTGCTGTGCCAGGCTCTAGTTGGGCTCTCGCGGGTCCGGAGCGGGCTGTCCTGGAATCGCCTAGTGTGGAGTCTGACGCGGCGCTCACCTCCGAGGCATCCGTTGCAGTCCCGGAGGTGTCGCAGCGCGGATCGTCGCTTCCAGCTGAGGGTGCGATGCGATTTAGGCTTGCCCCTCCTAGGTAGAGTACGGGTGAGTCCTGGTTTTTGTAAGGGCATGGGGGGGCAGCGGGGATAAGCACTGAGTAAATTATCCCATCGCCCCGGAGCTCGATCTTAGAGCTCCTTCCCCGCGGCCATCTTGCTTACACCTTGAGTACACTGCTATACTCTGGTATGCAACAATTCAAGTGTTTGACCTCCAGCTGATTGGACTGTACTGGACTGGAGAGGTTAGAAAGAGCAAATAAGTAGGGAGAGGCGTGCTGGGCTCATTTACAGTCAGGGGTATTCAAGGGGAGTGGTGCCTTTTGTTCAGCTCGTGGTTCTTGCTTCGGGGATGCCGGCTCTCAGGTACAGTTTTGTGTTGGTTCTCAGAAACTCACATAGATAGCGGGTCACCAGAGTCAAGCCACTCTCTAGGTCACAGACAGCCGGACATCTCAGGGTGTGCAGGTGTGCAACACAGTGATGAGCCACATCACACGTTGCTTTCGCAAGGTCAGACACCAGCCAGATGGGCTTACGGAAGTGACAGGATACTTCATCAGTGGTGGTCACCAGGTCAAACCCTTGCCTTGTGTCTGCATGGGCTGTTCAGGTGTTCAGCTTCAAGTTGGGCTGGGCCACCCAGCATTGTTTCTGGTTTTGTTTGGATTTAGCAGCACTAAACAATTCAGGAGCAGCAAACACACTCAGCCTCTAGAAGTGCAGAGCAGATTATAAGTTTACCAGGAAATCCTTCCAAGCCCAGTCCTGTAGTAAGGAGCCTCTTCGTAATCCTAGAAATTTAGTTCAAACGGATTTAGAGCTCTGCGCACTCACTGGCACAGGCATTTCACCATCTTGAAAGACCAGCAGAGCATGGTTTGTGTGATAGTTTGCAGTAATGCAGACAGCAACTAATGGGTAGACTTGGGAAATATTCTAAGGTTAAACTATGACTTTTCATCAATCACTGGCTAGCGACCACTATAAGAAAAGCTTCTAACCTGTAGCTCCTCAGACTACATCTGGAATTAGTAAAGATCAGAAGAAGAGTTTGCTGCTATTTGTCTGCTTTAGAGTAGGACTGCACACTTTGCTTGCTACCTACGTGTGCCTAAGGAAGAAAAATTATTCTCACGGCTTAGACTAGCCGCCTCTTGCACTTCCAGAAACATCAGTGACAGGAGAAGGCATCCTCTTTGGAGCAGACTTTGCTGCAGCCTTTGGTGGAACAAGTGGCCATGTTTGCATCCCACATTCATCTGTGATCTCAGATTCTGGTAACCATCCCTAGCAAGGTGGGGACTTGAGACGAGACCAGGAGGAACACCTAAAAACATTCGACTTAAGCATTTTTCAAATTCTCTATGAATGGGACACAGTGCCAAGGATGTATGAAAAAGACACATCCTCAGGATCACATTTTTCAGTGTTATCGCTCTTGGAGGTTTTCTGTGCGAAGTTTGTGTGTACTGTGGAACAGCTAGAATGAAGTATTGGATCATGTGGAACCATTGTCGGCAACTTCATCCTTACCATAGTGGAAGATTTAAAGTTCCAAAAGAAGGACTTAGTCCGGAGGTAAAACTAAAGACTGGGGAAAGAAAGTAAAGTGATCCCGGTGAGGAAATGTTGGCGGCTATGTTTTTCAAGTTTGGCCTGTTCTGGCCTTTTGACACCAAAACTGAAGGACTGAGAGCCTTCGAAAGTCCAGTATCTGACTTCATGAAGATCTCTCCAGCTACAGAGTGCTGCCTTGCAAGAGGATTTGGACTTCACCTCGACAGGCTATCATGCTCATACAGAGGACTACCAGCACCCTGGTTGATGCAGCTGTTCTTCCAAGCCAAAGACAAGGGTGTTAAGTATCTGTGTGAAGGAATGATGCGAGAGGAAGGTCTCTAAAGTGAGACAGTGACAGCACTTCATATATGCACCCCAATCTATGTGTAATTTCAATTTGAAGATACGCTTGTTTATTGATTTTATACTAGTCCAAAAAATGATGAAAATCTGCATCTCTCTAGTGTACACATTACAACTTAATTCTGTGTACTTCTATTAAAGTGTCATTACATAAAAAAGGACTATTGTTTAAATTACCAGTTAACAAAACATTTCTAAGACGATAATCTAAAACATTTTTCACAATGTATACATCATACATATGTATATACTGACCCTTCAAACTACACTGCTAACTAAGCTGAAAGGAAGGACTCAATGCCCATGAAGAGGAACCACTGCAGACTAAATGTGTAATCCTGTAACAAATTCAACTTGTATTTTATATTTTTTGTTAAAAGAAGTACTTTTGTGTTATGTAAAAGTGCAGCTACGAGGGTGCCCTCAAGGCAAAACAAGCATTTGCAATGCAATAGATCTCGCATTTGTTGGAGTTGGAGCCAATCACATTGTAAATGGCAATGTTTTTTATTTATGCTTTTTGTTTGCAGTAGAGTGATTATTTAAAAAGAGGTGCACACTATACCATATTATAAGCTTTTATAGCAACTGTACAGTAAAGCTATGGCTATTTTAACGTATATGGGTGTGACTGGATGAATAAAAATACAAAAAAGGATCTTAAAATATATGATGGAATGTATAGCAGGTGACCGGGACTACAGATCGCAACACATGTACTTGAAGTGATTGTGGAAATCATATGCAATAAAAAAAAATGGTAGTCTGGGATGTCAATGATGCTTGTGCAAATGAAGTTCAGCTGGTGGAGTGGTCAGCTCTGTTTGCAGATGCAAAGTGGTGGAAGGTGAAGTGGTCAGCTCTGTTTGCAGCTGCAAAGTGGTGGAAGGTGAAGTGGTCAGCTCTGTTTGCAGCTGCAAAGTGGTGGAAGGTGAAGTGGTCAGCTCTGTTTGCAGATGCAAAGTGGTGGAAGGTGAAGTGGTCAGCTCTGTTTGCAGCTGCAAAGTGGTGGAAGGTGAAGTGGTCAGCTCTGTTTGCAGATGCAAAGTGGTGGAAGGTGAAGTGGTCAGCTCTGTTTGCAGATGCAAAGTGGTGGAAGGTGAAGTGGTCAGCTCTGTTTGCAGCTGCAAAGTGGTGGAAGGTGAAGTGGTCAACTCTGTTTGCAGATGCAAAGTGGTGGAAGGTGAAGTGGTCAGCTCTGTTTGCAGATGCAAAGTGGTGGAAGGTGAAGTGGTCAGCTCTGTTTGCAGATGCAAAGTGGTGGAAGGTGAAGTGGTCAGCTCTGTTTGCAGCTGCAAAGTGGTGGAAGGTGAAGTGGTCAGCTCTGTTTGCAGCTGCAAAGTGGTGGAAGGTGAAGTGGTCAGCTCTGTTTGCAGCTGCAAAGTGGTGGAAGGTGAAGTGGTCAGCTCTGTTTGCAGATGCAAAGTGGTGGAAGGTGAAGTGGTCAGCTCTGTTTGCAGCTGCAAAGTGGTGGAAGGTGAAGTGGTCAGCTCTGTTTGCAGATGCAAAGTGGTGGAAGGTGAAGTGGTCAGCTCTGTTTGTCGGCACAAAGGGATGAATGGTGAAGTGGTCACCCTCTTCAGCAGTGAACATCCTCTTTACTGCTGCTCATGGGCATCAAGAGAATCCGCCAGGTCTGAGGCATTTCAGAAACCTTAAGTGATGGCTGGGGTTTGTAAATAAACCTACATTAAACAACACTAAGAGATAAAGCGATTTCTGTGACATCACATGATTTTTCACCAAAATGTTTTTTTCAGTTTTACTTTTTGGTTTCCCTGGATGCTCTGGCATAAGATTCCCAGTTCCACCGTGATTCATTTTGTAAAGTAAGAAAACACAATAACTCAGAATACTCAAACTACAGTTTAACAGAGACACGTTTTTCCGTGTAACAGACAAACACCCGACCATGGTCCCAGCAGGGGCACGTGCCACCCAATCCAGAGCAGGATTGAGACACTTCTCTGACAGGAGTTGAGCCAACCCACCTGCAGCCAAAGCCATGGGCCACAGGAAAATGGGATAGAGAGAAGGGGGGACGGGGAAAGAGAGAAGGGGGGACGGGGAAAGAGAGAAGGTGGGACAAGGAAAGAGAAATGGGGGCAGAGAGAGAAATGGGGGACAGAGAGAAAAAGGGGGAAGAGAGGCGGGAAGGAGGAAAACGAAAGGGAGAGAGAGCGATAGTGAGTGGGGTCTTTGGCAGGAGGTGATGACTGCTGGCAAGAACCATCACCCGGAAAGGAGGTTTAACCTCTGAGTGTAGGAGAGTAGGATCTGCTTCACATGGGTACCCCCACTTTTTGCTGATGCTTCACTGTTTTTCGACCTTAGTCTGGCTGGGGCCCTGCTATTCAGAACCCCAGCCTAGCTGCTTCCTCTTTAAAATGGTTTCCATGTGCCTTAGGCACATCTCTAATTGGAATCTGGAGTGCCCTTATAAGTTCCTAGTATATGGTATACTATGTACCAAGGGCATAGGTACCTCAGAGGCCTACCAGGGGCTGCAGCATGTATTATGCCACCCCTGGGAGGCCATCCAAAATGACACCACAGGTCTGCTACTGCAGCCTGGGTAAGGTGGTGCATGCACCCCTTACAGTGGTATAGGTTACCTATATCACTACATACTTACACATATATAAACCTATAAGTCACTCCTATAGCAGGCCTTATCAATCCTAAAGGCAGAGTGCTTGGTTCTTATGTGAGAAGGTGCCACTGCATGAGCAGGACCCTTTTGCAGTGCCCAGAGTCCATTCTCTGGTCCTGTTTGTAAATGCGGTTAAACCATATACTCTTAAGTGCATTATATCCTCGCGGTAGAATGCTAACTATGGAATGACTGCATCAAAACATGTCGTGTTTGGTGTCAAACATCTTGGAATACTACCCCCCCGCCAATCCTAGCGGCGGGGGTAGCATTCCACCCTTCTAGAGGGAGAGACATGTTCACCCTGGTCTAACCGGTAACTTCTTTCCAGAGCCCCAGCATCACAAAATGGATGCTGCTGCCACAGACACAAGTCTGGCCTCCTGCTGCTGGACGAAACTCCGGCAGGGGAGGCCTGGACAATAGGTTTCCTGTTGCAGGGAGGTGTGACCACCTCCCCAGACAGGATAATGTGTATTGGGGCTGGGCGGGAGCACCAACTGGGTGCTTTGAAGTCCTGCACTGGGGGCACAATTGGTGTCCCTGTGCATACCCCAGTTCAAACCGGATCAGGGGCTTCCAGCCCCTGCTTTGGCACGAACTGGACAAAGGGAAAGGGGTGTAGCCACCCCTCTGCCCTGACCCACCCATAGGTGGGGCCACAGAGTAGTCCAACCCCTAAACTTGGTATAAGTATAGGAACCCAGTCCTTAGGACTTTAGATTATCCCTGGACGAAACTCTGAAACTGAATCCTGGACCTTCGACGCTCTACTCAAGACTAGAGGACAGAAGAATCTCCCTTGGGGTCAAGGAGTGACTCCCCTGCTTGGCAGGCACCAAAGAAGCATCTGTCCGGTCTGCATTTCTGAAGCTCCCGTCGGACGCCGAAGTCTTCGCAACACCAGAGGTGGATTCTCAGACTTCCCCGAGGCTACCCTGAGTCCCCAGCAAAGCTGAGGCCCGTAGCTGCCGTGGGTAACGTGAGACCGTGACCCCTGGACACCGAGCACATTTGCAAGTGCATCCTCTTCTGGGTCTCCCACAAAGTCGTGCTTTGGGCTCCTAGTAGCCCCAGCCTCCAGCACCAACTGCACCGAAGATCACTGACCTCCACTCCGCGAGTGTCCTGTGAGCCAGCTCCACGTGCGACGTCTTGAGGCTCCTTCGCGGTCGCTAGCCCGTTGGCTAGTAGCCCTTCACGAAGGCCAATCCTTTTCTGCTTGGGCTCCCTGGTTGCTCCAGGCTTGCCCTTACTTACCCTCGCTGGGTGAGTTCCCCAGACCTTGCTGGTCTGCACCATCGTCATCTTCTGCTTTCCACGAGACTTGCTGTTGCCAAGGCCTGTTGGGTCCAATCCGGTCGCCGACACCTCAGCAAGCCGCAGACGTCGTGGGACAGTCCGAATCCTGCTCCTGGTCTCCGACAACGCCTCCTGGACATCGTGACTGCGGAGTCAAGACGACCGTCAACGCACCTGAAGCACCCGACATTGGTGGGCATCTGCTCATCGCCTTCCTGGTCACTGGCTAGTGACCCAGACTCTGTCCCCTCTGCTTTCAGGTTCTTCAGATCTCCGATCCACTCTTGGATCCACCCGGACACTTTCCACTTGGTCGCCAGCAGCACTTTGCAGCAGATCGCCATTCAAAACGACGACGAAACCCGACCCCGAAAGGCACCTATGCACCCGGCTTCCCTGGGTGAGGTAACACGAGTACTCCGGTGCTCCCGTGGGTAGAGACTCTTCAAAGTCCTAGATCTCAAAGGGTTTGCTCCAAGTCCTCCTTTAAGTGTCCCTTTTCTTTAATTTCCTGATCGCGACTTTCTCCATAGAAGTTAACGGCGTATCGCGGTTGTGTGTTTACACTGCACGCGTCCCCCGTGGGTCCCCTGTGTCACTACCTTGGGTGGTTCCTTGTGGTCCAAGCACTTCCAGAGGCTCTAGGCCCTGTGTCTAGTTCAGTCGTGGTTCTTATACCACTTTATTGGTATATGGTTTGGTACGCCCCTAGGGCCCAAACGTGTATTTGTGCTATTACTGTGTTTAAATAACTTATAACATGTGTACTTCGAACTCTAGCCTCATAAAGAGACTAGAGGGGTGTGTTTAGCAATAAATACATATATTTTGAATATATACCTGGTGTGGTGCTCTTTCATTTGGTCACTCAAGAGATTATAGACTGGTAAAACAAGCTGCTTTACATTCCTTCAAGACTTAGCCTGAAGGCTGCTCTCCACAGCTACCACTAGGATAGCTTTCTTTAAAGGTTGTCTTTAACCTAACTCCAATAAGGGTTGTTTGGACTGGTACAAGGTGCCCACTATAATTAGTGGACAGCATATGCCAGGCCAACTTCTCACATTGGTGTGCAGCGTGTGGGATTCCAGCTTGCTATTGTTTTACCAGATAATCTCAATTGAATTGATCAACTGAAAACCACTAAAGGTACCTAAGGTACATATAATTTAAGCTTAGAATACAGTAAGTTCTACTGAACTTAGAGTTGTGTGTTAAGGGATAGCACAACCCTTTCTACAACTCAAGAGAGTTTAGTAGGCCACACTAGAGTAGGTAGTGCATACACCACACCACACTAGTAATGTCTTTAAGGGTAGGATCCAAAGAATCCTTGCAGGAAGCCATTGAGCTTCCACCCTCCAAGTATGATACACTCCCATTCTTGGAATTGAGAGCATTATGTAACTTGAGAAAAATAAGGACAGGCCAAAGTCCCACCACCCAACACCTCAAGGAGTTGTTGGTAGCTTATGACCTTAGTAAGCCCTTGGGGACTGAAGGGGTAGGAGCAGAGGGTGGGGCAGAAGAAGAGGAAGGGGCCAGGGGTACCAATACCCCCAGCCCCCCCTCTGAAACTGGCCAGGAGGGTGACAATGACCCTGACCTGGATAACCCAATCCCTCCTGTGGGAGATGAAGAGGAAGATCAAGAGGATCCCCACTTTGTCCCCCCAGGAAGGATTACAAGTGTGCCCAGAAGGTCTAGGTCTCCTTCTCAGGAGTCCAACCATTCTAGCACCTCAATAGGGAGCTCTGTCTCCTCTCACAAGAGGGAATCCTCTCATGAGAGAAGAAAGAGGCTGGTTCAATATGAGGAAGCTCAGCTTGAACTCAGAAAACAGCAACTTGCTATAGACAGGGAGTCCCTAGATCTCTACAAAGAGAGAAGAAAGTTGGGACTAGAGTCCCATGGTGGCAGCCATATCCCTAGAGATAGGGAAAGGTCCTATGACCATAGGAACCTGAGCAAGATTGTCCCTCCCTACCAGAGTGGGGATGACATCCACAAATGGATAACTGCATTAGAGAGGGCCTGTAAAGTACAGAAGGTCCCTCAAGGGCAGTGGGCAGCAATCTTGTGGCTCTCCTTTGCAGACAAAGGTAGAGATAAGCTCCTCACTGTAAGAGAAGAGGATGCTGATAATTACAAGGTCTTGAAGAGTGCTCTTATTGATGGGTTTGGCCTAACCACTGAACAATACAGGTTAAAGTTCAGAGACACCCAAAAAGCACAGACTCAAGACTGGGTAGACTATGTGGATTGTTCTGCTAAGGCTCTGGAAGGCTGGTTGATGGGCAGTAAGGTGTGTGACTTCATAGGATTGTACAATCTGATAATGAGGGAGCAGATTCTTAATAACTGTCAAAATCAGCTGTTGCATCAATACCTGGTGGACTCTGATCTGACCTCTCCCCAAGAATTGGGAAAGAAGGCAGACAAATGGGTCAGAACCAGGGTGAGGCAGAAGGTACAGAACCAAGGTGGTGACCCTAAGAAGCAAGATGCAAAGAACTCTGATAAGGGTGGGGAGAAGGGTAAAGACCAGAAGTCTTCACAAGGCCCCCAAAAATCTTCTTCAGGTGGGGATTCACAGACTACCAAAGGAAAAGGCCAAAGAAAACCATGGTGCAAGGTCTGTAAGCAAAAGACCCACTGGACAAGTGATTGCACCAAGTCCAAAGACTCAAGTCCAGCACCCACCAATGCCCCTAAGGCACCTGTTCCCCCTAGTGCAGTTACAGTTGGTGGGAGTGCTCCAGCCAAGGGTTTAGTAGGGTTCACCCTGGGTACTGAAGTGGGCTCTGACCTAGTCAGAGAACTCACTCAGGCTGTGTTAGTCTGTGATGGAGGCATGGATGTGACCTCCTCTGTGAGTCCCAGTAATCTGGGCAAGTACAGACAACAGCCTTTAATCAATGGACGAGAGGCTTTGGCATTTAGGGACACATGGGCAAGTGTCACAATGGTGACACAAGACCTTGTGGATCCTGGGCAAGTTATACTTGGTTCAGATGTACCAAGTGACCAATGCTAGCAATATCAGAACAGACCATACTCTGGCAGTTGTTAACTTCTCCTGGGGAGGGGTAACTGGCCTTAAGAAGGTTGTGGTAAGTGCAAACCTACCAGTCGAATGCTTGCTTGGCAATGACTTAGAAACTTCAGCTTGGGCAGAAGTGGAGCTCAGGACTCATGCAGAAATGCTGGGCATCCCTGCAGATGTGTTTGCTGTGACCAGGTCACAGGCCAAAATGTCTAAAACTGAACAGGCCTTGGATCCTGGAATAATGGACCAAGTGCCTTCCAAGAGGAGGAGTAGTAGGGTAAAGGCAGTGCCTTCCCCCTTGGCTCAGAAGGAAGATCAGTCTCTTGAGGGAGATGATCTCAGTCCTGAGGAAGGAACTGTCCCAGAGGAACTGGAACCTGACCAGGTTGAGTTCTTGGGGACAGGGGGACCTTCCAGGGCAGATCTGAGCCAGGAGCAGCAGAGCTGCCCCTCTCTTGAACCCCTCAGACAGCAAGCTGCTGCTGAGGCTGCTGGGAAAGCTAGTGGTCCCCATACAGTGTATTGGGATGATGGACTCCTGTATTCAGAGAGTAGAGACCCCAAGCCTGGTGCCACCAGGAGGTTGGTAATACCTTTGAAGTTCAGGGGCTTCCTATTGACCCTAGCCCATGATATTCCCTTGGCAGGTCACCTGGGCCAGAACAAGACTTGGGACAGAATTGTCCCTCACTTTCACTGGCCCCACATGTCTGAAGACACCAAGGAGTTTTGTCGCTCCTGTGTAACCTGCCAGGCCAGTGGCAAGGCAGGTGGCACTACAAAGGCCCCCCTGATACCACTACCTGTGGTGGGGGTGCCCTTTGAAAGGGTGGGGATTGACATTGTTGGTCCCATGGATCCCCAAACTGCATCTGGGCACAGGTTTATCCTGGTGGTAGTGGATCATGCCACCAGGTACCCAGAGGCAATTCCCCTTAGGACCACTACAGCACCTGTGGTGGCAAGAGCCCTCCTGGGAGTTTTCTCAAGAGTGGGCTTTCCTAAGGAGGTTGTATCAGATAGGGGTGCAAACTTCATGTCTGGTTACTTAAAAGCAATGTGGAAGGAGTGTGGAGTGACTTATAAGTTCACCACACCCTATCACCCACAATGCAATGGTTTAGTTGAGAGATTCAACAAAACCTTGAAGGGCATGATTAAAGGGCTCCCAGAAAAGCTTAGGCGAAGATGGGACATACTCTTGCCCTGCCTTTTATTTGCATACAGGGAGGTGCCTCAGAAGGGGGTTGGTTACAGCCCTTTTGAACTTCTGTTTGGTCACCCTGTCAGGGGTCCACTGTGCTTGGTGAAGGAAGGATGGGAGTTACCTCTCAAGCCCCCAAAGCAGGACATAGTGGACTATGTACTTGGTCTCCGCTCCCGGATGGCTGAGTACATGAAAAAGGCAACCAAAAACCTTGAGGCTAGCCAGGAACTTCAAAAAGCTTGGCATGACCAAAAGGCTGTACTGACTGTTTACCAGCCAGGACAGAAGGTGTGGGTGTTGGAGCCAGTGGCCCCAGCAGCTCTCCAAGACAAATGGAGTGGACCCCACACTATTGTTGAACAGAAGGGTGAGGTAACCTACTTAGTAGACCTAGGAACACCCAGGAGTCCCCACAGGGTTCTCCATGTCAACAGGTTAAAACCATATGTGGACAGGGCAGACATGGGCTTGCTCATGGCTACTGATGAAGGGCAGGAGGAAGAGAGTGACCCACTCCCTGACCTGCTCTCACAGAACCCTGACGATGGGTCAGTAGATGGTGTAGCCTTGGCAGGCAGCCTCTCTACCCAGCAACAAACTGATTGCAGACAGGTGCTCAATCAGTTTAGACACATGTTTTCTCTGACACCCAGTCAGACTACCTGGTGCACTCATGAAGTGGACACTGGGGACAGTCTGCCTATTAAAAATAAGATTTATAGGCAACCTGACCATGTCAGGGACTGTATCAGGACTGAAGTCCAGAAAATGTTGGATTTGGGAGTTATTGAACCCTCAGATAGCCCTTGGGCTAGTCCAGTGGTCCTTGTGCCAAAACCTCACACCAGTGGTGGAAAAAGAGAGATGAGGTTTTGTGTGGACTACAGGGGTCTCAATGCAGTCACTAGGACTGATGCCCATCCAATACCAAGGGCAGATGAGCTCATAGATACTTTGGCCTCAGCCAAATATCTCAGCACATTTGACTTGACAGCTGGCTACTGGCAGATCAGACTAGCTGATGATGCAAAGCCAAAAACAGCATTCTCAACCCCTAGTGGGCATTACCAATTTGTGGTGATGCCCTTTGGTCTGAAGAATGCACCTGCCACATTTCAGAGGCTGGTGAATACAGTCCTTACAGGTCTGGAAGCCTATAGTGCAGCATATCTAGATGATATTGCTGTCTTTAGCTCCACCTGGGAGGATCACCTGGTCCACCTCAGGAATGTTTTACAGGCCCTGCAAAAAGCAGGCCTGACTATCAAGGCCACCAAGTGCCAGATAGGGCAGAGTCAGGGTGTGTACCTGGGCCACCTTGTGGGTGGAGGCCAGGTTCAACCACTGCAGAGCAAGATCCAGACCATAATGGAATGGACTGCTCCAACTACCCAGACTCAGGTGAGAGCCTTTTTAGGCCTGACTGGGTACTATAGGAGATTTGTCAAAGGGTATGGATCAATAGTGACACCTTTGAATGACTTAACTTCTAAGAAAATGCCCAAGAAAGTTCAGTGGACAGCTAACTGTCAAAAGGCATTTGATGACCTGAAGCAGGCCATGTGCACTGCTCCCATTCTACAGAGTCCTGATTACTCCAAGAAGTTCATTGTTCAAACTGATGCATCTGAATTGGGGGTAGGGGCTGTACTGTCACAATTGAATGAAGAAGGTCAGGATCAGCCAGTAGCTTTCATAAGCAGAAGGCTGACCCCTAGAGAGAAACGTTGGTCAGCCATTGAGAGGGAGGCCTTTGCTGTGGTCTGGGCTCTGAAGAAGTTGAGGCCATACTTGTTTGGTACTCACTTCCTTGTTCAAACCGACCATAAGCCCCTCTTATGGCTAAAACAAATGAAGGGTGAAAATCCCAAACTGCTTAGGTGGTCCATTTCCCTACAGGGGATGGACTTTACAGTGGAACATAGACCTGGGAGTAACCATGCCAATGCAGATGGACTCTCTAGGTATTTCCACTTAGAACATGAAGACTTAACTGGTCAAGGTTAGTTTAATGTCCCTGCGTTTGGGGGGGGGGGGTTGTGTAGGAGAGTAGGATCTGCTTCACATGGGTACCCCCACTTTTTGCTGATGCTTCACTGTTTTTCGACCTTAGTCTGGCTGGGGCCCTGCTATTCAGAACCCCAGCCTAGCTGTTTCCTCTTTAAAATGGTTTCCATGTGCCTTAGGCACATCTCTAATTGGAATCTGGAGTGCCCTTATAAGTCCCTAGTATATGGTATACTATGTACCAAGGGCATAGGTACCTCAGAGGCCTACCAGGGGCTGCAGCATGTATTATGCCACCCCTGGAAGGCCATCCAAAATGACACCACAGGTCTGCTACTGCAGCCTGGGTAAGGTGGTGCATGCACCCCTTTCAGTGGTATAGGTTACCTATATCACTACATACTTACACATATATAAACCTATAAGTCACTCCTATAGCAGGCCTTATCAATCCTAAAGGCAGAGTGCTTGGTTCTTATGTGAGAAGGTGCCACTGCATGAGCAGGACCCTTCTGCAGTGCCCAGAGTCCATTCTCTGGTCCTGTTTGTAAATGCGGTTAAACCATATACTCTTAAGTGCATTATATCCTCGTGGTAGAAGGCTAACTATGGAATGACTGCATCAAAACATGTCGTGTTTGGTGTCAAACATCTTGGAATACTACCCCCCCCGCCAATCCTGGTGGCGGGGGTAGCATTCCACCCTTCTAGAGGGAGAGACATGTTCACCCTGGTCTAACCGGTAACTTCTTTCCAGAGCCCCAGCATCACAAAATGGATGCTGCTGCCACAGACACAAGTCTGGCCTCCTGCTGCTGGACGAAACTCCGGCAGTGGAGGCTTGGACAATAGGTTTCCTGTTGCAGGGAGGTGTGACCACCTCCCCGGACAGGATAATGTGTATTGGGGCTGGGCGGGAGCACCAACTGGGTGCTTTGAAGTCCTGCACTGGGGGCACATTTGGTGTCCCTGTGCATACCCCAGTTCAAACCGGATCAGGGGCTTCCAGCCCCTGCTTTGGCGCGAACTGGACAAAGGGAAAGGGGTGTAGCCACCCCTCTGCCCTGACCCACCCATAGGTGGGGCCACAGAGTAGTCCAACCCCTAAACTTGGTATAAGTATAGGAACCCAGTCCTTAGGACTTTAGATTATCCCTGGACGAAACTCTGAAACTGAATCCTGGACCTTCGACGCTCTACTCAAGACTAGAGGACAGAAGAATCTCCCTTGGGGTCAAGGAGTGACTCCCCTGCTTGGCAGGCACCAAAGAAGCATCTGTCCGGTCTGCATTTCTGAAGCTCCCGTCGGACGCCAAAGTCTTCGCAACACCAGAGGTGGATTCTCAGACTTCCCCGAGGCTACCCTGAGTCCCCAGCAAAGCTGAGGCCCGTAGCTGCCGTGGGTAACGTGAGACCATGACCCCTGGACACCGAGCACATTTGCAAGTGCATCCTCTTCTGGGTCTCCCACGAAGTCGTGCTTTGGGCTCCGAGTAGCCCCAGCCTCCAGCACCAACTGCACCGAAGATCACTGGCCTCCACTCCACGAGTGTCCTGTGAGCCAGCTCCACGTGCGACATCTTGAGGCTCCTTCGCGGTTGCTAGCCCGTTGGCTAGTAGCCCTTCACGAAGGCCAATCCTTTTCTGCTTGGGCTCCCTGGTTGCTCCAGGCTTGCCCTTACTTACCCTCGCTGGGTGAGTTCCCCAGACCTTGCTGGTCTGCACCATCGTCATCTTCTGCTTTCCACAAGACTTGCTGTTGCCAAGGCCTGTTGGGTCCAATCCGGTCGCCGACACCTCAGCAAGCCGCAGACGTCGTGGGACAGTCCGAATCCTGCTCCTGGTTGCCGACAACGCCTCCTGGACATCGTGACTGCGGAGTTAAGACGACCGTCAACGCACCTGAAGCACCCGACATCGGTGGGCATCTGCTCATCGCCTTCCTGGTCACTGGCTAGTGACCCAGACTCTGTCCCCTCTGCTTTCAGGTTCTTCAGATCTCCGATCCACTCTTGGATCCACCCGGACACTTTCCACTTGGTCGCCAGCAGCACTTTGCAGCAGATCGCCATTCAAAACGACGACGAAACCCGACCCCGAAAGGCACCTATGCACCCGGCTTCCCTGGGTGAGGTAACACGAGTACTCCGGTGCTCCCGTGGGTAGAGAGTCTTCAAAGTCCTAGATCTCAAAGGGTTTGCTCCAAGTCCTCCTTTAAGTGTCCCTTTTCTTTAATTTCCTGATCGCGACTTTCTCCATAGAAGTTAACGGCGTATCGCGGTTGTGTGTTTACACTGCACGCGTCCCCCGTGGGTCCCCTGTGTCACTACCTTGGGTGGTTCCTTGTGGTCCAAGCACTTCTAGAGGCTCTAGGCCCTGTGTCTAGTTCAGTCGTGGTTCTTATACCACTTTATTGGTATATGGTTTGGTACGCCCCTAGGGCCCAAACGTGTATTTGTGCTATTACTGTGTTTAAATAACTTATAACTTGTGTACTTCGAACTCTAGCCTCATAAAGAGACTAGAGGGGTGTGTTTAGCAATAAATACATATATTTTGAATATATACCTGGTGTGGTGCTCTTTCATTTGGTCACTCAAAAGATTATAGACTGGTAAAACAAGCTGCTTTACATTCCTTCAAGACTTAGCCTGAAGGCTGCTCTCCACAGCTACCACTGGGATAGCTTTCTTTAAAGGTTGTCTTTAACCTAACTCCAATAAGGGTTGTTTGGACTGGTACAAGGTGCCCACTATAATTAGTGGACAG
This sequence comes from Calotriton arnoldi, assembly GCA_963921515.1. Taxonomy (NCBI): domain Eukaryota; kingdom Metazoa; phylum Chordata; class Amphibia; order Caudata; family Salamandridae; genus Calotriton; species Calotriton arnoldi. The sequence continues at coordinate 1,013,000 of CAWUFW010006159.1, forward strand.
CATATGCCAGGCCAACTTCTCACACTGAGCTCCCACTATTATAATGTGGAACTATCAAGCAACTACAATATAACAGTCACAAAAGGTGTAAGCTTCCCAAAGACAGATGACCTGCCTGATGTACACACTGCAAGATTCTAATAAGTGCCAAGAACGTTTTTGTTACAATAGGATTGTGAGGTGGCCATCGGTATTTAACATAAAGACTCCTTCATCTGAGGCATTAGAAAAAAGTAATCCTTTTCAAGTAGTGCTTTGTATCGAACTTGCTCCATTTCTATGCATTGTTAACAGATGTCACTACTACCCAATCAATGGTATTCAATTGATCTACCTCGGAAGAATGAAGGCTGAGCCAGACTTGATGGGACTGTAACCTCTGCCCCTAACAAGTGTAACCCTCACTGAGTCCTTCTACCGGTATTATATTGGACACCTGATTACAGTTCAATCAATTTAGACCCTTTTGTGTAGCCTTTAAACAGAAACACAGCAGAGCTTGCTTTTGTAGACGCCAGATAACTAGGAAAACAAGCAATACACGAGGCGGGCGCGGCAACTGGAGTCACAGAGGAAAAGAGAGCAGCCTTGACTCCGCCCGTTATGAATGACTTAATCTCTGCGCGCCTACCAAACATGAATGTGTCCTTCTATAACATATGTGGTGTTCATGTAAAGCATTCCAATACCTATGGGTTAAGTTTGAGCTCAATAAAAAAAAAAATACAAACTACTGATGGGTCTTTGCCAGGTCCGGTGGGGGAGTCATAGTTCGCCCAACCCTTGTGGAGAGAGAGAGCAGCCTGAAAACCAGCAGGAAGTGGGCGGCAAGCAATACACGAGCTGGAGCAGCACCCGGAGTCACAGAGGTAAAGAGTGCAGCCTTGACTCCGCCCGTTATGAATGACTTAATCTCTGCATGCCTACCAAACATGAATGACAGGTCTTTTCCAACTGACAGGTCTTTTCCAGGTCCGGCAGCGGAGTCCTAATTCGCCTGACCCTTGTAGAGACAGAGCAGCCTGAAAACCAGCAGAAGCGGATACCGGAGTCACAGAGGTAACAAGAGCAGCCTTGACTCCACCCACTCAGGCGTTATGAATAACTTAATCTCTGTGCTTCAACCAAAAATGTATGTGTCCTTCTGTAACGTATGTGGTTTGCATGCAAAGCGCTCAAATACCTATGGAACAAGTTTGCGCTATATAAAAAATCCATAAATAAATGCAAACAACTGACAGGTCTTTTCCCGGTCGGCGGCGGGGTCATAAAGCGGTATTCACCCGGCCCTTGTGAAGACAGAGCATGTCCCCCTGATAACCAGCAGGGCAGGAGGGCAAGCAATGCACGAGCGGGAGCAATGCAATAACAAGCCAAGCGTAAAGAAAACAAGGAGGTGGAAGGCTACTTTTGTTTCAGTTGCTATAAACAATGCTAAACCTGCAACAGCCAGAAGAGAGGAGCTGAACCTGCAATAGCCAGAAGGGAGGAAAGGCCATCACAGCTGTACAGTGTGGTGGCCAACAAAAATATTCTCTGAGTGAAAATGCAGAGGAGGAAACTCAGCACGTAAAAGAGGGACATTTATACAAATGCACCAGTAAGAAGCCAGAATTTCTGAATGCCACAGATAACAACCAATGGCAATTGGTGGGTGTGCCAGAGCCCATAGAAGAGGATACACCAGGTCTTGCAGACAGAGCAAACACTGTTGAAGCTCGACCTAAAAATTGGAATGCTGTCAATGTCAGCACTTGAAGTACCTGAACGGCAAAGCCTGATTTCAATCAGCCTCAATCCCTAGGAGCCGAAGCAAACTCCAAAGTGAAGGCGGAATGTGGATGAGAGAGAAAAGAGCCAGATAGAGCGCCACATTCTCATCTGGTGTAAGTCTCTTAAGGTTAACCGGGACTCACAACAGTGTTTTAACAGGCTAACATCAAGCTTTTACAATAAATGAGAGAAACAAACAATAACTAAAGTTCACAGTCAGAAGCAATGGAATAACAGAGGTGGATTTCGTTGTTACGGTTAATCTAATTCAAGGTGAAGGAAGAAGGGACAAAGCACATTAAACCAAGCTAAATCATAGGTCAGAATCAAGTCAGAGTTCAGGCCAAAAGTCAGGAAAACGAGGGAACCAAATTAGAACCAAAAAAAAATGCAAAGGTCGGGTAAAGCCAATGAACTTTAGTGTTAGCGAAGGAGCCAGTCCAACACAGAAGTTGGCAGGCACCTTCCCCAGTGAAGTGAACATTTTATAAAACAATGTTGCCACTGAAGACCTTGAAGCCCCACCCCCATGACTATCCAGTCGCCATAGGCCGGTCTGCCACAGTCTCACAAGGATTCTAGCAGAGCCTCAGTGGAGTCTTCATACCCCAGCACGTCCCTGCCTCCTCACACGGTGTGTATTCCATTGCTTCAAAAATACAAAATGGCCGTCTAGTTTCTTGGCCATTGAAATCAGGCAGTTTTCCTTGGCTTATAGCACCTCACAGCAGAACATCAATGTCCCTCAGCAGTGTTGAATGCCAGCTGGCCTCTAGTCTCATTTTCATTCTAAGAGCCTACCTGGAGATCGCCCCACTAATGCATAAAATATACCTCAAAAATTCACTCTCAAAGCAGTCGAATTCACAAGACCACAAGAACCAAGCAGTGATCCTCTAACTCAGCACTAAGACGAGTCTTGCTTCTGTAGGATTTCACTATTGCTGTAAGACAGAGCCCAGCATGTTTAGCAATAGAGGGTCTCATTCCATTCATCATCGGTTTTGGGGAACCAGCTGGCCTCCACCAATGACAGACATAATACCTTCTCGTAGTACATTACAACTAATAATTATATTTTAATGTTACTCATGCTTTATCTTGAAATATACATGTTTTTACCAAATGATGTGCTAAAGTGAGTTGAACAATTTATTGTAGAATGCTTGTTAACTGAGCATTGATCATGTGGAGGTCATGGTTCCATGATCAGCTTAAAGGAAGGTTCTATAGTGACTGACTCCCAACTTTGGAGGCACACAGCCTGTACTCCCAGTTCAGATAAGAGATCACTAGTATAAATGATGGCCAGGAGAGTGGCTAAAATCCTTCCGCACCTTAACCCAAGTACACAGTGGAGCAGTTCAGAGAAAGCACCTGGTCCTTATCAATTACACCTTAGTTTATAGCTCGTATGATATGGCTGTATTGATTTAGAGCATCAGCTCTTTGACTCTGTTAAAAGCAGAAGCATTTTTGAGCGAACACCGTAGCGTAAGGGCTTTGCATGTAGAAACTATTAATCAGACAGTGCAAAATTGTGGCTCCTCCTCACTGTCAATCAAAGTATGGCTCCTCCTAGAGAGGTATTTCTCTTACCTTCATGCTACTGGCTGATTGGTGTATCATTGTGGCCCCCAGAGAGTGCTCCCTTGCAATGCTGACTGAAATATGTTACATCTGAATTGAAGCATCTTATTATTTCTCCCACGTAATCCTTTTTTCATACCTTCATAGTACACTCAGTCATGCAATGGTGATGGGGTCTACCCTTACAAACCGCTCGGTGCTCTCCCCCCTACAATAATGCAACATGCTCCACTTCTTAGGATTGGACGTAGCAGATTTATTACGCATCAAAGAAGGTGGCTACACTACCACTGCAAAAGATTAACTTTGCACCATACAGAATAAAGCAAATACACCGCATATATGAACAGAGAAAATCAAAATTACACATATCTCATTTACTCCCCCTTTAGGGAGAGCATAGTAAAGAAAGGCCAGATGACATTAAGTTAGACATCAAGGATCCCTAACACATCCCGAGACGGCATAGCACATTGGTCCCTACCCGGGCATCCTGTGATTCTTGGTAATGTCCCACGTAATCTCTGTGGCACCTGAGGTAGAACTAGAAGTGTAGGACCACCAGCAGGCCACCCCCCTCAACCAACCTCATCCCTAAGAGGCTCCTCCAAAAGGAGGCAGCCTAGTGCCCACAAGAATCACACTGCCTATATTTGGCTGCAATCGACCAAAGGGCAGAGAACTCACTGGCGCATCCCTTTACATGAGGGACCAGATTCATCTTTAGGCACAAGGAGATTGAGTGATTTCCCCGAATTAATTGATAGAGACCCAATGCCAGGACTCAAACATGGGCCCCTTGTTCCAAAGTCGGAAGCCTTGGCCATTAGGCAACATCCTCCACGTTACTAAGGCCATGCCGCCGGGGACCAAAATACATAGGACAGTGCAGCCCCCCAAGTAGCCAGGAACATCAACGTGAGCTACAACTAGCTCATGCTTGCACATCTTCCACATTACTAATTGCCATACCCTGGCGGCCATGATACATAGGGCAGGGCAGCCAATGTATTAAAATCTTAACATGTAGCAAGGGATCATTAAGTTAACTATAAACGATGATCTTAGATACCATGCAAGATTCTTTTTGCCAGCATACCAGGACACTAATGGTGAATATTTTTTTTATGAAAACCCAGAGTACCCAACGCCCACCGTGTACCTGTCCTTTATGACATCTTCTCATTCAAACATGTTCTCACCAGTGACGTTTACACAGTAGCAGAGTGTACCTAACCAACTAAATCCTCTCACATTGCCCTCCATAGAGTTCTTCTGGACAGATGCCCTTCCTATTTGCATTTCACATTCCTGTGCATCACATGCATCCCTTGACCTATTTCCAGTGTTGCTTTCACTCACCGCCTGGCTGATCAGGCTGGCCCGGTTGTTGACGATGCCCCAGGAGGCAATGCCAATTGTGACAATTTCATTTTCTCTGTAGCGTCTGCTGCTCAAGCCGAAATCCCGCACTGCTTCACCAACAAGCTTCATCACACCGGCATGGCAGCCACCAGTGATGATCCAGGCTCCTACATTGGTAGACAAACTCAAAGATAAGTTGGTCATGCTGATATTAGTTCTAAAATCTAATTTAATAATGTTTGTCTCAAAGGCGTATGTTGGGATCTGAGGGGGTGACTAGTAGTGATGGGAGGACAGACAAGTAATCTCAAACTTAAAAGTAGATATCTAAGTAGATGTACCAGTTAATAGATTACCTTTGCCTTTGATGGGTGCCAATGTATGTTTCTCCCTTGTTCATATGGGATGGTGGAACAATTAGCCTGGGTGATGAACTTGCAGTACCCTTTTTAGGCCCTAGGTGGAGCCTATCCCCAATAGGACTCTGTAGGGGAGACTGGAGAACTCATGCAGCCTTCCACAAGATTGTTTGAGGGGGCAATACTATTGACATCAGCCGAGGACACTTATGTCCTACTGTCGAAATAGAAATTCCCAGAAGAAACTAAAATCACAGGTGAAGAAGGAAAATCACAACTGGACATGAGGTTTCTGCTGGGCCAGATGAACAGGCAAGATGCATAACCAGGACTAACTCCTTCATGTGGATAGTAACTGTCTCTCAGGAGTTCGGATGCAAATCTCAATGTATCACTTAAAAAACGAATTGATGAAATAAAAAAAAACATTTCTAAGTAAAGAAAAGGGTTAACATCATGGACGTCATTTAGGAGTCACCGGGGGTCACAGCTGCGACCCCTGGCTTGCCCACGGCTACCCCTGGCACTGCTTTTGTGACCCCTGGCCTCAGAGCTGGCAAAATCAGTGCTTGGAACACAGGGGCAGCTCTTTCTAATGGGCGCTGGTTGGAACTCCACTTGCCTGGTTTCTGTCAATTCTTTTATCATACAAATAATATTATTCACTATTAGTGTAATGAAAAGTGGAGTACATTAGCTGGAATTTGACCCTATCTGGAAGCTACAGTAAGTAAAAAATGCTGTTAAATGTATGTTGTATACATGCTTGCATGTGAGTGTGTGTTTATGTGCGTGAGAGTGTGTGAGATAGCGTCTGTGCATGCATCAATTCTTAAGAATGTTTGTCTGAATTAATCTCATTAGACTGAACCCATGGTCCCCAGGTTCTCTTTATTGATGTGTGTTGAGATGCCCCTCCTCACCTGTGCTCTTAGCTGCTTTGACAAGCCCCTTGCTGAAGAGGTTCTTCAGCCGGGGATTCATTCTGAAGTTCTTGGCTCCACCAGTCACAGTGATCAGCAGGTTGGGCACGCTGAGCTTCCACTGGTCGGTCATCATTTCGTAGAGGACTTTTGATGAGGTGTTGTTGGAGGCACGCACATACTGTGGAGAAAGAGGACCACAAGAACAAAATATTTAGATCCAGAAGATTACAACAGACATGTAGACCATGTTCTCCTAAAACTTTAGTTTTTATCAACAGCAATCGTGCTGTGGGACATTTGATGCAGGAATATAGAGAATATGCTCCTGAAAGTGACACAACAAATCCAGCCATGGATAAACTGAACAGTGAGGCTAGTTGGGTCTGAAAATATCACACCATGTCACACCTAAGTTATGCTCCCAGCACTTTCTACCATTGTATCAAAGAGTCACCTTCACGATGCTGTGTATGACCTGGGAAAACTACTAAACCTAGGACCCCAATTACTAGGGCAAGCAGAGGCCTGCTCAGAAATTCATTTTCACTTGGACAGGCCTATGTAGTCCTTCAAATTAAAATTAAAAATGTACATTATTTTTTTGTTCTGTAAATTTAATAAAGGTTTTCACTTTTTTATACCATATTGACACATTGTATGTATGTAAAAGGCAATTGATCTAATTGGTGACTATATATAAGCCTTCAGGTTTTATATTCTGAGCATGGCCATCATATAGTACATCTGGGAATTGTACTCCTGAATATCTACCCCAATAGCATCTGTTACCACGCCTGCCAAAACCATGCGTGGCTTAACAATGCAGTCAGTACCATGACTTGCTTTAGGTAAGCGCTGGACTTTGGAATAGTTTAATTACTATTCTAACTCCAGTCGATGTATCAGCAGGGAAGGTGTTGTACTTAAAATCCAACACCAGTCCAACACTGCATTCCCTAAAGCAAGTCATTGTAATGACTTGGGTTGTAAAGGAACTTGTGGTAACATCACAGACGTGGTACTGACTGTGTTGTAAAGGCACTACGATGTAATGTCTGTGTTGTAATAGATGTTTCCCATCTACACCAACAATATTGTGGCATTCTAATAGTGAGTAAATATGAAGTGGCCAAGTCCTAGGCAACCTGGACATAACATGCACAACTATAAATGATATACATCATGGTAAACAAAATGTTCGAAATTAATACATTCTTTCCAAAACATTTTTTACTTTCATCTTATGATATTTGTCATTGCATAAATTTGCATTTTTACAAACCAAAATACAATTTACATATAGTATTTACAATTGTCAAAAAACAATTTTTAAACAAACAATAATGCCCAATGCATTTCGAGACTCAATGGTCTCTTCGTCAGGGGTAAACCTGTTGGTGAAAAGGAAAACATATCAGTTGATGTGCAACTAAATTGAATTTGTCTTACTAGTCTAGGTAACTCGTGAGACTCAATATCTATCTATTTACGCCACACCTAAGGTGATACCCATCTGTGACATGTTACACAACCGTACTATACGTCCGAAGGGATAATCTGAGTATCGCCAGCGACCTTTATAACAATAGATGACACACAATGAGCTATTCTGTTTGAAAACATAACATTGCATCTGTATATTAAAACTCCAATAAAGTCTGATACCTGCAGTAAACCAAATGGATCATCAGACTTCTCACAAGCCATCACAGTATGCGAACACCTCCGCAGTGCTACAATGGATAACAAATGCCAACATTTAGGTCACTCTCTGTGCCTTATGCCGGTTAAACATCATGCGCAGTAATCGCGTAGTCATACCTTAATGCAATCACGCCGAAAGTTTTTCCTCCTTAACGTGGTCCGATAATACGGCTCAAGCCGGGGGTTTCAACACTGGAAAAACATGCATACAAATGCCCCGTTACACTAACTTCAAAAGCGAAAGTCTTAGATGTATTAACAATCGCTCTGCTGAGTGGGTAACTCACCTCAACTACACAGGACTGTCGTTCAGCCTCGAGCCAACCACTCCATATAGTGGAGAAACAATCTACTGCCTGAAACAATAGAAATGTAAAAATCACTCGAACACGAAGGAACTCAACTAATCACTGATACGAAGATCAGCCACTCCGCTTACCTCCAGATAACCTCAGTGTCCTCTCTCCGTGTCACCAGTGTGTAAAATTCCCGAGCTTTACCCTGTCACCTTATAGCCGAAGGAAACGCGAGTGTACGAAAACCGGAAGTATTCGCCCTCTGTCCCGCGATAATTACCCAGCAAATATCAATGCAGAAACCATCACTAACGTAAGGCTCCCCTATCAAGGGAAAACGCGCCATCTTTGAAAGTGCAAAACCGCTCCCTTGCGCGCATATACTGTTGATCCACTGTCAACGCAGTAAGACTCAATATTTCCAAAAAGTAGAAAGCGTCACCGAGTTACATGTGTAATTATATTTAAGGTTACCAACTGCTAAACCCCAAAGAATCACAAATCATAACGATTGATGGATGCCATCTTGGAATGGTGTTGCTAATGTGTATGTACAAACACTGTTTGCTGATGGTAATGAAATGGAATGTCAACTTTGCAACATAAAAACATTCAGAACAACCAATATGTTGAAGAACATCAGTTATATTGTATCAAGTTTTGGGCTCTCTGACTGTTCCCTTTCTTTGTATGCATGTCTGGTGTTATCCCTATAATGTGCTGAAAGTGTATTTCGCTTGAAAAAGTTTGATTAGAGAAAACAAGCCATCTCTAATCTGTCATTAAGCCTGTTAGGTATTAAGGTATTAAGCCTTTTTATCCAAAATGTCTCTCTTTGTAAAAGCTTTTTGGAATTGTCCATATTATCTTGTATTGGCACTTGTTCAATGATTTGGAACTTCAGTTGCGCAATGGTTTTGTCGGCTCTGTTCCCAGTGTGTCGCAAGGCTGGAGTTAGGATTTTTGTGTCTAATCTTACTTTTGTGTTCTGTCAGTCGTACTTTCATCTTCCTTTGAGTTTTCCCAATATAAAGTAATCCACAAGGACATTTGATGAAATACACCACATTTTGGGAATTGTAGTCTGTAATATTGGTTAATCTTATTTGTTCCCCTGTCCTAGGGTGTGACAATATGTCTCCTGGTGTAACATTGTTGCAATGTATACAATTCCAGCATTTTTTTGTACCTGCTTTGCCCATTGGTAACCTCTTCCTTTTCTTAGTTGAGAGAAACTCTTTGAGGTTTCGTGCTCTTGAATATGCAAATAGGGGTTTGTCTTGAAATAAGCCCTTAAAATCTGTTTCCGATTCTAATAGTTCCCAACGTTTACAGATCCTTTTTTTGATCTCTCTTGAAGTTGTTGAAAACAAATACTACCCGATTCGATATTTTTTTATTTTTTTTTGGAGCAATTCTTCTCTTGAAGCTTTCAATGCATGCTCCATATGTTTGTTCAGCAATTCTTCAGGATAACCTCTTACCATATAATTCATTTTTGGGTGCAGTGAGTGTCTCCTCACATGTAGTAATTTCGGAAGATATGCGTCTGGTTCTAAGGAATTGAGATACTGGTAAATTCCGTATAAGTGATGGTGGATGGAAGCTTTCAAACAATAACAAATTGTTTTTATCCTTCGGTTCTTTAAACAAACGCGTTGTAATCTTATTGGACTTCAATTCAATCCATACATCTAGAAATAATAATGCGTTCCTCTGTATGGTGTGTGTAAATTGAATTCTGGAATCCTGCGTGTTCAACAGTCGTATACATTCGGTTAACGATTCCTCTGAGTTTTTCCAAATTAGAAAGATGTCATCTATGAATCTTTTGAAAAATATCAACCCGTCTTGCCAAGTGGGATTCATCAAAATATGTTCATGCTCAAATTTGGCCATAAACGTGTTCGCATATGCTGGCGCTCCGGAAAATCCCAATGATGTCCCATTAAGTTGAACGTAGTACTCATTTTTCCATTCATAGTAACTGTGTGTTAGACAGAATTCTAAAAGTTCAATTACGAAACGTTCTGGGGTGTTTTCATTCTGTTGTCTGAGTAAGGCCCATTCAACTGCCTTGATGCCACTAAGATGAGGTATCGAGGTGTAGAGAGCTACTACATCTATTGTACATAGCAGCCAATCATCAGATGCCTCTTCAGAAATAGTTGTGAGTTGGCGAAGAAAGTCTGTTGTGTCCTCTATGTATGTGGTCCAATCCACGCCATTGTGATTCTAATATTGAGGACAGAATATCTAGTGACAAAGTATTGAAAGGTAATGCATATAGGAAAGCAGAGATTTACTATTCCTACAGCTATGCCCCTTGAAGATATATGTACCACAAAGGTACATTTATGTGGAGCTAGGCATAGAAAATCAGGACTTACTTATCTGTCAATTTGTAATTTTGATAATCTGTCCTTAATATTCTGTCCCATTGATACAGTTGTTTTGATATTCATGGGGCACACCAGATCTGGGCCATCTTCAAATCCAGCTGCATGGATTATAACGACATTATGAGCAGCAGCCCTTCCTAGCATTCTACCAAGATGACCATACTAGTGGCTTTTGGCACAACCACAGCTAGGACACCAACACACTGAAGATGAAGATGTGTGTAGGAGGCTGGCTTAGTATATGGTGCACACTTATTTAAGTGAAGCACACTGCACTAATCCAGACAACCCTCATGGTGATTTTAGTGGTCTTAGACAACCATAGAAAGCTCTCTAAGTAACAGCTGTGGAGAGAAGCCTTTAGGCTTAGTCCAGAAAGAGAGTTACACATCTTGTTTTACCAGATCTAATCATATAGTATAGATTAAACAAAAAAGAACCACACAGTGTATTTATAAAAATATGTCTATTTATTATACAACACACACTAATACATTGGTATATCTCCTACCCGGAGATATCAACACACTTACACACAATACTTCAATTGTAAATAGGTAAGTAAGCACAATACACAGTGGTCTCCAGGGGAAGACCAAACCATATACTAAGAAAGTGGAATGCGAACTGCGACCGAAGTCGGGACTTGGACCAGAAGACTCAGAAGAGCTGGGGACACAAGGTACTACCCAAGATAAGTACCCATGAACCCCAAGGAGGCTGTGTGCAGAGTGAAACCACAGCCTCATACTCAATAGAAGTCAACAGAAAAGTTGCGTTTGCAGTTTTGGAGATGGACCCTTCACAGTGGACCCTGAAGAAACCCAGTGGAAGACAGAAGGTGGGAGAGTCACCCCACCCCTGGATACCCCAAGAAGAAGGATACCTACACCAGGGTAGCCGGGTGCATAGGTGCAAATTGATGTCCGAAACCGCTGTAGACCACAATGGAGGACTTCAGAAAAGATGCCACTGGCAAAGGTTGTGCAAAAGTCCGGTGGAATCCAAGGATGAATACTTGAAGAGAAGAACCTGCAAGCAGAGGGGGCAGAGTCTATGCCACTCAGAGGTGATCAAGAGGCACAGTACAGAAATGACGACCAATGACAGAAGATGCAGGAGTGATGAAGGTGACCTTGTCGCTGCAGCTGTGAGGGCCAGGTAATGCTGAGGAAGACCAGGAGGGGTTTACGAGTTGTCCCATGTCAGAAGTTGAGAACGAGGGGGCCGGTGTCCGGCGGGAGCACCAACAAGCCTTGGCAGCAGCAACAGACGTGGAAAGCGATGAAAGAGCAACGTTGGGACCAGCAAGGTCCAAGGAACTCACCAAGTGCAGGAGAGTCAGAGCAGGCCCGAGCATGCAGGGGAGCCCACTGAAGCAAGAGAAGACCCTCGAGAGGACCCACAGGCTGAAGGCACATGATTCACAAGAGGACCTTGAGTAGCTCACCAAAGATGAAGGCCCATGGTACAGAGGATGTGGTGAGGATGAAGATCTTGGCATGAATAGATGCTGGAGGCTGGAGCTTATTGTAGCTCAAAGATCTATGGAGTGCAGAGCCAACACGCCTTGGCAATGGCAAGTCAGTGCGGTGCACAGGGGTTCAGTCCCAGCGGGTTCGACAAGGAATACTGGCCTCAAAATTGCAGAGAGGACAGGTCAGGCCTCAAGGGAGTTACAGAACTAGAACCTTTGTTGCTGAGGCTTTGGTAGTTAGTGGGATGTCAGGAGCAGCAGACCAGTCAGCTTCATTGCGGTGCTTGCAGATGCAGGGGATTGACTCCTTCACTCCAAGGGAGATTACTTCGGGTGTCCTTGATGCCCACAGGTCTGTTGAGGATCCTAGATGAAGCACAGACACAGATGGCTAAGAAACCTTGCTAAAGAGCAAGACCAGGAGCAACAGGAGTCTTCGGTGATGCAGTCTCGGTTCCAGGTGAAGTCCAGTGAAGTCCAAGTGTTCAGACGGTCGAAGAGTGACGTGGTTTCAGGCTTGAATCTTGTCCCATGATGAATCTGAGGACTACTCACAGATAAACCCTTTTATACCCTAAGAAAGAGGTTAGGAAGACTCAGGGGTCTGTCCCAGAGGAGGGGATGGACAGAGGGGAGGATACTTCCATGTCCGTTGTCCACTTTCGTGCCACTCCCACAGCTGGTTCCAACTAGAGTATGCAAGGAGGGCAGCAAATGTGCCCTTCAAAACAGTCTGGTGGCGCTGGCAAGCGCCCCCACTCAAGCCCAAAACACTAAGTCCTGTCTGGGAGGTGGTCACACCTCCGTGTGACAGGAAACCTATTGTTCTACCTTTCCCTACTTGAGCTCAGCTCAGCAGCTGGAGGACAGAATCATGTCTGGGGTCGGCAGCAGCACTAGTTTGCTGGCAGACCCTGGAAGACTGCTACTGGGAGTATTGAGGGCTTTCTGGAGGAGCCCCCCAGTGCATGGAAACATACTCCGACACCAGTTACGGTGTTGGGGTATGATTCCAACATGTTTGATACCAAACATGCCCAGGTATGACACAGCCAATATATAGTTAGCCATCGCGTAATGGCGCATGGCCACTATATTTATCAAAATGGCTAGCTGAAATTACAAAGCCTGGAGAATCGATGCTGGGATTTGTATGAGGTGTCTTGCTCATGCAGGGCACCCTCACACATATAACCTAGCACCCTGCCTTCAGGATTGAAAGGCCTGCTAAGAGATGACTTATATGTTTTAAGTGTAGTACCCTCACATATAAGAAAACTTATATCTGTCGTAAGTGGTGCTAGCACAGGCTTACACAGGCTGCAATGACAAGCCTGTAGTCACAGTTTGAGTGGTCTCTCATGGGTGGCATAATATAAGCTGCAGTGCCTGGGAGACCCTGTGGTGTACCTATGCCCTGGGTACCTTAGTACCATATACTAGGGAGTTACATGGGTACACCAGTAGCTAATTGTGGAGGTGCCAAAGTACTTACCATGACAAATTTAGGGAGGAAGAACAGTGGCTGGGGTTCTAATTACCAGGATCCCAGATAGAATAGTCAAAAACATATACTGACACCAGCAAACAGTGGGGGTAACCATGAAAGAAGATCTTACTTTCCTACACAGTGCGAAAAAGAAAAAGCTGGGCAACATGCCTTCCCCCGCTGTGAATCCAGAATGGAGATTAAAATCCCTCTATGCATTTGGACAGCCCTGCTCCACCATAGTAAAGAGCTGAAGACACACCTCTTTCAAAAATGTTACATCACAACACAGTAACAGTCATCCTTCGGTCTGAGAACCCAGATACCTCACCAATCGTTTGTTGACTGTATTCTTTGTTATTCTGTACATCACTCTGTTGCTCTTCAGCTCAGTGATGTGGAAGGAGTCATATCCACATTTCCGCACAACTCTCAAACGATAAATTCTGGGGTGTTTGTTGAAGCAGTTTCCTGCCCATACCTCCTGAAACGTTGTTACCGGCTGGGGTGGGACTATGTCCCCTACATCGTGCCCAGAAGGGAGGGTTAATCCCAATCACTCTCAAAAGAGCTTCCAGCATCCTGCAGCTCAGGTGTTTATTGAAGCAGTTCCCTGCCAATACTGCCACTATCTTTGTTACCAGCTCGAGTGGGACTGCATCCCCCACCTACATTGTGCCCTGGAGGGGCTGGGCCTAATCCTAATCAAGCTCAAAAGCACTTCCAGCATTGCACAGTGTGGGTGTTTATTGAAGCAGTTCCTTGCCCATACAGCCACAAACTTTGTTACCGGCTGGGGTTGGACTACATCCCCTAGCTACAGCGTGCCCAGGAGGGGCGGGCCTAATCCCAATTGTGCTCAAAAGTGCATTCAGCATCCTGCAGCGCAGGACACCAGGCCAAGAAGGGCATGTCTTCGCCCCTGATTGCCCAAAGGAGGCTGTGCCAGGTCTACTTTCTTTCATCTTCAGCTCGCTGACATCGGCCTGAAGGGCCCTGGGCTGGTCTATTCTTCATGGTTGCTGGCCCCGGGGGGGTCCAGCCTCCCTCTTATTACATTTTATATTTACTTGTGGTTTTTGATCATCTGGGAAGAGCAAGGGGCAAAAGGGAAATTTAAGGGGACAGAGCTACGCTTACCATTAATCCACCGGGTGGTACAACAATGGACTCTTTTTTAGGTCTTGCCTAGGCAGTGCATGCGCTGTCTGACATGCTGTGTCTTATCTATTGGCTTCAAACACGCCCACCATTTTTCGTTGGTTCTTTTTTCTGCTGTTTGGAAATCCTTGCTTTTTAGTGGGGCATTGGCTTTATTTGTCTCTCTTTCTTGTGTTAGGTTCCCTCCCATGGCGACTGGTCCTATCACACGTGATCTTTCCCTGCTGTCTATTTATGTTGGTTTCGACTGACTATTTTTTTTCCTGGTCTCGGCTCCTGCTTTTGGAATGTTCTGTTTTTTGCTCAGTTGACTACATTTTGAATTTTTCGTTTTTTGATCGCCAGGTCTTCAACACTCCTCCTCCCCCACCGTTTCAATGTTGCTTGCTTATAGTTTGAATATATTGAACCATTTTCTTAACAGTACGTTGCCCACATAAAATAATTTTGATGCATTTAAAAAAATTCAAAAATGTTTTGCTGGAAGTCAATTCATATTCGAATCACTCACGCCAAGAGAAACCTTAGTTTGTTTAATTTTCAATCACATTAAATCTGCTTCAGGGCTTTTAGGGAACGGGTTTCAAAAGAAAGAATAATATTGTGAGAGGCTGGCCTGGTATATGATGCGCACTTATGCAAGTGGGCACCCTGCACCAGTCCAGACAACCCTTATGGTGATTTAACTGGTCTCAGACAACCTTAGAAAGCTCTCTAAGTGGTAGCTGTGGAGAGCAGCATTCAGGCTTAGTCCAGAAGGAGTGTAAAGCAGCTTGTTTTACCAGAACATAATCTTATAGTGATTAAGATTAAGTGAAAAAGAACCACACAGTGTATTTATAAAAATATGTATTTATTACAAGACACTCACTAACACATACAGATATCTCCTAGCCGGAGATATACACAATGCACACAATACTTCACGATAGAAACAGGTAAGTAGCAACGAATACACAGTGGTCACCAGGGGGAGACCAAACCATATACTAAACTAGTGGTATGCGAACTACGACTCGAGTCAAGACTATACCCAGAATACGTAGAAGTGCCGGAGACCCAAGTAACCATCCAAGGTAAGTAACCAGAAGCCCCACGGAGGCTGTGTGCAGAGTGGGAACACGACCGTGGGATCAATGCAAGTCAATGGGTAAGTCGCGGTTGCAATTTTAAAGAAAGAGGACCCTGAAAAAACCCTGTGGGAGACAAGAGGTTGGAGAGCTACCCCACCCGTGGATACCTTAGGAACCAGGATACCAGCACCAGGGAAGCCGGGTGCATAGGTGTGAAGTGGCGTCGGAAACCGTCGAAGAATTCAATGGGAGACATCAGAAAGATGCAGCTGCTGGAGAAGGTGAAAGTGTACGGTGGAACCCAAAGGTGGATTCAAGGTGTGAAGAACCTGCAAGCAGAGGGGACAGAGTTTATGCCACTCCGGATTGACCAGGAGGCACGGAAGACTAATTTACCCAATGTCGGGTGTTGCAGGAGAGCTGATGGTGCTCCTGAAGCTGCAGCTGTGTGGACCGGGCGATGCTGTGGAAGACCAGGAGCCATACACAAGCTGCTCCACATTGGATGCGAGAGTTGAGGGGGCGGTGTCTGGCTGGAGCAGCAACAAGCCTTGGCAACTGCAACCAATGAAGGAACAGAAAAAAGTGCAATGTCGGGACCAGCAAGGTCCAGGAGACTCACTACAAGCAGGGAAGTCAGGGCAGGCCCCAAGCAATCGGGCGAGCCCAAAGAATTCATAATGAGACCCTCTAAAGGACCCACAGGCCAGGGGCACTGGAGTCACAGATGACCTCGAGCAGCTCACCAAAGATGCAGGCCCACAATGCAAGGGATGTAGTGAGGACAAAGATCTTGGTCACTGGAGATGCTTGAGATTGAGGCTACTTGGAGCCCGAAGATCATGATGGAAGGAATTAAACAAGCCTTTGCAGTGGCAAGTTAATGCGGTGTAGAGGGGTTCGGTTCCTGCGGCTCCGACGAGGTATACTGGCCTCAAACTTAGTGAGAGGACAGGGCAGGCCTCGAGGGATGTGAAGAACCACCACCTGTATTGCTGAGCCTTTCAGAGTACTTGGGAGCCCGGGATCAGCAGACCAGTCAGCTTAGTTTCCGTGCCTGCAGATGCAGGCAAGTGACTCCTTCACTTCAAGGGAGATTCCTTCAGGTGTATTGCATGCCCACAGGCCTTGGAAGATTTCCTATATTGAGCACAGGCATGGACATTGCAGCAGACTAGCAGGGCAAAGAGATAAGGAGCAGCAGGAGTCTTCAGGTTGGAGCCTTCATGCCCAGAGTGAAGTCCAGCGAAGTCCAGAGTGCCCAGAAGGGAGAAGTTGAAGTAGTGTCTGAATTGGTTCTTGTCCCGCGGCGAATCTAGGGATCCACCCTCAGGTAAGCCCTTAAGTACCCTAAGGAAAGGGTTGGGATGATCCAGGGGTCCCTCCCTAAGGAGGACTGGACAAGGGGGAGGATACTCCCCTTTCGGTTGTCCAGTTTTGTGCCAGAGCGGGAGCCAACGGTTCCCTGAACTGGTTTGAACTGGACTATGCATGGGGGGCACCAAATGTGCCCTGCACGTGTGGCACTGGCAAGCGCCACCACCCTGCCCCAATACACTAAGCCCTGTCTGGGAGGTGGTCAAACCGCCCTGTGACAGGATACCTATTGTTCTGCCTTCCCCTGCTCGAGCTTCGCTCAGCAGCAGGAGGGCAGAATCGTGTCTCTGGTTGGCAGCTACCATGTTGTGCCGTCCTGGTCTAGAAGACTCCTACTCCCTCTCCATGACCGGACAGGTCAACACAGTCACCTCCACCTGCTTCAACACCCTCCGCATCCTCCAAAAGACCTTCAAATGGATCCCCCCAAATCAAGGAAGACCGTCACCCACGCACTCATAACCAGCACACTGGACTACGGAAACGCCCTCTACGCCGGGATCAACAAGTCTCTACTCTGCAAACTGTAGACCATCCAGAACACTGCAGCCAGACTCGTACTCGGCATCCCTCGACAAAAACACATCACCCAGCATCTGCGCATCCTCCACTGGCTCCCCGTCGAGAAAAGAGTAGCCTTCAAGATACTCACCCATGCCTACAAATGTCTCCACAACACCGGACACAAATTCCTCAACAACAGAATCTCCTTCCACCTAAACAAGAGTAACATCCGATCCACAGACCTCACCAAACCCCTGCGCATCCGCAGAGCAAGAACAGGCGGAAGAACCTTCTCCTACATCGCGGCCAAGACTTGGAACGAACTACCGATCAACATCAGGCGTGCCCCCACCCTGCACATCTTCAGGAAGATCCTCAAGACCTGGCTCTTCGACTGAGCAGAGCTGCCTCCCCCCCAACGCCTTGAGACCCTCACGGGTGGGTAGCACGCTTATAAATTCCCTGATTGATTGATTGATTGATAGAAGACTGGTACTGGGAGCACTGAGGGCCTAACGGAGCGACTTTACAGTGCTTGGAATCATACCTCCCACACCATTTACGGTGTGTGGGTATGATTCCAACATGTTTGATACCAAACATGACAGGGTTCGTTACAGCCAGTTTCGAGATGGCCATTGTATAATGATGTGGTGCCCCTCTATATGTTATATGGCTGTCTCACTTACAACCCTGGAGAATGGACTCCATAGGCTGCAGGGGTGTCCTGCTCATGATGGGGCACCCTCACACTTAGAACCGAGCAGACTGCCTTTAGGATTGAAAAGGCCTGCTGTAGGGGTGACTTATAGGTTTTAAGTGCAGTGGCCTTAGATATAGGAAAACCTACATCTTTCGTAAGTGATGCTAGCACCAGCTTACACAGGCTGCACTGGCAGGCCTGTAGTGATTGTTTGAATGGTCTCCCATAGGTGGCATAATACATGCTTCAGCCTATGGGGGACCTCTGGGTTACCTATGCCCTGGGTACCTTAGTACCATATACTAGGGACTCCTAAGGGTACCCCAATATCCAATCTGGGATGCGCCTAAGTATTTACCATAACAATTTAGCGGAGAAAGTAGAGAGATGGGGTCCTGATTAGCAGGAGCCCGGTCAGACTAGTCAGAAACAGCATTACATCAAGCAAAAAGTGGGGGTAACCAAAGAAGCAGATCCTACTTTCCTACAAATATTATATTGCTTTGCCTTGCTCTTTACGGCTTAGGTGGATGCCTCTGTGTGGTTAATGTATTCGCTGCTGTTGATGTGGGCAGAGGGGCATTTTGAAAGGGAATTGCTAAGCACTTCCTTTTCCTTCTGTGTCCGCCATTGAGGCAGCAGTGTGTAGCTAGTGTGCCGAGGGTATTTTTTGTTGGCTACCCACTGGTGCTGGTAAGGACAGTATCTTTAAAAAAAAAAGAGTAATGTTGAGGCTGACACTTATTGAGGTAGCTATGTGGTCTTCAACAATATGTCTGACTGATATTGTTAACGTCCTTGTTTTCATAGTAAGGCTCAGTTTGTTACACCTTTTTTGCCATTAGTGATTATGTGTATAGACCCAGTGGTCGGTAAATACAAATACAGATAGCTAAACAGGGTAAAAGAGTAAAAGACCTTTTGTGATGGTTGCTAATTTATGTTCATACAGACTCAAAGTATCCCACCCTGTTGCACTATAGTAGCAGGCACTATTCTCTCAAAAAAGACGTTTTCTTATCTTAATTGCATGCTGGGCGGCAATACCTTTTTGTTAGATAACCCTCACACACTCTAGTAGTGTCATGCTTCATCATCGGGTTCACCCTGACTCCTAAAGGTCAGGGTGGGCTCAACCGTATCTCAGGGAGCACTTAGAAGAATAGGCCAGGGGGTTAAAGATTAAAAATCCTCCGGAAACTCCTGGTATCCCTTTATTGTTGGAGTTTCTGGGGATATTAAAACTATAGAAAACGTGGGGTCATGAAGATTTAATGGTCCTATGACCCTTGTACAATTGCCAACGTGTTTCAGCCTTTGTAGTGGCTCCTAAGGGGTCCTAGGCTTTCTTCAGTGCAAAACAAGAGAGAAATCCCTCCCTGGTATGAAAAAGCGAGTTGCTTGTGTAGTGCAGATAGCTGCCTCTCCAATCCCGGTTCTTGGATATACTTATCCTGGATCCGGTGGTTTTTATAATTTTGTGTCTAACCCAATTTGGGAGGATAACAGTATCTCTAGGGGATGCAGATTGAGGGGTTGTCCTGTAGTCACACAGTGGTCAAGGATCCCAGCCCAACTCAACAACTGATTGGGTTCCGCATCACCCGGCTTGTGGAGATCTCCACAATTGCCAGAGATAGCTGACGTTTAAATATGTTTAGTACCACCACAAACCCTTCCTTTTGCCGTCCTTGTGCTCTCCATTTCTGTGTTGCAATGCCACTGTGGGCCACGAGAACTGCTAGAATATGTTTGGTTTGGAAGGTTCCAGGGAAATCCTTCACTGCTGTTTTGTTATGGTAGCCATGAAATACGACGTCCCCCTTTCTGCATATGCCCATAGTGTAGGAAGCTGGCTCTGTATATACTATACCCGTAAGGTATAGTGTGCACAGCGTCCAGTGGATCCCCAAAGGTAGGCAGAGGTAAAGTAGATAATACCTTACTCTCAATTTGTAGTAGTGTGGGCGAGCAGTAAGGCTTTATCAGAGGGTAGTGCTAAGCATTTATTGTACACAATCAGGCAAGAAATGATGTCACACACTCAAAGACTGAACTCAGACCAATTTGTTTGTATAAAAATTATTATCTAGTTGTATTTTATTTTCTAGAACCAAGCCAGGCCTGGTACACGTAAGTGTATTAGTATTTTGCAAGAATAATGCAGTTAAATACAGTTTGAATGCAGTTGAATGCAATTGGATTGGTTACAGGTAAGTCACTTGTTCATAAAACAGTTGGAATTACTTTTATCTTTACTTTTTTTTACACAGATAGATATCTCTAGACACCACGCTGGTACATTTCCTAAGAGAAAGGAAAAGAAGATAATGCGTGGTAAAGCGTTTTGCAAATATAATTGCAGTTTTGCAATATTACTCACTCACAAACAGAAATGAGGTTACGTGTCTGGGAGTAAGGCTCGGTCAGTTGGGCACTCGAATTACACCAGCAGAGGCACAAGGGTGACTGGGTGCAGAGTGCAAGGACCGTACGTTCGCAAACGGGCTAAGTAAGGTCATGCGTTTGGGACTGCGGACAAGCAGGCCACTAGGTTAGTTGAACAAAAAGCTCCTGGGGTCAAGGTCAGCACTGTAGGGCCCAATGGCCAACACAAGAACTACACCGCCAGCGGCACAGAGGCGGGTGGGTGTAGAATGCGGTTGTTGGGGTTCCCAAGGTTTATCAGTGGAGACCATCGGTCTTGGTCGATGCTGCAGATTTGGTCAAGGATTCCTGGGAGTTGGTCAGCGGCTCATTAGGCGAGTGGGGTCTTTGGGAGTTGACGTCTGGTGACCGCAAGCGTTCGCGGACAGAGTTGGTCAGATTGATCTTTCGGACCGCTTCGGTTAGAGAGTCGGTCGGGGTGCCACCTTCGGTAGGGGTTGGAGGGGACCTCCCAGTTAATGGCTGCAGGCTCAGATTAAAAGCTTGTGGATGGTCAGGGGTCACTGGGATCCAGGCTAGGATCACCGGGAGGATGTCCTTAGGGTATTTGACCAATCGGGCTCGGGGCGCCGGGAGCTGAGTGGTGAGGACTCACTGAGTCGGCTGGAGTCAGAGTCGGTTGGTTTTGAGTAAGTCTGGTGCTCACGGGAGACAAAGTCTTTGTGGTTGCGAAGGTAGTGCAGGTTCTCCAGGTTTTTGAGGACTGCTGGCTGCAGGACACGCTGAGGTTCTGCTGGAGGAGTCTGAGGTTGTGGCAGGCTGGTAGGGCTGCGGCCAAGTCAGTTGGTGTCCTCCTCTTCCTCTCTTAGCATGGCTATTCAGTCCTTTTTAGGTCTCGCATGAGCCAGCGCGCATGCGCTGCTCTGCGAGGCATTAAGTAAGGGCTGTTGAGCTCTGAACACACGCTCGTGGGTGTGCTTTTTTTTCTGAGCACGCAATTGGCTAGTGCATGTGTCTTTTTTAAAAACACAGCACGTAATTGGTGCAAGGTGGGTGATTGTCCCGCCTTGTTTGTTGGATGGCCTAGGGTCCTCGGGCGCGAGCTTCAACCCCATCTGTCTCCAATTATCGCATTGGCGGTAATTGGAAACAGATGGTGCTCGCGTTTTTTAGGTCGAGCCGAGCGCGCGCGCACCACTCCCGCTGCAGCTGCTTTCACTTTTGCCGCCACTTGTATCTTGAGTCTGAAAAAATGTCTCATTTGCAGCTCCTACGATTTGCGTCTTGTTGAATGTGTGTAAAGCTCAGTGGTCGCTGCATGGTGCCCATGTGATGCTTCTATGCACTTTCAGGCTAGCCTGTAGATGTCTCTGCTCCCCCTCCCCTCTAAGCCTCCGTTTTTCCTCGGGGCTGGTTCCCGGATCCTGGGGGCTGATGCGCCAGCTTCCAATCTGAGTCATGTGGATGAGGAGCCTCTAGCCCTCCCTGTCGTCAGCTGCAGATCCCCCCAGAGCCCTCAGCAGCTCAGACGCGGTTTATTCATTAAGCCCGCTCCCCGAAGGCAGTGCTCTGAGACCGGGACGAAGGTAGGTCCTGGGGGTGGGTCCTGCGGCCTGGACTCCGAGAAGCCTCTGTGTCCAGTTTCTATTTGCGTCTCGGCCCCTCCCCGCCCTCAGACTCACGCTTCTCCCCTCAGCCACTGTAACTTCCAGGAAGTTTGGGAGAAGTTTACACCTAGGCAAGCTCAGACGATGTAGTCTGCCTGCTCCCCAAAGCACTGAGAAGCCCGCTGCCTCTTACCGCAGAGCCTTTCATGTCTATGTAAGTTTCAGGGGCTTTGATTCTCGCATTCGTAGTAGTATTTGCTAACATGTGGACAATGGGGGGCGTGGGGGGATGGTGGTACAGGGAGACATCTCTGCGTCCCTTGCCTGTCCCTTATGTCAAGGATATTTTAGGAGTTAGGGATTAAAATACACAGTTGACACGCACGTTTGACGTTTTATCATGAATGCTGTGAAGAATTCCACCCAAAGTAGGGCTCGCTGGGGACTTTGTTATCGGTAGAGAACTATAGAACCGCTCCTGTCCCTGTTTCTTCTCCCCCTTGTCTGTTTCTCCCTCCCTGCCCCGGGTCGCGACTCCCACCCAATCGCCAAAGGCAAAAGCTCGCCTATGGGCGAGACCTATTGGCTTTGCCAATGCTTGTATTCCATTCCTTGAGATACGCCAGCAGAGGAGAATGCCGTAGAGGAATGTGCGTGTCGGGATAATTACAGTAAAAGGAGAACCGACATTATCGGCTCAAGGGGGCATCCGAGATTTCCACAATCACAGGGCTGCTCAAGTGTTCTTCTGGGAGTGAGCAGAGATATTATTAACGTGAGGTGGTGGGGGTGGAGTTCTAGGGACGGAGGAGAGTGTGCTGCCACTGGTGATGTCTTATCGGCACACAGGGCTGCGAGGTAAATGGATGCAGGGAGGTCTCAGAGCATGTCACCATAGGCTGCGCCAGAGGTGTCACAGGCAGGGACGGAGACAATTCCCCTACACTTTTAGGACCTGCTTATTTACTGCTTCCTAGAGGCCTGGTGAGATTTGCATGCACTGGAGCATACCGTTCTTTAGTAGAAGGTAATCTGTCCAACTCTAGAGTGCTTTTTAATTAAAAAACATAGTGGACATATTTTGCTCTTGCACATCTACCTTCTGAAGGAATAAAACAGACAAAACTGGCTATTCGGAGAGCCTGGTAAGTAAAAGTAAAATCTGTGGTTGATCATGAAACATTCTGAGATGCTGGAACTGATAAAGCCACTTTCTTTCTGAGAGAGGTCTGGCTTGCGTGTATGTTTACGAGTTACTGGTGTCATAGTCCGGCCTCAGCTGCCCCGGGGCTCTGCCGCGGATCCGATTTCACTGGGCACTGCTTAGCTTTCATGGCGCTTTGTTCTCCGGCGGCTTTCCTTTTCATGCGCGCACACAAGCGTATCTTTATTAAATTGTTTAGCTGCCGCTGCTTACTTTCAGCAGATAAAATCGGCTTCTTCTCATTGTGCAATCTCCTCTCTAAAGGGGGGTTGCTAGCACCGCCTCATGCTCACTTTCGCTGCTTTGCTGTGACAACCACCGCACTCACGCAGACAGACCACTTTTTGTATTATAGGGGGGTGTGAAGACATCCTGGTATATTAAGCACAGGCTCATTTTGCCTTATTGGAAACCCTCTCCTGAAAAGCTGGAAACAGCGCAACAAAACCATAAAAAATAATGTTCACATGTTGGAACATTTTCCGTTATACTTTTCACATTTTTAAATTTCTTAGGAACGGCACCCCAGTTCTCTGTTAATCTCTCTTTTAGCATTTGTTCTCTCTTTCATGTAACCGAACCTCGCTCACTTTCCTGTCTCTCATTGTTCACTCTCACCTTCCGACTTTCTATCTCTCTCTGCATGTCTGTCTTCCTCTTTTGTCACCATCCTTTCTCTCTCGCTTACACTCTCTGTTCCTCTGTTCCGTCTTCTTCCTTTCTCTCTTCCGTTCTGTCTCCTATTTCACACACACTCTTTCTGTGCCCTTCCAGCACTTTGTCCGTGTTCTAGGGCGCTCTCCGCCCCCCTCCCCCCGCCCCCCACCAGTTCCAGGTTGTAGAAGTAGGAGGCTCAGCCACTGATGACTAAAGGGCACGTAGGACCCCCATGTCCATCAACCCCTCACCCCATGCTGACCTCTAAGCACATCCGTCACTCTTTGTAGTAAATACTCAATTCCCCATTGAAATGCCAAGTGCATGGTGATGTGGAGTTTGTAATGACAATCTCCCAGCACCTTTTACTCTTTATGACATTACTGCACTCACAATTTCTAAGAATTGACTTAGACACTGTAGGGGTATAGGGCTCATGCACCTGTACCCTGACCACTAGTATAGGGCACCCAGCTAGAGGGGTGGCTTACCAAGGCCAGGGCAGTGGGTTTGCAGACATCGCACACAGGGATGTGTGCCATGTCGACTCTTCATTTTGTTGTGCACCAAAACACGCAGACTGCAATGGCAGTGTGGGTGTATAAAAGTACAGGGCCTCAAAGGGTAGCACAATAATTGCTGCAGCCCTTAGAGGTCTTCCCTGGTCACAGTGCCCTTGGTACCTATGGTACCTTTTACAAGGCAATTGCATGTGGCCAGAGAGTTGCCAATTGGGTTTTGCCACAGTACAGTTTATGGAAAGAATATAGGCCCTGGGTACCTGGTTGGCAGGAACCCAGGGCACACTTAGTCAAAGTACATCAACATTAGGCAAAAAGTCGGGGGCAACCATGCAAAAAGGGGCACTTTCCTACACATAAGGCATCCATTTGAATTTTCAGCCTCATGGGTTGTGCAAGGGATGCATTTAAAAAGCCTTAGTTGTTTTTTTATGGCAGCTCCACACGAGTCAGAGAAGTAGGCAAGCCTATGCATACCTGTATTTGTTTTCCGTGATTGACCCAATGAATTATAATTGGCATTCAGTAATTATGATTTTTTTTTTCTTTTTTTTGTTGGAAATTGGTTTGTGAAGATGTAAAAAATGGACTGCTTTTTCTGAGACTTATTGTGTTTCTGTGTTTACCAAGGTAAAGACTTCCCCAGTGGAAAACGGTGTAAGCACTTCACTTTTGGGGGATTGGCATAGTGTGACTTCGCAAAACAGGCTCTTCCGTTTTGACATCTGCATGTTGTGGTCTATGTGACTTCTATCTCCAGTAGGAGTGTTGGTATCTTAGATGATACGTCATATTGCTGCTACCATCAGATTTAGCAGACTGTAAGCCTCTAGAACGTTTTTTGGCCTAATCCTCCACAATTGGTATCATGTGCTCAATGCATACATAAAACACTCTGTAAATAGTGTATCGTGGGCTCAGTGCACACTGTGTGCACACTGTAAACAATGCATTAATCATTGGGTGCTATTAGTGCGGTCAGGCATAGGCCACACACTCTTTTGGTATTCCCTTTTTTCCAAAATATTCTAGGCATAACAAAATAATAGCATTAAAAGTATTGATAATGTAGGTAAGTGACAAAGATGTTCAGTAGCATTTTGATTGTCAGAGCCTGTAGTTTCACTTTTCCTATTAAAAGTATAGACCTGTAAGGTCCAAAATGCAAAGTGCAGGTGGGTAAGGCATCAGAACTGGCTGAAGGTGTCACACAATGCCACAACACACAAATCTATGCTGCATAAATCCACAACACACAACACATTTTAACACCTCATAATATCATGTCACACAATTCAACTACTCACACTTTTTTCCACATCATTTCACACCATGCCACATAATTATAAACCAATAAAATAAGCTCCACATAATTCAACACTGCTTCATGCTATTAAATTCAACTTCACATAATGCCACTATGCTACATAATTACACTCCACTCCAAACAATATAATTGCACTCCACACAACACAATTCAACTCCAGATAATTCCACTACACAGAATTACATTCCAACCTACATTTCACCCCACATATCTCCAATAAATTCCAAAACATATAATTACACTCCACAAAATAAATTCTAATTTGCAACATGCCACATAATTTCACACCTTACAATACTCCTCCAAACCATGCCACATAATACCACTCCAAACCATCGCACATAATTCCACACAACACCACACAATATAAATACACTCCACATAATACCTCTCAGTGCCTTCTGTCTGTTCCAAGAGACTTGGTTACTTGTTCTACAACATTGTGCAGGGTTTGTCAATTTCTCCTTGGCTTCTACCATCTCAGGGAAGGGAAGACCCTCAGGATGGTTGTCAATTTTGTGTAAAACCACCCTATGCTGTACATCAAAGGAGATTGATGTGGGCAGTGCAGATATAAAGTGTGTCTCTCTTTCTTTTTCATCCGGGGGGGGCATACCACCTATACAATGTGTATTGTAGGCACGGGGTAAAGGCGCCAAGCTACACGTAATTGATTCAATTAGTTCTCATATGGCAGACCTGCCCGCGGATTCCTTTAAAATAGTGGCAGGCGATAGTAACTGTAAATTTGAGGCACTGGGGATGAGGACCAAACCTGGGGTGTACCTGGTCTCAAACTCCCTCCTGCCAAGCGGTGGACTGCTCCTGAGTGATAGCTAAATGTGTTTACAATTAGTAATAGCCTTCTGGTGTGTAATGGAAGAACCATATTCGACAGGGAGCGAAGCCATACATACCATTGTCCACGGTGTTCAGGCCTCATTGATCATACCCTGTTGGATATTAGACTATGGCCTATCTTGGTAGATTTTGTTGTAGTCCTCAGGCAAGATAGTGCTCATAAAGCTCAGAAACATTTTCAGATGGCTCTCCCTGGACACCAGTAAGACCGTCATCCAGGCTCTGATCACGAGCAGCTTAGACTAAGGCAATGCCTTCTACTATCGAATACCAGCTCACCTCACACACAAGCTCCAAACCAACCAAAACTCCTCACCAAGACTGGTTCTCAACCTTCTCTGCTGCACCCCAATCACACCTCACCTCCGAAAGCTCCATCTGCTCCCTGCCCAGAAATGCTGCCATTTCAAGATACTCACCCTCCCCTACTATGTGCTGCATCAGAAGGGACCCGCATACCTCAATCGCCAACTGCACTTCCACCAGCCAGCCCCAATCCTTAGATCTACCTCGCTATCACTGGCACGCATCCCCGCATTAAAGCAGCAGGACAGGAGGCCGTTCTTTCTCCTACCAGCAAAGACCTGGAACACCCTCCCAGCCACTCTCGCTCACAGCATTCAGCAAGAAACTGAAGCCCTGGCTCTTCGTCTGATGCTCCTGACCTCCCACACCCACTCAGCGCCTGGATACCCTCGCAGGTGATTAGTTTGCGCTCTACAAATACTTTTACATTATATTTAAATTACATTTGTCTAGAAAAAGCTCTGATTCTTTCAGTTATCCCTTACCTTTGCAATCTTCTTTCCAAGGCCTTTGAACTTGAAGTCCCCAAAAGAATCGGTTGGCATTTCTTCTATGTGCTTCTCCGGGATCCATTCTGTGTCTTCTGGTTCACCTTCAATGTGGATTCTTGTCACTGGCAGGTGCTGGCTCTTGGCATTTCTACAGCAACACACCTCCTTACTGAGGGAAACAAACAGTGCAGAAAGTGAGGGGGAAAAGCTAGAGGACAGGCAAAGGTAGACTTGATCAGCCAGGTGATGACCTTCAGAGAAATACCACAGGTTAATATCCGCATAAGACACCCTATTTATCAAAGAGGATGGTTTTCAAGTGACCTACCCATTATATCAGTGTCAATGATAACTGTGGTGTTGAGTCGACAAATTGAAATGGGACACGAGTGAGTGGCATGCATTATTAACTGCTGGACCATTGCAATTCTTTTTTATTAACTTTATGACATCAGACTGAACCGTTATCTCAGAACAGTAGGGCAAACTTGATCAAACCATCACACAATACTCTGTATTTGCACATGTACAAATAATACATTCCTCTACAACACACATCAGAGTTTAATGGATATGTTGTCAACATGACAAATGCAAACACTACTCTTCAAAAAGCATACACATTGCAACTGTACAGAACCATGATGTTGCTGTGATGGTGTGCCCGATGATATCGTGGATAAATCCTCCTACCTCCCTGTTGGGTAACAGTTTGTTGATCCACCGGTGTTTCAGGGGAGGACACAGCAAGAGGTGACCCAACCCCCTGGCTGGTCTGACACCTCTGCCACTTCTTGACTGTCCCCATCACTCAGGCTCACTGGGGATGAACAAAGCACAGGAGTCCCTGAGGCCTCACCACCACTCCTTCTCTCCTCTGCTGGGTACTGATAACTAGGGGCATCCTGGAACTTTTTGAAAAATGAAATGTTCTGCATGACTTCTTCAGCCCCTCTGAAGGGCATGGTGTCTTTTACTTTCTCCATACCAAATGGGAATCAAAACCTGTTCCCATGATATCTGTGTCCCAACAGGTCCAAGTCCCCTGTTTTGAAGTCTGCAGCTTTGCTTGTTGACGCCGGCTCACCATTTTGTTTTTCTCTAAGTCAAACTGGCCTCTCGGGGTTAATACAGTCAGTAGCCCAAACTGGCTGATGAGGGGACCACATCGCTCACAGTCCACCTCATGCAGACAGCCCCGGGGCACAGCCAGTAGCACGTGAGGGTCTGATGGTAATCCCAGATGAAGGACTAAATAGCCCAGTGGAAGTTGTGGTGGTGAGCATGGGCTATGTGAAGCACTTTAGAAGCAGTATGCATGAACGTTTTGGCTTCTCCAGTTGCTTGTGGCCAATGTGGCGTTATCTGCTGATGCCTAATGCCTAGTGATGCACAGTACTCTTTAAGTTCTTGCCCCTGAAACGGACGACCACTGTTTATTTTATTTTCCAGGACCAGACCAAGTATTTCCATAATCATCTCTAATTTTAGGATTATTTCACTTGTTGGCATACTAGGCACAATCTCCACTTCCAGGTACTTGGAGTAATCATCAGTTGCCACTAGCATGTTGCAGCCTTCAGGCAAACACCCAAAACTGGCACTCGCCCAGACCCATGGACATCTCAGGGCCTCGACAAGTGATCAGTGGGTTCTGGGATCCTGACTTGTACACTATGGAGAAGGAATATTCCTGCATGGGCAGGGGACCAAAACAGACCCTGGAGAGAGGGGTTAGCTGCTGTGGTCAGTGTGTATCAAGAATGTATGGCCGCATAAGTATAGATTGTGATGTAGCACTATGGGCTTCATAAATTTGTCAATATTGAGTTTTACAGTCTTTGCACAGAGACCTCCAATTCCCCTGAACAGTTCCTGAAGTTCCTGTAGTAGACAGTCAATGTTAGCAATGTGAATGCAAATTCCATCAGTCTCAAATCTTCTGCGGTTTGGCAGCTGAACAGCATTCCTACCTCCCACCAGCTTTACATATATTTGTTCATCTCTTCATCATGAGTAGTGTCTGCTGTGAACATGCCGGCTAGCTGGAAGGGAACTCAACGGCTGCTTGGCTAGTTTTGAAACTGTCTTCTCTCTCCTTGGCCAGGGCAGCCCTTAAAACTCTTCATTGGCTGCGGATCCACAAAATAATTTAATTTAAGCTCCTTTTAATTACCGTTAGAGCATTTAGGAAATCGGGGCCATCATACTCTACCACTAGGTTTACACCCTATGTTACCGTCAGATCAATCAGATCCTCCTCAGCTAATCTGCTTAAACAACCCCCCGCCCCCCTCCCATTTAGACTTAAATCTAGAGGAGGACAGTTTATGGCAAGCCTAGGAACAAGAGCATGAAACCTATTGCCCATACAGCTAAGACTGTTGGAGTCGGAAACGCTCGTTAGGAATGCTCTTAAGACCTGGATTTTTACAGCTCCTGATTCACTTTGTCGTTCTTTGGTGTAATCTATAACGGTCTGATTCTTCAGCTTACTCCTGCATAGTGCCAAGATGCTCCTTCCGGAGTGATAGCTGCGCTTTATAAATGTATAAATCAATCAATCAATCAACCCAGTGTCCACAAGCCCATACTTTCACATTAGCCTTCTTAAGTGTTGGAGGATGGGTCAATGATTTTTAAGATTTGAGCACCATAACACTGATCGATTTTACAGTGTCACTGGTTTGGCTGCTACCTGCACTTGGCATTTCAATGGGGACTGTGCCCAGGTTGTGGGCTGGTCAAAGGCATGTATGACATGAATTGATCCTTCCTCTTCATCATCCATATCATCGTCATCCTGGTCAGATAAACCAGCTGTCCCTTTATTCACCACTCTTGGCCCTACAGCCTTCGGTGTTCTGGATAACCTGCATACTTTTGCAAAGTGGTTTAATTTTCTGCATGCTAAGAATTTTATCCAACTTGCTGGGCACTCCTCGGTGTGGGGAAATGCCCCAAGGCTGCATTCACAAGATGTCCCCTGTTTTAAGTTTTCCTCCCCTTTTGATGTGGGGAATGACTCTGTGTTATGATTTATCAGTTCTGTTTTGATGGACTTGCTGACAGTGGTTTTCATGTGTGAGGCCTGAACCTTCACCAGTTCTTTGGATGGCCCTAGTATCAGAAAATCTTGCATCCATATTACAGAATTTGCTCCTTTAGTTTTGCTGGTGCACAGCCCTCGATGAATTCTGAGCAAATTTATTTTCATTTCATCACACAGAGTGCAGTTATTGGCTCTTCTCTCTATGGACTCCTTTGGAGTCTGACGTGGCTGCCTCAGGAGGAACCTCTCGTATTCTGGATTGGCCAGAGGTTTAATATGATCATTCAGGGCCTTTACCATTGTGTCATATGTGTCAATCTCTTCTCCTGCAGAATGCAGCAACAAGGGAGTTTTCGGTTGTTTTCTACAGCCATGGCCGCAAAGTACATTTCTAACCTTTCCACTCACAATTTCCATTTTGGGACTTGAGCAGAGGGGGCCAGCAGTGATGAACGGCTATATGGCCAGAATAGAAGCAATGCTGGGTGCTGTGCAGTCATTCTCCTTCTAGGCGTATGCACTGTGTGCATTTGATGCCCCCACCTGGCTCTTTTTGGTTCGTGTAGTTGTGTGGCATCAATTGGGCCCCTTTTTAAGTCGAGCCTAGCGGCAATGCGCATGCATTGCTCGCTCTGCGAGACTGCTGTAGTTGGGTATGGGAGAGAAGCCGCGCCCACTCTCCGCCCATATTTTTCATTGGCTTATGTCATTGTCTTTCGTAAATGCTGCCTTCGGATTTGTTAGTAGGCTTGTTAGTCCCTCCTTAGTATGGCCTTGTCTTCATTTGTAAACTCCCATGGCTACTGGCCCATTTACTTCGGTTGTTACACGGGACCTGTTATTTAGTCTGTAAGCACTATTTACTTTATTGAGTTTCTCTTACTGCAGGCCGGACATGCGCTGCTTCAGCTGAAACTGCTTGTGTTTTTTTAAGCAGCATGGCCGCCCCATAACACGGGCACCCGCTTTTAATCACTTTAACCCAGCATTATCTTGTGTCTGTTTCAACCCCAACCCAAGTAAAATGAATTTAGAAATGATTAGCAAAATAAGTAATTTGAATTCCAGGTAGCACATAATGGTGTGCTAATGGGCTGAAGCAGACAACAGCACATTTGTGTTACATGTCATCTGCACTAAGCCACCTGATGGGTTGTTTTCAAAAGCCTGTTTTATTAAAAACAACAACAACACCCCCACCACCAATACCACCACCACCACCATCAATACCACCACCTCCACCAATACCACCACCAATACCACCACCACCAATACCACCACCACCACCACCAATACCACCACCACCACCAATACCACCAATACCACCACCACCAATAACACCACCACCACCACAAATACCACCACCACCACCAATACCACCGCCAATACCAATTCCACCACCCATACCACCACCATCATCAATACCACCACCACCAATACTACCACTACCACCACCAATACTAATACCGCCACCACCAATACCACTACCACCAACACCACCAACACCAATACCACCACCAATACCACCACTAGAACCAATACCACCACTAGAACCAATACCACCATCACCACCAATACCACCACCACTACCACCACCACCAATGCCACCACTACCTCCGCCACCAATACCACCACCACCAAAACCAATACCACTACCAATACCACCACCACCAATACCACCAATACTATCACCAATACCACCAGTACCACCACCACCAATACCTCCACCAATACCACCCACACCACCACCAATACAACCACCACCACCAATACCACCACCAACAATAATACCAAACCACCACCACCACTAATACCAATACCACCACCAATACCAACACTGCCACCACCAATACCAATACCACCACCAATACAAATACCAATACCACCACCACCACCAGTACCACCACCACCAATGCCCCACCACCAATACCACCACCACCAATACAACCACCACCACAAATACCAATACCACCACCCCCAATACCAATACCACCACCAAAACCACCACCAATACCACTACCAATACCAGCACCACCACCACCAATACCAATACCAATACCACCAATACCAATACCAAATCCACCACCAATACCACCACCACTAATACCACCAATGCCACCACCACCACCAATACCACCACCACCAATACCAGCACCACCACCACTAATACCATGAATGCCTCCACCACCAACACCAATACCACCACCACCACTACCACCAATACCACCACCACCAATATCATCAATACCACCGATACCACCACCACCAATACCAATACCGCCACCTCAGTGCCTCTCACTCACTAGTAATAGCAGGGACACTGTATGAGGCCGGAGCTGCAGCCGCGACCATCCCTCCCTCCCTCCATGCCTGTCATAAAGCACAGCCCGCCCTGCACCAGGAGGTGAAGCCAGGGCCCTACTACAGCTGGAGTGTTTTTTATTAGGCAAAAGATAGCAATGCCACACTGCACGCTCAAATCACGGAGAGGGCAGGAATAGCTCCCCCCCGCTCTTCCTCGAGATCCTGACAGCGTAATCACAGAGCGAAAGGTGTTGGAGCGCTTTGTTAGTGTGTATAGCTCAGATCATATGTAACTCTCACTTCACACTTTGTGTCTGTGTAATATACAACACTTACACATCTTCTTCACTGCACTTCTTATCACTACTTTGAGTACGTTGCAGGCCGATTTCTTCCTCTGATATTTACAATCTAACAAGCGGTCAAGAAGGCCCTTTATTGCAATGCAATAGGTCTCACATTTGCGAGAGTTTAAGCTACTGTTAGTGTAACTGACAATGCCTTTTATGTATGTTTTAAAACCCAAAACATAAATAAAAGGCATTTCTCATTTACAATGCCAATAGCTCAAACTCGTGTGATTGCGAGACCTATTGCATTGCAAATTCTTGATTTTTGTGTCAGGGCTTTATTCACCTTGTTTGAGTTTCCTTTGGTTTTACTTTTTTTTGTTTGTTAGCGCACAACCTCGCTGCACCATCAGTGGTCCTGGCTACTCCACCAGACACAGCACGTACATGGTGCTCAGCTTCCTCAGTACCACTAGATCAGCAGCACAGGATGGATCCACTTCTGCGTGCTGGTGCTGTTGCACATGGACCATAGTAATTCCTTGACCCAGCTACACTCACCAATCGTGTTTTCTTTCTGCACGCCGCAGGTGTCCAGGCTCGACAATGCCTGTCCTGGTGTTACGCTGGATCGTGTGTGTTTCAGGCTCTCGGCCTCCGTCACCATTTTGTAGTGTTGAGCCGACGAATTGAAACATGGACAGCAGTGGTTGGAATGCATTTTTATCTGCCGGGTTCAGCCCTCACAGTTCCACCCAATGAATGGACATGCTTTTCTAAGTGATCTATTGCTGGAGCTCCTTCCTTCAGCCAGGCCGTGTGCTTCTTTAAGGTGACACACATTGCAGAGGAGTAAGGCGGCTGCAATGCCGAACATGCTCACAGTCCGTGTTATTTTTTTAGATCGAAATAACTGCGATGTGAGATGGGTGAGCCGGCGGCAAACAATGATAAAACATGAGCGGGGTTGGAATGCTGTAATTTCAGAAAAAGCGTCTGAAACAGGCACACTCAGAACTGCCTTTTAAATCAGCAACATGTTCACCAATGACTTCACAGAAACTGAGTATACAATAGGCCAGTCTGGATCAGAATTGGGCAGGCTATGGTCTTGAGCGAGCAATCCGAAGAAATAATATTGTGCAAAAAAAATGTTATTTCAATTCAGAGATAGGGACAGCCTGTCTGCATTCCAATTGTTGTGTCCTTATTAAATCATAAAACAGTGCTGATATTTTTCTGGTTACCGCTGGAATTATTCCATGTGTTTAAGATTTGAAGCGCACTGCTTTTTAGGTCTCGCCTACGCAGCGCGCATGCGCTGCATAGGAAAAAGACCTTTAGCAATCGCTGCGGTTTTTGTCCCAAAAACGTGCACACGTTCCATTGCCTTCAATGGCAACGCGTGCACGTTTGGTGATTCCCTTGCGGGAGCGAGACTAACATCATATGTTTGTAATTAACTTGCAAACACATGGTGCCCCTGGCTCGCTCCCGCAAGGGAAACGCTTTGTGTGCTCTCGGCCGCACTCCTCTTAACCCTCCCACTTTGTAAACCCGCGGCTGTTCTGAGGCGCACGCGCTTGTTGTTCACTAAAATTGACCAAAAACTTAGAGAAAAGCCTACAACATTTCCCATGTTAGCAGGGCCGCATTGCAGACATTAAGTGAACAACATTAAGCGAACATTGTTTTACATTGTGCAGACACGCATGCACTGTTAGTGCGAAAATAACCTGGACTTTTTGGTAATTTTGTGAACTACGTTAAAAAAGTAAGGTGAAAAAAAACAAAAAACTTCGGAACCCTAAATGCCATGTGGCCAACAGGCGTGGGGAATGAAAATGTTAATCTGACAGCGAAAAATGTTGACATTCTCAAATGGTTCAATGGTGGGGTAGGCATGGAGACGCGTTCAGATGGTGGGAATCCGTGAAGTGCGTCGGGAGTCCGTAGTGACAGGAACAGATGCGTGTTCTCGCTGTTAGCACCGAGGGCCCCGCAGTGAGAATGCTTCATATGGCACAGCCCAGCTTGGACGCGTACCGAACCTGCGTTCCCAAAACACACCAGAATTAAATCCCGCGTGTTTAAAATAAGAGAAATTATAATGATTCAGGCCCAAGCTGTAACACAGCTGACGTCGGCTGTGAAAGATTAATTAATCGGCAACCCTTAGTGGAAAAAAGTCTCTTGTGCGCTATTACTTCAGATTTCAAGTTTAGGGTCATATTTCAGAGATGGTTTTTGCGCTCTGTGAAAATGAGATAGGTTGACAAACCCGGTTTAAAAGTTTGTGCTTCTAGAAGGAACTAACATCTGTTTCAGTCTTAACTACCACAGCTGGTGTGTCCGGGTGAGAAAGGCAACAGTAAGGAAGTAATTACTGTCTGGGAGCTACTTCACACATATTGCAAACTACCATCTCCTGCTGGTAAAATAACTGTACCGATGAGAACGAAAAATCTTGTTTATTTTGCTGCATAATTTTACTCAGAAAGATTTGCGCTCTGATAACAGTTTGCCATCTGTTGCTCTTCGGTGTAATACTTAACTACTTCCCGGCCAGCTAATAGTGCCTCAGATGGGTTGGTCCTTGGCCGCTCCTTGGTGTACTCCTCATACTGCTGACCTTTTGAATGCAACTGGTGATTATCATTGGTCGCCTCTACTTAAGATAACGTTCGATCTTAAAGATGGTAGGCATTTGCAGGTGCATCAGCATCTGTTCTCTCACTCCGCAACCTCCCCATGTTTAGGTTCATTGAAATTAGCCCACCGTACTTATACCGGAAGTTCAAACCTCATACACCTCACTTGACCTCCGATTTAAAAAAAATAAAACCATCATCTTTTTAGGTCTCGCCTAGGCACCCCCCTCACACCCCTCACTCCCCTGCTCTCTTCTGTGCATTTCTACTTAGCTTCTTTTTCTTTCTCTCTCGTTCTTTCTCTCGTTCTTTCTCTCGTTGTATCTCTTTCTCCTTCTGTCAGTTCCTTTCTTTCAAATTCTCTTCCTCTTTACTCTCTCTGTCCTCTTTTTCACCTTGTTCTTTCTCGTTCCTTGCTTCTCTCTTTTCTTTCTTTTCTCTTCTTTTATCTGGCTCCCTTCTCTTTATTTCCCCACATTCTTTTTGTCTTTATCTCAATCGTTTTATTTCTCAGTTTCTTTCTCTGATTTATTCTTCCTTTCTTTTCCTCTCTTTCCTCCCCATCTTATTTTCCCTCCGCAATATGTTCATATTCTCTCTATTTCTTCTCCCTTCCCTTCCTTCTCTTCCTCTCTGCATGATTGTCACTACTTCACTTTTTTCTTTCTCTTTCATTCTCTCGCTCTCTCTCGTTTTTCTTTTCCATCCTTTCAATTTATCTTCCTCTTTAACCTTTCGCTGTCCTTTTTTCTCCTTGTTCTCCTCTCTCCTCTTTTTATCTTTCTATCTCTTGCACCCTTCTATTTTATTTCCCTTGTTCTTTTCTCTATCTTTCTTTTCTTTTTATTTCCATTTTCTTTCTCTAGTTCCTCCTCCTTTCTACTCCCTCTTTATTTGTCTTTCCTTTTCTCTGCTGCACTCTCTGTTCTTTTTCTCTCTTCTCTTCCTCTGTTCCTCTTTAGCCCCCTGCTTCGCTCAGTCTTCTTCTCCTTTCCTCTAGCTGGACTGTGAATATTTCAGTCACCCCACTGCTTTCAAGCAGTGCGAGAACAAAAACATAAAATGATAATAACTTGGTTTGCCCACTCCTAAGTATTCAATGACTGTTTGGTGGGCCCTCTCGGGCCACCCAAACCAGTCATGCGCACTTTCCCCGTTCTCCATGCAGGCTGCATTACAGCCTGCATGGACAACATGCCCACCCCTCTAGCCCCTGGCTGAGCATTGTGTCACGGCGCTCAGACCAATCACAACGCTGCATTGCAGCGTTGTGATTGGCTTTGGGGAGAGAGCCTGGCTGCCTGCTTCCTGTTCCTGAAGTCGGATGCAGGAGAGCAGGAGCAGAGATGTGGGACCCAGCGGCAGCAAGGTAAGTCATTTTATTTTTTATTTGTTATTTTGCTCACTCCCGCAATTGCGACATACCCATCCCCCTGCGCAACCCCCTGCATCCGCCCCCCCACCTGCGAGCCATGCTGGCTGCCACTGTGTATTACATGTGGTGCAAACATTTTTTCATGAGGCTTGCACACCATTGCTTTATCATAAAACCCACACACTCATTTAATTTAACAGCCCCTCTCACTAGTCATGATAGCCTGGGGTACAAAGCTACAGTCTAACATCATGCATAAAAAGCCCTTATCTTATAGGCAAAAAGTGACAAATGTGAAATAATATTGGCAGGGCAGCAGAACTGAACAAGCATTTGCAATGCAATCGGTCTCGCCTTTGGGACCTTGTAAGTATTTAGCCATGCAGCACATTGTGCTGGGTGCTGTAATATCTACTGTTGTTTAACATGGAGGCTTCAACACTAATAGGCACATTACCATATTATACAATGTTTATGATTTTATTTACAAAACAGTTGCAGTGTCTCTGTCAGAGTGGAAGCAACCTAGTTAAACACATCACCACTTAAGGCCCATCATTTGAAGTTTATGCTGGCAGCAGACATTTGTATCAATGCCGTAGTGCTTGAGTGATTTTTCTATGCACTTAATAAAAAAACAATTAAACCAAATAGTGGGGCCTTTGTTTTTTCCAGCCAAGTCCAACATAACAGGATGGCACAGACTTAATTTTTTACAAAACATGACTTTTCTGGGTTGTGTGCAAATAATTATGAAAATGTTGCTGCACATGATTCTGTTTCAAATCTTTTGATATGTAACAAATCTGAGCATACAAAGTTTAAACAAACACAGCACAATATAGGCCTGCTCGAAACGATCAAGACCGAAGCCCCTTGGGCCGGTGACCAGGCTGCGCTGCAGGCAGTCCTGTACACAGAATGAAAGATGAAGCTGTGCAGCTGCGCATTCTTGGCGGAAAAGAAACATTTCATCTTCCCCTTTGTTTGCTAAAAATAAGCTACCAGTGGTCTCCAGTTGCACGAGCTTTATCTGCGGGGTAATCCCGGGAGGCTTTGATGCACTGTGGCGTCTACAACTCAGATACACACGGCCCTCACAAGATGTAGACTCTGGGTCAGCTTGGTCTGTAGACAGCCAGCCCGGTACAGAGCACTCTACTCAGACAGTCCTGTTCAGCAACAGGAACCAGGCAGAATAAAGTAAGAGGCAGTCCGGTGCAGAGCTCTGCACAGCGATACCTTGGTACAGACACAGGCAGCCCAGTTCAAAGCTCTGCAAACAGGCAGTCTGGTTCAGAGCAGGCACCCCAGTACAGAGTTGTGTACGGAGGTAGTCTGCAATAGCTGTGAGATAAACAGACTGTAACTACAAAAAAAACAAGCATTTGCAATGCAATAGGTCTCGCATTTGCGAGAGTTTGAGCTATTAGCATTGTAAATGACAATGCCTTTTATTTATGTGTTTTGAAAACCTGCAATCGGTGCATAAACACACACTTTGTACTTATAGTCCTTGCTTACGAGAAGCAAGACTGGCAGTAAAAGAGGCGCAGTTACTGCCAGCCTTGCTTCTTGCAAGCAACGTCTATTAAGTACAAAGTGCGTGTTTACGCACTGATTACAGGTTTTCAAAACGCATAACTAAAGGACATTGTCATTTACAATGCCAATAGCTCAAATTCTCGTAAATGCAAGACCTATTGCATTGCCAATGCTTGTTCTATGTGTGCTGCATTCTTCGCACACATCGAAAGAGGAAAACGCCTCTCATGATTGTTTTAGAGCAGGAAGGTGGCCCTTCCTGCACAAATACAATCACCCCAACAACGCAGAGACCCTTGCACCATGGCACAAGGGTGCCTGCAGTGGCGTTTGGCAGCCCACTATGTGCCAGCACAGGCGAAAAGGAAAGGAATGCGCCACATCTTGTAGATATGGCGCATTACTGCCCTTTTCGTTTGACGCAGGGCAGGGAAGCAGAAAGGCTTGCTGCGCTGCAGTGCGTCAATATATTGTAATAAAAATGAGGCCCATGATTCCGAAAGTGTGTGAGAGAGAACTAATTACTGGATCATTTGCTGAATTAGGAAGCAGGACTATTTAGCGAGTGGGAACGTTCTGTAAGCCACGAAATAGGTACAAAATGATCAGCTGCCTTTCAATGTGTGTTTTGAAATGCGGTTCTAAAAAGCGTGCATGTGTTATTAAAGAAAAGACAGACAGCGCAGAATTCATGCTAAATTTATCAAGAGAAATGTTAAGGGCATTTACTGTCGGTGCCCACAGGCTGAGCGATGACAGTGCCTCCGAGGCTCACAGTTCAGAGTCAAACCCTCATGAGTGTCTGCATCAACTCACTGACTTGAAATTGTTTATACGGTTCGGTCAGGTGGAAGGAAAGCACCAGCCCTTGAATAAGCAGATAACGTTTCACTGTCACTCTTCATCTGACGATGGGCCGGTTGTTGCGTGGGAGGGCAAGTTTTCAAAAATCCTTTAGAAAGCTTTTTTTTTTAAACCTCTGGCACATGTGAGCTGCGAGAAGACAAGCCGATGCTTGCTTGGCATCCTTTATTTACTACAAAAAAAAAACCGGTACTGGAATGGTACCGGCAAGCGAAGAGAATTTAGCAAAGCATATAAATGCTTTTTTGTGGCATGCTTTGCTTTCTAAACGTCATCTGTCACTCCTAACTGCTTTGGTTTCAGTGCTAAACCCATGAGATCCACATCACTCAGAACTTATGTTATGAGGCAGCAGCACCCTTGTATCCTTTCTGTGGCCCAGATTCATAAACCTTTATTCAAATACTTGTGCTCACTCCAGAAAATTCAGCAGTCAGTCACACATAAGTTAAGATGCTTAAGTACAACAAAACTACTTACAAGAAAAACAAGTACTAAACTGACATGAAAGCGTGCGTGTGCTACTAAACAGATGTGAAAGCGAGCACCATTAAACTTAAATGAAAGCGGGCGCCGTGCTCGCGCCATACACATCAAAGCATCAGTCACACATAAGTTAAGATTCTTAAGTATAACAAAACTACTCACAAGAAAAACAAGCACTAAACTGACATGAAAGCGTGTGTGTGCTACTAAACAGATGTGAAAGCGAAAGCCATTAAACTTAAATGAAAGCGGGCGCCGTGCTCGCGCTATACACATCAAAGCATGCAAGTGAGCATGCTGGGCTGCAAAAATCCTAAAAAAAAGTTCCCCTCGGACACAATTAAAACACGAAAGCGGACGAAAACTGTGGTTAGGCGGTGCTGCTTCCGGAAAAAACGGAAGTGACTTATCGCATCCACAGCCAACCATAAGCCTGCTAAGAAGAGCAATGCCACAGTTAACAAATGGCAAGTGGCAGGAGAAAAAACCCGGGAGTTTCACCCCTGATACAGATTACTTGAAGTCTCGGAGAGACAGCGCATGCGCGCTGCCTAGGCGAGACCTAAAAAGTGAATCACAATATGACATCCAATTTAGAAGAGAAATTTGTCATACCTGAATGTGACTAATGAAACTGAGTAACACGGAGACCCGTTGAGAAAATTGTCCACAATTATATTATCAATCAGGGAGCCGTAACTAGCGGTGCCCGTGTTCCTCGCCAAGTCGTGTCAAATTTACAACATGCTCTAGGAGAAATATATTATAAAAATAGTGTCCACAACTGAAGAACGCCTGAGTCTAACGCGAAAATGCTTGCAATGCATGTGCATGTGAAGGTATTTATCTGAAAGGAAAATGCTGTACTAAGACAATGTGCCGCCATTAAAAGTGCTGGTGCGAGAAACCCCAACCATCAGTGATTTTAAATTAGAAGTCACATGCCTGAAGTGAAATGAAAATGGTGAAAAGACTCATTTCGGCTACTGTGAAGCCCTTAATAACTAACTCTAGCTCTGACAATATTCAAAGAAAACACATTCACAGAAGTCCCATTGAAACAAAGTGCTCTGCCTGTATTAAGCGTTGATGAGGTACCAATAACAAAAAAACATTTATAAAAACATGCGCCTGCTAAAATATTAAGCGTGGTCCCCGTATTGTTGTTAATGCTCACAGTTTAGCGCGGCGCCTGGGTGCAGGACAGCAATAAGGAGCAGAGAGTATAAAAGCGGACATCGTGGTGCAACCTACAGCGCAGCGCTTTTGTTGTGAAAATAAAAGCAGAGATGTTGAAGTAGAGTTGGCAAGCCGTGCAGCCGCCATTGTTCGCTTAGTTTACTGGTCAAGCGGTGGTGTTGCTACTGTAAAAAAATATATATGCAAAGTGGACATTATGGGTCATTAAAGCGCGGTGCCCGTGTTGGTAATATGAAAGCGGGTGCCGTGCCCGCTGCTTTTAAAACCAGCTTAAGCAGCGCACGTCGTGCCTAGAGTAAGAGAAACTCATTAAAGAAAATAGTGCTTCCAGACTTAATAAAATGTACCGTGTAACTGCCGAAGTAAAAGGACCAGTCGCCATGGGAGGTTACAAGGCGGTACTAAGGTGGGACTAACATGCCTATTGGCGAATCAGAAGCCAGTATTTACGAAGGTCAATGACACAAACCAATGAAAAATATGGGTGGAGAGTGGGCGTGGCTTCAAGTGCATACTCTACTACACCAAGTCATGCAGAGCAGCGCATGCACGCTGACTCTAGGCTCGACCTACAAAGGCACATATCTTGGTGTTAAAAAAGAACCGCAACGGGGGCATGGCTTGAGCCGCCACCAAGATGGCCGCATCCGGCTGAGGCTCCGTGCATCGGGCGGAACCTTTACATGTGCCGAAGCCACTCTTCCGATCCCTGGGAGATGTGAATTGTCGTCCGTCGAGGAGCGAGCGCGGGGGCTCAGGTAGCCATCTTTCTTTTTCAAATTCAAGCTGCCTATCGCCCTGTTCCTGCCGCGCTACGCTCCCCTCAGACGTTTTGGCAGCGCCCGCTATTTTGTTTTCGGCGGGACGCTGCTTTATTATTTGGATTTGCCCGCGTCGCTGGAGGTGCGGCGCGGGCGCTTTCTGCAATTTGTGCGCTCTCTGCAATTTGTGCCTTTTTCTGCAATTTGTGTCTTATGCTGCATATGGCGGAAGATGCAGCTTAAATAGGGATTTCTGCCCTTCAAAGTGTCTTAATACCTGAGGAATTCCTTTTTCTTTGGTGCTACACAACGGTGAAGGGACTCTTTTGCTTCTGTCATGCCACATCTCTGGAACTGCATCTTCTAAATATACTTATGCCGTCTGTGTGACCAGCTCTTCAATCTTGCAGGCTTGCATACTCTGAGACAAGCTGTCATGCTACTTATGTTTTCTATTTAATTTTGCGGATACCTTTTATTGCATGAAGGTTGCCACTAAGTCTTGATAGTGGGTATCAATTTGTTATTTGTTTGGGTGCAAGTAGGATTCGACGTCCCGCTCCATATGTGGTGAGGCGAAGACTGAGGAGTTTCTTCACTGCTGCTTTTAGCTGCCTCTTACTGGTGTTTTATTTTCCTTATATACGTTGATTATCTTCTGTATATTTCAATATACCATTACATACACTCGTATGGATCCTGCTTCCTCTTTTGGTCAGAAAACTACTTCATCAAGTATGTCTTCTCTTCGCAAGGATTCTAATCCTACTGCCTTTCCTAAACGTCACAAGAAGGAACATAACTCGCCTACCAAGTCTCCACTACCCATCACACTGGAAGATCTCACAGGAGAGATAAAGCTGATTAAACCTTTTGTTATTAAAACCAACGCCACCCTTCAGAGGCTGGATGAAAAATGGTCGAACTTGGATTCAAGAGTGTCGGCGGTGGAACAGAAGTTCAGCGATACCCAAGATGTGATCCCTCAGGTTGCGGCCATGTCTAAAGAGATTGCTCTCCTCAAGACGCAAACGGAGAACTTAGAAGTAATAGACGCAACAACCTTCGAATTTATGGCATTCCTGAGGGTGAAGAAGGGTCTAAAATGCTCGCCTTCTTAAAAATTCACATTCCCAAAATTGTTGGTCTCAAGGATGGTACTAATCTTAATCTGCAGCGTGCTCACCGCATTGGTCCCAAAACCGGAGGTTTATCTTCTTCATCGTCAGTTAATCGTCCCAGAGGGATAATGGTATTATTTTTGGAATATACTGACTTGTTAATGGTCCTTTCAGCAGCAAAACAAAGAAAGCAGATGTCATGGTCTGGTCACAAAGTTTTCTTCTCTCAAGATGTTGCCCGTGCTACTGCAGCTCGTCGCAAGGAATTTCTTTCTCTTTGATCGTCTCTTCGCTCCATGAACGCCAGATACGGCCTGGTACATCCTTGCTTCTTCAAAGTTACATATAAGGAGAGGTCCTACTCCTTTGATTGTCCTGAAGATCTAAGACAATTTATTTCTCGCCATAAAGGGGACGAGATGGACTTTGGAGGGACTTGATCAACTTTGCCATTTCTGCTTTGTCTTATGTTCTATGAGGTCATTTTTTCTACTCCACTGCTCTGAATATATTGGTCGTCTTTCACCGTTGTTGGTTTTGGTTTGTTGCTGTTGTTCTTTTTAGATTAATGTGGCTTGTTTGTTATCTAGGTTGGCCATCTCATATTATTGTTTCTCTTCGTCTCTCTCCACAGATGTTCTCTCCTCATGTACAAACCCATTCCCCAGATGTTTCCCTCTTCCCTGCCTTTCTACCTTCATCCTAATGTTCACGGTTACCCTCATGTATGGTAAGTGTTTAGTACTCCTTCAC
Organism: Calotriton arnoldi; assembly: GCA_963921515.1. Taxonomy (NCBI): domain Eukaryota; kingdom Metazoa; phylum Chordata; class Amphibia; order Caudata; family Salamandridae; genus Calotriton; species Calotriton arnoldi. Next base: position 1,056,963 of record CAWUFW010006159.1, read on the forward strand.
GTACTCTTGTTTATGTTGCTTGCCTGTTTTACGTTTGCTGATTCAGGTTTGATCTGTAGTTAATCTCTCCTGTTGTGTCATCTCTTATCGGCTCCTTGTTTTTTTAATTTATTTTTTCTAGTTATTAGTTCCGGTTGTTCTCGGTTGTCCTGGCTGGCTTGGTCATCTGTCTTTCCTCTGCGGCTTCCCGCTTCCTCATGTTATTTTCTTTACTCTTCATCTATACCCTGTTTTTCTTGACTGAAGCACCCCGGCTTCTCGTCAACCTTTCTTTGTCTATCACTTACTTCCTCTACCTGTTCTCTCTCTCCTTTCTTTTCCTCATGGTTTTATTTTTTATTTTTTATCCATTGTCCTCTGACCCTGCATTTTCTTTTCCCTTCAGCGCAACATTGTTATCCATTTTCATCCTCCTTTATCTTCTATTTTGTTATCATTTTACTACTCATTTATCTCATTGCTCTCCATTATTTATTCTTTGGAACTCTGCATTACAAGTTTTCATGTGTTTATTCTACAGTTATATCAATTATAATTTTTCTCAGCTGCTGCTAAAAGTTAACATTTGCTTATCTTGTTTCTTAATGTTGTTTCTCTCTGGTTATCATGACTGATAATGTTCGCATTGTTTCATGGAATGTTAAGGGACTACGCAACCCTGTTAAGAAACAGAGGGTTCTCACTCATTTGTCTAGGCTGCAATGTAAAATAGCAATGCTCCAGGAGACTCATCTTACTGAAAACGAGATTAGTTCTCTTAAAAGGCAATGGGTTGGCCATGTTTTTTGCTCCCCGTCCAAAGATAGAAAGAATGGAGTGATTACTTTATTTCATAAATCTCTTTCTCTTGTTGTGGAAGGGGAGGAGAGGGATGTTGATGGTAGATGGCTCCTCTTACTTCTTAATATAAATGGTTTGCCTATCTCCCTTCTTAACATTTATGGTCCTACTGGCGTTGATGTACCAATTTTGTAAAGATATGTCACAAACCCTTCATTCATGTCCTGACACCAATTTACTAGTGGGTGGGGATTGCAATCAGGTCATGGACCCTTTCACGGATAGGAAGTCCAGCGCTAGGTACATTCCCAACAAAATGCAAAAAACCTTTATGACTACAATTCATTCGAGGGGTTTGGTTGATTCATGGAGAATATCTCATCCGGACACGTTAGAATACACTTTCTATTCTCCTACCCACAAATCTTCCTCTAGAATAGATTATATTTTTTTGAGTCCTCATCTCCTTCCTAACCTAATTCATGCCGATATTGAGTCCATCCTTATGTCCGATCATTCCCCAGTTTTGATTAGTCTCGATCTCCCCTCTGAACCCTCCAAGTCACGCAGATGGCGCTTCAATAATTATCTACTCAAGGATCATAAGTTTCTAGAGCGATTTAAAGAGTTCTTGCCAGAGTTCTTCCTTAGGAACGCTTCTCCGGATATTCCTTTCCCCACTATATGGGATGCCTTCAAGGCAACAGCTAGAGGATTCATTATTGACTACGTAGCGGTGAAAAAGAAACAATGTAGGAACGATTCCGCTTCTCTGTTAGCCTCTATTAAACATCTCGAACACGCCTACTTTGCTTCGAATAAAGAGGATACCTTAAAAAAGTTAATTCAAGCTAAGTTGGCTTCTGGCACCCTACTCAAAGTTAACTCTAAATTCTATGGGGGTCGCAGCAGAGCTGGCAAACTACTGGCGAATTATTTAAAGGTGAAATCTCAACGTTCTAAGGTAGTCAAAATTACTGATAACGGTGGTGTTGGACATTTCAAAGATGATGAAATATTACATTGTTTCACGGATTTTTATAAGACGCTATACACTCCAGAATCTTCTTCCGAAGAGGCTTTGGATTCTTTTTTTGAAGCACTCTCCCCACGTCCTTCCTCGCTCCCTGATTGTTCCGTATTAGAAGGTGATCTTTCCCTCTCTGAACTTAAGTCTGCCCTAGCCCAATTACCAAAGGATAAATCCCCTGGGCCGGACAGCTTCACTGCCGAATTTTATTCTTGTTTCTCCCAATTTTTACTTCCTCACCTTTTATCTTTATTCCAACATTTTTTGTCTTGCAAAGAGGCTTGTGGTTCTTTTCTCGAAGGTATGATGTGTTTAATTCCTAAGAAAGGCAAGGATCCTTCTTCTTGTGCTAATTATCGCTCAATTTCTTTAATTCATTTAGATTGTAAGATTTTCGCTATGGTCCTTGCTCTTCGTATTAATAACGTCATACCCGATTTAATTGGTTATGAGCAAACAGGTTTTGTCAAGGGTAGAATGATTGCAGACAATTCTAGAACCTTTTTGAACATCATACACCTTGCTTCCAAAAGCTCTACCCCGTTTGCAGCTATCACCCTAGATGCGGAGAAAGCCTTCGACCACGTTCATTGGCTTTTTATGATGCGTGCTCTTAAGTGGCATGGATTCGGCCCTGTTATTTTATCCCTTATTAGTTTGTTGTATTCCTCCCCTACCACTTCAGTCTTTGTAAATGGTTTTCAATCTCCTTATTTTACTCTCCAACGAGGCACTCGTCAAGGTTGTCCCCTGTCTCCTTTGCTTTTCATTCTGTCTCTTGAGCCTTTTCTTCACTCCCTTAGGAACTCTCCTGCCTTTCAAGGTTTTACTCATAAATCTATTGAAGTCAAGTTCACTGCTTATGCCGACGATATTTTGCTATATATGTCTGATCCTTCTACCTCTTTACCCGCTTTTATTGATCTTTCGTCTTCGTATGCCGCCATTTCTGGACAAAGCAAACACAAGGAGATGATGGACGGAGTGCTGAAACTTTTCAAACACTCACCCCCAGTCACAGATCTGGGTTGAATCCATCATCATTCTTTAGCTCACCCCAGTTCAGACACAGCTATATGCAAATCAGTCTTGACCCTGTGCCTCATGGGAACAGTCCAGCCCAAACTGCCAAGCCATGTCTTCCCTGGACCGGAAACAAGCATCCTGGGACCGGTTTCGGGCTAACAGCCTTCTTCAGCCAGGCTAGCTTGAATCCAGTGGCAAAGTGAGCAAGGGACCCACGTCTGGGCATACCCTGCCAACTTAGGGCGAACAACGCAAACACAAGGAGGTGAAGGACGGAGTGCTGAAACTTTTCAAACACTCACCCCCAGTCACAGATCTGGGTTGAATCCATCATCATTCTTTAGCTCACTTTGCCACCCCAGTTCAGACACAGCTATATGCAAATCAGTCTTGACCCTGTGCCTCATGGGAACAGTCCAGCCTGAACTGCCAAGCCATGTATTCCCTGGACCGGAAACAAGTATCCTGGGACCGGTTTCACCGGTCCCGTGCTCTCCATGCCACTGGAATCAAGCTATCCTGGCTGAAGAGGGGTGAAACCCCGAAACCGGTCCTAGGATGCTTGTTTCCAGTCCAGGGAGGACCTGGCTTGGCAGTTCGGGCTGGACTGTTCCCATGAGGCACAGGGTCAAGACTGATTTGCATATGGCTGGGTTCAAACTGGAATGGCATGGTGAGCAAAAACGATGGATTTAGGCCCAGATCTCTGTACTGGGGTGAATGTATGACATTGTTCTGCATTCTGTCCATCAACTGTTGTTTTTGCATTTGTCACCCCGAGTGGGACGGGAATGCCCAGACGTGGGTCCCGTGCTCTCCATGCCACTGGAATCAAGCTATCCTGGCTGAAGAGGGTGAAACCCGAAACGTGTCCTAGGATGCTTGTTTCCAGTCCAGGGAGGACCTGGCTTGGCAGTTCGGGATGGTCTGTTCCCATGAGGCACAGGGTCAAGACTGATTTGCATATGGCTGGGTTCAAACTGGAATGGCATGGTGAACAAAAAAACGATGGATTTAGGCCCAGATCTCTGTACTGGGATGAATGTATGACATTGTTCTGCATTCTGTCCATCAACTGTTGTTTTTGCATTTGTCACCCCGAGTGGGACGGGTATGCCCAGACATGGGTCCCGTGCTCTCCATGCCACTAGAATCAAGCTATCCTGGCTGAAGAGGGGTGAGATCCCAAAACCGGTCCTAGGATGCTTGTTTCCAGTCCAGGGAGGACCTGGCTTGGCAGTTCGGGCTGGACTGTTTCCATGAGGCACAGGGTCAAGACTGATTTGCATATGGCTGGGTTCAAACTGGAATGGCATGGTGAGCAAAAAAACGATGGATTTAGGCCCAGATCTCTGTACTGGGGTGAATGTATGACATTGTTCTGCATTCTGTCCATCAACTGTTGTTTTTGCATTTGTCACCTCGAGTGGGACGGGTATGCCCAGACATGGGTCCCGTGCTCTCCATGCCACTGGAATCAAGCTATCCTGGCTGAAGATGGGTGAAATCCCGAAACCGGTCCTAGGATGCTTGTTTCCAGTCCAGGGAGGACCTGGCTTGGCAGTTCGGGCTGGACTATTCCCATGAGGCACAGGGTCAAGACTGATTTACATATGGCTGGGTTCAAACTGGAATGGCATGGTGAGCAAAAAAACAATGGACATTGGTCTGCATTCTGTCCATCAACTGTTGTTTTTGCATTTCTGGATACAAGTTAAATTTTTCCAAGTCTGAAATTCTTCCGTTAAATAAATATTGCCTTAGAAGTATGTTTGAAGGGACGGACTTTAAATGGAATACTAACTGCATTACTTGTCTAGGGATAAAATATTCCTTTTCAATTGCTAAGACAATTCAACTTAACTTGGATGATGTTTTATCAAAAATTTCTGATATGGCAGAGAAATGGTCCCCTCTATTTCTGTCCTGGTGGGGCAGGTTAGATACCTCAAGATGATGATGCTTCCATTAATTAACTTTTACCTTTCTATGTTACCGGTACAACTTCCTTTAAAAAATTTTAAGAATCTTAATAGTATCCTGAGTAAATTTCTCTGGAATAATCGGATAGCTTGCATCTCTCTTTCTGCTTTGTCTGCTCCTAAAGATAGGGGTGGGGTTAACTTTCCTAATTTTCGCCAATAACATTCCTCATTCCTAATTCGACAAGTTTTGCCCTATCTTTCCTCTTCAGATGACCCTCCCTTATCAGTATGGTATAAATTGGAGGAATCCGTTATTCATCCATTCCCCTTCTCCTCGTTAGCCAACCTTGTTCACCCTCCTCGCTCGTTCAAATCTCCTACTAGCCCATATCTTATATCTACTCTTTATCCGATTCTTACTAAATCGCGTTCTCCACTTCAGCTATTTTTGGATTCCTCTATTTGGCATAATAAATCCATTAAAATTTTTAATCGTACTATCTTCTGGAAGGATTGGATTATCAAAGGGATTATACAGGTTAAACCCTTAATGCAAAATAAGCAGGTTTTATCTTTCCAGGAATTCCAATTGAAATATAATTTACCCGTCACGTCTCTTTGTAAGTTTGACTTGAGACTGATCGTAACTTAACAGCTTTCTCTTCTCTCTGATATTTCCTCCTCTTCACTTGACTCTTCTATTCGATCGTTACCTACTTCCCCTTCTGTCCGGGCCTCTCATATTTACAAATACCTCTTTTTTCTCTACCTATTCGTCCCAAAAGTAAGATTGAACTTTTATGGGAAACGGACTTGCAACATACTTTTTCTATACACACATGGAACTCCATTGGGGCTCGGATACACCACACTTCATGCAATGCCAGTACCACTCAAACACTTTATTATTTTTATCAGAGACTATTTTTAACCCCATTAGCTGTTTCTATATTCAGCCCTGCCTCATCTCCTAATTGTTGGTCCTGTAAAAATACTCCTGGCACATATCTTCATTCCTTTTTTCTCTGCCCCAACATTTCCATTTTTTGGACAAAAGTATGCAAGTCACTTGCCTCTATTTGCTCCACTAATTTCCCTTTTGATATTCACTCCATATTTTTGGGTAGTAATTCTATACGCTGGTTGGGTGCTCATAAACTTGGCTCCTTTATAGATTTATCCATTACCATTGCTTTTCAGGTTATAACTTCGAATTGGAAGGACGCCTCCAAAGTCTCCTTTTCCACCTGGTGGAATCTTTTATGTCACCATCACAGGCTAGATAGAGCTTTTGTAACCACCTCTCAGCAGCTTTTTAGTAAAGAGGCCTTCTGGCCTCCTCTCACTAATTATATTTCTTCCTCTGCATTGCATGCCAAGGACAGTAACTTTGTTTTTCAGCCGCCGTGAGTGCTGTGCTTATTCCTTTCTTTTTCTTTTTTTTTTATAATGTTCATATTCTATGATTGTTTATTGCTAATTGAGTTTTTCTTCTATTAAGTCAATGGAAAGTCTTACCATCTTATATGATAGGATTGCTGATACTTTTCTCTGTTATCTCCTTTCCTCCTCCTTCTCTCTTTTCTCTCTTTTCTGTTCTTGAAACTCAAAAGCAAAAATGCTAATTTTATTATGGTACTCTATGATTTTATCTCCCTCTTAATATTGGTTTTTAATCTTGCAATTGTATGATGTCTTAGGTTTTTCACCATTTGACTTTCACTTTTTATTCATCGTTATCTTATGGATTTGTACTTTATGCTCTTTATTATTTTTCTGTACCATGTTTTCTCTATCTATTTTAATAAAGCTTTCTAAACTAAAAAAAAAAAAAAGAACCGCAACTTTAGATCGGGAGTGCACCAATAATTATAGACCTGTCACAATTACCTTTTTTGGCTAAGTTACTTGAACAAGTGCGCTTTAATCAACTGTCTTCTTCTGTTGAATCACAATGTGCTTCACCCAATGCAGACAGGGTCTGTTTTGGGTGTAGCACAGAAGGTGGGTGACTGCAGTTCTGGATGACTTACACAGATACACCAATCATGATGCACTAGCGGCCCAGGTTTTGTTGAACCCTTCAGTGGCTTTTGATAGTGTTGATCACCAGTGTTAATAGAATGCCTGGCTGGCATTGGTGATTGATGCGCTGTGCTTGCTTGGCTCCAAAACCTTTGATCCATCGAGATACCTAGGTTAGGTGAGGTCGATATCTTACAGAAATGAGCATGCCAACATCTGGAGTGCCTCGGGGTCCAGTGTTGACACCCATGCTTTTTAACTTATATATGGCTCCCCTGGCCTACTTGATGCTTTTGGTTTAATTGTACTTATGTATGCTGATGATACCCAGATCCAATTTGTGGTTGCTAGAGATTTCAGCATCAGATAAGAAAACGTGCACAATTGTATGTCACGTGGTCCGCAGTGCATGTAACAAAACCTTCCTAAATGGTAGGAAAATGTAAATCTTATCCACTTGTCAGCAAACATCTGAATGGAACCACCCATTTTGGCCTTGTTCACTTGGGCAAAAACCCATACCAACTCAGTATGTTAAGAATGAGGGCGTGAAGTTTGACTCAGTATTTGACGATGGAAAATCATACTAAATCAGTGGTGAGCACGTGCTTTTTATAACTGTGGTTTTTGAAATGCATGATTATTACGTTTACCTTACAGTAAAGAATACAGATAAGAAATACATTTATATCTGCCAAGTTAGACTACTGTAATGCTTCATACTTGGATGTTCCAGCAAAATCCATAACCAAACTTTAGAATACAGTAGCCAGATTAATCTTAAACATTAAGAAATATGTGTCAATACACTGGCAAATTGCACTGGCTGCCAGTCAATCAAAGAATAAGATTTAAGTCTCTATGCCCAATGCACAAATCGCTTTTTGATCCTCGCTGTAATTCTTTATGCAAAATGTTTTCTTTTTATAAACCTAAACGCAGTCTGAGATCTAAAAGCGCTTTCTTTCTTAATGTTCTGAGGTTTCACCGCCTTACATTGGGCGGTAGAGCTTTTTCTGTGGCATCTGTCATGTTAATGATCAGCATGCCTTTGAAACTCAGAGGAATTATCTTTGCTGAATTTCAGAAAACTGTTGTATACAGCTTTTCTTGTTGCTAGTAACCTATTACGGATTCCCACTTAATAAATACATAAACATTTTTAAATAAATGTTTGCCTTGTAGCATCGCACTATTATGCTTCCTTGTTGCTGAAGTATGCAACTATTTAGTCTGCTTTACACAACACACAGCCTCTCACTATGGTGCAGAAGTGAATATGGACCGTCTAGCAGAGAATTCGCACTGGAAAAAATCCATATTTGTAAAGCGCAAACTACTCACCCTTACGGGTCTCAAGGCGCTGGGGGCCATTGTGGAAATTAAGTGGGCTATTGCCCAGAGTCACATGGTGCTGAGCTGAGCTGCTGCAGCCGGGGATCGAACCGTGAGCCCTGTGCTCCAAAGTCAGCTGCCCTGGCCGCTGCACCACACCTTCAAGTACGAATTCCTATGTCTAGACACATTTCTGAAGGATCCTGTGCATTGGGTGTGTGCTTTCCACTCCCGTACACATCCAATGCGTGTTTGGGGAAATGAAAACATATCACCTTGGTAATGCCTGCTGCAAGAAAGCAATCTCGGTAGATCCACTTTACATCAGGGCCTTACACCACGCGTAACATTACAAAGTACTGCTATCTGGACACATTCCTGAATAAAGAAAACGTATAATTTAAAAGTGATTGCACCAGGGTTTTACCTTGTCCTATCATTAGTTAGTTTAGTTTGCCTAGTCCAAGATGGCCTACGCTTAGTTCAGCCACGTCTACTTACAAGGCTTAGTGCATTTATTATCTGGATGCTACATCATAAAGACCAATTTCCTGGCTAGGTTAGAAAAATCAATACAACACATAATATTAAAAACAATACTGTAAATTGTAATATTATACACCAATTGTTTCCATGCATTTAAATTCACACAAGCAGGATCACCCTGCCCTTTAAGGCTGCACAATAGCGTTTGATCTCAACTGTACCGACTCAGAGAAAAGACATTTCCTGGAAGACTCCATGACGGTTTCACTGAAGCTGCCTGCCCTAAGCGTATACATTATTTATACATAAAAGAAGGTCGACTTGGTTAAAAACATCAGGATCCCGTATAACGTAACCAAATAAAGCACACTAGTCTGCCGTTAGATGAGTTTTGAGGTCTCACCTACGCAGCGCGCATGCGCTGCATAGGAGGGCCTTTAGCCGTCGCTCTGCTCATTTTCAAGCATTGACTCGTGCTTGTGGCGGCATCCACCTTGCGGGAGCGAGCAGGGGCGCGCCACAAGCACAAGTGCAGTGCTTGTAAATGAGCAGACTGCGCGTGCGCACCACTCCTGGGCTTTTTTTTCATGTTTGATGGCGATCTTCACATATGGTGCCTCGTTAGTTGTGGGTATCCTATTTCCTAGTCCATCGGCAGAAGAGATTAATAGTGGTTTTCAGCAATATTTTTAGTAGCTTTCTTTGATCCATCCTTTTTATTCGTGTTATATTAACGATGCGTTGTGCACGCCTCTTCGTTGTTTACTGCGTGTGCGCGTTCGGTGTTTGTTAGTTTAGAAATGCTGTCCATGTAGTTAAATCAAGGGAAACGACGTTGAACAGATTTTTGGGGGTTTCCATGCAGAGCTTAAAATAGCATCTCTAATTAGTTGCGTACAGGAGGAAATGCTTGCTTGAAACACATGTTCTGTTCATTTTCTGTCACTGCTTTTATAGTACAAATAAACTGCCGAATTTTAAACTGCCCTTCCCATTACTTTCCTTGGTATCGATGCCTCGTCAGGGGGTAGTAACCGCTATATAAATGCAAATTACACTACAATACAATATGTGCTCTACTGTTTACAAGAGATTCCATTTTCTGCGACCTTTTTCCAAATTGCTTGGTCATCGTGTGACTGTAGAGAAATCTAAACATGCGGTTCCTGCTGATTCTTATACCAGTGTTTATGGAGGTCCCCCTTGTTTTTCTTGCATGCAGCTGATGCTGTACTGAAAGGGCTGTCCTTTTCAATCCAAGTCCTTGTGTTTAAACATAGGAGTCCCTCTTCTGGCAGTTCTGTGTGCTTGTCTGCATTGCGGCATCCCTCCTCGCTGAGAGCCGGCTCCGGTGTGTATTGTACCCACCATACAGGCAGGCAGTTGGAGGGAGGATGCTGGCTCTGTTGTTTGTATTGAATATACTGCCAATGTGTGACCTGGTAAGTGGCAGGTGTATTATAGTCATATGTATTACCCAACTCGCTTACATCCACTTAATTAAGCATGCCTGGATATTACCCTTATCTGGACGGCATGTCATTTCAAGCAGTCGGGGGATTAAATCTGAATTTATTTCACCTCAGACCTTGTGGTAAAACAGCCATGCAGAAGCAGCAAGTTAGGAAAAGAGATGGGCGGGGCAGTAAAGCTGAAGAAAGGACAGTGTGTTCACGAAGGAATACAACCAGATTCCACCAAAATGTGAGCTTCTCTCCATGCTTCATTCATTCATTTATATATGTATATTACGCCGCCAAGAACAGGGAATGTCTAGAGGTGCCTTATATACAACGAATAAACATGAACAAGTGTTGGCAAAGCCAGTGGGTTTCGGCAGTAAAATGCTGAAATATTGGCTTTGCCAGTGCCTTTTTGCAGTCACATATATGCGCAAGCAGCATGATGTCATACTCCTGTGATGACAATTTTGGAAGCGGATTTCTAATAAAGAGGACTCATTGCAAGATTCGTCGCAGTCACCATGACGCATGCAGAGCGACACCTGGGACAGTTTTAATTTCCTTATTTAACATGACTGGCACCAATTTTAGGTAGGTTAGTTAATTAAAGCAAAACAAGCATTGGCATAGCCAATAGGTCTCGCCTTTGGGACCTTATAAGTGTTTAACCATGCAACAGTTAATGTTGTTGCACCAAGGATATTGTGCTGCATAACTCAATACTTATAAGGTCCCAAAAGCGAGACCTATTGGCTATGCCAATGCTTGTTAGAAAGAGGCACGAGGCGGCTGCGTGGCCTGCGTGCTTCACGGGGGGAAGCAGCAGCCGAGGCGCTGCGTGAGCCTTATACGACCTTGGCGGCTCCGGGCTGGCAGCGGCCCCGCGCTCAGGAACGCTCTTCAAACACTCAGGTGACGGGATGGGGCCCCGCTGATTCCATCACCATGCGCTGGAGTATTTTTAGTATTTTAAAGCTCTACAATATGTAAACTTTACCAATGGATTTTTTCCTGAAAGCCAGTCGGGGAAAACAAAGGCCACCACAGAGGGCGCTATTCACGGCAGGCGCTGTTGGCGAGAAGAGCAAATTCCTGCTTTGCCCGGCCTGCGCCCTGTCTAATGTATATGTATTTCACCTGGGGCCCATTTCGTTAATACTGTATTGTGTCTTGCGTGAAAAACAATGAGTCACGCAGACTTTTGACCTTTTACACAAAGTTATAAAGCACTTGGGGCCATATTATCAAGAACGGCGATAACATTATCGCTGCTTTAGCGGCAAGAAACTGCTGCTAAAGCGGCGATAAGGGGTTTGATAATATGCCCTAGAGAATTCCAATAGAAGCCCAGGTTTGATGTCCTTCACAGCAGAACCTGGGCTTCTATTGGAATTCTCAAGGGCATATTATCAAGCCCCTTATCACCGCTTTAGCGGCAGTTTCCTGCCGCTAAAGCGGCGATAATGTTATCGTCGTTCTTGATAATATGGCCCTCGCAGTTCTTTTGGCGGCAGCGCTTGTACTTTGAAGGGCTTTTAGCGTCGCCGTCATGCACACCACAACGTTTTGACCAAATTCTCCACTATACAAGTACCTGTTTAAGTGGTTCAATGCTTACTGGACCAGTCTTTAGCTAATGAGAAAAAAAGGTATTCGGTGAGCTACATTCTAGAGGTTCAACAACAATGAAAGTTCAACCTCATGATGAACAAGCATTGGAAATGCAATAGGTCTCGCATTTGCTTGAGTTATAGCTATTGGCGTTGTAAATGGCAATGCCTTTTACCTATGTGTTATGGACTGTATGCATGTGGTGTGTAGTGGAGTTATGTGGGTTGGATTGGAATTTTTAGTTGTGGAATTGTGTGGCGTGGAATTGTGTGGTATGGAGTGGATTTGTATAGTGGAATTATGTGACATGGTGTGCAGTGAAAATATGTGGATAGCAATTATGTGGTATTGAGAGTCATTACATTATGTGGAGTGGGATTGTGTGTTATGTAGTGCAATTATGTGGAATGGTATTTTGTGTTGTGGAGTGGTATGTAGTGGAGTTTAATTATGTTGTGCGTTGCTGAATTTTGTGGCATGATGTTGAATTATGTGGTGAATATTGGATGTATGTGGTGAGTTGTGTAATTGTGTTGTTGAGTTGAATTATGTGGTTTGGTGTCAAATTGTGTGGTGTGGATTGGAAATGTGTGGATTTTAATTGTGTGGCAGGGAACTGTGTGGACAGTGTTGCCTTTTTTGGGTGAGTAAAAAAACAAATAGGTAGGAGCTAAGCTCCAGATCTGTGTCTTTGGCTGTTAAAAAAAAAAGTCAAGGTATGGGAGCTTGGGGCACCTGTGTACAAGCAAAAAGAGGTGAAAAGTGAGTAGTTTTGTTTTCCAATGTTCCCCTCTCTGTTGTGGCCAGCTGGGGATTATTTTCAGAGGTTGGATTGAAATTGTGGGTAAAAAGAAATAAACCTGTGGTACAAGAAGATGACAGCACACAGTGTGTGCTCTTTGGCACTGGGACAAATGATATTGCTTTTTAGGTCTCGCCTAGCGTTGCAGCGCATGCGCTGCTCGCTTTGCGAGGCATGCAGTATACACTATAGTGGGGGAAAGCTCCGCCCACTTTCCGGCCATATTTTTGATTGGCTTCAATAATAAATGCTGCATTTTGATTCGTTTTCGGCTTGTTAGTCCCTCCTCCTCACGGCCATGTTCTCATTTATATCCTTCCCTGGCTATTGGCCCCTTTACTACAAAAACTATTTTTGGCCCTGTGTCCCCCTCCACGCCTCCTCTGCAGTCCATGACATTTCGGCCCCCCCCCTCACCCACCCACTCCCGTTCGTGCAGTCCTGGACCCCCACCCTCCCATTTCCTATGCAATAGGTCTCGCGTAAGTACGAGTCCTATTGCATTAAGAAATGCTTGTTTGTTGTGGGATTGGCTGGGTGATTGCACTCTTTTTTGGTGTCACAGACACTTTGCCTGACCAAAGCATGGCAATGTGCACAACACACGCGCACGCGCAATACAGACGCTTTTGTTTTGATGTCTGTATGCTGTGCTTGTTATTGCCGTGAGTGCTGATTTTGTGGGCTAGTCCCGTTTCATCCTTTTTCTGAACTGAGACTTACCCTCGTTAAACAACAATTTCACGCCCTTCCCTCCTGTAGAACCCCCCTGTAATTCTATACCACAATGTACCATCCAATCCACCACCATACTACAGCTTCTAAGTTAAGAATCCGACAATTAGTCCCCTGCTAGAATGATGTGGATCCTTTCCACTAAAGTATTGTTCAAATAATGGGCATAGTGTAAAGCAGGCCCAGGGTTCACACTGGGTGCCTGTGCAAATTGTCAAATATTCCAACAAGGTGTTCCAGATTTCTAATGTACTTCCTGAATATTTACTGTCAGGCTTTCCATGGGCAATATATGTCACAGTGCGATATGCCAGTAAGCGAGGGAACGTGTCTCTTTTCTTCCACTGAGCAATAGTAGTCCGTTTCGCACACTCAGGGATCGCCAGATTATTGTCTTGTCTACCTGTTTGAGGCCAATGGTTGCAATCACAGAAGCATCACTCATTGATCTTTGGCCAGGGGTTGCACCGCTATCTGCCTAGTTGCCCGTAATGCTTTCCTCCAGAATGTGCAGAGTCTGAGACAACCTTCACTATACCTACAATATATCACTATCTGATTGTATTCTCTCCTGCAATTGTGGGCAGGGAGGGAAGTAAGCCGGTGATAGAACTTGGAATGATATAATGTAACATAGCCATGGTTTAATACCAGTCACAGAGTATCTTATAATGAACCTCTTCATTCTTCACACAAAAGAGCTCTTTTGCGTATCAAGCCATAGCGTCTCCCAGGTTTTTTTTTAGGTGTAATCCCTCGCGACAAAGTTAACTCCCGTTTCGTCATACGGAGCCGTCTGGCAGGAGCTATGGACTTCAAGGTATGCATGCAGTTTGGAGGTTATCCATCTTTTAGGCGTGGTGGAGAACAGTGTTCTCTCAAAAAGTGTCCTCTAATGGCTGACTCACTTATTGTCAGATGCATCTTCCAATTCCGAAGTTAGACATAATGGAGATGTTCAGATTTGGCTAGTCTTTAAGTCCATCTTGCAGAGACAAAAATACTCGACAGTGCCATTTCTGGACGTATAAAAAAATCACACTACCCCTATATTATCGCCATGGGTCAAACAGTACATATTGAAATATGTGGTATAGTCAGGGTTACAGTGAATCAGTGTGTGTGTGTGTGTCTGTGTATATATATATATATATATATATATATATATATATATATATATATATATATATATATATATATATATATATATATATATATATATATATATATATATATATATATATATATATATATATATATATATATATAATCTACTGGCGGTCGCCAGTAGATAGTTATAGTTAGGACCTATTTTCCATAGGAAATCCGCAACATTCTATTTGAAATAACTTTGGGGCCGGTTGACGAATCTTCGCGAAATTTTCCAACTTGTTGGGGCGCTCCGGTCCGCTCCTATCCTGAAAGTCTCGGAGTGATTCGTCAAGCAGGGGCCGAGAAAAAAGGGGGGTCCCAAAACGTGTTTTCCCCATTCATTTTTCCATAGGAACCGTTCATCACGGCTACAGCCCAAACTGCTGAACGGAATTACACCAAATTTGGCAAAGAGGTAGCCCTTGGTTCAGTCTCGTGCCTTTTGCTTAAATGGTGTAAATCCGTTCAGTAGTTCCTGAGAAAATCACAAGTAAAATCACATATATACCTATGGCCGCGTCGGATCCGCGCACCCTGAGCGCACCCTGCGCGCACCGTCCCGATCACGAGCTGCATGCTAATTGGCTGTCAAGTGGCTGTCAACACTCCAAATCAGGAAGTGCTGGCAGCCATTTTGTTCCTCGGTAGAACCGAGGCAGAAGAAACAAGTGCGCAAAACGCACAAAGGGGGCAGGGTAGAAACACCCTGACCCCCTAGGTCTGCTCAGGGGTCCCACAAGGACCCCCTGGGCAGAAAAAAGCCTTTTTTTTTTTTTAAACGGCGGGATGCGCTTAGGGAGCGCGGATCCCACCTAGAAAAGAAAAAACGACGCGCGGTCTCCTGTGCTTTGTGGTTAATTGGCCCCCGGGCAGGCCAAGTCCCGGGGGCATGCGGGGGTTTATTTAATATTATGGGGGGCCTCTAAGGCCCCCCAAGCCCTGGGGACCGCCACCCCCCGGGGCTTTACAAAAAAAATGGTGCGGGAGGACTCTCGACCCTCCCGCAGCCCTGGGGACCGCCACCCCCCGGGGCTTCTTTTTTTTTTAAATACTATTACCTGTGTGGGGGGGCTCGAGCCCCCCACACGCCCGGGACCGCCACCTTCCCGGGGCACTAAATATTTAAATATGGGGGTCCGTTACGGACTCCAGAGCCCCGGGGACCACCACCTCCCGGGGCTGTGCAAGTGATGGGAGGGGGCCGCGTGGCCCCCTCCTGGAGCCCTTGATGGCCCTGGGGACCACCACCCCCCAGGGCCGGCTCCTGCAGCGTCCCGGGGTGCCTACCCCCGAAACACTGTAGTTTGCTATGGCAGAGCGGGAGCCTCGCGGCTCCCGTCCTGTCATTGCAAACTGCTTTGGATATTGGAAGCGAGAGCAGGGAAACCTGCTCTCGCTTCCAATATCCAAAGCACATTGCTTTTCCACACGGGGAGCTGCATCTTAGCAGCTCCCCATGTGGAAAAGCAATGCCGGCTCCCGAAGGACGCAGGGAGCCGGCGAGACCGTGGGGATTGGGGACCCCCACGGTCCCCAACGGAGAGGGCCAGCCCCGGGGGATGGGGTCCCCGGGGCTACAAGTGGCCCAGGAGGAGCCACGCGGCCCCGTCCCCAAAATGAAAAAAAAATTAAAACAAAAAAAAAGGCCGGCCCCGGAGATGGGGTCCCGGGGCCATAAGTGGCCTGAGGAGGGGCGACGCAGCCCCCTACATAAGTTAAAAAAAAAAAAAGGCCAAGCCCCGGGGATGGGGTCCCGGGCCGATTAAGGGCTGGGGAGGGGGCCACGCGGCCCCTTCCAAATTTTTGTTTAAAAATATATATTAGGGGCAGGCCCTGGGGGATGGGGTCCCAAGGGCCAAAAATTAGAAAAAGAAGGGGGGCCACACAGCCCTCCTTCTTAAAAACAAATTTTAAAAAAATACCGGCATCGCGCCGGAGGCCACACCCCCTCCTTGGAGCACTCTGCAAACGCGCCCCCTGGCGCGTTTGCAGAAGGGGAACGAATTCCCCTTGAATACTGGGGTCCCTGAGGGCCAACTAGCCCACCAGGAACCTCCAGTATGCGCCAGGGGCTGCGTTGCAGAGAGGTGTTCTGAGGCCACGCCCTTTTACACCTCTCTGCAACGCAGCTCTGTGGCGCTTAATGGAGGTAGCTGGTGGGCTAGTTGCACCCCAGGGACCCTCAGGATTCAAGGGGAGTTAATCACCTGACTTAAAACGCGACACGGGGCTCGTTTGCACAGTGGTGAAGGGAGGGGGGGCCTGAGGTGACATGTGTGCAAACGCGCCCCGTGGCGTGTTTTAAGTTGGGGGATTAAGTCCCCTTGAATCCTGAGGGTCCCTGGGGTCCAACTAGCCCACCAGGTACCTCCAGTAAGCGCCACAGAGCTGCGTTGCAGAGAGGTGCAAAAAGGGGCGTGGCCTCTGAACACCTCTCTGCAACGTAGCTCTCTGGCACCTACTGGAGGTATCTGGTGGGCTAGTTGGGCCCTAGGGACCCTCGGGATTGAGGAGGAATTAATTCTCCAACTTAAAACGCGCCACAGGGCGTGTTTGCAGACATGTCACCTCAGACCCCACCCCCTTCCTTCACCAATGTGCAAATATTCCTCTAAAATCAGCCGAGCTACGAATTCCGATTTACTCACCTGTTATCAGGAGAGACCTCAGTGCTGCATCTTTGAGCCCAGTACTGATCCTGAAAAGTAATTTTAACCGTACTTACCAGTAACTTGAATTTCCTTCCTTAGGAATCCATTGTCTGGTTTTCAGCAGAAAAGTTTCAAAGTGTCGATTTTCACAAACTACAAATATTCCTTAAAAATCGCCTGTATGACTTAAACGCATTCTTTCAACTGTTTACAGGAGATGCACCAGTGCTGGATCCAGGATCCACCACTGAGTAAGAAAAAGTAACGATAACACTACTTACCTTCTAAGTGAATTTCCTCCAATAGGATAACATTGGTGATTCTATGTGAAAAAGTTTGTCAACTTTTTAAATACAATAATATTCCTTAAAAATCACTACTGTAACCAAAACGCTTTTACTCAACTGTTTACAGGAGATGTCCCAGGACTGAATCTAAGATCCAGTCCTGTGGTTAGAAAAGTCATCCATAAAGTAACTAATTGCATTTAACTAGAAATTCACATTGAGCTCAATGTTGCATTGTGTTTGAAATTGTATTGCCCATTGCAACAACTGTAACTACTGTACTTAAAAGTCTATTGCCTATTTGCAAAGTATTTAAACTAAAGTAATTCATTCTGAGAAAGTATATTTTGTAATGTAATGTATAATGTAATTACAATGTAATTTAAAAAAAAATATCTAAAAATAAATAGTTTAAAAAAATGTAGTAAATCAGTATCAAAAAAATAAATATAACAATTAATACAATTAAAAAATTGTCATTTACAAAACCTTTGAAATTCACTGGAAAAAACCATAGGTTTCAGGCACGTTATAGTTAGAAATTAGCATTTAAAAAACCTTACAAATTCACTGAAAAAACCATAGGCTTCAGGCACGTTATAGTTAGAAATTAGCATTTAAAAAATCTTTGAAATTCACTGAAAAAACCATAGGTTTTAGGGACAGTTATAGTTAGTTGGACATTGCACTCGTACAAAACCCGTGAAATTCCCCGTTATAGTTAGTTCAGCTAACTATAACTCGCGCCCGCAATGCACTGCTGATGACGTCACATATTACATCACTCATGACATGGTCAGTGACATCACTGATGACATCACTGATGACATCTCAAATGACATCACTGATGACATCATCCATGTGATAATTTCATGCATCTTCTCACACCCTAATATAACTTTTGATACACCCACTCTAAATTACAGACTGCCATTCGCAAAACCATACACACTCCAATACCAATAACTACATACCCACTCACTGATTCTTAGGTCTACACACACACATCTACTCACTCACCCGTCCAGTCACTCATACTTCAGTCACTCAGTACAGGACTATCATATGCACTCATACACCTATATAAACACTCACACACCGCCACTCATCCATAGAGGTACTCACACACCTAGTCAGTCATGCAAAAAATTAATCACACACCCATTTACTCACCTATACAGTTATACACACACCAGCTCACTTACTCATACAAATACTAGCACATTCTTATGCTCTTATACAATAACTGATACAAGCACACACGCATCCATACAGCCACTCTCACAATCACACACTCTCACTTATAGCTTTTTAAATACTCTAACACACATATATACTGCCTTTTACATATGTAGTTACTCGCACATGTACCACTGAGATATACATTTACTCACTAACACACCCATACACACACTCACCCACCCACCCAAGCAGTCCATCACAGACACACTCTTCAAATCATGCACCAAGTGAATCACCCACTCACACATCTATGTACAGAGTCACACACACCCCACCAACACAAACACTCAGGCACCCATACAGATACTCAGACAACCAATCAATAACTCATAGAGACACTCATGTAGCTATTCACAAACCCATGCAGCCACTTACACAGCAACAGACAGACGGATACAGACATTCACCCAGTTTAGTCACTAACCCATGCATTCAGTAAGATACGTTTAATCACTCACTTATAGAGTTAGTCACGCACCTAGTAAATCATCCATTCAGACACTTATACACCCACTCATTCTTCAATACGCCTTTCCCTATATATATTAAAAATATTTAAACTTTACAGAAACACAGTCACTGGATGATGTCATCAGTGATGTCATTTGAGATGTCATCAGTGATGTCATCAGTGATGTCACTGACCATGTCATGAGTGATGTAATATGTGACATCATCAGCAGTGCATTGCGGGGGTGCAAGTTATAATTAGCTGAACTAACTATAACGGGGGAATTTCACGGGTTTTGTACGAGTGCAATGTCCAACTAACTATAACTGTCCCTAAAACCTATGGTTTTTTCAGTGAATATATATATATATACACACAGAAAAGTACTTGAGCTTAGTTTGTTTCACTGTTATTTTGTCCCAGACTAAATAGAGCAGTACACACAGGGGTACTCTGGCATTAGGTGGTCATGGGCCTTTTCTCAACCAAATAACATCGTATGGAGGTGTACCAAGAACTGCTTTCTCCATATTAGGCTATATTTGTTTCTTTTGGTTTTAGACCACTCAGTTACCACCTTCGGACTCCATAATAATACAGATCAAAGTGTGGTAAAGCTAAACTTACACATGACTTGTTGGATTGCAGTAGCTAAAGCGGCTCGCTGGGGTGCATATAATTCCATATAAAGCAATACACATAATTATATAGCATGTCAAAGAAACTGGGCTCCGTTTTAATCATGTAGGCCTGAAAGAGATATAGAAAACCCAGAGGTATATTAATTTTAACAATTTTACAAACTCTATTCTACCTATCCAAGAAGTAACCATTGAAAACAATCTCTTGTGGTCAGTATGAATCTATGAGAGCAGGGGCAAGTAATTTTCATTAAAAAGGTCTGATAAATATGGTGTGATTTTTAGCCCTGAGGTATTTAATTTAGCGCAGGGTCTGAAGTCCTTGGAAGGGAGGTACACTTGGCTCTTTCATTGCACAACGTGTGTCAAATTGAACCTCTGCTTCACTGTCAGTTTAAGGATCAGCATCACAATGATTTCCAGACATCTCTTGCCTTCCTCCATTGTAAGATCATTTAATTCATTTCCCTGAGGTGGGAAGGGGAGCGAGCTCAGCAGTAGCATCAAGATTTCAAGTCACATCTCTCTGCCTTATCTCTCCAGTGTACCATCCCTGCATCACTCCTACTGAGTGGGATCTCTCGAGTCAGCAGTGCAGTTTGCTGAGGGGCTGTGCTGACAGGTGTTGGCGGAGAATAGAGAGTCAAGTACTAGAGAGTCTACACTGAACAGTCTTGAAAGAGTACTTTTGACTGTGCGGAGGAGATTTAAAGTGCTGCGGCTCACGTTCACTTTTGCTGGAAAGCAGTCACCTCCCCATCTGTTTGTCTACACTGTAGGCGAGTCTCCGTTTATCATGGGGCCATTCCCCAGGCAGAGCACATACAGAGCTCACCTGTGCCCCCTCTCTTCATCTTGGTACGATGTCTAGCCACTTCCTTAATCTCCACTTAAATACCCCTAGGATTTGAAATCAGTTCAGTGCCTGCACACTCTTACTATTGATGGGCATCCTTTTTGAAAAGACATCACTCAGCCACCTTTCTCTTGGGTGCTTTGTTTAATTCAGTTGTCTTCTTTTGATTTGATTACTTACTTCCCCTATTGTAATACTTAAAAGCATTTTGGTCTCCGTGCTATGATTGGTTCACTGCTTGCATTCAGCGAAAAATATATGTTTTTAATTTAATTTATGCAGTTTAAGGGAGTGCTTGTGTTTTCTTGTTCACTCCGCATTTTGCTGCCCCCTTTGCTTAACTCCCATAACGCCATTCCCTGCCCTAGTTCTTGTGTTGCTTTTGCTGCCCCACTTTTCCCTTCCTTGCTCCCATGACCCTCTACAACTGTTTTCATTTTTTTGCCTGGTGTACTACAGTCAGACATCCATCTTACCATGGGGTTTTACCCATTTAAAATTGGTTGCCTGTGAATGCGCAAGTGGCACCAAGAAATGCATTTGTAATATCTGAACATACCCATTCACCGATGCCCACTGTCAATGCACACACATCATCCTCTGCCATCTTTGAATGGGGTTGTTGCTCGCTCGGACCTACATCATTTCTATGCCGCCCAGGCCATGAACCAAGCCCGCTCCCAGGGGAAGTCTGTGTTTAAAGGGACCGGAGGGTTTTAAAGGGCCTGGGGCATCTCTTCCATTGGGAGCAGCGTGTAAACCTCCCCTTGCACCGAGCAGTTGCAGCCAGGCTGTGGCCTTAGAGACAAGGGAGGGAGAACGTGGCTCCTGGCCCCCTCAGGTGCTGCTCCGCATTTAATGCAAAGCTTAATCTGTTAAAACTATAAACGCAGGGGCCCGGAGCCGTTCTCAGGAGCCTGGCGCTGGTTCTGCCAAATGTCCGCATTCACTTACACCGAGACAGCCTCGTCTTAATCCCATCTCGGGGCTCTTTCTTCCACCTGCCCTTCCTGCCTGTCTATCTTACTCACTGCTGGTTCTTTTTCATCCCTGCTTTCTCCCTTTCTCCAATATCTCTCTTCCTCCTCCTTTCCCCCTTTGCTTCCTTTCTCATTCTTGTTCTGGGTCAAAATCTGAGGGTTAAAAATAAGTGTGGGTCACCAAACGTCAGTGCATGCACCTAACCACCGGCACAAATTAAGCAGTGTTTTTATGAACGAATAGCCCACTTCATGCAGTTTCTCACAGCACTTTTAATCAAAGGGCATGCGACGTAAGTGATCTGATTGGCTGCTGAGTCCCACCATCCATCCCCCGCCCGTTCCACAGTCTGCAAGATGATGAATGCCCCCTTTCTTGTATAGCGCTGCTGGGTCGGCGCTTTGTTATAGAAGCAGTACAAACATGCATACCAGAGCGTGCTGTCCTGAGTGCCCTCCCCAAAATCCGGCACAATAATAAAAGAAAAAATGAAAATAGGAACAACAATGGTAATAATAATGACAAAGATAAGGACGATGGCAATCATAATTGCGATTTAGATAGAGTTTCTCTTTGCACACCCACGCTCCATGGGGGAAGGTGCCTCGCCCTGCAATGGTGATGGTTGAGCAGCCACTCGAGGTGCCAGATCGCTGCCACTGCACCTCATTGCAAGGGAGCGACTGCATCTCTGTTGCCATTGTTACTGTGCAAGCATCTCCCGAGTGGTTCTCTGTACAGTGCGCTGACACCTTCCTGGTAGAGTTATGTTTAATAAAACAGGCAAAATAAACACGCTGATTGTACTGTGAACACAGTTCTGACACATAGGTACCATTGACTATTTCTGAACAATGCTTGCATTATCTTTCACAATTCTTCCAAACAGGGAAACGCATGCATTACTATTGCATGCTTCGGTGAACACGTGCACAGCTTGCGCAATGGTTCTGTCTTTCTCCCCTTCACTAGTGGGTGTGATACCAGGTTTTGAAGCAGAGAGAAAAAAAAGTCAATGTGCAGTTGTGTGTGTATGTATGTGCTGAGCCCCTGGAACAGAGATGCAATGCAGGGGTTGCAGCTAATGGCACATAGTGATTTACCAGTGGTTTGTGGGAGATATCAGTGTTTTAGGATCAGATTATTGAACTTTGTAAATCATGTTATTCGAATTGCTGCTGTGAATTGGTTTATGAGTGATGTGAAGTATTTTGATATTTTCTGCTACTTTTATTGACTTTGACCGAAATAAAGTTTTCAAATGAAATTAAATGAATTAGGTTGTGTCTCAATGATTAAATACCCAGCCTCTGATCAGAGAGGGTGCTATGCTTAAGGTTTAACATGACAATTAAGGTGTGGTGATTGATGCAGAGACATTGAAAGGCAATGCCAACTGGCAGGACACAATCACACAGAAAGTAACTGTTTCAGCACCCAGGCTAATGTGCTGCATAGCGAAATACATATACGGTCCCAAAGGCGAGACCGATTGCATTGCAAATGCTTGTTATCTTGTTGCCTTTGCCTTTTTTAAGGCCTGCATGAAAGACCTTCATGTGTTTGGACTTTGCACTTGCAAGTTATAAGGCTATAAATCACCAGGACACGTACTCCGCCATTGACAAAGTGATAGCCTATTTGAGTTTGGCTTACCTTAGCCTCTGATGACGCGAAGAGCAGCCCCGGCAGGCATGAGGGTGAGATCTGGAGTGGGATTCTCAAGCAGGGGTCTCTGCGGAGCATTTGAGATGCGTTTTGTTGATATTTAAAAGGCATCCGGCCAACCTAGTGCCACTCGCTGGTACGTATCCTACTTCCAGTGCTGGGAGAAGGGAGGCGAGGGAGGGAGTGGAGGTAAGTGGGTGACTTGGACGTGAATCCTTGGTGGTCTAATTGTAGGTGTGAGGGTGTGAGATTTCCATTTTAACGGAGGATGCCAGGGGTCAGTGAACACATTATGTTGTTGTGATCCTGGGTGTTAGGAGCCCATGTGCAAAGAGCCTGAGGTCCACACCTCTTCCTGGGCAGTCTTCACTTCAAAGCACATCACACAGAACAGATAAGGGAAGTCATCCTGGGATGAAGCCTGGGGCTCTGAGACGTAAATCACCGAGTGCCTGCCTCTGTGCAGTGCCTGCTCACCCTAAACACGTGCATGCAGGCAGACTTTGGCACTAGGGTGGGACCCACGCCCACAGACGTGAGCGTTCACAGAGGAATACATAAATAACATAACAAAACAACAATTAAAATCCATAAGTACACATGCTTACATAGAAACGTGCACCTAAACAATCATTCAAGCAAACATAAAGGCACCAGAAACAAGCAGAAAAACAGACACATTCCCACATTATAAAACATAAGACGTGTGCAAATAGAAGTAACACTCATATGTAAGCACATAAACAGACACACACGCTAATATGATAACACAACAAGAGCAAAGCTGAGAAGTAATTACATTAAAGCAATGCAGCATACCGATTTACCTGCACACTCCATTGTGGAACAGACAAACAGTGGCCAGGCATGTTTTGGGCACAGAGGCGCCATTGTTGTTTGGATTCTGGGACTTGCAGTTTCACATTTATGATTAAATGTAGGAACATAAACATTCAAGCAAGCAAAGTGTAGCTCGGTTTAGAGCCAGGGTTTAATGAAGGTGTCACAAGAACTCAAATCCTTTTTACAACAGTGTTAACCAGAGAGCCACGAGGAATGTCATCGAGCTGCCAAACCGATGGCAGAAAGTACTCTACATCATATAGGGCTCATTTGCACTGATTTGTAGATAGCCATGACATTTCAACCCACTGACATTTATTGACATGTGCAGGATAACAGAAGCAACATTAAGAAAACCCAGTACGAGATGTATAAAATATATTCCAATCTAGATGACTGAACAAAATGCTCCATGGGTGGATAGATCAATGAAGCAGGGCAAAAACTAGAAAACGTACGTATTGTAAACAAAGACAAGGGTGGGATAACTGTGACGGTCACATTACTTGGAGACGTGTTACTGGCATTGTAACTAATACAGCAAAACCAAAGGGGATGATGGACGGGTGAGTGTCTGAAAAGTTTCAGCGCTCCGTCCATCATCTCCTTGTGTTTGCTTGTTCACCCTAAATTGGCAGGGTATGCCCAGACGTGGGTCCCTTGCTCACTTTGCCACTGGATTCAAGCTAGCCTGGCTGATGAGGGCTGTTAGCCCAAAACCGGTCCCAGAATGCTTGTTTCCGGTCCAGGGAAGACATGGCTTGGCAGTTCGGGCTGGACTGTTCCCATGAGGCACAGGGTCAAGACTGATTTGCATATGGCCATGTCTGAACTGGGGTGGCGGAGTGAGCTAAAGAACGATGATGGATTCAACCCAGATCTGTGACTGGGGGTCAGTGTCTGAAAAGTTTCAGCGCTCCGTCCATCATCTCCTTGTGTTTGCATTGTAACTAATACGCTACCATCTCTGCCTTTCACCCAGACAGTCTATTTTTTTGTTTTTTAACATGTGCCCAGGTTTTCAGTGAATGATATAGTGTAGTTTAGAAATCACCATCCCCAAACAATTTAAAGGGAGGTCTGGCCAATACCAAAAGCATTCAGCAACGATAACATTTCAGTCCCCATCTCACGAACGATGATATAAAGTAGAAGACAGCTGCAGCCATTTATGCTGTTAATCTAAACACAACAGCTGTTGAGGAAATATAACAAATGAAGGCGGTGCTAGTGAACCAGGCTCTAAGAGCCAAGCCAAACCCTTGTTTTCGGCTCTCGCACTTAATTTGTTGGCTCGCCTGCCACTAGTGCAGCGCTCCGAGAAACACACGTTTTATTTTACACTACCCTCCTGGTTTGCAGACTTGGTATTTATTTCTCGAACAACCCTTTTACCAGGGACATCGTAAGGGTTTTGGGGGCCCTGGGCCAAACGCACTCTGGGGGCCCCAGGCTGGTTGGAACAGCTTTGAATTTATGGTCCAATTTCAGCTTTTTCATGCCCTCTTTGGCTAGGTCCCTGACAGTGCACAGGAACACTCCTCCAAATTCTAAATGTGTTTACATATAATATTCAGGGATAGTTATGTGTGTTTTCAATATCATAACACAGCAGCAACTCACCAATATTATGCAAATAATCTCTGTGACACCCTCACATTTCTCATATGTGAGGCCTGTTTTGATCTAAAAGAAACTTTTTTATGGGTGGTGCATGAAACACAAACACAACATTTCTCTGCAAAGTGTCTGTACTGGACTCTCACATATCACATAGATTAAAAATAAATTAAAGGAAAACAGTATTTAAAACAATCTGTTTAAGAAATAATTATGGTCATTAGGGCAAGACTGCAGAACAAACCTGACTCAGTCAGGGGGCCCCTCTGAAAAAGGTGGGGGCCCTGGGCCAGAGCCCACTTTGCCCATGCATTAAAACGTCTCTGCCCTTTACAAACTGCACAGCAAGAGCAAGGTTTATGAAGACCTGAACTTTAGCAGCCATTGGTCACTTGACATGCCGTTTATCGCTTCTCCTATCCCCTGACTCAACACGATGGCTACAATGTGCCACTAATGAGGTGATTTTTCTGGAGAAATGCAATAAACGATGCATGGCAGGGCCTGAGTTCAGTACAAGCAACTGCGTAATTATTTTATGACAAGTCATGAAACGGCAGGCAGCGCGTGCACCCACTGAGGTACACACTTTAGGTGGGGGGGGTCTTCTCACTTCTGGGCATTTTCTAACAGAGATGGGTGTTGTTGAAGCGCAAGTCCACACAAAATTAATGAAAGGGGCAAACAAAGCAGTCAAACCCTCACTTCCACACCTGACCCGCCTTTCTCGCCAACGGCAATGGTGACTCCAAAGGAGAGCAACCCTCAGAGCACCAAGGCATGAAACAGAGGAAAAACAGCAATGATAATCCAGAAACCCCCCCTTTTCCCCTTACCTCAACTGCCCTCACACGCCGCGGAGTTGCCACCAAGCTTAGAAGACCTTGCACATAACTTGGGCAGGAAAAAAGATTGCATGTGACGTTCACTTAACAGTGGTTATAGCGTAAGATTTTGGGCGCTTCAAAGTGCAGACTCTAAAGTGAAAACCAGGCCAGGCAAGACCCGGATGTGTGACACCGGAAGCTGACGCTGCAGTATGTCTTGGGCGTGGTCTAACTGAGCAAATGACGAGACAGCCATGTTGAGTACATTGCATTCATAAATAAAGCGCGTTAGCCCATGAATAAAATATTTTTCTTACACTATGAAGTATGCAGTTAGGCAAGATTACGAAAGCTGTGTCTAAGGGATAAAAAAAGATAATAAACGTAAATAGGAAGCCAGGAGGATCTACCAGGGGAGCGAGTGGGAGCACCACCTTCGCAGCAGCTCCAATCGGAGCACAACAGATGGTCTGTAAGGCCGAAAGAAATTAAAGGAGCATGCCAAATGCATGAGGATTGTAAAAGGGGCAGTCTTTCAATAAATAGCAACTGCGACAAGATAAGAAATAGAGTGACCAAAATAAACAGGCAACAGCAATCACGGGCAGGAAAGGAAGATAAATATAGTCCCACAAAACACAGATATAGAACCTAGGCGTAAAGATACAGTAGTCAGGCCATGCTGTGTGGGAGGAAACAAAAGGCAAAAAGGAGGGACAAGGGGAATGACTGACCAATAACAACAGAGGATTTTTAAAGGACACTGAAACAAACAAATCAAAAGCAGGGGGATGGCTTTAAGCCAACATAAGAAATTACAATAGGTCTTGAATGCTCGACCTAAAAAGGACCCCACTCGGGTTCTCAGGTTGGGGTGGGCGGGGGCAGGTGTCATGGTCATCATTGTACTTGCTAAATAGACGCCTGTATTACCCAACCTTCCAACAGGTTAAATAGCTAAGTGGTCAAATGTATCCAAAGAAGAGGCGTGTGATTAGCCAGACCTAACAGGTTCAAGTAAGAGCAGGCCCAAGGTTCCAAGATTCAGTTAAGTTTTGGTGCTCGGCCTACAAACAGTAAATTGAAATTATACCTATGTTTGTTAGGTTGCCAAGGAATGCTATGAAAGCAACATGTTTGGCACTGTAGGAAAAAAATTAAATTGTGAATGTGTACACAACTATGTGTTGCACTCATCTGCATGCAGGGGAACGTCAAGGCGGAATATCAGAATTCCCTACTAATTTCAGATGAATACCTTATTCAAAGCCAAACGTCAATGTATTCCTAGTCATGAGGTCAACAAAAGGCAGGTCGAAAATTAGGGCTAACAGACAGCACAGGGTTGCCAACTATATCCAGGGCTTGTTGTGCCACGAGGACTTGGCATTGCTGAAGCTCTGTGCCAGTACAATTCAGTGGGGAGTGGTGGTTGCCAGAAACCATCCAAGAAGCCTCAGAGGGCAGAATCTTACTTCCGAAGCATGGTATTCACATAGCCAACTCATGATGCTACTGCCTTGTGGACCAGTCGCATGGCTGATAGCAGTGGCTATCCACCTTTAAGTTGTGTTGTTGGGTGTTCAAACACTAGCAGACCACCTATGATAGTCTTAGGGACTTCTAGAGCACACACAATGAACTCAGTCTGTATAGGTGGAAGAAACTGAGGCCAAAGGAGAAGATCCATGGGCGTGGAGAAGAGGAGGGTACTGCCTCAAAGGCTTTGCAGCTGGGTCTGGAAAGTAAGTTAGTTGTTGAAGTTCTTTGATGTTACTCAGACTAGTGTTACTCAGTGTGAGCACTCCCTCACGGGATAGCATAGTTAGCCTCCAGTCCTCCACCTGCAGATATTTACTGGGCAGGTATGCCATGCCAGATCCTCACCCCCATCTTCATCCTTTTTGGTTCACTGGCTGTAATAAGGGTTTTTCAACCAGTCCTCTTCATCTATTGGTCTTTTGCAGAGTCATTCACATTTTCTTCACCCACTGCAGAATATAGCATGGGGTTATGGGGCTCAGCCTACTTCAACCAGGCTAACTTCACTGCTAGTGACTGATTGCCCTTTCATAAGGAGCACATTCACACACAAAGCAGTTCCTTCAGGTGCCAGGAACTACTCTAGCAACATGTGCATTTTAAGGCCCAAAAAAATTGCTTTGTGCATTTTTTTTCCTTTAGATTGACAAGGGCCCAGCTGCTTCTTAAACAAAGCTTTGCAAATAACTAGCCATAATAAAACAAGCACTGGCAAAGCCAAATGGCTGCTGACCTTCGACAGACCTATGGGTTTTGCCAATGATTATGCTCAAGGGTTTCTATACTAAAACACCAGAAGGAGTTTTATTTGTTACTGGTCTCGGCTGAGCTGTGGCTTGAGCTTCATCAAAAAAAGAGGGCGGGCCAGGATCTCTCGCGAGGACGGACGGTATCACCGCGGCAGGGAAATACGACGAGTACTGGTGCCGCTCTCGGTGTGCAAGACCTTGCTGGATACTGCCAGTATTCATTTGGGCAGACATAACTGGAGTAGTATTGGAGATTCACCCAGACTTTAGTTCTGAATGATGTCCGAACAAGAATTGGCTGAAGTAGTTCAGATTGCAGTAGAGGATCTGAACCCTGATCAGCCAGCACAGAGACCTGCTTCCTGGGGCTGGGGACCTACAGTGATTTTGGAGAATCACATAGTGTCAGAGGAAGATGTGGAATCCGAGCCAAAGCGGCAGAGAATAGAAATTGATTGTCAGGACCCCTCTATTAAGGAAATATTTTCAATGATGATGATCGTAAAACGGAGATCTGCAGACTCAGCTTGCCTGACTTTGGGATGGCCGACAAGCTCCATCTCCGATCCTGTGTTGCCTTCCTCGTCATCTCCACTCACCCATGGCTGGTCCCGTGGCCTCTCAGACACATCATGATCTTCATTCTGGCCCAGCGGAGCCCGAGAAACATGGCCGATTTCCGGTGGAGCTGCTTCAGCAGCTGTGGGGGAGACTGGGTCTGTTGCTCTGCGGGCACCCCCCATTTGAGCGAAAGACATTGAGTGGGACCGGCTGAATGTGATCACCAAGGTCATTGTTCCCTTGCCTGGCCCCTGGATGGCTGCCACAGTGATCCCTGCCTCGTTGTGCTACTGCTCTGGGACAAAGACCGGACTGCAACCTGACCTTGAACCTATCCCCCTTCCTGTTTACCCTTCAGGACTTAGAACCTATCGAATATACCTCTGACAGTAGAGACCTAGCTTTTTGGCTGATGCCCGGTGGAGCTACCTGATAGCTATAGAGGAGATGGGTTGTGGACTTCCCCCTCGACCATCACCTACCCAGCCGGACTTTGGGCAGACTTTCCTTCGTCTCTCCGTCATATCTCCCTCCTACCCCTTCACCCTACCCCTTTACCCTTCTACGCTCCTTTCATCTCGTCTCTTTGCTCTTTAAATGTTTTTCCGTTGAGACCTAGTTATTTGACCAATACCCGGTGGAGCTACCTGATAGCTATAGAGGAGATGGGTTGTGGACTTCCCCCTCGACCATCACCTACCCAGCCGGACTTTGGGCAGACTTTCCTTCGTCTCTCAGTCATATCTCCCTCCTACCCCTTCACCCTACCCCTTTACCCTTCAACGCTCCTTTCATCTCGTCTCTTTGCTCTTTAACTGTTTTTCCGTTGAGACCTAGTTATTTGACCGATGCCCGGTGGAGCTACCTGATAGCTATAGAGGAGATGGGCTGTGGACTTCCCCCTCGACCATCACCTACCCAGCCGGACTTTGGGCAGACTTTCCTTCATCTCTCAGTCATATCTCCCTCCTACCCCTTCACCCTACCCCTTTACCCTTCAACGCTCCTTTCATCTTGTCTCTTTGCTCTTTAAATGTTTTTCCGTTCAGACCTAGTTATTTGACCGATGCCCGGTGGAGCTACCTGATAGCTATAGAGGAGATGGGCTGGGGACTTCCCCCTCGGCCGTCACCTACCCAGCCGGTCCTTGGACAGACTTCCCCTTCGTCTCTCCATTGTATCTTCCTCCTACCCCTTTACCCGACCCCCTTACCCTTCTTCTATCCTTTGACCTCGTCTTCAATGATCTTTAAATGTTTTGTTTGCAACTATGTAACCTGTAACTGATGTAATTTTGTAACACTGTGGTACCTCATGTAAAGCGCTCTGATACCTCAGGGTCTAGCCAGCGCTATATAAAACTCATCAAATAAAAAAAATATATATACTGAGTCTGGGTAAAAATGTCATTTGATAACCAATGTAGTATCAATCTTCTCACTTAACAGCAGGGCAGCGAACTGATTCAGCAAAAAGTGAAAAAATACATGTGCGGAAACACTGCGCAGAAAGAACTGGCAATACGTTCAGGGATGTCATAACATAATTGGTTCCTTCAAATTAAAATTATAAGTGAAAATGACAGAAATTGTATTCAAAGATGAAACGTCGGGCTGAATTTTGCAGTAAATCGTGTTTCGCGTGTGTTTTTTAATGACCTCCAGTTCCGAGAAACTACGTCAAGATAAAAGGGGGTAATTAAAGTTAGTAGAAGAATATACAGTTTATACACACACACACACAAACACCTCTGCGTCAATCCTCAGGGACTTTGCTGGGATTTAATCGTCTGGCTGTACACTGCGCACTCCAGCTGGTGCATTAGCCCACCGACCGATGTTAGGGGGATTCAAACCTGCACCTTGCAGGTTACACTGCGCTAGTTTACCGACCAGAAATAACACTGCGATTAAGAAAATTAGATTTGATAGTACATTAAAGTGAGTATAAATGTGTTAATGCAAAGGGAAGGCCGGGCGGGTCAGACGTTCCAAACAAAAATCTGACAGACCTTCCTAAAGCCTGTTTTTTGAGAATTCAAAAAAGGAGTCTTGTGAGCGCTCGGCCCACTGGCCCCTCCCGCGAATACTCACCCAAACTTATTCTACATAGTGCTGCTGGGAAATTCCATCTAAAACCGGCTCTGCGGGAGACCATGACTGCACAGAAGCAGTTCACTTACATACCCCTCACCCACTCCTCTAGTGATCTCAGAAGGATTGAATATAACAGAATGTGTTAGTGGGGAGAGGAGTTGGTCTAACGGCTAGGGCGGTCGACCTTGAATCTGGGGAACCGGGTTTGAGTCTCGGCAATGACGCTGAACATCCTGTGATTCTGGGCAAATCACTTAATCTCCCTGTGCTCAACAAAAATGAATGTGTCCTTATGTAACGCAACTGGTGCTATGTAAAGCGCTCTGATACCCGAAACCGGGTCAAGTTCGCGCTATATAAAACTCCGTGAGAAATACAGGCAATTACAGCTTCTACGATGGCGGCTATAGTTAGGAAAGCTCTGCAGATCAATGGCTTGTCAAACTACCAGGATTTACTAAGTGGACTGAAAAGTGCCCAGATGTAGCTTAGCTTGCAGCACAGCGCTATGAAAAGTTTGCAAATAAAATAAATACAGTCCATTAAAGTGTATCAAAGAGCAATTATGTTTTCGGGAATTATCGGTTCCAAATAAAACATGAATGTGAGGCAGGGCAATACACGAAGTGCAAAGTTCAGGCAACAAGCAAACAAACAGCAACTGGTGGCGCAATGGTTTGTGTTTACGCCCACACCCCTTTCCCAGTGACAGCCACAAAGAGAGAAGGCACATGCCCACAGCACCTTGAAGAAGGGAAGAGTTTCAAAATAATAAGTCAAATGGCAAAGAAACTGACAGATAATAAGTAACACAAAAATGCGGACAGGGTCTGCAAGGAACCTGCAGGAATATACACCACTTGCACTGGGGGTGGGATTCAATTCAAGCAGAGATCCCGAACAGTGTACAGTAAGAATGAAACGCCAGTGTAGCGTTTACTTGAATCATATACAATAAAGAGCCCCCACCCTTCTTTCTGTGGGCTATAATCTGATATCCCGAGTATATACAAGATACTGTAAACAATGACATTTTGAAAACTCTGCTTTACGTGGCATCCAAGAAAGCGTTACTGTATCGTGTTGTCAGCCCCATCTGGGTGTATTTAAAATGAAATGGGCCAGCAGCTTCAACTGTGAACCCCGCGGTACTCCCTCACTCACCTCCCGGGCTTGGAGTCCCTTGCCATGTGGGGGCCGCAGAAGATTTCCTCGCTCATAGAGTAGTCCTCCTCCAGGCTGCTGTACCCGCTGCTCATGCTGCTGCTCCACGTCATCTATCCGACGCCTGGGGACAGGGGGGTGAGGGGCTGTCAAGCTCCTCAAAGCAATCACCAGGAGCTATATGGGCGCCGGGCGCTCTCGTCCACTCCCACTTGTTGCCGTTCATCCCTTCGCATGAGTCTCCGGGCTTCCCTGCGGCACACCCCAGTTGCTCCACTTGCCGCCCCCATCCCCAGGTGCAGTGTGCATTAATTAACCTCTTCAATGGGACGCCGGGGCTCACACTCTGGCTCGATAACGATGTAACGTCAATGCCCACCACATGCTAATGCCTCTCGAACTTTCCCTGGAGCACTTCCTGCAACTCGCCACGCTCCGGCCCCTCCCAGACCAGCCTTATCTACTTGTGGCACATCTACCTGCTCTTCGCCAACTACTCAAACAAGCATTTGCAATGCAATAGGACTCGCATTTATGTGAGACCTATTGCATTGCATCACCGGACAATGGGAGGGAGGGTGGGGGCACGGGCACGGACAACCGGAGTGCCGGCGGGGGAAGAAAGGGGCACAAAAGAGTTCTCACAGTCCACGTACGGTGTAACACTCGAAGTAAAGGGGCAAGTAGCCATGGGAGGTGACAAATGAAGACATAGCCATCATAAGGAGGGACTAACAAGCCTCAAAATGAATCAAAAGACAGCATTTACGGAGGACAAAGACACAAGCCAATGAAAAAGATGGGTGGAGAGTGGGTGGAGCTTCCACGAAGCTTCCACTCCGTACTGAATACTGCATGCCTCGCAAAGCGAGCAGCGCATGCGCGCTGCCGCTATAGGCTCGACCTAAAAATTAAAAGAAACATTAAAATATTACCTTGCTATTAGCATGTAAAGTACCTCTGCATACCTTTTCCTGTCTGATTAATGCCAAGACCACATCCTTTTCTATCTCAGATTGTGTGAAGTACTGCTACCTTGAAGCTAATAACTAATTAAATTTTCTGTTGATAAAAAAAGACTTTGAACCACAGAGGCCAGTCAATCACTCACAGGCTTCTGTATGTACAACTGAAACAATCTTGTACTGTGTCTCTACTAACTTACTACATACTTTCAGTAGCAAGAACTTGTTTGCAATTAATATGCAAGTGAAAAGACAGTACTGTATGCATGTAGTAACTGGCCACATTGTGACAAAAGGGGAATCTTATACATCATTTACTTGAGTTGTTTATTATAGTGATTATACTTTGCTTCCCACACCTTCAGATTACACATATGTAAAGTAAATGTGGAATTATGCTAGTCCAAAGCCCATCCTCAATTTGGAGACAGTGCCCTTTAGCCTGGAACCCCCTTTGGGTCAGTTGGTGTCACTCGCTTTACTCACTCAGTGACAGTGAAAGATGATTTTTACGTCTCACCACTCTCAAAAGCCACCAGCCGCCAGTGGCCTTTACTGTCCCCTGCCTTATCTCCACACACTCCACCATTTCTGGGTCCCACTTCAGTGCATCTCTGGGCTGTTGGCACACCATCAATTCATCAAATATTGTGATAGATCAAATTTACATCAATTTAAAAGGTATTTGTGCTATTGAAACCACCATTACAAAGATAATATAGTGATCTCTGGGCTGCGCGCAATTTAATTATTCATATCTATGTAATCTGTTTTACCTTCCCATGTCAAGTTATTGCAGCCAGAGCAGACCTTATCCTCAGAAATGAGAAGCTGATGGAGGAACAAGTTACTATTACATGCTGGACAGGGCTTGTCAAGTGTTTTGGCAATGTGGTACAGGTCTCTGTGCAGCTGACTGTTTTAATAGCTTTAAGGTCATTGAGAAAACTCCTGAAGAACCTCTATGTGATCTTCACAATGCCACCCCTCTTAGGGAGGAAAGAGTAGAATAAGTTTGGCATATCGGTAAGGATTCTGAGAAGCCCTTCAGGCATACAGACGCCAAGGCGAAACTTACCATACTCAAAATTCTGATGCCTTTGAAACATGTCAAGCTGCCAACTTAGCAAAGAATCAGAAAAGCTCTGAGATGGAGCAGGAAAATTTACCGGTACCACCCATTGTCTCATCTCATGCATTAGCCTGAATGGGGTCATATAGATTCTGAGTTAAGTCAGGATGAAGCTGATGAAAGAGATAATCAGAGCAGTGGTGCCCACAGTATTCTAGCAGAAAGAAGAAGAAAGACTGAATCAGAGAGTGGGGACGAAAACTCAAGGCCCAGCCCAGAATGATGATGGATTAAACCCAGATCAGTTGACTGGGGGTGAGTGCTTGCAATGTTCAACACTCCGTCCATCATCCCCTTTGGTTTTGCTATGTTCGCCCTAAGTTGGCAGGGTATGCCCAGACGTGGGTCCCTTGCTCACTTTGCCACTGGATTCAAGATAGCCTGACTAATGAGGGTTTTGAACCCGAAACCTGTCCCAGGATGCTTGTTTCCGGTCCAGGGAAGACATTGCTTGGCAGTTCGGGCTGGACTGTTCCCATGAGGCACAGGGTCAGACTGATTTGCATATGGCCATGTCTGAACTGGGGTGGTGGAGTGAGCTAAAGAATGATGATGGATTAAACCCAGATCATTTGACTGGGGGTGAGTGTTTGATTT
This sequence comes from Calotriton arnoldi, assembly GCA_963921515.1. NCBI lineage: Eukaryota > Metazoa > Chordata > Amphibia > Caudata > Salamandridae > Calotriton > Calotriton arnoldi. Next base: position 1,092,206 of record CAWUFW010006159.1, read on the forward strand.
GCTCTAACGCTCCATCCATCATCCCCTTTGGTTTTGCTATGTTCGCCCTAAGTTGGAAGGGTATGCCCAGACGTGGGTCCCTTGCTCACTTTGCCACTGGACTCATGATAGCCTGGCTGATGATGGCTGTAAGCCAGAAACCGGTTCCAGGATGCTTGTTTCCGGTCCAGGGAAGACATGGCTTGGCAGTTCGGGCTGGACTGTTCCCATGAGGCATTGGGTCAGACTGATTTGCATATGGCCATGTCTGAACTGGGGTGGTGGAGTGAGCTAAAGAATGATGATGGATTAAACCCAGATCAGTTGACTGGGGGTGAGTGCTTGCAATGTTCAACACTCCGTCCATCATCCCCTTTGGTTTTGCTATGTTCGCCCTAAGTTGGCAGGGTATGCCCAGACGTGGGTCCCTTGCTCACTTTGCCACTGGATTCAAGATAGCCTGGCTGATGACGGCTGTAAGCCAGAAACCGGTCCCAGGATGCTTGTTTCCGGTCCAGGGAAGACATTGCTTGGCAGTTCGGGCTGGACTGTTCCCATGAGGCACAGGGTCAGACTGATTTGCATATGGCCATGTCTGAACTGGGGTGGCGGAGTGAGCTAAAGAATGATGATGGATTAAACCCAGATCAGTTGACTGGGGGTGAGTGCTTGCAATGCTTAACACTCCGTCCATCATCCCCTTTGGTAGTACTTAAGTCTTGTCTGAGTTGAGCTTCAGGCAGTTGGCTCGCATTCAGTCTGCAACCATGGTCATGAAGTTGGTGAAGTTGGTTCTGGTGGTGGCTGTCTTGTCTGTCAGGAAGAAAATGAGTTGGGTGTCATTGGTGTAGAAGATTGCAGTGATGTCTTTTGATCGGATGATGTTGGTGAGCAGTGTCATGTATATATTAAAAAGGGTGAGGCTGAACGACGATCACTGTGGGACTCCGCATATCAGTTTCTTGGTCTTTGATGTGAAGGGTGACAGCCTGACCCTTTAGGGACTTACCATGAGGAAGGAACAGAACCATTTGAGAGCAGATCCATGTATGTCAATCCCGTAGAGTCTTCTGTTGAAGTCGTTATAGGAGACAGTGCAGAAGGCTAGAGAGAGGTTGAGCAGGATAAGGGCCACTGTTTCTCATCAGTCTAGGATAGTTCTAATGTCGGTAGCTGCGATGAGTGCTGTTTCGGTGCTGTGGTTCTTTATGAATCTTGATTGAGTGTTGTCTAGAAGATGGTGAAGTTCGAGGTGGGTTGTGAGTTGTTTTTTGATGGTTTTCTTAATCTCTGTGACTGGATAGGGGAGCAGGGAGGTGGCCCGGAAGTGGCTCAGTTGAATTTGGTTGGCTGTGGGCTTGATTTGTGCAAGTTTCCATTAATCTGGGAAAGTGGTAGACATGATGGAGGTGTTAATGATGTGGGTCAGGGTGGTGCTGATTGGCAAACTTCCCAGGTTGTAGATGTTCTGGGGGCATGGATTCATTGGGGCCCCTGAGTGGATGACCCGGTTTCTGCCCTGCATTGCTGCCCGTGACCTTGCAGGTGCCTGTGGGGGGGACTACAAGTCCCAGGACATCATGCGGCCGGAGCCGCTTGCATCACCTTTCAGCGCCTGGAGGTGCCTCAAAGCCAGGCGCGGGCTCCCGCAGCGCGGGACCCGCTTTCTGCCCTGACTTGCTGCCCGTGATCTTGCTGGTGCCTGTGGGCGGGACTACAAGTCCCAGGACATCACGCGGCCGGAGCCGCTTGCATCACCTTTCAGCGCCTGGTGGCGCCTTAAAGCCGCGCGCGGGCTCCCGCAGCGCGGGACCCGCTTTCTGCCCTGACTTGCTACCCATGACCTTGCTGGTGCCTGTGGGGGGGACTACAAGTCCCAGGACATCACACGGCCGGAGCCGCTTGCTTCACCTTTCAGCGCCTGGAGGCGCCTTAAAGCCGGGCTGGGCCACCCCCCTGTAAAGTAGCATTAGAAGTCGGCGACAATACGGGTGAGTGCTCCATTTACCCTGATAAAAGCCTGCAATTGACACCGCGCTGCTACTTTGAGTTGTTACTATGGGGAAACATGCTACACCACAACCAACACGGCCAATAACTGCCAGTATTGACACCATGCTTGAAAGGGCTGTCAGCATCATTTCAAGCGAAATTGAGCTCACGGAGCGGCGCCTGTCTATGGGTATTGAGGGTTGGACTGACATTACAATCTTTAGAGGCACATTATCAGACCATACAGAAGACCTGCCCCCACCGCAGCCGGAGGGTACTGGGACTCATCAATCTCCAATTGCAAGCGGGAGCATAAGTAGGCAGGATATAATTGAGGAAGCTGAGCCACAACCTGACATCAATATTGCCACATCAGTGGGAATCTCTGCCGCTAAACGGAAAAGGAAGACTGGGTCCGGGAAAACTATTTGTAATTATAGGAAGCAGCCTACTCATAGTGCCCCCGCTCCTACCCAAACACGTCTCTCTACCTGGATACAGCCTTCATCAGGTATTGGTACAGTTGAAGCCCTTGATTCCTCTTTGCCTACACAGACTGTGAAACTGAGCTCCGCTTTCAGCACACAGACTGAAGCCGTACCTTGCCTCGAGAACTATGGGGACACTGTCGCCAACATTGCTTCTGCGTTGCTGACTGTTAGAAATGGGATTCTTGGTAGGCTAGGGCGCGGGCCAAAGCCAGGCAAAAACCACCACTCTAGTCAGGATAAGGGAGTTACACTTCCAAAATAACCCCTGCTCACCCCCTTGGTAGCTTGGCATGAGCAGCCAGGCCTATCTTAGAGGCAGTGTGTAAAGCATTTGCACATAACCAACAGTAATACAGTGTACGCACTACAAACGGACACCACACCAGTTTAGAAAAATATCCAATATTTTTATATAATTAAAACAAGACCAAAAACGATAAAGAACCACAATACTATACTTAAAAGTTCACAATTCAAAAATACGCTGATTAAAAGAGTTCCTTGTGTGGATAGCGCCGTCCGGGCTACCACGGCGTCGTGAACACACAAATCCAAAACAGTTCTGGCTGACCGCGGGGTCGCAGGCCAGCTACGGTGTCGGAAAGACCCGCAAACAGTACCTTTGAGAGATGCAGGGCGATGGGGCCCTCGAAGTCACACGCGTTGCAGGTCGATCTCCTCTCTGATGGAGTCAGGAGCGCTGGCGTCGGCAGGCATCGGGTGCTGCGGTGCGAAGTGCAGCGGTGCTGCGTGCGGTGTCCTCAGGTCGCGGTGCGAGCAGCGGCTCGGTGGCGGCATCAGATGGCATCGTCGGTGAGACCAGGGTCGCGGTGTGAGATGAAGGCGGTGCTCGTCACGGTGCTGGCAGATCACGGTGCAAGCAGCGGCGTCGTCGTTGCTGAAGCGCTGTCATCGGCTGACGAACTGGAGTCAATGGCGCCGGCGTCGGTAGGCCAAGGCTGCGGTGTGGGATGAGGGCGGTGCATCGTGTAACTTACGAGCGGTGCCCCCGAACCATGGTGCAAGCAGCGGCGTCGATCTCAGCGGGAAGTGGCAGCGTCAGGCAGGCCAAGGCGTCCTCGTGAAGCCAGGCGGTGCGGAGTGAGGTGCCCACGGGTCGTGGTGCGAGCAGCTGCTCGGTGGCGGCATCAACAGGCGTTGTCGGTGAGACCAGGGTCGCGGTGCTGTGTTGCGGCGGTGCCCTCTGTGGTACCAAAGCGAGGCGTGAAGCGACGCGGTGCGGAGTGCGGTGCCCACAGGTCGATACGAAAGCAGCGGCTCGGTGGCGGCGTCAACAGGCGGCGTCGGTGAGACCAGGGTTGCAGTGCAGCGGTGCAGCGTTGCGGCGGTGCCCTCTGCGTTGCCTTCAGGACACGGAGTCGGCAGTGGCGTCGTAGACATCGTCGAGTTGGTGTTCTTCGGGTTGCAGCACAAAACACACAGTCCCCAGTGCTGCGGGTCGAAGAACTTGAAGTCTTTGCTGTTCCTGAGACTTCGTGAACAGGGGGCAAGCTCTACCTCAAGCCCTTGGAGAGACTCACAAATTTAGGTTGCAGAAAGTCCAGTCCAGGCCTTTCACTACCCAAGACAAAAGCAGTCACTGCAGGTCAGCCCAGCAAAGCACCCAGCAAAGCAGTCGTTCCTTTTCGCAGCTTCTCCGGCTCTTCTTCTTGGCAGTCTTCTTGTCCAGATGAGTTCTAAAGTTCAGGGGTCTGGGACCCAGCATTTATGTCCAAAAATCCTTTGATCTCTTAGGCAGAGAGGGCCTGTGCCTGGTCAGGACCAGTTCTGCCTTCTCTGGTGTGAATTCCTGGCAGGAGGTGGAGACGGCATTTGTCAGAGGCAGAGCAGGCCCTTTGAGGTGCAAGGAAATCTCCTCCCCCTTCCCCCATCGTAACCCAGGTCTCTTCAGCCCTTTCCTGACCTACCTAGACCATCTGGCGCCCCTCCTGCTCCCCCAGCCTTCTGTCATCCAAAACCCAGACAGGCAATCCACATTCCAGCAGAGGCACACGGGATGACTGAGCAAGAAAATACCCACTTTCCAAAAGTGGTATTTTCAAACACAGAATGTAAAAATCACCTTCACTAAAAGAGGCATCTTTAGATTCTGAGTTCAGGCATACGAAACTTCATTTTCTTACCGAATTCCCAGGGCCAGTTATGTTCATAAGATGTTATAAACAAACCTCTCATTCTGTCCTATGGAGAACTGGTAGCCTTGCAATAGTGAAAAACGAAATTGGCTGTAATTCACTATTAGGACATGCCACACATACCGGGGCCTGTCCTACCTTTCACATACATTGCACCCTGCCCACAGGGGTACCTTGGGCCTACCTGAGGGGTGCCTGATATGTAAGAAAAGGGAAGATTAGGGACCGGCCAGTGTGTGCACTGGCCAAGTCGATATGGCAGTTACAAACTGCGCGCAGACTCTGCAATGGCAGGTCTGAGTTACCGTTTTCAGGGCTACTCACGGGGGTGGCACAACCAGTGCTGCAGGCCCCCGGGTAGCATTTGATTCACCGGCCCTGGCACACGCAGTGCACTTTACTAGGGGCTAACAGGTAAATCAAATATCCAATCATGGAAACACCAATCCATAACACAATTTACCATAGGAGCACCTGCGCTTTACCACTGATCAGCAGTGCGAAAAGCACGCAGAACCGTTACACCAGCAAAACAGAGTCACAACCGGGAGGTCAGAAAGCAAAAACTCAGGGGAAACACGCCAAAAGTTGCCAAGTCTAACAGTGACCAAACAAATTACTGAACTTTTTGATAAAAAGTTTGTTCTATTACAGAGCCGCCTAGATAATCCGGCTACACTCATAGGGGGTGCTGGCCAATTGATGGGAAATGTACAAATGGTAGTTGATAACAAGGGTGGCGGGTGCAGGGCCAGCAAAAGCGAAAGTGTAGTAACGAGCATTTCAAACCCTGAAATTCTGCCCAAACTGATAGAGCTATTGCTCCCGCAAGCACCTTGCGTGTGACACACGATCAACTCAGGGGTTGCCCTCAATTGCCTTCGGTTAGACATGGTACCGTACCCACTCCTAAACCTATAATTGTTCCAAACATCCACCCCACTAGGGTTGGCGCTAACGGGTTAAACAGGCCTAGTGGCTTATATCAGAATATGTTGCTTAGCACCTCAAGCAGTAAAGTCCCAGTCGCTTCAAGTATCAACCGCCCGATGGCAAATCAAGATGTTTTGAGTTTGCCGCCCGCTGCTTGCCCCTATGTGCTGGTATTGGCAGGGGTACCAACCTTAAAGAGGGATCAGCATGAGTCATGGGACCAGCTACGCAATAAATGTGCGGACTGGCTATCAAGGCACAGAAGGTTTCATGTATCTGAAATACAGGATATTATTATGGCACGAAGGGTTGGGTGGGTCGGTGCATCCACAAAGGATATTGAAAGGGACTGTATCGTAATTAATTTTCGCAGACCATCCATGGTGAGACATATACTAAGGGGATGCGAACTCACAACACCCAATAGTACTAATATATGCACACTACCACTTGGGTACTTCTACAAACCAAGTTACGGCCTCTGCTTCAACAAGTCCCCTTTAATTACCACTTCTAATATGTTCCACGTCCTGTCTGGATTAGATACCCAAGATTGACTATCGACTCATGGGGAAAATACTGATCCCGTTAATAGGTCATCCTACCCCCTGCCTGTAACTAAGTTCACTATACCCCACACGCAAATGAAGGCCTCAGCTCGCCCAGACCTCCGCATATTAAGTTGGAACGTCGCACGGCTGTACTCTAAACTGCACCAACCAGACTGGTTACAATTTATTAGAGACCAAGATATCCTTTTATTCCAGGAAACATGGGCCACCCAAGATTTGCATATTGAGGGATTTGAATGCCATAATATTCTAGCGACAACCCCCAAGCACGGTCGACCATTTGGGGGCTTATCAATCTGGGTTAATATCGAATCAGGGGGTAGCACAAAAACTGTACGCACAGACAATAACAACTTCCAAGGCATATTGTTTAATAGGGGAATTTCTTTTTTGTTAATCAATTTGAAACAATAATGATTTTCACTCTGTTCCAAATATAAATTTTATAAATTTGTTTAATTTTATTGCATCTATTGGAAAATCCAAAGACTCTTTTAAGTCAGTAGGAATCTGCCTAGGCGGTGATTTTAATGCTAAGTTATCTCAACCACGAGCAAGTAATTATTCACATAGCAGCGGACAAATATGTAATAGGGGTAGAGAGTTAACGGACCACCAGAATAACCATATTTTAACCAATGTTATGGAAATTGCTGTGATTACAAAAGATAATGCCCCCCCTGAACCGACATTTAAAGGGAGGGGCTGTTCATCCACAATCGACTATGTCTTTGTCTCCCCGGTCTTAGAAGTTAGCCTGCTGAAAGCCGAAATTATGGCCACAACCTTTGGGGACCATAACCCAATACAAATAACATTACGATCGTCCCCAGTTCCAATGCCCCAGATAGAATGTGGTGCTAGGGATCTATCACCATCCACAGATAACCTTATACTGGTATGGCGAGGCGTTAATAACGCCGATCTATTCAGTACTATGGTTAGGGAAAACATGAATCTTATTAATATCTGTTTGGAGTCCCAGGATCCACACCCCGAGGCAATCACTGCCTTCATCAAACTTTGTGGCGCTATTGAATCCTTGCTGTCCACACCTATTGCTACAGCACAACGTGAACCTAGATGGTTCAATCGGGAGTGCTCAATTGCCAATAGGAAGCTCCGCAAGGCCTTATCTCACAGCCCAAGGTGTAATGTACTGGTCAAGTCCTTAAGGTTGACTTATAAGCGGGCTATTGCTAATAGGAAGGAACAGTTACTAAGCGAGCACTGGGATGCGCTCATCAATGCTGCTAGTCAAAATAATGGGAATATATTTTGGACTGCCATTAAAGTGTTAAGATCAATGGGGCAACCGTTAACTCCCATTAGCTGCACCATAATGAGTGCTACCTGGAAAAGTCACTTTTCCGTAATTTACAAAGCACCTGCTTCTGAACCCGATCCTTTTAATAATTAGGTGCCATCCGGAGTCCCAATATCAATAACTGAGGTCAAGGAGGCCATACGCCAGAGTGCGGGCAATAAAGCCCCAGGGCACGATTGGTTGCCCATTGATCTCATTGTGAGAAGTTGGCCTGGTATATGCTGTCCACTAATTATAGTGGGCACCTTGTACCAGTCCAAACAACCCTTATTGGAGTTAGGTTAAAGACAACCTTTAAAGAAAGCTATCCTAGTGGTAGCTGTGGAGAGCAGCCTTCAGGCTAAGTCTTGAAGGAATGTAAAGCAGCTTGTTTTACCAGTCTATAATCTCTTGAGTGAGCAAATGAAAGAGCACCACACCAGGTATATTTTCAAAATATATGTATTTATTGCTAAACACACCCCTCTAGTCTCTTTATGTGACTAGAGTTCGAAGTACACAAGTTATAAGTTATTTAAACACAGTAAAAGCACAAATACACGTTTGAGCCCTAGGGGCGTACCAAACCATATACCAATAAAGTGGTATAAGAACCACGACTAAGCTAGACACAAGGCCTAGAGCCTGTAGAAGTGCTTGGACCACAAGGAACCACCCAAGGTAGTGACACAGGTGACCCACGGGGGACGCGTGCAGTGTGAGAACACAGCCGCGAATCACCGTTAACTTCAATGGAGAAAGTCGCGGTTAGGAATTTAAAGAAAAGGGACACTTAAAGAAGGACTTGGAGCAAACCCTTTGAGAACTAGGTCTTTCTAGAGTCTCTACCCACGGGAGCACCGAAGTACTCGTGTTACCTCACCCCAGGGAAGCCAGGTGCATAGGTGCCTTTCAGGGTCGGGTTTCGTCGTCGTTTTGAATGGCGATCTGCTGCAAAGTGCTGCTGGCGACCAAGTGGAAAGTGTCCGGGTGGATCCAAGAGTGGATCGGAGATCTGAAGAACCTGAAAGCAGAGGGGACAGAGTCTGGGTCACTAGCCAGTGACCAGGAAGGCGATGAGCAGATGCCCACCGATGTCGGGTGCTTCAGGTAGGTTGATGGCCGTCTTGACTCTGCAGTCACGATGTCCAGGAGGCGTTGTCGGCAACCAGGAGCAGGATTCGGACTGTCCCACAACGTCTGCTGCTTGCTGAGGTGTCGGCGACCGGATTGGACCCAACAGGCCTTGGCAACAGCAAGTCTCGTGGAAAGTGAAGAGGGACAATGGTGCAGACCAGCAAGGTCTGAGGAACTCACCCAGCAAAGGTAAGTGAGGGCAAGCCTGGAGCAACCAGAGGAGCCCAAGAAGAAAAGGATTGGCCTTCGTGGAGGGCTACTAGCCAACGGACTAGCAACCGCGAAGGAGCCTCAAGATGGTGCACGTGGAGCTGGCTCACAGGACACTTGTGGAGTGGAGGCCAGTGATCTTCGGTGAGGTCGGTGCTGTAGGAGAGGGCTACTTGGAGCCCAAAGCACAACTTCGTGGGAGTCCAGGAAGATGGTGCACTTGCAAATGTGCTCGGTCTCCTGGGGTCACGGTTCCTCGTTACCCACGACAGCTACGGGCATCAGCTTCGCTGGGGACTCAGGGCAGCCTCGGGGAAGTCAGGAAATCCACCTCTGGGGATGCAGGGACTTCGGCATCCGGTGGGAGCTTCGTCGATGCAGACCGGACAATTACTTCTTTGGTGCCTGCCAAGCAGGGGAGTCACTCCTTGACCCCAAGGGAGATTCTTCAGTCCTCTAATCGTAGTGTAGAGCGTCGAAGGTCCAGGATTCAGTTTCAGAGCTTAATCCAAGAGTATCTAATTTGCTATGGCAAGGGTTCCCAATTTTATCCAGTAAAACAGGGAGGGACTAACTCTATGACCCCACCTATGGGAGGGTCAAGGGAGGGGGTGGCTACACCCACTTCCCTTTGTCCAGTTTTGCGCCAGAGCAGGGGCAGGTAGCCCCTGAGCCGGTTTGAACTGGCATATGCACAGAGGAGCCTTTTGCTCCCCCAGTGCAGGACTTCAAAGCACTCTAAGAGTGCACCCACCCAGCCCCAATACACATTATCCTGTCTGGGAGGTGGTTACACCTCCCTGTGACAGGAAACCTATTGTCCAGGCCTCCCCTGCCGGAGTTTCTGTCAGCAGCAGGAGGCCAGACTTGTGTCTGTGGCAGAGGCATCCATTTTGTGATGCCAGGGTTTTAGAAAGAAGTTACCGGGTAGACCAGTGTGAACATGTCTCTCCCTCTAGAAGGGTGGAATGCTACCCCCGCCGCCAGGACTGGCGGGGGGTAGTATTCCAAGATGTTTGACACCAAACACGACATGTTTTGATGCAGTCATTCCAAAGTTAGCATTCTACCGCGAGGATATAATGCACTTAAGAGTATATGGTTTAACCGCATTTACAAACAGTACCAGAGAATGGACTCTGAGAACTGCAGAGGGGCCCTGCTCATGCAGTGGCACCTTCTCACATAAGAACCAAGCACTCTGCCTTCAGGATTGATAAGGCCTGCCATAGGAGTGACTTATAGGTTTATATGTGTGTATGTATGTAATGATATAGGTAGCCCATATCATTGTAAGGGGTGCATGCACCACCTTACCCAGGCTGCAGTAGCAGACCTGTGGTGTCATTTTGGATGGCCTTCCAGGGGTGGCACAATACATGCTGCAGCCCCTGGTAGGCCTCTGAGGTACCTATGCCCTTGGTACATAGTATACCATATACTAGGGACTTATAAGGGCACTCCAGATTCCAACTAGAGATGTGCCTAAGGCACATGGAAACCATTTTATAGAGAAAGCAGATAGACTGGGGCCCTGAATAGCAGGATCCCAGTCCAACTAAGTCATAAACCAGAAAAAACACCAGAAAAAAAGTGGGGGCAACCATATAGTCAGATCCCACCTTCCTACATAACCCCCCCAAACGAAAGGAGATAAGGCTAATCTTGGCCAGTTGAGCCTTTATTGACTAAGTGGCCATATAAGGAAGCACCTGCACTAGCATGGTTGCCCCCTGTCTTATGGTCCACTAAGTAATCCCTCACCGTAAGGGTATGAGAGGGGCTCCGCTCGACCAGCCTCGCCGTCGCCACAGTCCCCCGCATCCGGAAAACGACCGCCGGCGGCAGATCCTTCTCCCACCTCGCCGCCAAGACCTGGAACACCCTCCCCACCAACCTCCGACAGACCCAAGACCTACTGGCCTTCAGAAGACTCCTCAAGACCTGGCTCTTCGATCAGTAGCAGCACCACCCCCCTCTTCCCCCAGCGCCTTGAGACCCTCGCGGGTATGTAGTGCGCTTTATAAGTGACATGATTGATTGATTGATTGATCGATGGGGAATCACTACCTCTGGTGTGCTTAGGTAAAGTACAAGGCTGGTGAGGTGTCTGAGTAGGGAAGTGAGGCCCTAGGAATGTTGGCCTCAGCTTCCTCAGATCACTGGTCACCATGTATGCCTGTCTTTCCATGACTGTGTTGCACTTTGCTCTAAGGGTCAACCTTTGGCTGCCTACAGCTGGAGGTTGGGTCCCTTTGGATGGACTACTGGAGGGACATGGCAGGTTTGGAACCTTTTGGTCCCAGGTTGGCCCTTGTCTACCAGAGTCCTTCTGGGTGAGGTCCCTACATAAAGGTATGGGGGATCCCTCAGTGTGTAGAGGAATTTTCACCTGGCTAGGGCTACTAGACTGGGTGCCCCTAATCTGCTGATGGGGGGGTTCCTCTGGACAGGGGGCCCTGGGGGGTCCACTGACCTCCCTGACCTCTGCAGCCCTGGGCTGACTGAGGTAGGGTAGAGAGGGGCAGGTTACCTGCTCCAGACTGGGTACCACCTTGGAAGGGTCCTCTGCCATCAAGGGGGTGGCCAGGCCAGGCCTGACTACCTCTGTGGCAGTTCCTTCACTAGGGGTAGGGTCAGTTCCCTGAGGAGGCTGACCCTGACCTTCTGTCTGGAGGGAAGAAGACTTTTCTTCAATCCTTGTGCTCTCTTTTGGGGGAGAGTGGGCCATTCTTTCAGGCTCCATCCCTCCAAATTTTTGGGCTGGGGCTGTGGCCATCACAGCCCCACTAACCTTTACAGGGACACCCAACATCCTAAAATGGGTTTGGTGTTCAACTTCAACCCAGGCTGAAATTTCCAGATCATTGCCCATCAGGCAATCTACAGGTAAGGTGGGGGACACTGCCACTCTCTTTGGGCCTGTGACCACCTCCCAGCTGAGATTGACTATGGCCATGGGGTGATCTGTTCTGACACCATCAATGTTGGTCACCTGGAATTTAAACTCAGGTAAAAGCTGGTGAGGGGGGACTAGTTTCCCTGCCACCATGGTGACACTAGCCCCTGTGTCCCTAAATGCCACAGCTTTCTGACCATTAATTATGGGCTCCAATCTGTACCTGCCCAATGCATTGGGACCCATGGTAAAGGTGGCAAATCCTATACCACCATCAGAGTCAGAGGAGTCTGTTGAGGGGGTCCTGTCTAAACTAGGGCCCACCTCTGTTCCTCTTGCAAAAGCACCTACCTTTTTGGGTGCACTACCCCCAACTGGAGGATTACTACTGGTAGTACCAGGAGGGGTGGTAGTAGTTGTTGGAGGAACATTTTCTTTATTGCCAATCCTGGGGCAACTGGGATCAGATTTCCAGTGCCCAGGCTTTTTACAGACATGGCAATATGGTTTCTTTTCAGGAGAGGAAGGAGTTTGGGACCCACCACCAGAAGAGGAATTTTGGGGCCCTGTAGTGGACTTATCCTTAGATTTATCCCCCCCTTTCTCTTGGGACTTAGTAGAATCTTTCTTCTGGTCACCACCCTGATTTTTAGTTTTTACTCTGGTTCTGACCCATTTATCTGCCTTCTTTCCCAATTCTTGGGGAGAGGTCAGATCAGAGTCCACCAGATACTGGTGCAAAAGCTGGTTTTGACAATTATTAAGGATCTGCTCCCTCATAATCAAATTGTACAATCCTAAAAAGTCATGCACCTTGTTGCCATGTATCCAACCTTCCAGAGCCTTAGTAGCACAATCTACAAAATCAACCCAGTCTTGAGTCTGAGCCTTTTGGGTGTCTCTGAACTTTAACCTATACTGTTCAGTGGTTAGGCCAAACCCATCTATCAGAGCACTCTTCAAGACTTTGTAATTGTCAGCATCCTCGTCTCTTACAGTGAGGAGCTTGTCTCTTCCTTTGTCTGCAAAGGAGAGCCACAAGATTGCTGCCCACTGCTTCTGGGGGACCTTCTGAACTTTACAGGCCCTCTCCAGTGCAGTTATCCATTTGTGGATGTCATCCCCACTCTGGTAGGGAAGGACAATCTTGCTTAGGTTTCTATGGTCATAAGACCTTTCCCTATCTTTAGGGGAATTGCTGCCACCATGGGACTCTAGTCCCAACTTTTTTCTTTCTCTGTAGAGATCTAGGGACTTCCTGTCTATAGCCAATTGCTGTTTTCTAAGTTCAAGCTGGGCTTGCTCATACTGAATCAGTCTCTTTCTCCTCTCATGAGAGGATTCCCTCCTATGAGAGGAAACAGAGGTCCCTACTGAGGTGCTAGAGTGGTTAGACTCCTGAGAAGGAGATCTAGACCTTCTAGGCACACTCACAATCCTTCCTGGGGGGACAAAGTGGAGGTCATTCTGATCCTCCTCCTCATCCTCAGGAGGAATTGGGTTTTCCAGGTCAAGGTCATTGTCACCTTCCTGGTCAGTTCCAGAGGGGGGTTTGGGGGGTTGCCACCCCTGGCCCCTTCCTCATCTTCTGCCCCACCCTCTGTACCTACCCCTTCAGTCCCTAGGGGTCTGTTGAGATCATCAGCCACTAACATCTCTCTCAGATGTTGGGTGGTGGGACTTTGGCCTGTCTTCAGTTTCCTCACATTGCATAATGCTCTCAATTCCAAGAATGGGAGTGTATCATACTTGGAGGGAAGAAGCCCAGTGGCTTCTGGCAAGGACTCTCTGGGTCCTGGCTTGGAAGACATCACTAGTGAGGTGTGGTGTATGCACTACCTACTCTAGTGTGGCCTACTAAACTCTCTTGAGTTGTAGAAAGGGTTGTGCTATCCCTTAACACACAACTCTAAGTTCAGTAGAACTTACTGTATACTAAACTTAATTTATATGTACCTTAGGTAACTTTAGTGGTTTTCAGTTGATCAATTCAATTGAGATTATCTGGTAAAACAATAGCAAGCTAGAATCCCACACGCTGCACACCAATGTGAGAAGTTGGCCTGGTATATGCTGTCCACTAATTATAGTGGGCACCTTGCACCAGTCCAAACAACCCCTTATTGGAGATAGGTTAAAGACAACCTTTATTGAAAGCTATCCTAGTGGTAGCTATGGAGAGCAGCCTTCAGGCTAAGTCTTGAAGGAATGTAAAGCAGCTTGTTTTACCAGTCTATAATCTCTTGAGTGACCAAATGAAAGAGGACCACACCAGGTATATATATAAAATATATGTATTTATTACTAAACACACTCCTCTAGTCTCTTTTTGAGGCTAGAGTTTGAAGTACATAAGTTCTAAGCAAGTTAAACACAGTAATAGCACAAATACACGTTTGAGCCCTAGGGGCGTACGAAACCATATACCAATAAAGTGGTATAAGAACCACGACTGAGCTAGACACAAGGCATAGAGCCTGTAGAAGTGCTTGGACCACAAGGAACCACCCAAGATAGTGACACAGGGGACCCACGGGGGACGAATGCAGTGTAGTAACACAGCCGCGAATCGCCGTTAACTTCAATGGGGAAAGTCGCGGTTGGAAATTTAAAGAAAAGGGACACTTAAAGAAGAACTTGGAGCAAACCCTTTGAGAACTAGGTCGTTCTAGAGTCTCTACCCACGGGAGCACCAGAGAACTCTTGTTACCTCACCCAGGGAAGCCGGGTGCATAGGTGCCTTTCGGGGTCGGGTTTCGTCGTCGATTTGAATGGCGATCTGCTGTAAAGTGCTGCTGGCGACCAAGTGGAAAGTGTCCGGGTGGATCCAAGAGTGGATCGGAGATCTGAAGAACCTGAAAGCAGAGGGGACAGAGTCTGGGTCACTAGCCAGTGACCAGGAAGGCGATGAGCAGATGCCCACCGATGTCGGATGCTTCAGGTTGGTTGACAGTCGTCTTGTCTCCGCAGCCACGAGGTCCAGGAGGCGTTGTCAGTGACCAGGTGCAGGATTCGGACTGCTACACAATGTCTGTCGAGTGCTGAGGTGTCGGCGACCGGATTGGACCCAACAAGCCTTGGCAACGGCAAGTCTTGTTGAAGGTGAAGATTGACGATGGTGCAGACCAGCAAAGTCTGAGGAACTCACCCAGCAAGGGTAAGTGAGGGCAGGCCTAGAGCAACCAGGGAGCCCAAGTAGAAAAAGATTGGCCTTCGTGAAGGGCTACTAGCCAACGGACAAGCGACCGCGAAGGAGCCTCGAGTGGACGCACTTAGAGCTGGCTCACAGGACACTCGTGGAGTGGAGGGCAGTGATCTTCGGTGCAGTCGGTGCTGTAGGCGGGGGCTATTTGGAGCCCAAAGCACAACTTCGTGGGAGTCCAGGAAGAGAATGCACTTGCAAATGTGCTCGGTGTCCAGGGGTCACGGTTCCACGTTACCCACGACTACTACGGGCCTCAGCTTTGCTGGGGACTCAGGGCAGCCTCGGGGAAGTCGGGAAATCTAATTCTGGTGATGCAAAGACTTCGGCGTCCGACGGGAGCTTCAGAGATGCAGACCGGACAATTGCTTCTTTGGTGCCTGCCAAGCAGGGGAGTCACTCCTTGACCCCAAGGGAGATTCTTCTGTCCTCTAATCTTGAAGTAGAGCGTCGAAGGTCCAGGATTCTGTGTCAGAGTTTCGTCCAGGGATAATCTAAAGTCCTAAGGACTGGGGTCCTATACTTATACTAAGTTTAGGGGTTGGACTTACTCTGTGGTCCCACCTATGGGTGGGTCAGGGCAGAGGGGTGGCTACACCCCTTTCCCTTTGTCCAGTTCGCGCCAGAGCAGGGGCTGGAAGCCCCTGAACCGGTTTGAACTGGGGTATGCACGAGGACACCAAATGTGCCCCCAGTGCAGGACTTCAAAGCACCAGAGAGTGCTCCCGCCCAGCCCCAATACACACTATCCTATCTGGGGAGGTGGTCACACCTCCCGGGGACAGGAAACCTATTGTCCAGGCCTCCCCTGCCGGAGTTTCGGTCAGCAGCAGGAGGCCAGACTTGTGTCTGTGGCAGCAGCATCCATTTTGTGATGCCAGGGCTTTGGAAAGAAGTTACCGGCCAGGCGATGGGTTAACATGTCTCTCCCTCTAGAAGGGTGGAATGCTACCCCCGCCGCCAGAATTGGCGGGGGGGTAGTATTCCAAGATGTTTGACACCAAACACGACATGTTTCGGTGCAGCCATCCCAAAGTTAGAATTTAACGCGAGGTTATAATGCGCTTAAGAGTATATGGTCAGGCTGCACTACAAACAGCATCAGAGAAGGGTCTCCGAACGCTGCAGAGGGGCCCTGCTCATGCAGGGGCACCCTCTCACATAGGAACCATGCACTCTGCCTTCAGGATTGATAAGGCCTGCCATTGGAGTGACTTATAGGTTTATATGTGTGTATGTATGTAATGATATAGGTAGCCTATATCATAGTAAGGGGTGCATGCACCACCTTACCCAGGCTGCAGTAGCAGACCTGTTGTGTCATTTTGGATGGCCTCCCAGGGGTGGCATAATACATGCTGCAGCCCCTGGTAGGCCTCTGAGGTACCTATGCCCTTGGTACATAGTATACCATATACTAGGGACTTATAAGGGCACTCCAGATTCCAATTAGAGATGTGCCTAAGGCACATGGAAACCATTTTACAGAGAAAGCAGATAGACTGGGGTCCTGAATAGCAGGATCCCAGTCCAACTAAGTCATAAACCAGCAAAACACCAGAAAAAAAGTGGGGGCAACCATATAGTCAGATTCCACCTTCCTACATTGAGCACTACAGAAATAGAATTTCTGGATCTAACTTTATTCATAGAGAACTACCAGATCCAGAGCAAACTTTACCGTAAACCCACCTCATGTAATGCGGTACTACATGCAAGCAGCTCACACCCTAAACACCAAATAAAATCCATACCCTTTGGTGAACTAACTAGGGCGAAGAGGAACTGTAGTAAGGAGGAGGACTTCAGTATTTGTAAAAATGATATGAAACAACGACTTAGTGCAAGAGGATACGATATACAGACCATTAATATGGCTGAACAAAAGATTACACGAACTAAGAGAGTGGATACTCTCAAAGATAGGCCATTTAAGAACAAAACCTCCTCTAAAGTCAGACTGATCACCAACTATAATGAGGTGTCAATAACCCTCAGGAATAGTATGAAAAAACATTGGCGAATACTTTGTAACGACAAATCATTGAGGGAATACATTACAGCGCAATCTCTCATCACATACAGACGTGGCAAGAACATCAGATCGTGGATTAGTCCAAGCTATCCAAAACAGACCACGAAATCTAACTGGCTTACAAAAAGATGTATTGGTTTCCACAAATGTGGTAATTGTAAAATTTGCCCCTTGGCAATGAACGATACTAAGTCATTTCAGAGTCATCTAGGTAAACAATATGAGATCAGACAAATGATTAACTGTAACAGTTGCTATGTGGTTTACATGATTAAATGCAAATGTAGCTACTTCTATATAGGAAGTACAATTAGGGCACTGAAAGAGAGAATTTATGAACACTTGAGGGCCATTAAACATCATGACCCCAGATACTCTACTGCCACTCATATTAATGAATGCCAAGCACAAGGGACATATAAAACACTATCATTCTGTGGGATTGATCAGATAGATATGGACCCGAGGGGCGGTAATAAAGAACTACATCTTAGACGCAGGGAGGCCCTATGGATCATGAAGCTTCAAGCGGTTGAACACGGGATGAACACAGATCATGAATTACACTATTTCCTAGGCGACTAAATTATGGAAATGAGAACTCACATATGGTGACTCAGGGTCAAATAATGATGACAGCAGTGTACCTTGCTAGCACGATGTATGTACTGAACTAGGACATGTAGAAGTCGTGTAATGATCCTTACCAATATAACATCACTGTTGTATACTGTGTGCACATCGAACAGACTACAGGATTGATGTACAATGATGTTGCACGCATGGAGGGCATCTTATTTATACAACATTGGAGTAAAAATGTTATTTCTGATACCTTGGCACTTGCAAGGTTGTGTTTTTACCATATGGTCTGTTACACGGGATATGATATGGTCTGACGTGAAGCCGGACTATATTATATTTACTCATGCAACACTTGATTTTATTACTTACTTTGTTTCTTGACCACACGGAGTGCGACACGGGACAATATATGGTCTGACGTGTAGCCGAACTATATTTTACTCACTCATGTAACACTTGATTTTGTTACTTATTTTGATTTTCCCGCTCTCACATAATATATATCTCCCCCTCTCTTCAGTTGAACCATAATGCGGTTATTATATGGGGACTATTTGTCCCTTCTCCTCTCCCCTAGGGACTACTTCCCCTCTCGAATTTCATGACCAATACTCATGCCATAGACAAGTGATGTTCTTACCCTATAGATCAAATAGTCTTGGGGAGTAATCCCTGGGATACCATGAAGGTCTCGCTGACTTACAACAATACTCGGACTCGTGGATCACTTTCCATGAATCTGTAACTGTTCCGAGTTGGATTTGAAGAGTTTTATACAGACTAGTGAAGTGGATATTTTACATGTACTCAGGATTCATATGATTTATATGTTTGGATTTATAGATGATATTTTGTTATAAAGATATTAGCTGTAGTTATTGTGCACTGATAATAGTTTTTATAATTTAAGGATTGGAGGTGCAGTTCCTCATTGTTAACATCATAGTGTCATAATGAGCTGCCTTTACACAGGTAGTTTCACTCACCCAATATGGCGGATTGCTTTGACTTATGAGTTTACGTTTTGCACGTACAAGCCACGTGACTCTTTTATAGCCTGATACTTCCGGGTGCCTTCACTTACTACGGCATACTGAGGCGCCGGGGTCTGTTCAAGCATGGACGCTGCAACACACAGGTAGATAAGCTAACAAGGAACTTAATCGCCTCTTAGTAATGAGATATTGTTGTTCACACCATAGATTTCTGGCATTTTATTTTCATTTGCAGCGTGCCAATGGCCGATGGAGTACGCAGGCTGATATTTAGCATGAAGCCTAATATAATCGTGCACTTTTGGTAAGTGTTAGAGATTGCTAACACACTGGCCGGTTGTGGGTCTTTTCAACTACTAGGCATAATTGCACTGATTCGCCTCCTAGGGTGGTTTTAAACGGCGTTTTCACGTTTATTATATTAACCGCTTCACCGGGCCCCGTACGGACGTTACCTTGCTATATTCTGCACCTCCTTCGCTGATTGATATGATATGATAATCCCTCATTATATATAGAATGACACTTAGTGCTCTGGAATAATATTAATAATTGTGACTGACTATTTTCTTTTTAGATTCAGTCGTGACCTTGACAGGGATTACACTGGTAGATTTATGTCACTTGTCTTTAATTAATACGTATGTGCACCGAGGATAGCTACCATTATTAGTGTTATGCACGATAAGCATTTTTCCGTTTTGTCTTAATATGCAGTTTTCATCTTACAGCTATTGCTAGGATACCACCTATCATTGATACATTGTATATCCCAGCCATATTTAGGCTGGGACGGAAGTATAACCAGTCAGAAGGTATGTTTTTCTGGTTATATGTTGTGGATTGATATATGGTTTTTGATGCGAGGTCCACATTTAACATATAGTTTCATATATATTATAGGCTAGAAATATTGGGCCAGTCATATTAAGGTAGGCCTGGGACCTGATCCAGTATTCAAAGAATTTTCTTCTCTAGTTATGCACATATACGTAGAGTTAACATGCACCCTTTAATTCTCTTTTCCCACCTTCGGTTCTTCCGCATCTCAGCACCCCCTAAATTTCATGAGAATAATGTTGTTTGGTGAACCATGTCAGACATTATCAATCATTTGTTTCTGATGTGGATTGTATTAAGGTTCTGACACACGCTATAAATATCTGCATTGAATAATGTTGTTGCACTGGTAACCATATATATACTATGTGGATTGATTTGTGGTACACAGTTGGGATTACATGTAATGCACATGTTTTAATTGGAATAACTGTGCCCGAAAGCATGGGCTTATATTCTGTTTTATATATGTTTTCCAGCCCTGAAGAAGTCGCGGGTGTCTTGTCCCGAGCGACGAAACACGTGTTGGCTGGAGTCTTTACAAGAAAATATTAAACTATTTTAATTGTGATATGTTTGTTCCTTTGATAAAAGTCTTTACTTTTGTTACAGTATATATGAGTGCCAGGGCTTGATAATATTATTATTGTTATACAGATCTGTGGATCTGAACTGTGGGGTGTTGGATGATTACCTCCTCCCTGGGCACCTAACTTTACAAATTTTTAACTAGATAAATACCGTTTATAGAGAGCGCCATCTCCACCTAGGGCATAATCATCCCAATTAGTATCTAGACTACGTACTAGTTAGTCATTTTCACTGCTTTCCGTCTGATGCTGCTTCCGTCTTCAGTTCTACTTAAGCTGGACCTAAATGGACATTATTCTATGGTTGCTCTTTCTCTTTTATTAAAAACGGAATTTGTGTACTGATAGTCAACTCTTTTAAAATATATAGTCAGAGAGTTGATTCCTCTTTAAATATAGCTGGTGACTTTTTTCTAAAACTGAATCGCGATGGTACTTTTATAATATTGATATTTTATTATTTAAACTGCAAGTCGCATTGTTGATAATAATTTGGCCATGCTATTATGTACTGCCTTTCTCCACTTCTTATAGGGACCTACAGTGGTCCTTTTGACATGTCTAAAATGGCGCATGTTGTTTTGTTTGCGGAATAGACTACGTATGAGCTAGTCACTTTCATCGCTCGCGTCTGATGCTGTTTCCGTCTTCAGTTTCTACTCAAGCTGGACTTAAATAGGCACATCAATATGGCGCCGGTGCTACACGCCACTGAAGACATGAGGAATTTTCTTTTCAACCGTGATGCCAGATTAAGGTATTTAGCTACTTACGCTTATTGCATGGGTCGGATTGTCTGCACAATGCTTACTGCATGGGTCAGATTGTATGCGTAATGCTTAATGCAGTTCCTATAGGATAGTCATTTTAACTGATATCTTAAAAGAAACTGTGGCTCGTACCGACTGCATAATCAGCGTATACATTTTATTGCCAATAGTGATACTTTTATAATATACTTTATTTGCCAGATATTGTCTGTTTTGTAATTCTACGGGATATGTGGTCTATCGTGACCCTCTTTTGAACTTATGGTCCTGTTAATGGTGGATCTAATGCGTGAAACAACTCTCTTCGCTGGATTTTGAATTTAAGATACTACTCACAATACAAGAATGGTACCATTATTATCTTAATAATAGATTTTAATTGTGTGCATAGATATATCTGATTAGAATAAATTGCGACTGCAGAAAGTGGCTTCTCTTTCTTCCTCTCAACTGGTCCTAAACTTGAGACCAGTTTAGCTGCTTGCTGTCCATTTAGCTTGTCGTAACCATGGTTACTTTACCATTTTATTATATTTCTTATACTTGTGGGGTAATGCGTGCTCATTATACGAGGACTTTTCCGCCCTTTGACTTTTCTACTAGATAGATGTGGGTTTATGATTTGACCGGACATGACTTGATTGTGTATAGCCGGCCCTTTACTCTGAGAATAATTTTTTGTTGTTCTTAATGACTTGATTACTTTGTGTTTTATTATTATTCTATTTTTTATGACTTTTAGGATTCTCTTGGACTATTATGATTCTATCCTGATTGTATGATTGTATTCGCTTGATAATTTTTTCTAGTGGTAAGTGATTTGAGTAATTCCTTTGTGCACTTAGTGGTGTGGTTAGTCTGGGTTTCTGCTATACTTTTACTTTATATATATAAAATAATCTTGAAATGCTTATTGTTAAAGAGCACGTATGCACAATAGAGGTGGCTTTTCTCTGACTATATTTTTCGCTTCTCTTCCCCATAATGAATCATTCCTAATAAGAAAGTTGCCTTTTCTATGGTCTGATTCATGATATCCCAATGCTGTGTGTCACAGGGATATCCACTAATGGCAGTGACGCTATGGGTGTAGGACCTATTGTACCATCAATGTGGGTAACTGGTGTAACATGTTGTAATCTAGCTTCTTTGTTTCTGTTCTAGCCCTGATGAAGTCTATGGCTTACAGCCGTATAGATGAAACACGTGTTGGCATGGGTTGTGGATTGGACAACAAGTGTTAAGAAGATTATAATATGGATGTATAAGAACCTCGGAATAAAGCAAGAAGAAAAGATTGAGGACTGAGACTTGGACTGTATATGTGCCTTTCACTTTTGTGTTTTTTGCTCAGGTTGTCCATTGTTAATATTCACGATGAGATGATGTATGAGGTTTCAGGACCAAGTTCACATTTGATACTGCAGAGCATTCTGGGAGATATTTTCCATTTATGACTAAGCAAAAAACAGTTACCAGGCCAATCCAGAACAGAAAAAACAATATTCCCGTTATGATCCAGAGCTGGAGCCAAGGTGATACCAAATAAGTCTTTTTTAGAAAAGTGTAAAATTGACACATCTGTTGCTTACGGGAAACTGGAGCTGGCGTTGTCTCAGGTTTCCTGGGATCAAGAGAGAAGGTATCAAAATCGATGAAGTAGCCAGGTGCAGTTCGATCAATCTTTGGTAGCTCGGCAGGTTGTGTTGAACTGGCAGGTGTCTCTTGTCGAGGCATATTGATGTAGACATCGGTGTTTGGCCGAATTGATATTTGTCTTTCATTTGTTGTTTGAAGTTCTGTTTCCAGAGGAACAAGTTCCATGTCATTGTTGGAAATTCCATCACTTCGAATTGGTGACTCTTCAAATGTTATGAGTCTTTCTGTCTGAACTTCCTGTATGGTAGCGAGAGGAGAGTGTCAGTTACCCAGGAGCCCATGAGGCCTACTTTTCAGTATCGGCCACATCATGTGGTTTGATCAGATCAATGGAGACAAATCTCTTTCCTTTATTTCCAGCATGAGGTGGAAGAAGTACTGTTCTTGTTCCTTCGACAGCCAGGACAGATACAGGCTTTCTGTATGATGCCCCAAATTCTTTCTTGTCCTCAATCTTTTCTCTGACCAGATCCCCAACTTTTGGGATCCAGGCAGGTCTTGCCGTGACTGATTTGACTTCCCCAGTGGCGGTTCGTTTTACTTGCACGTTGCTTAGTAGTGCTCTGGATTCATTCAGATCCTGTTAAACAGCCAAATGTTTATTGATGTCAAATGGTTTAACATCCGCCACTGTACTTTCATTATCGAGATCAGGTACCCACAATCTTGTCCCAAATAGGACCTTGTAAGGAGTGACACCCCCTAGAAGACTTCTTGGCAAATTATTGAGGGCTCGCTGTACTCCATATAAATGACTGACCCAACTACCACCCGAACCTAATACTCTTGCTGTTAAAGACTGCAAGTCCCGATTTTTCCTCTCCACGACCAAATTTCCCTCGGGATGGTATGGAGACGAGTACCGCAATGCTACACCCAAACCTTCCATGGCTTCCTTGTAAGCTCTAGAGCTAAACATGGGGCCAAGGTCAGACTGTAATGTGCCAACTGCATATGTCCCTATAGAGACTCGCAAATCTTTCATTATAGTTCGAGCATCAGCCGAGCACTGAGGCCATACCCATAGGAATCTTGAGCATGAATCCACTGCCACCATCATATATTTGTAAGCCCCATCTGAATGTAGGGGGCCGCAGTGGTCCAAATAGACACAAGTGAGTGGTCTGTCTGATATTAGTAGTGATGTCTGCGCTGGACGCGCCACGGTGGAACCCTTCATCTGCTGGCAGATGTCGCAATTTAAGACAACATTTTTTGTCTGCTTAGTTAAACCTGTAGGATAAACCTGGCCACCAATAGCGTTGTTTCAATAATGAAACAGTCACGGTAATCCCTGCATGCGTAGAACCAAGACCCTCGTGTCCAGCTAGTATTAAACCCAATCTACAATCCATGTCTGGTATTACTCTATCCCCCACTCCTGGAATCTGAGCATACGGAATGTTGTTTGCATCTAACTTGTAGGAGTATTTGAGTGGAAAATCTTTCGGTAATGCTGTGCTGTTTTAGCGCGATTGCAGCTACGGAAGCAGTACGTACTGCCCTCTTCGCGGCTTCATCAGCCAATGAATTCCCTTCAATGTGAGCGCCATCACATTGATGACTCAGCGTGTGTTTCACGTGAGCTCTTGGTAGTTCGTTTTTCAACTCAGCTACCTGTTCCCATAGCATTTTATGCTTAATTGTGCAACCTTTAGAGTCTCTAAACCCGTTCTGACCCCAGTAATGAAGATATTTGTTGTATGACTGGACACAATAAAAAGAATCGCACACAACCAGTGTGGGGAATTCCCGATCCGTATTTATTAGTGCCAGCAATAGTGCTTTTAGTTCTGCCAGCTGAGTCGTGCAGTCTCCTAGAGACTGTCTCTTCGTATCGCTGGGATGGAACTTGCCATCCCGCATACGACCTTTTACAGTCGCACACGCAGCGCTGAATTGCTGTTTACTTCCTATGGCCGGCTGAGCAGATACGTCAGAGGCATTATTTCAATTGGGAGAGGATATTCTTGTTCATATTGCAGGAATGCTTGTGTTTTTAACCTTGGGTCATATCTGTATTATACATCTGTTGCAGTGAGAGAATTAGTCCATTGGATCATCTTGGATGTAAGGCTTTAGCATTAGGAACGCTTGCCTTTGTAGCAGCCTCTAAGGCTGGTACCGGAGTTACTGCAATTATTCGTTTCCCCTGAGCCAGTGATCTTTCTCTTAGTACAGCAGTCTATACTGCTGTCAGGATTTATTCTGTAGAAGCAAAGCGCATTTCAGCGTTTGTGTACAAGTGTGATTTGTATGCAATGGGTACTGTTTCGCCTTCATTGAAGGTTAGGTAAGTATACCCAGATTGATCTGCTATAACGCGGATCACTAGATTGCATATGTTTACACGTGTCTGCAAGTGTTTTGAAGCTATCATGTCAGCTTGTAGGGAACAAAGGATATCTGTGTGTTCCTGTGTCCAATGCCTAACTGAGAAATCAGGTCTGATTTAGTCGTAGAGAGGTTTTACTCTTTCTGCATAGTCTAAAATGTATGTTCTGCCAAAATTTAAAAATCCCAATATGGATTGTAAGTTTTTCAAAGATTTAGGAGGTTAGAGCAGCGCACACTTTTCTAAAAAGTTAGCTGCCAGACTTTTTCCTACGTTTGATAACTCGTATCCCAAAAATAGGACATTGAGGTGGGCTATTTTTGATTTTTTAAAGTTAAATTTGTAGCCCTGAGAGGCGAACCCCAAAATTATGGTGCTCACCCATGGTCAAGTGATCCTGTAAATGATCATCCATCAGATAAATATCATCTACATAGGACAATGCCTCTTCATCCAAATTCTGAAGCAACTCTGTCACCCTAGCGCTGAACACCCCCGGACTATTCTTATACCCTTGGGGAAGTTGACAAAATTGACGCTGGGAACCTAGCGCTGAGAATGCTGTTAAGTACCTGCTTTCAGGCACTATATCTTGGCAGAAAAATCCATTTGAGATATCTAGTGTTGTTTTAATTTCTGTCCGCACAATGTTATTCATTAATGCGGCACTATGTGCATTCTGTACTGCAAATGTTTTAGTGCATGTATTCAGATGTCGTTAGTCTAAAACTAAATGGTATGAATAGTCTGGTTTCATTACGGGAAACAAAGGATTATTCATTCGAGAGGTGCAAGTTTCTATTACACCCTGGTATTCAAGTTGATCTAAGATCTCTCGGACCTGTTTTTTTGCTTCTTGTTTTATTGGGTACTGTCTCTGTGGAGTTGGAGTAGTTTTTACTGGGATTACATGGTGTGGTGACTCAGCATCCCACCCAACATGGTTGCGATAAAGTGCTGGAGCAAGGGCCACTGCCCACGCCCGCACGTATGTTTTAAGTATATTGGAACGTGGACGGAAAAAGCTGGTAAAGTTATCGTTTCTCCCTTTGGCCAATCCATACCATTTTAGGCGGCCAATCTTTTTGATTTAAAAGTATGTCATAGCCATGAGTCAAGTTCTCTGAAAATAGACCTTTAACTTTTCTGGGTTTTTCCCCCTCCATTTGGAGTGTTCTCTCATGTAACCTATGTGGGACACTTACCCTCGTATCAGGTGTTTCCAATGTGATGTGCTCATTCAACTCCGCTGTCACCAGAAATTCAATCAGGTTCTGGTGAGCTATTGTTACTTCTAGCATGTCTAGCATCGTCAGAGCCCATTCCCCGTTCAGAAGTTGAGTCCTCAGAATTCTGTGCATGTCTTACTTTAAGACCTGCTACTTTCTTCTTTTTGCATTGAGGTTTAGATTGTGGCTTTTCTTCTTTTTTAGAAGTGTAGCTTGAAGCGCGTGGCGTGTCTCTGGACTTTGTACGCTCTTCTTGTCTGTGCTCTGACCGTCCTTCTCTCTCAGAGTTTCTTGGTGAACCCTGAAAGGAACGAGAAGAACATGTATCAGTATCCTGATACCGGTCAGGTTTTTTAATGATATCTCTATTCCTGAGATTGTATCTCCTTTCGGAGGGCTCCTGTTGAGGAGACCCACTCCTGGATAGGGATCTATTTTCTTTAATCGTTTGGTTTTTATTGTTATTATCCCATTTCTTCTTGGAAGGATCAGGTGCTTGTTTGGTGTTATCCTTTTCAGGACCACCCATGAGTTGTGGTTTTGTTGCTCTAGCTCCCAAACTATCTGTACCTAATTCTGCATAGGGGTCTGTGATAATTTTAGGTAATTTACGTTCCTATTGTAAAGGAGTGAAATCCCTCAGGCGTTGGCATATTGCCACTGCTGCTGCCTCCCCTTTTATATTTTCTAATATTATAGCTGATACCTGGGCAAAATTACCTAAATAATTTCATCCCTAAGTTCAGAGCTGGTTCTGCTTCATACTCAGTTTGTATTTGTCTTAATACGTCTGGTATTACTGCTAATGATGGGATACCATGAGTTCTGGTATATATGGCAGCGAAAACTGTACCCCAAGTGGTACAATCCTCTATCTGGGGAGCTATCCCCATTGGCAAGCAGATTGTTAGCATTCTGTGTTTTTCTTGAGGGCCTGTGTGTGGAAATACTGCCTCTAGCTGTGTTATTTCTTGAGCTATCCAGAATGGCATTTGTTCATGTTTAATTGAATTTGACTTGTTTGTGTAGCTTTTGTTGGCTGAAGTGTGAGTGTCCTCATCATGAACTATGTCAAGTTTCTGTAAAGTTTTATTATTTCTTTGTGAAGTGTACGTAAGTCTGCTACCGGCATTGTGTCAATGTCTGGATGCAGTGTGTAAGCCGCAAGGACAGGCCAAGTGGCCTGTCTCGTCCGAGTGGACCTAGTCTTACTTTGTCTTTTGTGTGGGGGATGGCGCCTTTAAACCAGTTTATAAGCTCCTGGTAGCTGAGCCGAACTTCAATGTCCTCATATGGACAGTTTTCATTTGGTGTTTTATCTTCAGTGTAAGAATTAAATGTATTTTATTGTGCATCTGCTTGTGGGAATATAACCCATGAATAGAATACCTCTGTTCTATATGACTCATGAGCCTAAATCACGAAGGTTACTGTCCCACCCCTAGCT
This sequence comes from Calotriton arnoldi, assembly GCA_963921515.1. Classification (NCBI taxonomy): domain Eukaryota; kingdom Metazoa; phylum Chordata; class Amphibia; order Caudata; family Salamandridae; genus Calotriton; species Calotriton arnoldi. The sequence continues at coordinate 1,119,568 of CAWUFW010006159.1, forward strand.
TTGACTCCGTAGTCTGTTAGCTTCTGAGTAAGGGCATTTCTGACATTTTCTGAAATGTTAATTTCACCTTCCTCTTCTTCTTCCCTGACTATGACAGGCTGTGCTCGCACAGCGGCGTTTTCGTCAGCCATTGTTTTGAAGAAGGAAAAAGTTTCAAGGAAACTGAGATAAAGGTTTTATGCACAATAGGAACAATTTGTCCTTCAAGCTTGATAAACCTACAGCCAATACATAGGATATGCCTACTCAGCGGTGGCGGATAATTCCCTTCCCACTCCAGACGTTCCTGGGGAAATGTGAGTAGGGGTCTCTGAGAATAGCACGACTGAACTACTCAGATTTGACTGTTAAATAAGTACCAAACCAACAATGGCGGCGCTATGTCGTATAGTTCCTATAACCCTATATAGGATCTGCGCGTTTAGACAACATACACTATAGGATTGGTGTTAGACTGATTCTTGACACCCCTATCAGGTATGTTAGCCTGTATAGCAGCTAACTCACAGTGCCACTAGAAACCCCTCTTATCAAGGAGAGAATAGTTCTTGGCAACTATCGAACATGACAACCCTGATCCCTCAGGATCGTGGAAACAGTGTATTACTTTTTGCTAGGTCACTCATGCTCAGTTCGTCACAGAGAGATACACAGAATAAACGGTGGGGACATTTTCCAATAAGCATTTATTGAACCAGCGTCATTCTAGTGTAAAATAGGTTTGCTGAAACAACCGCTAGACAGTAACAGATATAAATGATTAAAAGTACTAACTGAGTAAAAGGATGGTAGATTTCTACCATCATGCTAAAACAATGAATACAGGCGAGTATATAAAATGCATGACAGTAGAATGCCTACTCCTACAATGCGACCCAAACTAGATGTACCTAAGTGTACCTGACATGTATGTGGGTGTAAAAGCCAAGAATCCCTCTAGGACAAGGTCAACCCCATTACCTGAAGTGAGAGACTGTGGGACCCCGTCTTGGTCTCGAGATGGACACCCTGCAAGGGATGTCAGACCACTGTGAGCTGGAGTGTCTGCGTGCAGGAGCCTCAGCGTCTCGCGTCAATGTGTCAGCATGGAAGTCCTTTTCTTCTTTCACTACCTCAGCAAGAGATGGTGTATATATACCCAAAGTGGAAGCTCCTTGGGATATGCCTTGCTGTGTCATGTCGGACTAGGATGACGGAAGGATGACCCTTATACATAGTTATTATGCAGGAGATGGTAGGCCTGTTGTCATGCTGTGATTCCAAGAATCCTCATGCATAATGAATGAGGCTTAAGCTTTTCGGAGAAAGCCCCATGTCATTTTTGGACATTACTGTAACTAGGTTGAAGGTCAGTACTAAGAACCGTTATGTAGTGTAATGGTAGGGGAGAATATAGGTGAAAGGTTAGGTGACTACCTGAGCCTCTATTGGGGTACCTATATGGAACATAACACACCCCAAGGAAGGGATCTATTGGTTTCAATCTGCACACCCCTGTAACGCCCCTAAATTTAGTATGTAGGGGTGACCTTAAAACTTGCCTCCTCAGATTCGAGGAAGAAAGAAGAAGTACCAAAGAGCCGTGCTGACCCAGGAAGAAGAGGACACCAACTGCTTTGGCTCCAGCCCTACCAGCCTGTCCCAACTCCGATCTGCCTACAGCGAAACCCATGCATGACCAGCAGCCCCCCAGAACCCAGAGGACCTGTCCTGCCTGCATCTCAAAGACTCTGGCTCCCATGAGCACCTGATTTGCTTAACCCAAGACTCCTACACTGAGCCCGGATCCAGGCAGCTCTGATGTTCTGCACCACTGTGCACCTGACACCCACGGCCTGAGTTTGAGTGGCCCAACACCACAAGGAGGTCTCCCCAGCGATCCTGACCTGGGATCTGGTGATCTTTGACCTACCTCAAGCTTCCGACCAACGCCTGCAACCTCAACCTGAGGGTTCCCCCCGACACAACAGGATTTGGTAAGAAGATCTGATGTCTAAAGACACCCCTGCACCCGACACCCCAAGGCACTGGGTCGCCCAACTGATGGTGTGCAGTAATCCCACAAGAACCCACTCACCTCTCCTGCCTGTGGTCGCCTTCAGGAAACCTCCTTGCCCAAACCTGCATCTTTTTCTTCAAACTGGAGATCTCCATTGAAAACCACAGGTCCCCCGACGTCTTTTGCCACTCTGCATCCGGTTGACTCCGTGCTGGTGGTGATGCAGCTCCTGTGCTGATTATTGGCCCCTGCAGTGCTGATCTTATCCCCAGGAGCTTTGCTCCCACAACTGAGTGGCATACTTGTAAGCAGCCCCTGACCGAAGGCCCCCTTTCCCCATTGGCTAACACTGGGCCCCTGCGCTCTGCAAACGGCCTCCCTGGTGCCACTGGTGGCGCGATTTGAGTGCCTAACTGAACCTTGGGGAACCTTGGTTCTAAGCCCCAAAAGCTATTCTTGCAGGTCGATTACTTACCTGCAAACCGATAACCTTCTTTTCTCCCATAGGAACAATGTTATGATTCTTGTTGCAAACATTTTCTGTTGAACTGACTTTTGTATTAAAAATAAAGTAACTTTGCTTTAAACCCAAAACTGTTGAACTTACCTGTACTTTTAAGACCCATTGTGTGATATCTAGGCATATCAACCCAAGTAGTCAAAGTAGCTGAAAAGTAATCTAAAAGTAACCAAAAGTTGTTTCTATGTATTCTAAACAGTTTTGAAAGGAAGTAAAACACGTAACAAATCCAATTTCACCCACAACTGCAGTCTTGTGTAAAGTCTTGCATTTGAAAGCTTCTTTTACCTACCTGTGACAAGTTCTGCTTGTTTCTAGAAAAAAAACATAAGTATACCTTTTTATACTTAAGAACAAAGGTACCCCTTGGTTTTTAATTATGTGGTCTGGGAGAAAAGGGGAAAACAGAAATATATATATACATACACCTCCCACTCGACCAACTCTAACTATACACTGGCTATAATAAGGTCTATTGGGCTATCCCTTTGCTATGCAATATCAGAAACAATCCGCAAGAATACATTAATTCATTTATTTATTTATTATTTTCTCTTATCAGTTACTTCTGTCATCTTTTTTTAAGTATGTAAATTACATTTTTTTATAAATGGTAAAAACACCATAGTTTTCTCTGTGTCCATATATACAATACAAATCATAAATAATGCAACAATAATACAATTCTGTTAAATGTGCAAATTTGGCATAGTTATGCAAAGAAAAAAGTTACATCAATATTGAATGCCACTGGCGTCGGAATTGTTCCAGAGGGGGGCATTGGGAGTATTCGTCTTTCTGTTCCTGTGCAAGTAATCGGTAAGACTCTGACAGTAGCAAGGCGAGGTACCATTGGCGGGTGGGTGTTCAGATCTGTCTTTTCTATCTGTTGACGAACCTGGCAATCCATGCTCAGCTGTATGTGTCAAGGGCTTCTCTGTTTTGATAGCTCAATTCACCATAAAGGGGTGCACAGAGAGCCACCAAATGAATAAAGAGGTTGCACAGAGGGCTTTGAGGTGGCACAGATGTGCTTGGAGAGAGTGCTATGGTGTAAGGTGAGATGGATTGGGCAAAATGGTTGGGCAGGGTACAGGTAACATTTAAGACAAGAGTAAGGAATTTGAAAATGGATCAGATTTGGCCAGCAGGGCCTTTGCTGTAGAGTAGAGGTAGAAGGAGGGTTGTGTGGGTTTGTGATGTGAGAAGGAATACAGGCTATCTCATGGGGGCCTTTGTCATGGAGAGGGAAGATTAATACGGTGGAGCACTGAGTATGCTGTTGCAGAAGTTGATTTCACACGAGGCTTTAGCAGTGTTCAGGATATTGGCCAAGAGGAAATAGATGGTGGAGTGGAAGAAACAAGTGGAGAATGTGGATATAGTAATGACAGTGACAGTGACAACCACAAGTGGTGGTGAAAGTGGATCCAGAGATTCAATGCAGAGGTTATAAGGAAGATGAGGCCAGAAGGATACAAGATGAGACAGAGTAGGAGCTTGAGAGGCAAAAATAGAGCATGGACAAGGAATGGGAGTCACCAACTCCGGCAGAATTGTGAGATGGTAGAGCCCAGTGGAGGGAGAGCTCTGGCAGGCACATTTTATAGACATCAGTGGCTTCTTATATATGTAGCCTGGCTGCACCTCCTCCCAGGTCACAGCCCCTCACCTTGTTTTGGTCCATGGAGCCCATGGCCTCCTGCTGCTGCTGTGTTCCTCTGCTTTAGCTCCTTCAGAGGCCTCTCATGCTGCACAAATGGGATAAACATATTTTTAGCACAGGCTGTCTAGTTAGAGGCCAAAGACAGAGACCCATTCTTCAGTTAAGAGATGTCGGGGGAAAGAGTTTACTTCCCTTCACTTTTCAAAACTCTCTCACGCATAACCTTACTGGAGCCATTGAAGAGCCAAGTCTCCAAAAGGCTGCCCACCTTCAGACACATCGTCAGAGCGCTTAACCACGGACAAGCCACTTTTTACACATTTTCATTTATTGGAACTTATTAAGCATGCCACAGTTGGGCCACATTTGCTCCCTTGAGCAATAGCTGTTACCTGTGCCCATGATGCCCCTACCACGCCTAGTCAGTGTGTCGACACATAATCCTTCACGCCTCGCAGCCTCTATCAACCAATCAGGATTTATAAAGAGCGGCAAATCACCCTTGACGGTCTCAAGTCTCTACAGCACGTGTTTCAGGGTCATCAGGCTCCTGAAATCTATCACCTCCTTTCCAGCTCTCCTAGCACCCCTCAACCCTGATCCCTAAGCCAAGGGATCATTGAAGCCATCTCCTTCTCCAAGAGACCCATGTCCTCTGAGCTACATTTTGCAGAGCTCCCATGCCGATGGAGGTCTGTATCTTCATGACTCCTTGACCTATCACAATACTTTATGTACCCATATCCATTCTCCAGCAACCATGCTGCTTCAGTTCTTAAGCACACTCCTCCTCTGCTCTCTTTTCTTTGTGAGGCTTCACTAAATGTACTCACCAATCCCACACACCCTAACGTCTCCCCTCCCTGTTCCATACCATGACCAGACAAGTCCCTCCTCTTGGCCTTCAGCCTTCGACAGCTGTACCCTTATCAAGTTTCATGCAGAGTTCATTGGCTCTACTCAGCTTATGGAAGCCTCATTAATGTGGATCCAGATTAGAATTATCCTCCAAGAACTCGAAGCTGAGTATTGACAAAGCTATCAGAATTTTAGAGAGAAATAGAAGAAGAGAAATAAATCTTTAGTTAGAGAATCCATTCGGAACAGACATTTTTTTATCAGGGCAATGCCCAAAGCTTTTCTTTCAGGCATCTGACACAATGACAAGAGGAAGCTGACAGATTGCATGAACAGGTTAATGCTCTCTTGTTCAGAAGCAAGAAAGAATAAGATGGAGTAACTGAGGAGGTTTGGGAGAGCACAGAAGTTTAAAAACGTTTACATGAAAAAAGTGGGAGAGCGAGGGTGCAGTTGCTGGGTAGGAATAGCTGTCAGATTCCTGTCTGTGGGGACACTAATTTATTAAATATATTAAAAACCTCTTTACTTTGACTGTTAGTGCTTGATATACTGCTAGTAAAAAGCCCCACATGAAAGTGACCCTACTGGCAGCATCAATGGAATGAGCCCAGAACATTGTAATTTGTTGAAGTTACATTTAAAAGGCTTGATTAACAAAGGTAGTTTATAGTTTTGATTACTTTTACACTTTGTAGTATTCACAAACTCTGAATGTAAATTTACTACAAAAGTGTAAGTTACATGTCTCCACCCCAGAGTAATGCAATTGGCTTACACTTGTGTGGGCGGGTTAAATTCCTCCCTAGTAGTAAGTCTGTCCCCTTTCCCATACACTCCTCTGTGTCCCTACCACATTTACTACACAAATCTATACTTGCATGCTCAGAGACTCCACTGTCAGATCAGAGAACTCCACTCATATAAGTATGGGCAAAACTTGCATTTTGCAGCATATTCTGTAGTGCGTTTTGTAGTACAATTTGGGAATTCGGCCCAGTGCCTAGTGCCTGCTCTGTAAAACAAAAAGCAACTATAGGCCTTTTTTCACGAGATACTATAGCCTTAAAAGGAATATTGGTATCAAAATTGTGTGACAAGCAATCATTTTAATTAGAGGCCCAAACTTTTTGGCTGTCGGGGAAGGCCAGCTGAATTGTGTCAATAGAGTACATTACCTTGGAGGAAGCAAATCTTCCTGTGGAAAGCAGCTGTGCTTAGGTAGAGTTAAGAGAGGACAGGATAAAGACATGTCAAATAGTATGGGCTTACAGTCTGTCCATGGGAGAACAACCTTGTGATTCCAGCTTTCCAAATAAGGAGTGGAGTGCACAAGGTCATGGATGTGTCCACTCAGGTAGGCGAGGTCAGATACCAGCTGGCACAGGAGGAGAAGGAGCAAGCATCATGTAATCGAAAGACTGTGGAAGAAGATGTTAGCAAGTTCAGGCTTGTGTAGAGATTTTAGGGTTCAACTAGATCCCATAAGGAGAGGACACAATTATAGAGGAAAGGGTCAAACAATTGTTTCATTGATTAGATGGCTGCAATTTCTTGGAGATGGCCCCAGTTTTACAGTTTGCTGTGGGAAAGTAATTCTTTTTGTATGATCACCCCCCAAATGTTTGGACTGAGGCTGCTTGTTTCATCGGGCCCTGCTAACCATGCCCAGTGCATACACTCTGACCCATAAAAGTGTATGTACAATGGGATAATCTCTGAGTGGCCTATTTAACTTACCCATAAGTCACTAGAATATAGTATAAAGTGTGCCCTGGGCGAGTAAGATATACGTCACCGGTGGCACTTATTAAGCCACCACTGCAGTATCCAAGTGAAAATATCGTTGTAGGTCTGCAATCACAGCCTAGTCAGGCAGCTTTTGAACTGGCAGATTAAAACGCAAAGGTGCCTTTAGAAAGTCACCACTTTCTTGCCCTAAAATTCTAGTGACCATTTCTGGTTAACTACAGCAGGTGTCACCTGAGACAGCCTGCTGCCCTCCTGCCGATAGGTGTTAAGCGCTCCCAGGAACAGGGAACAAAAGGACTATCAGTGGGAGGAGGTGTGGCCTCCTCCAGAAGGAAAGCCAGAGGGCTTTAGCTACAAATGGCCGAGCTTCAAAGGGGCTACCGCCACAGATAGGAAAATGTGAGTCACACTACTGCCTGCCTTACCTTCATGTAGGTATACAGGCAGGCACATCTTCCAAAGAGGAAAGCTCATTGCAGAACTGTTTTTTTAGGATGGGTGGATAATTACACTGGGCACACCTTAGGGGTCTTCTCAGTGCTCTGCCCTAGGGAAGAAGAGTCCCAACATCCTGGATGTGGTCAGAGAGATGCACTGTGGGATTGCTTAGTGCCAACCCCACAGATAATTATGTAAAAGTTGGTAGTGCTGCCCCGAGGGAATTGTAGACCCATTGGCTAGTGACTCCAGTCCACCCACAAATTTGAAATTGGCATACAAGTGGAACCCCTGGCCTCCAGCCTCAGAACACTGCTATACTCTGAAGAACAAAAGAAGGACTGCACTTGCTGTACCTGTGGACCTCAGAAAGAAAGGCCGCTCCAGGAAGACTGCACCTGCTGCACCCCCTGAGCCAAGAGAGGACTTCAAAAAGAGAAGGGCTGCTCCTGCTGTTGAATCCATAGAGAGAAATCCCAAGGGATAAATCTACTCCTACTTGTGCTAATGGACAGTGAGTGGACTCCAGGGTTAGTTGGTTAGCTTTCTGTTAAAATTACGAACACAAAAGTTAAAGAGGCCTTGCACCTGCAAAGTGCCTGGCTGACCAGTTTGCTCGGGACTAGCCTTGGACTTCGCTGGCGTAGCCGAAAGATCAAGTCCTAGCTCCCAAGAAGTCCCTATCAGGTCCTAGACCCTTGGCTAATGCTACAGTGTACTCTTTATCCCCAGTGAATTGCAACTTGCAAGCTGAATCCAAAGACAACGGTTTCTGAGCCTAGAGTTTGAGGCTCATAAAACCCACTGTTACTTGCACATTTGCGGGTAGCCTCGAATGTAGCTGAGAACTAAGGATTCACTAGACCACAGGACTCCACCCATCCATCAACACTGAACCTGGCACCAGACGCAAGCTCCAGAGGACCCCGCCAACCACACTGTCGACGAGAAAAAGAACCAAAAATGTTTCTAAGTATGAAGGTCAAATATTGACCAGGACTAACCTGGAACCAGCATCCAACCCTGACTTCCATCACAGCCTGTTTAAGACTGTTAGGGGCATATGTACAAGAACTTAACACCGCCGTAGCGTCAATTTAAACTGCCGGAAGTGGCTTAGGATTAAGCTCTCTTGTTTTTTTCCCCTACAATGGCACACAATGGCTGCCATGCTCCAACGCAGGCACCCTTGCGCCATGGTACAAGGGTGACTGTGTTGCGGAGTTGATTGATGATGTGGCTCCACCTCTACTCGGGGCGGGAGTAAAACAGTTGACCTTCTTGGAATGTTGTTTGCCTGGTCTTTTCTTGAGGGGTGCCAGGGTGTCAGCGTAGTTGGAGATCTATTGGTGGTGGTTGCGCGCTGCGGTGTTGGCATCTGTAAGCGTTGGCGAAGTGGTGGTGCTGAGGGAGTTGGCGAGAAGTTCTTAGGTGGCCTTGATGGGTATGCCCAGACGTGGGTCCCTTGCTCACTGTGCCACTGGATTCAAGCTAGCCTGGCTGATGAAGGGTAATACCCAGAAACCGGCTTCTAGGATGCTTGTTTCCAGTCCAGGGAAGACCTGGCCTGGCAGTTCAGGCAGGACTGTTCCCATTGGGCACAGGGTCAAGACTGATTTGCATATGGCTGGGTCCAAACTGGAATGGCATGGTGAGCAAAAAAACGATGGATTTAGGCCCAGATCTCTGTACTGGGGTGAATGTATGACATTGTTCTGCATTCTGTCCATCAATTGTTCTTTTTGCGTTGGTCGGCTGGGCGGCAAAAGGCACTGGTGTGCTGATGTGGCAGGAGGTGCGTTTGCAGTTTTAGCAGGCGCAGGGTGCAAGGGTATTCAGTGATGCTAGATGGCAGGCGGCATGGCATCCAGGGTTGAGGGCAAAGAGGGTGCTGGCATAGTAGCAGTGGAGTGTCTGAGAGGCAGGTTCCATGGTGCTGGCACGGTACAGGAGCGGACGGACGCACACAGGCTTGCCTTTGGCTTGTCTTCGTTGCAACAGTGGCACGCCCGCTGCACATGGTCGCACAGCGTCCGCCATTAGGTAGTGCTGTAGGTGGGCTGGACAGCTGGGAGGCGGGAAACGCGGAAAAGGACACAGGAGGGGGCCGGGATGCAGGGGATCGCATCAGCAACAAGGGAGAGAATAGGGAAAAAGGAACTGCAAAATAGCACAGAAAAAACAAAGCCTAACAAAGCAAAGATAAAAAAGATAAAGGTAGAAAAGCAATGGAGAAGAGCAGAAAGTTGAACAGGAACAGTGGAAAAGAGGGACAGGAGGTCAGTCAAGCTGCAGAGCAGTGATGCTCTACCACTGGACCACCAGGGATGAGTCGCAGGCAGGAGCCTGGGGGTGGAGGAGGGACTCAAACAATGACCTCTGGGTCAGAGGAATCAGCAACAGCAGATGGGGACAGCAGCAGCAACCAGATGGCTCAGCGCAGTGGGAAGAGGATAGGATAGGATAAAAAGGTATAAAGCGCACTTATACCCGGGGGTGTCAAGGTGCTAGGCAGACGGAGGTGAGGAGAGAAGTGTAAGACAGCCAACTAGGATGAGAAAAGCCATGTTTTCAGCAACTTTCTAAAAGCGGGTAGAGATTCTGAATTGGAAATGGGGGAAGGCAGGGAATTCCAGAGTTTGGCGGCTGCTACCGAGAAGGAACGACCACCCCACCTGGCCAGGCGGTATCTTGGAGAGAACCATTTTTTCCAGGAGGAGGATCTCAGAACTCTCCTGGGGGTATACCATTGAAACATGGTTTTCAACTGCAGCGAGCCTTTACTATGCATGGCTTTATATACCGTGCTCAGAACCTTGAAGGAGATACGTTGCTTAATGGGAAGCCAGTGCAGGGCATGAATCCTCTCCCTGGCAGATTGTTACTTTGGAATGTTCAGGATCAGCCTTGCTGCTGCGTTCTGAACAACCTGAAGCTTGTTCAGAGAGGTGGCATCAATGTTGAGGTATAAAGCATTTCAGTAATCAAGCTGGGAGGTGATAAGTGCAATGATGGTGGATCGATGCAATTCAGATGGTAACACCTTTCTAAGGATCTTTAAAATATAGAAACAGGTGCTGACCGTGCGGTTGACCCAAGCATCATGTTCAGACCCTCGTCGAAAATGACCCCTAGATTTTTAGCTGTCTTAGCTGGGACAGGAAGGGGACCACTGTCTGCCGGCCACCAGGCACTTGACCAGATGGAGTTCTGTAAGCCAAAAACCAATATCTCGGTCTTATCAGCATTAATCTTAAGGGAGTTACCCTTCATCCAGCAGATAATGCTTGCCATTCACTGGTTGAATTTCTCCAATTGCAAATCATTAGAGATGGAAACAATCATGTGCGTGTCGTCCGCATAAGGGATCACCTGGAAACCAAATAATCTCACCGGCTCAGCCATGGGGCTCACATAAATGTTAAATAGGGTGGGGCTCAGAAAGGAGCCCTGAGGGACCCCACATGGAAGTCTGAAAGTCCTAGCTCTAAAACCTCATCAGCTAACGATATTCGTTCTGCCTAACATGAAAGAATGGAGGAGCTGCAGGGCTTTACCCATAAGTCCCACTTCCTGCAGACGCTGAACCATGCACATCGGGAGACAGTTTCAAACGCTGCAGACAGGTCGAGCATAATCAACACTGCAGATCCTCCCTGATACACCTGCATGCGGAAATGGTCAGTGGCTGCAAGAAGGGCAGACTCGGTGCTGTGACTGGCGCGGAACCCATTCTGAGAGAGGTCTAAGCACTCCTGGGACTCAACATGATTCATCGGTACGGTGTTGATGAATTTCTCTGCAATTTTGGTGGGGTAGGGAAAAGGGAGGTAGGGAGATCGTTTTTCAGCTCAGAGGGGTCGGCGTTGTTTTTTTTAGGAGTGGTGAGACAATAGCCTCATTCCAGGTAGCCGGGTAATTCCCAGATAGGAGACTGTTGTTGATAACCTTGCACAGAAAGTTAGCTACAGGGTCAGGAACCAGTTTAAGTATGGAGGGCATACAGGGATCTGATGGAGCACCGGATTTGAGGCCCATTAGGATATCTTTAGTTTGTTGAGCAGTAATTTGAGGCAAGGAGGTAAGGGCATGCTTCTCACGGTCCTGGGTGACCTCTTCAACAACTTTCGGTTGCTGGACTGTGATTTGTGGGAAGAAGTTAAATACACGCCTCTCACGGTTCTGAGTAATCTCATCAGCCTCAGGGTCTTCAGTTTCCGTAGGACTAAACTCCTGGAAGATCTTAAGGACCTTGTCCTGAAAGTAAGTAGCTACTCTATCACAGAAATCTTGGGAGGGGGTCAGCAGATGAGTTCCTGGTGGCTCAGAGATCTCCTTGATGACCCTGAAAACCATACTAGATGAATTATCTGCTGATCGAATCTTTTCAGTAAAGAAACTGGATTTAGCTTGGAAGATGGTGTGCTTGTATTTCTGTAGCAGGGATTTCTGCTTAGCCTTTTCCCTAGAACAGGGGTCCGTACGCCATTTATGTTCTTGTCTGCGGCACTCCCACCTAAGGGATCTGAACTCTTCTGAGAACCATGGGGCTGATGGTTTAGCTCCTCTAGTGATGCAGTCTTTAAAAGGTGCAGCAATGTCAAGGGCCTTGTTGATCCAGTTGTGGAAGCAATCGTCCGTGGGGGGGAGCCGAGTGTGCCTCCCATCACAGGCTGTACCCAAGGCAGCCTCCTATTTAGTGGCTGTGAGCTTGTTCAAACCCCTACATCGTATGGACCTTGGAATAGAGCCCTCCTTCACCGTAGTGGGGAGGGTAGGGCAGACTCTGAACTTGATCAACCAATGGTCCACCCAGCTGAGGGGCTAAACAGTCTCGATCTCTAAGTTATCGTTGTTGGTGAAAATGCCATCCAGTGTGTGGCCGGCGGTGTGGGTTGGAAATTGTACTAATTGCTCAAATCCCAAAGATGTAATGAGCTCAAGGAGGAGCGCTGAGTCATTGTCCTGTTTGTTTTCTAAATGGTAATTAAAATCCCCTAGTATGGTGAGATGAGTGGAGGTAACAAATGGTTCCAATGTTTTACACCAATACTCTGTAAACCTGGTTCTAGAGCCAGGCAGGCGGTATACCAGGAGGCCTGAAGAGTTATAATTATTGGATAGCTTAATCCCACACGAAGCTACCTCCAGTAGCGAGCCAGGGTCACCATCCACGATGCACAGAGTGCATCTAAGAGAGTTCTGGGCCACCAATGCCAGTCCGCCACCTCTACGGTCAAGGCAGTCACATCTGAGAATGATATAGCCAGGGGGAATGGCATCTGTCAGGTCTGGACCCGAGTTCTCCCTGGCCCGTGTCTCGGTGACAAAGAGGCAATCTAAGTTAAGAGTTTGGATAATCAGAGCAATTTTGGCTTTGTGTTTGGGCATGGAGCGTGCGCTTATTAACGCTCCCGAAAAGGACTGGATTTGAAACCAGCTTTGACGTTAGTCCCAGTCTTCATCTCAAGAGGAAGCCCACTAAGGGTTAGTCCCCCGTACACACAAAAGCAAACTAACAGTGGGCAAGGAAAGGCAGCACCACATGGTTGCCTCTTCCGATCTAACAGTGGCGGCCAGATACCGTGTTCCCCAGCGAGTAACAGTGGATCAACCTCCATAACCAAGGGCCTGGCCCAGAACCGCCCCCCGTGCCCCTGGAACCCACTGCCACCAATGGCCGATCTCAGCGACTTGAGCCAGTTAGTGGAGTCCCCCACCTGTCTTGTGCGGTGCCCTCGGTGATGTAGGTCAGCCGCAGTGCAGGGATTGCTCACCCCTGTGCCTCTCCCGCTATGCGTCCCACCTTCTCCTCACCTGTACATTGACACTGGGGCTCAATGCGCTGTACTCTCTCCAAATCTGTGACTCAGCCAGCAGGAGCCTCAGCCAGGTGGGATTTCACAAGCCTGGGTACAGCAGTCACTGCCAAGTCCACTGGGGAATCTCCCGATGCAGATGATGCAACAGGGCCCCCTTAGGCATGAAGTTGCAGCGCTCATGCCACACAAGTTTGGCGCAGCTCAGGGGCCTCACCTCCATAGTGTCCGGCCATCGCAACACCCTCCGGCCTGTTATGCAGACAGGCGCGGATCACCATTGATAATCTTCTCCGTCGACCCTGGTGTAGTGGTGGAACCTGGTATGCGATGCAGACCTCCCTACGTTGGTGCGCAGGAGCACCTCTACCGTTTACAGCTCCACGTCAGCAACTGCTAGACTTCACCACCAGGTAAGGGTGATCGCCGACGCCTCAATGTCTACCGCCATGGCAAAGCAACTCCACAGCACCTCTGCCTCCACTCCGAGTCACAGACGCAGGCCCAGCGAGGCCTCCGGGCCCCGGGGACTGTCCCCGCTTTCAAGGTTTTGGCTGCTATGGTGTTGCAAGGAGGGCACTATGAAAAGTGATGCGTCACTGATTTTTCCCAGAGATGCATCTTGTTTAATAATTGTAGCCCTGAATCTGCATTTCCTCTTCCCCTGGGACTCTGGCTGGTCATCATGGCTGATGGGGGGTTTGGGGGTCGTTGATCTGTATTGCACTTGGCCCTGGCTGCTCCATTCTGAATTCCATTGATTTTATTTCCTATTTTTCATTGGAGGTGGACTCATAGGCTATTTTTGCCTCTAGAGGCAAAAAAGTCACGTTGGGCTGTTGTTGTAATAAAAATTATGTTTTGGCATGGTTTTATGTAAGTTAGCCTTTGTGGCGCCATTTTGTGTATGGTTGCCATTTGGTTTCGTCATCGAAACTTATTCTTTGCTATTTCTGAGAAACGGCCTTCTCTAGGTTATGTTTCTTCGGAGCTGAGTTCTGCCACACTAATGAATGTACTGTTACTATTAGCGCATACCTTTCCTTCAGATGTAGGCCTTCTCCCACTTGTCCAGTGGCGGGCACAGGCAGAGTGACCTTGACTAGTAGATAATGTCTGCCCGGCCTCAGAATCGAAACTTACTCCTTTGTAATTTACTGTCCAGCTGCATTTCTCTGGAAAGTTCCCATTGTGGGCGTGCCTTCACCACTTCTGAAATGTACATAATGTATTGTTATGCTTGCTGATGTCAGTCCCTCTGCAGCACTCCTAGCGACTGGGCAGACAGGGCTCCGTTCTGAGTGTACTCTGAATAAACTATTATTGGTTCGTATTCTCTAGTGTCTGACCGACTCTTCATTTGGTATGGCAGGCTCAGAGGTGGTCGTCAGTGACTCGGGTGACCCTAATCGGCCCACTTCCTTCAGTTGGCGCCCGAACAGGGACTCCTTCGGGTGAGTGACCCATCCCCTTCTGTGGACGGGGGAGGAGGTTGAGGCCATCGTTTGATCGGGCGGACAGATCAGGGATCCCTGCACCAAGAGTTCCTGGTACTTGCATCCCTACTAGAGACCTGAACGGCAAAACCCTTGGATCTGACCGTTTGGTCTGAAGAGTCGGCAGTGGAGAGTAAATTAGTTTGACCTGCATATATCAGGTGAGTTTGTTTTGGTTCTTTGTGGATATGGTACCATTTTGGTTTGTATTTGGTACTGTCTAAGGGCCGTCTTTGGGGTAAAAGCAATTGCAATTGTTTTGCTAGGCATAAAATAATGAACTTGTTTTCGTTTGAGAATGCCTAGTGTTAGCAAATTGTTTTTATTGAGCTGTCGTTGTTGTTCTGCTGATGCTCGATTGGAAGAAAGTCAGCCAGCGCCTCCAGAAGGCACTCCGAATTTTGATATGTATGTGAAGCATGGTCTTGGCCCTATTATGTTTAGTACATTATGGCACAAATATACGAGGGACAATGCTGAGTTGCAGTGGCCGTTGACCGGCACTTTCGATGAACAAAAGATTGAGTATTTACAAGAACAGCTGTTTAAGAGACGCAGTAGGCAGTCTATGTTTGATTCCCTGAGAACATGGCAGAAAGCAGCTAGACAGAAGCGGTTGAAGGTGGAAAAAGAGGCCCGGAAAGGGAGAATGCAGAGATTGACTCAGAAGGCTGTAACATATGACAGGGAAAAACAGGAAATGGGTGTTGAATGTGAAGATAGAATGTTTTGATTAAAATTGATAAATCGTATCTGGTTCAGGAAGAATTTGATGCTTTTGTGGAGGAATTGTTGGATACTTGACCCCCGCCTCCATATGCCCCGCAAAGAATATATCCCACTGTTCTGGAGCCCTCCCAGCCACCTGTTACAGTTGCTTTCACTGTCTCTGTCCCTGTGTCTACTGCTGCTATTTCGAAGACTGTTGCTTTGGCTCCTCCTCCTCCTCCTTTCCCTGTGGCAACTGTGACTGTTAGTACCCCCTGCCACATCCATTGTTTCAGCGTCCCTCTCGCCAGCTCTTTCTCCTGCGACACAACAATTAGCGACAATAGTGCCTGTTACTTCTGTTGCTTCTCCCACTATGGTTTTTCATCCTCCGACATTAGTCAGTAGTGGGATGCAGGAACATGGATTCGAAGATAGGGATTGGATGAAATTTAAGGAGTGTATGGGACCGTTAGTGCGATCCAATGTGGGAGATGACGAGAAACAGGTAATAGCCAATCAGGCTGCCCAGTGGGCCCGTAATCCCATTTATAGTGTAGAGGATGCCTGGGCGACTATGAGAGATTTTGAGCCCTTTATACAGCAGCATGCCCTTAAACACATGTGTGCAACTTTAATTGGTCTTTGGCATTAGTGTTTTGAAGCGGAAGCACCCCAAATTTGATATGACATAAGAGATCGAGTGTACATTAGTGAATTGGGGCCAGAACAAGTTTTTGCTAATGTCACGACGATAATAGCTTATAGGGGACGACTACATGAGAAAAGTCCCAGGTCGGTGTCTCAGTTTCCGATGAGAGAGGTTCATCCCATATATCATCCTAAGATGCTAGAATTAACAGATGGTCGTGGTAATGTTACTCAAGCGGCAGTGGCGGCCAGGTTTCAGGAGCAATGGGTTTATACTCCTTGGAAAAGAAGTGAGGTTTTCTCTCTTAAGACTCATTTGCCGGACCCTAGGAAGAATCCTACTGCATATTATAAAGAATTGACTGAAGCTGCCTCTTCCGCTGTGATGACTCTTGCTGATATTGAAATGTTCTTTGGTTTATTGGTTCCGGTTGATATTTGGAGGCAGGTGCACACGCAAGATCATGTTGTGGAATTGGGAGGTACATGGGATCAAATTAAAGCATGGGACCGGGGGAGAAAGCCAGGTGACAAGCCCCGAGCGGAAATTTTGGCATTCTCAGGCCGCATTATTACCTATATGCATTTCCTTATTCTGCCGAAAAAGATTGGGATCAATTATCGGCTTGTCGACAAAAGAAAGACGAGAGTGTGTCTGATTTTTTTCACTCGGTTTGAAGGTACATTTTTGGATTATTGTGGGTAGTATTTGTCTATTGAGGGAGGTGTCCGGTTGTTTGTTAATAGATTTGTTTCTAATTTGCTTCCTGAAATTGTGACTGGACTGCAGGCCTCTGAAAGTACTTGGTCCACCTCTTCCCCCTCTGTTATTTTGAATATGGCACAGTACTATGAACATAGGGATAATGAGGTAAAAGAGAGGACAGAGAAAAGGCACAAGGATTTAAAGTTGAAGGTATTGTTGCAGCAGGCTTTTAGAGGGAATGGTAGAGGACGTGGTGGTCCTGCCCGACAGCTTCCACGCACTAGTAGGCAGCCGAATAGTACGCCTTTGGGGCCGAATCAGTGTGCGTATTGTAAGGAGGAGGGTCACTGGTGTAGCGAGTGTCATGTGCTTTTGCAGAAGGTAGCGGTCCCTAGAGGTCAAGGTTCTTGTGGACAGGGTCATGGAGCTGGTGGGGCTGATATGGCACAGAATGTTGCAGCCTTACAGAATCGCTCTGATAATAATTATTTTTATGACCCCTGTGATGGGCAGTACTACCATGATGACTACGATGTGGATGAAGCCACAGGAATGTCCTATAGCTAGGACAGCCAGGGACAGAGTGGGGGACCAGTCCCGATACCTGCAGACCAGCGTGGTCCTTATGTAACAGCGGAATTGTAAGGTTCAACTAAGGAATTTTTGGTGGACACAGGTGCGACGAAAGGTTCTGTTTTTCGAAACATGGTCCCTGGGGCGGCTCTGTCTGGCCATAATAATGTTTTGGTAGGTTTTTCTGGTATACCGGATGTAAGCCCCATTTCAAGACCTCTTGCGTTGACAATTGGTCCTTTTACTGTGGATGCGCCATTCCTGTTGACTTCTAATTGTGGTGAAAATTTGATGGGTTTGGTTTTGTTGAAGAAATTGCATGCGACGATTTATTGTTCTCCGGCAGGTGTCTATATGACAATGGGTCCGGACGTAGTACGCGCTAAACAGTGTTTGTCCAAAGATGCGCCTCTTCCTATTGAATTTAAAGACATGCTACCCACTCTGTGGGCGACGGGCGATACAGACGTGGGACTGCTGCAGATACCACCAGTTTCGTTACAGGTTAAGGTCGGTGCTGTTTTGCCTCGTATCCCTCAGTAGAAAATACCACAGGCAGGAGAGCGAGCCTTATTACAAATTATACAGGATTTAATTAAGAAAGGAGTGGTTGAGGAGACGACTGCTTACATTTGCAATAGCCCCATTCTTCCTATTCTTAAAAGGACGCCCTCAGGTTCCCCTGATGAACATGAAGATGTTTATCGTTTTGTGATTGATTTGCGCGAAGTTAATAAAATAGTGGTTCCCCAGTTTCCAGTGGTCCCTGACATTACAACTCTTTTGACAATGATTCCTTCTTCTGCTAAATTCTTTTCTGTCATTGACTTGAAAAACGCGTTCTTCAGTATTCCCATTCATCCGGATAGCAGATATCTATTTGGGTTCACCCTAGCTGGTAGGAGCTTTAGATTCTGTCGTGCTCCTCAGGGCTATACGGAAAGTCCTAGTATTTATAGTCAAGCATTAAAAGTTCAGTTGGATTCCTTGTCGCTTCCCTCAGGTAATGTATTGGTGCAGTATGTTGATGATCTACTTATAGCTTCTGATACGGAACAGGGTTGTAGAGATAGTACAGTTAAGTTATTGTTACATTTAGCTCAACACGGACATAAAGTTTCTCTTTCTAAATTTCAGTATTGTTGACAGGAGGTCACCTAACTAGGTCACCTACTGTCGAAGGAGGGTAGGAGATTGACTCCTGATCGCATCAGTACCATTGTTAAAATGCCCATCCCACAGACTCAGAAAGATGTGCGCGCTTTCATAGGTATCACTTCCAACTGTCAGCAGTGGATGCCTACTACTCCTTACTAATTAAACCCTTGCTTGCACTAACCACTAAAGACTTGCATGAACCCCTGCCCTGGATGCCTGAATGTCAGCAGTCTTTTGAGTAATTGAAAACTGCGCATTGTTCGGCTCTGGTACTCGGCACTCCTGATTATAACAAGTTGTTTGTGTTGTATGTCCATGAGATGGCAGGTTGCGCGCTTTCTGTTTTAACACAAAAATCTGGAGATAGGCAACGGCTGCGTACTTATTTCTCTGCTTTTCTTGACCCTGTCGCTAGAGCCCTTCGAGCTGTCTAAGAGCAGTCACAGCTGTGGCCATCTCGATAAGACAATCGGCTGGTCTCGTACTTGATACTGACCTCACAGTTATGGTACCCCATGCTGTGGATACACTTTTGAACAAGACAAAGACTCAGCACCCCACCAGTGCACGTCTAACTGGCTATGAATTAACATTGTTTGCCAAACTTATCATGATTAAAAGATGTGCCACTCTGAATCCAGCCACATTACTGCCCCTCCCTTCTGAGAGTGATGAGATTGATAAACATGATTGTATTTTCCTGACGGAAGAAGAAACAAAAGGACGGGTAGACTTGACTGATGTTCCCTTATCTGACCCACAAGGGGAACTATATGTCGATGACTCTTGTTTTAAATTACCAGATGGCACTACAACTTCTGTGTATGCTATTACAACGCTGCGTACAGTGGTTGAGACATCACGAGTTCCCCATCAATCGGCCCAAGCTGCTGAGCTTGTTGCCTTAATACGAGCTTGCAAATTGAGTGAGGGACTGGTTGTCAATATTTATACTAACAGCCAGTACGCCTTTGGAGTCGCACATAACTTTGGGGGACTCTGGGCAGAGAGAGGGTTTCTTAATTCACATGGCACCAAGATTCAGCTTGGGCACCTCATATTGAGGCTTTTGTCTGCTTTGACACTCCCTAAGAAATTGGCTATAGTAAAGTGTAGTGCCCATCGGAAAGTCACTGACGATGTAGGTAGGGGAAATGCTTTTGCTGGTCAGACAGCTAAGGAAACAGCCTGGACTAAAATAAGAATGTTCGTAGCAGGACCCACTAGGTGGGTGCCTGAAGTTATCATGTTTGAGAATACACTTGAGAATGTAAAAGAAATATAAAGTGAGGCTACAATAGAGGAATTAGCAATTTGGCAAGAAAGTACAGCACAATTAAACAATGAGGGGTGTTGTATTGATAAGTCAGGAAAGCAGAGATGGATGTTGCCAGATGCATATGTTCTTCCTGTAGTCACGATGGCCCATGGTCCAGCTTATATCAGTGCTAAGGGTATTTGCAAGTTGTTAGATGCTGTATGACAGAATGATAAAATTTCGAAGACAGCTGCACATTTAGTGAAGTATTGCATGGTGTGCATGATGCACAATCCTGGAAAGAGTACCCCTACACCACCTGGTAATTTTGCACCACCCACTTTCCCCTTTGAGGTCCTCCAGATGGATTATAAAGAATTAGACAAGTGCAATAATTTGAAGTATGTTCTGGTGGTTGTTTGTGCATTCAGTAAATGGGTAGAAGCTTATCCCACTAAAGACAATACAGCCGTTACAACTGCAAAGGTACTCCTGAAGGAGTTCTTTCCTCGTTTCGGCTTGCCCCATTTGATCTGGAGTGATAACAGAAGTCATTTCGATGCCAAAGTAATCCAATTAATTTGTGATGGCTTGAGTATCAAGCAAAAGTTTCATGCTGCCAATCATCCACAGTCAGCAGGGTTTGGTTGAGAAGTACAATGGTACTCTCAAAATGAGGGTGGCAAAAATTCAGGAGACTACAGGGTTACAGTGGCCAGATGCTTTACCATTTGCTCTTATGTCGACAAGAACAACAGCACATTGTAGGACAGGATTGTCACCGTACGAGGTCGTGTTTGGACGCCCGGCAAATGTCTGGGGTGTCCTGCGTTCTCATCAGTTTACTGATATTGAGCATCCATTGTTGATCGATTACCTTTGCCAGTTAACTGAAAATTTGTGTTCTATCCACCAACAGGTCCGGGAAGCCCTGCCAGCCACACCAGAGGGGCCCAGACACGATATTCAGCCTGGTGACTTTATACTTATTCGTGATTTTCAGCGAAAGAAGAGTTTGGAGCCGCGGTGGAGGAAACGGGAGCAGGTCCTCCTATCAACACGCACCGCAGTCAAGGTTGCCGGCCGAAAGAACTGGATCCATGTGACTCACTCTCGCAGGGACCCTCTGCCTCTGCCTTATGATGAGTGGATGAAGTATGGACTAGGGGATTCCGAATGTGAGACAGTGCCTCGATTTATCCCCTTCAGTGACACCAAGCTGACTTGGACCAAAACGGATGAGGAAAATGATGAAGTGCTGAATGCAGCAGTTCCACCGGAAATATGGGCAATCCAGGAGCCCCTTTTTGTGGATCCTTCTGTACCTGGAGTCACTAGGTACGATTTGCGACCTCGGCTGCAAAACAGTGCACCAAAGAAGAAGTGAGATTAGGTAGGGATGGACTGTGTAAGTTAGGGTGTACTTTGTTATAGTACCAACAAATCTAGTTTAGGGTAATGTGAGACTTGTGCACTGTTTGAACATTGGACAGAATATATTGCTAGTATCCCTTTGGGGGTACATTATCCTGGTTGACGTGGGAACCCGAGCTTAGGACAGAGCAAGCTCCACCGCCAACGTTTTGATGGACAATAAGAGCCTGTACCAGTGAGGCTCTGATTGACACTGGGAACTTGTATATTCCTCTTGCTGGCATTTGGCCCTTTTTGTTTCATCATTTGCTATGCATCCCTTTGCCAGAATGGTTGCTGATGAAGAGCAGCCAGTGATTCCCCTCGTTCATACAAGTATATTTTGGTCAACTAAGAAAGAAATATCATGTACTATCTTTATGATTTTACTGCTATTGATTCTTGGTGGGGTGTCTTG
This sequence comes from Calotriton arnoldi, assembly GCA_963921515.1. Lineage (NCBI taxonomy): Eukaryota > Metazoa > Chordata > Amphibia > Caudata > Salamandridae > Calotriton > Calotriton arnoldi. The sequence continues at coordinate 1,141,001 of CAWUFW010006159.1, forward strand.
GGTTCTTGAAGGTGATCAGAATGCACCGTCAAATATTAAGAACAAGGTTGTTTCCCAAATCCGTACAAAATGGACAGCTCAGAGTAATGTATTTCTAGACACTCATAAAAGATTTTTTTGAGCAGGTACAGCTTCTTATCCCACCGAGTCTGTTACAAGTTTATGGACTGCTTACCCATTGTCACTTGTCAATTACACGTATACTCGCCCAGCCCACTTCATAGAAGTGAGGGGTGAGTTTGGTATGGGGTATCCTGACCCTTGTTTGTATTACAGAAAGCCACGAGGAAAGGGGTACCCGGGGTGTGACAATAATACATATTGGGATAGTTTGTACATGAGAGAACAGAATATCACCGTAGTGGGCTGGCATTACCAAGATTTAACAGTTACTCGAAAAGCTGGTTATTATCCTGCATGCTGCCTGATAATTAATAGTACTGATGCATTTCTGTATGTTAATTGTTCTGGAATAATACTGTTCAAGAATACAATGTCTCTAGTGAAAAAGAACGATGAAAGTACAATCGGAATGAATACTAGTAATGCTCCTGTAGATTATCAAGGCCCACTTTATGCACACCCAGGATTTTATTTTTTGTCTAATGGCACTTCTTCAAATGTTCATAATGGTACAGACGATGTTGCTTTAGGACTGGTGCTCCCCCTAGGCGTACTTTGTAAGTACAGTAAGCCTAGTGTAAGGTGGGTAAAAAGAATATTGGCTGCAGGGTTTTGTGACGGAGTGACAGATTTGGAAGTCAATAATTATAGCAATGGTATCACCTTTGGGTATATTCTTTCTTCCCTTATTACGTTTGGTGGTACTGCAATGGCTAGGGGTGAAAGAGCTAGAGAATATTTTGGATGTAAATTGCAGATATTGTCTAACTCTACAGTAGCAGCTTTACGTGACATCACCACCCAATTGGAATGTATGCGGATATATTCCGAGCAGACTAGATATGCTGTTGATTTCAACCTAGCTAAAAGTGGTGGTGTGTGCGCAGTAGTAGGAGACCAGTGTGTAGTCGGGATCACTAATATGGAAAAGAATATTACCCAACATATTTTAGACATTCTAGAAAATGTTAAAGGAATGGCGAGTGGGAATTGGAGTTGTTCATTGTTTGGTAGATGGGGTTGGATCCTTGAAAAGGTGATCTATTTCATCGTGATCTTGATTTCTTGCTGTGTTTTAGTCCAGTGTCTGCCTTTATGCTGCTCTTATTGCACCACCCTCCGTACTCCTAAGAGAATATCAATTCATGATACTAATGCAACTATCATGTACCAAAAAGAAGTCGAGGACCTCATGCATATCGATGAGGGTATTTTCGAGACTTCTTCCCTCCTTGCTGTTTCTCTTCCTGAAGATGAAAATATGGAGTGCTCCTAAAAATGTATTCATGATTTGTTAACTTATATGCCCTTTTTATTACACAAACGTACTTAGCTCATGCTAAAAGGAGGGTTCTATTGGAATAAAAATGATGTTTTCACATGCTTTTATGTACGTTAGCATTCGCAGCGCCATTTTGTGTATGGGCGCCATTTTGTATCGTGATCGAAACTAATTCTTTGCTATTTATGAGAAACGGCCTTCTCTAGGTTGTTTCTTCGGAGCTGAGTTCTGGCACACTAATGAATGCACTGTTCCTATCAGCGCATACCTTTCCTTCAGATGTAGGCTTTCTCCCACTTGTCTAGTGGCGGGCACAGACAGATTGACCTTGACTAGTAGATAATGTCTGCCCGGCCTCAGAATCGAAACTTACTCCTTTGTAATTTACTGTCCAGCTGCATCTCTCTGGAAAATTCAATTGTGGGCGTGCCTTCACGACTTCTGAAATGTACTTTAATGTATTGTTATGCTTGCTGATGTCAGTCCCTCTGCAGCACTCCTAGCGCCTGGGCAGACAGGGCTCCGCTCTGAGTGTACTCTGAATAAACTATTATTGGTTTGTATTCTCTACTGTCTGACCGACTCTTCATTTGGTATGGAAGGCTGAGAGGTGGTCGTGAGTGACCCGGGTGACCCTAATCTGGCCACTTCCTTCACTGATTTACGTGAGTTTTTTTGCCGCTAATGGGCCTTTTGTCACTTTTCTCTCACTAACATCAAAATTGTTATCGCCTTGACCCTAGTGTTAGCTGCAGTTTTCACCGCGGCTAGCTGTTACTATCGCCATGTAGCGACGTATTGATACATCGCTAACAGGGCAATAGTTTTTGTTGATAGGCCACTTTAAGAAAACTGCCGCTAACTAAGGCTAACGCTAGTTAGCGGCAGCTCTTGTACATATGCCCTTTAGTGTTTTCTTTCTGAAAGTTTGGATTCTTACGGAGGATACTACCATGGCTAGTCTCAATTTCTGTGACAGTCTTCCTTCTAAATAACAAAACAACACAGATTTAAACCTCATAAATCTTTGATTTGCTAATACGTTGTGCTATTTAATAGCTCTGTATGAAATTTGGCATGTTTAACTTGCTTCTGATATGTTGAGTTTCATGTACATCTGCCAATGTGGGCGTGGTTAAAAAGGGACAGGATCACAACTTGTTCATGTGCTAATAAATTGGACACCGTTTGAAAACAATGCATAAAATGAATCAGGACTTTGCTTGTCCCTGTGTCTGTTGGATGTCTGTTAATCTGTCAAGTTAAGACCAGAGCAGGGATCCTAGGTTTCATGCAGATGTGACGGGGGGACACAAATTTAAAGTGCAGTAAAAAGCTTTGATTTGCTCGCAAGTTTGGCACAATTTGATGGATTGACACGAAAGCTGGGATACCTGAATTGGGTGTAACTGCATGTACAGCTGGTGCTTGGCTGCTTGGTAGGTTGGTTTTCTGCAGCAAACCATTGTTGCACATGACTACAGACTGAGGGGTCGATTCCGATCTCGGTCGGAAGGCCTCCGAATCGGATTTGGCTTTACTGGATCCGAGTCGGAGGCTTTGTTTCCGACCGAGTCGTACAGAGGTCCGGACGCCCAAATACGATGCGAATGAACGCGAAATCGTCGACCGAATCATTACCGGGTCCGAGCCACTCCGTACGACTCGTTTGCACTCGATTCGTACCGCGCAATGGAGACGTTTTACGACCGAGCCAGTACGATGCACGATCCGGACAGCCAGATCGAGTCGGAGCCTCCGACACGTAAAAGCTCTGGGAAGCGGACTTCGGGGTCCATGCCGGACCCCCTTCACCCGTAGCCTTACGAGTCGGACACAGGGGGACCCAAGGGTCCCCCTATACATGCATGTACGGTGCGGATGGCACCAACGCGTACCCACTACAGGGGGCGCCCTTTTGCGCAACGTACCCATTGAGTCAATGGGAGCCCATGTACGCGTCGTATGACCGGCTCCCATTGACTTCAATGGGAGTCCGACCGAACCGAGTCCGGCAGCATGCGGCCGCATCGTACTCGCTTGGTCGGACTGCAGGAGTCCGGCTCGGTCTGAAAACAATCCGGATCCGAATCGGTCGGAGTGCTTTCTGACCCAGATCGGAATCGGCCCCTGAGTGCCAGATGTACGACCATTCAATTTTGCGAGTCGCAAATTGCGTTGAATCGCGACTCGTAATTTGCGACTTACAAAATGGAATGTACAACAGTGTCTCAGACACTGTTTGTGATTCCTAACGGGGTCGCAAATTGCATGCCTCATTAATATTCATGAGGCAGGTGCAATTTGAGACCCCATTGGCAATGGCTAGCACTCCCAGACCACCATGTCTGTGACTGCTTTTTAAATAAAGCTTTTTTTTTTTTAAATGCAGCTCGTTTTTCTTAAAGGAAAACGGGATGCATTTAAAAAAGAAAAATTAAACTTTTCAGTTTCATTTTTTAAGGGCAGGAATTGGTCCGTGGGACCACTGCCTGCTTTAAAAAAATATTTTCGCATCCATTCACAAAGGGGAAGGTGTCCCCGGGGGACCCCTTACCGTTTGCGAGTGGCTAACCACCTACTTGAAGTAGGTGGTAAACTGTAAGTGTTTTGCAGATGCAGTCATACCATTTGGACTCGCTATTAGGAAGAGACGCCCTTGGCATGCACCTTCCTAATAGCGAGTCGCAAACCCTATTTTGCGAGTCGGTAATTGGTTACCGACTCACAAAATAGGGTTTGTTCATGGGCCAGACCAATTATGCGGTCTCAAACGGGCCGATTTCCCGTTTGCGACCACAAAAAACAGTTGTACATCTGGCCCTATGTGGAGGGGTGTTTAGCTACAAGGCTGGTTTAGGTAGGGCCTGGTTCAGGGACACGCTCTGCATTGAACAGCTGCTGAAGGCCATGAGAATTAGGGGCGGCTGCCACATCATATGGGGGCATTCTCATGTACCACCCCATCTACCACACACACCACTTATATCTACACTAACACCAGTAAACGCGTCTACATTTCCATCTAAGAAACACAGTTAATATGCTGTTGGCTTGGTCATAACAACTTAATGTAAGTTTAAAAACCGAACGAAATTCCCATGCTGTTATGGTTACCACACCCCCCACCCCTAAAAAAGAAACCCTCTTAAAATTCCCAGTTATGCTTTGTTCCAAAACTATAGCTCACACATCTGCCATGCAAAACATAACTCACACACCGAATGCATTACACACAGAGATCTTAATACATAATCCGGGTTGGCTTAGATGGTTTTTTGTTTGGTATTTTACAAACCCAAACATATAACACTGCAACTGGGATGGTAAACTGTCTTTGTCATTTTTTTAAACTCAGTGTGGATGGAATTCGCTAATCCTAAACTTTAAGACTTTACTAAAAATGCCAAAGATTGTGTCACTTTTCTAGCTCTTGTGGTTACCTCTGGACCAGTCCTCTGCTTACAAATTCTGCTAGAAAGATAGGCCCTGGAGGTGAGTAGGTGGTGATGGTGCTGTAGATGAGCCCCGTGTAGAGCTGCTCTCCACCTAGAGACTGGGAATCACCAATAGGTCCCTGCTTACTTTTGCATCATTTATAAAGCACTCTAAGCCTGCAAGTGTTTTGGATGAAATATTATATATTATATAGCACCACAATGTACTTATGGTGCAGCCACGCTTCCCAATAAATAGGCATTCATTGAATTGCCCATTACTTTGCTCTACATGAATGATCTGCACAAAATGTCAAACTCCCTCAGCATGTGGAGGTAATGCCAAGCTTTGTGCAGTTCTGTCTGCGGGAAAAAGAGTTACAAGGGTAAAATAATATGTTTTCTCATTTTCGATCCCATAGAAAATGTCGATCAGCGCCACAGCTAACCAAGCTGGACAGGTTTGCCCCAAACGTGGCATGACAGGAAAGATTCACAAGGAAAGGGAGCTTTTTGTGGTTTGGTGTAAATCTGTTTAGTAGTTTTAGAAATTATTCGTTTTTCAGCAGGTGCGGGGCGGGGCTGAAAGGGTTAACACTTTGCATATCTTGGCCATTTACGTTCACACTTTCCATAATCTCGATTTATTGTCAGTCACAGTGGAATTCTTTAAGGATTGTAATTGGCTGGTGAAGGGGAACAAAACATTTCTACACCATCTGAATAATTGAGATTTTGGTCAAAATCACAATTTTAGCATTGTGTGAATGAGTGTAAATGCTGGCAACCGGAATTGAGAGTAAATGACAGTAACATCCTAGCAGATATGCAATATGAGCTCAAGTGCAAACTTGGAGCAAGTACACAAAGCTTCAATGCTTATGCGGATAGTGAAGTACAGAGCCATCGTTACAGAAACCATCCTCGTTGCCTTCATCGACCTATCCAGTGCATTGTGTTGCCTAAGCAGGGGCAAACTGATGTGTCCTTGAAGAAATTTGTATAGAAGATGGCATTTTGAGTCTGCTGAAATCCATGCATATTAATCTTACAACCATGATAAGCTACAGAGCCAAAAGGAGAATTCCCAGCTACATAGCGAGACTGGGCTTCGAATTGACTGCTCTCTTGTTTCCTTTATATAAGTGTGAGTTTCAGCAATATCTTCATCTCAAAACTAGGATGGGCGGAACTCACAGAGTTTCACTCCACGGAGTTCCGCAGAGTTACAGAAAAACTGTGCGAGATTCCATGGAATTCTGCCAACAGGTGAAAAATATGCAGCTTGGGCTGCTCATGCTACAATTTAGGTGAACTCGGAATAAGACCTTCATCAGTCCCTATATGGCTATTCCCACCCTCCTTATTTCTCCTGCTTTTCTTGTTCTTTCCTTTGACTTCTCCCTTCCCCTCCTTTGAAATATTTTTTCTTTTTCTCTACAGGCATAAATTCCTGTGTCCTCATCCCTCGACTCTTGTTGGGATCAAAACGTTGTTGACCTCAGTGTCTTGACTTCGATTGTGATATGTATATTAATCTCTTGATTTCCGTGGTTTTTGCCCACTCATTTTTTTCATTATTGTCCTTTGCATCATCGTCTCACTGAATAAATGATTTAATACTCCATTTGGAGATCATATACTTATATTTCATTGTAATACTATGGGGTCGATTCCGATCTCGGCCGGTAGTGCTCCGAATCGGATTCGGTTTAACCGGATCCGATTCGGAGCCCTGTTTCCCGACCGATTCGGACGCGCGTCGGGCCGAGCGAGTACGATGCAAGCGCCGCGAAAACGCCGACCGACTCGAACGCGGGTCCAACACGCTCCGACCGACTCGCACGGACAGGGATCGCCTCGCGCAATGGAGTCGTTCCCCGGCTGGGTAAGTACGATGCGCGCTTCGAGCAGTCCGACCGAGTCGCGCCGTCCGGCTCAAAAGAGCTGTCGGAGCCGGACATTGGGGGTCCGCGTCGGACCCCCCTGTACGCATACCCGCGCGAGGCGCACACACAGGGGGACCCATGGGTCCCCCCTACCTGTGCGTGTACGGCGCGACCCGCTTCGATGCGTACCCGCTGTAGGGGGTGCCCTTGTTCGCCTCGCACCCATTGAGTCAATGGGAGCCCGCGTACGCGTTGTACGCCCGGCTCCTATTGACTTCAATGGGAGTCCGACCGAATCGAGTCCGATAGCATGCGAATGCATCGTACTCGTTCGGTCGGACTGCCAGAGTCCGATTCGGTCGGAAATCTCTCCGGGTCCGGCTCGGACGGAGATTTTTCCGGCCCGAATCGGAATCGACCCCAAAGTCTTATTAATTAATCAGTCTTGGAATGGACCATTGTTCATGTACACCCTAGGTCCCTCTGACTTCCACCAGGGTTACTGGTCTCTTTAGAAACTATAGGGCAATCAGGCAGTGCCCGAAGGGCTGCTCTGACAAATCAGTGTGTGGGCTGCTTTTTTAGCAGTTTGTGGGTCCGTTTTATGGCCAGGTGGGCCGGTTTTTACTTGTTGATTTCCCTGATATTACCATAAGCATTGACTGCAGCAAACACAAGCATGCAGTCTCCCATACCTTGCAAAATACGCATACAGTGTGGGGCCGATTCCGATCTGGGTCGGAAATCTCTCCGACCGAGCCGGACCCGGAGAGATTTCCGACCTAATCGGACCCTAGCAGTCCGACCGAACAAGTAAGATGCATTCGCATGCTATCGGACTCGATTCGGTCGGACTCCCATTGAAGTCAATGGGAGCCGGGCGTACAACGCGTACGCGGGCTCCCATTGACTCAATGGGTGCGAGGCGAACAAGGGCGCCCCCTACAGCGAGTACGTGTCGAAGCGGGTCGCGGCGTACATGCACAGGTAGAGGGGACCCATGGGTCCCCCCTGTGTGCGACTCGCACGGCTACGCGTATAGGGGGGTCCGACGCGGACCCCCAAAGTTTGCCTCCGACAGCTCTTTCGAGCCGGACGGCGCGAGTCGGTCGGACTGCTCGCGGTGCGCATCGTACTTACCCGGCCGGGGAACGTCTCCATTGCGCGGTGCGAGTCGTGTCCGTGCGAGTCGGTCGGAGCGTGTTGAAGCCGCGTTCAAGTCGGTCGGCGATTTCGCGGGCGCTTGCATCGTACTCGCTCGGCCGGACCCGCGTACGAATCGGTCGGGAAACAGGGCTCCGAATCGGATCCGGTAAAGCCGAATCCGATTCAGAGCCATACCGACCGGGATCGGAATCGGCCCCTAAGTCTTTATAAGTTCAAAACTGGCCTGATTAGTAAATGTGGGACACTTTTTAGGTCGCTGGTTCATTAATGGGGCCACTTTTATTTTATTGCCTGGTTCTATTTTTGTACCAGTCTGACCCTGTTTGCAGCTTTCATTGTAGGAGCAGAGAGCCCCAAGGTACAGGCTGCTGTTCAGAACAACTTCGGCAAACACACACAGTGTCCTCCGAAGAATGGGCCTGCCTAGACTACACGAATCACATTTAGGAGGCAAGGACTCACACTGCACAGGGATGTCGGTCCAGGATTAGCAGAGCACAGGCTGCACCCAACAAAACTCCCCATGCACATCTCTGGTGCCACCATACAACAGATGATGCTTGTCATCATTACACCCTATGACATCCTGTGCACAGAGCCTGTGACCGCCCACAATACCACACACAGAGTGTCGTTATCACTCAACCCCAGGCACTCCCGACTGGTCATTATCTGTCACAACCCCAGGCACGTGGTGCTGGGGATTATCACACACAATAAAACACACTGTGTGTGGTTACTGTCACCCACAACCCTATCTGCACAGTGCCAGTTTCCATGGTCACATTACAATCTCCTGCACATAGTACAGGTTATCATAATTCTTTGTACACATAGAGCGGGTGGTTTCCACTCACAACCCATGCGCACCGTACTGATTATCACCCATGACTGCATGCACACAGTACTGATTGCTACCAACTACAACACCATGACCATAATACTGATTGCTACCACCTACACTGCCATGCACTCACTACTGATTGTTATCACCAAAATTGTCATCCAAACAGGACTGATTGTTAACACCCATATTGCCACACACACAGTATTGATTATCACCCACATTGCCATACACACAGTACTGATTGTTATCACCCACACTGCCATACACACAGTGCCGATTAGCACCCACAGTGTCATGCCCATAGTACTGATTGCTACCACTGCTTATTGTTACCACCCACATTGCCATACACACAGTGTTGATTGTTATCACCCACATTGCCATTCACACAGTACTGATTGCTATCACCCACATTGCCACACACACATTGCTGATTGCTATCACCCATATTCCCATGCACACTGGACTGATTGTTATCACACACAATGCCATTCTCACAATGCTGATTGCTACCACCCACAACACAATACCAACAGTACTGATTGTTATAACCCACAATACCATGCCCACAGTACTGATTGCTACCACCTACAACACCATACAAACTGTACTGATTGTTATCACCCACAATGTCACGCCCACAGTACTGATTGCTACCACCTACAATACCATACAAGCAGTACTGATTGTTATCACCCACAATGTGATGCACACAGTACTGATTGCTACCACATACAATATCAGACAAACAGCACTGATTGTTATCACTCACATTGCCATGCACACAGTACTGATTGCTATCACCTACAATACCATACAAACAGTACTGATTATCTCCCACAATGCCATGCACACAGTATTGATTGCTATCACCCACATTGTCATGAACGCAGTACTGATTGTTATAACCCACATTGCCATGCACACAGTACTGATTGTTATCACCCACAATGCCAAGCACACAGTACTGATTATCACCCACATTGTCATGCACACAGGACTAATTATTATCACCCGCAATGCACACAGTACTGTTTATTATCACCCACATTGCCATGCACACAGTACTGATTGTTATCACCCACAAGCCATTCTCACAATACTGATTGCTACCATCCACAACATCATACCGACAGCCCATAGTACTGATTGCTACCACCTACAAAACCATACAAACGGTACTAAGTGTTATCACCCACAATGCCATGCACACAGTACTGATTTTTATCACCAACATTGCCATGCAAACAGTACTGATTGTTACATCAACAATCGAATGCCCAAAATACTGATTGCTACCACCCACTACGCCATACACACAATACTAATTGTCATCACCCACAGTGCCATGCACTCAGTACTGATCGCAACCACCCACACAGTACTAATTGTTATCACCCACAGCACCATACACACAGACAGATTATCATCCACAACAAAATGCACACAATACTGATTGTTACCGCCAACAATACCATGCCCACATTACTGACTGTTATCACCCACACTGCCATACACACAGTACTGATTGTTATCAACCATATTGCCATACACACAATACTGATTGTTATCACCCACATTGCCATATACACAGTACTGATTGTTATCACTCACATTACCACGCACACAGGACTTATCACTCCCAATGCCATTCTTACAATACTGATTGCTACCACCCACAACACCATACAAACAATACTGATTGTTGCCACCCACAAAGCCATGCCCATAGTACTGATTGCTACCACCCACAATACCATACCAACAGTACTGATTATCACCCACAATACCAAGCCCACAATACTGATTGCTACCACCTATAATACCATACAAACAGTACTGGTTGTTGTCACCCACAATGCCATGCTCACAGTGCTGATTGCTACCACCTACAATACCATAAAGGCAGTGCTGATTGTTATCACCTACAACGCCATGCACACAGTACTGCGTGTTATCACCAACATTGCCATGCACACAGTGCTGATAGTCATCACCTACAGTGCCATGCACAAAGTACTGATCGCTACCACCCACAAGACCATATACACAGTACTGATTGTTACACCCACAGCACTATGCACAAATACCAACCACAATACCATGCCCACAGTACTGATTGTTCACCCCCACATTGCCTTACACACAGTACTGATTGTTATCACCCACATTGCATGCACGCAGGACTGATTATCACCTACATTGCCATACACGCAGTGCTGATTATCACCCACAATGCCATTCTCACAATACTGATTGCTACCACCCACAACACCATGCCAACAGTACTGATTGTTGTCACCCACAATGTCATGCCCACAGTACTGATTGCTACCACCTACAATACCATTCAAACAGTACTGATTTTTGTCACCCACAACACCATGCACACAGTACTGATTATTACCCCCCACAATACCATGCCCACAGTACTGATTGTTATCACCAAATATAACAAACTTAGGGGCCCATTAGGATGGCGGGCGGAAGCACTACCGCCGTGCTGGCGGATGCAAAAACCACCAGTTACCGTCCGCCCGCAGCGGCCCACACGCCCGCCCAATTAGGATGTGAAAAGTCAGCCAAACACCGCCCGCCAGCCAGCGACGCCGTTCGCCATCAAAGTGCGCCCGCTCACGTATAGGCGCAACCCAATGGAGACACACCGACCGACGAAATCACGTACCGCCCGCCGTACAAATTATGATGCCGCAAACAAACAGCTCCCACGGCTAAGAGACACCGCACGCGAAAGCAAGGCGGAAACTCGACCGCTGAGTACGGACACCAAAGAGGCGGCCCCCCGAGCATGAATCCAGCACTCCAGGCCCTCCCCATCCTCTACCTGATGCACCACCTAGGAGTCAACGCACCACGGCGACGCAGGTAGGCAGACACACAACAAGGGCACACAAACACCGCACACAGTGCAAGGGCGGAAAAAGAGGACATGGCCCCCCCGACACCCCTGCGTGGACACGACACATCCACCACTGCACCCACAAATGTCACACCGGGCAAATTGTAACAACTCGTAACAACCGGGCACACACTACCCGGGACCAGGAACTAACGTCCCCGTCACGGCCCCGCAGCGCAGCGGCGATGACGCAGCCACACATGCGCACAACGCAGAGCCCAACGGCAGCGCCATGTATGCGCCGCACACAAACAACACAGGGACACAAACAAAACACCACACACACACCAGCCACACCCAGAACGCACATGTCACGTGACAGGCCAGCCACAGTCATGTCGCCAACCGGCAATTCACTGTTGCCAACCAACGTCACACAACTGACCCGAACATGTCAGTGATGGCACGCCAAATTAGGACACACCCCTGTGTGCAAAACATGGCGAAGCACACAGTGGCGGCAACATCACCCAGCAGAATATGGACCCCGTCGGCAAAAGGTACGCCAGTACCACACAGAAACACCGATACCACCCTGCACCCAATACCAAGACATGCAATACGTAACATCAAAGAGCCCGGGGACTGACAACAGGTGGCTCCAATAACAACACCCACACACAAGGCCCAACGGATAGCGGAAACGCAGCCTGCCGCCCACACACGGGAGAGGAGACAGCACTGAATGACCTTCCATTCCCACTCTGAAACCACATCTCGACAAAACAAGCCGGAGAATACAGTCATTGTCCCAAAAAAAGCCCAACACAGGCATGCAGAGGGAACCGTCCACAGGGCAGATAGCGCATAACACCAAAGAACATTCTGAACTGAAAAAAGAAATGATAACACTCCCCAATGTGGTTCACATGCAAGTTATCTGGAAGGAGTCAGACACCACTGACCTTGACCATTCCGAGAAGCATGTGGGATGAGGGCCCGTGTTCTCCGCACAAGCTAACATAACCCAAGTCCTGCCTCCCTACGACCATCACAGATTTCCCAGCAACGTCGGAGGTTGCACTCTGCAGACTGCACAGACAGCCAGAGCACGCCATCATATCGCCCTGCAGCAAAATGGCACCTACTACGCCGGACAGATCAAGCTGTACAAACATAACCTGATACAGATATTGGGATGTGAACCCCTGTCCTTGCTGAACGTAAGTTACCGACTAACTTACCGCATCGCATTGTTCAGCTGCGTCATCCCCGTCTTCTACTGTCGGAGGTGTCCCTTCCACTATCCTGTGGATTTGTGTCTCTCCAACCCGGCATGTCCAAGGGCGGACCTGCTACAACTATTCAACCCCTGGACGTCCACGACAGGGTCTGTTCAGCCTATGGGGGCATGGCGTATGTGGCTGCAATCGGACCCACACTGCAATGGGACCACTGTGCTTCCACACGACGGATCATGGATCACAGTTACATCGAATGTCATCCAACATGTCCCATCATGCTCCTGCAAGGGACAACTCACGAACAACACCTTGACAGCCACCATCCGCTACATTGGATGGCATCCATGTTTACCACCAATGACATGGAAGCCCTGCTGGAAGGCATCGCATACCTGACAACCTGTCATTTCGTCGGGCCCCGACGCAATACCCCCAATTGAACAGTGATGTCCGACACCGTACCCATGCTTGGCTTCCGCACAGACTGGGCAGTTACCAGCACAACAACTATACCATACAACCTTCAACTGACACCACACCATCAACTACACTGCCATGACATCAGATATTTCCGGGACATGCACTCTGTTCCTCATCACATCCAGTGACTCTGCATGAACAGGGGGAGGCAGAGGCATGGGATTTGTGTATTGCAACCACATGGACAGAACTGCACGTACAACTATGCCAGAATATGGATCCTGCGCCCATGAACATATGCACCGGTCAGTGGACAGTAATTGTTAGGCTGTAGTATGTGAGAGCTGTCACCTCACCTCCCCCGGAACTTCCGTGCCAGGACCTTTGCATGGACAACAAGTGCATCCACCACCAACATGACCCCAGTGACTGTGACATGTCCAGTAGCCACCACATTGCAACAACTAGTGGGACGCCGTTGCATGCACGTAAGCCCATGCCCTGATGTCACCTCTCACGCACGTGTGTTGGAGTAACCATAGCAGCAAACCTGTAACATGGAACTGAGATGCACTGTGCCCATGTTGGCAAGCGGAATGGTAGGCAAAATGTATACTGTCTGTGTCAAAGTCAGCAGCTCCTCAGTAATTAGCAAATGTACATTAGCACAGCAACGGCTAAGCAGTCGTAACTCTGAAGCCCACATCCCGCAGGCAACAACTAATCACATGTACCCCTACACCCTATGCTATGTGTAATCATGCTGAGTATATCCTCCACATGCATTTCGCTGCCAGTAGTGTCCACTATACTGCATCACAGAGGACATAAGTCCCAATACATGGCTTGAAGCAACAATGTGTCTCTGCTGATTCATTTCACAAGTACGAATGAGAGAGGATGAGAGTGTGTGAAGTACACGGCAGTCGTGAGATGACCATGTAGTCCACTGTCATTGGATGTCAACGCAAATGAGTAGCCGCAACAGTGGCCACAGGGAAATACCACAGCTCGTGGAGCAGGACTTGTCACACTCTGAAGTCGCACCGAAAGATCATCACATTAACACTGACAGCCTGCTCACTACAAACCACAGTCCTACACATGTCCACAATGACCCACACAGTCTGACCACACACTCAGCAACCAAAATGTGAGAGCCACGCCAAAGCATGCCACAGCGATGCCTGACAAAACACACACACGACAACAGTGTGGGTGGGCAGCACTGCACAGTGAGTAAGAACTGCTGAAATGCTGACATGCACAATTGGACTAGACACAATCTTGTCAGTCACACACCCTGCACACACACAACGTCTGAACCATAACAAGTAGGAGTCAGCCTGAACTGCAAGGACACACCCACACACCGCATACTGTGCAACATACAACACACACATCTCATCATATTCAAAGACCTCAACACGGTTACAAACATCCACCATGTCCCGGGGTGACTAATGTGTGCAGTCGACATGGACACGACACACACATACACACCAACGCTACCACAAACACACACCACGCACACCACACACCACCACCTCCCAAATGCACACATTGAAAGTAAGCCATGTGCCCAGCCACAATGCACATCACATGACTAACATACACCTACACTGCTGGCCACACAGCAAGTAAGCTCACACATGCCCGCATACTCCGCGCATGCTGCCAGTCCACCTGTGGCTACACTCACACCCTGTGCAATGCATGCACGCAAACATGACACGGATACATGAACACAGGAAGAACACCAATCACATGCAGTCAATACATTGCACCGGAAAGCAGATACATCACACTCACAAGTAGCAGGGTCTGAGAGAAGGGAAGTCCCTGCCACGTGTACAACACATTAGAATGTGAGACCGGACATTGCAATTGCTGAGGTCACATACACGGCATCTGCCCCACTCAACCAACCACACACTGCAACAACTCCAATCATCAACTACACAGATACAACCGACTACAGGAGCAACAGCATACAGTCACAGTTCACATCGACAGGCGCCATTACTCATCAACCCCAGGGACAGTGCCCAGTCCCATGTGCCGAGTAGTGACACGAAGTGCTGCGGATGCAATGTGTGTGAGTGTGCCCTGCCATGGCCAGCCAACACTGCCATGGCAGTAACAATATCCATCACAGCCACCACTGTCTCAGAAGGAGATGGGTTAGTGTGCCTACCAATCTAACAGGATGCCAGTACGACTCGGTGCTGTGTGTGTGCGCCACGGGACAGTTGCAGGTCCGCCCCTGAGAGAGTAGCACAACTGTGGAAGACACACATGTGTCATGTGAAGCGGGAGTTACGCATGGCTCAGGTGGGTGGGTGTGACGGCTACATGCGCACATGCAATGTTGAAACACGCTGTGTTGGGAGGGTTCCGGAACTGCACATTACCGCTCTCCTGGGCATTTGTAGAGACCACCTGTCTGGGGATGAATGTGAACTCGTGTGTGCACAACAGGCGGGCACACGATCAATGCTGCATCAGGTGTAGACATCAGCCCACCCTCTGTGGACATGCTGGATACAGCAGTGCGTCCGCCAGGCCCTTGCCAAGGCACCCACATCCCCTGTCGATCCGGCGTATCCCCAACATTGTCCACCTGCACAGGCAATCCAGGGCACGGGATGGCAGTGGAGCATGGCGGGTGAGAGGTCATGGCGCGCTCCTCCTGGTCACATCACGCAGCCAACACAACCTCAATATGCAGCATGGCACAGGTCAAATGGAAGTAGTGGGGGGACGCACACATCACGAGCAGGAGTGACGTCACGGAAGGTGGCTCGCACCATCTCACTCATTGCCCATATCCCCACACACGTCACATGCCATTGCAACAGAGAAGCCAGCGCGTGCATGAGCAGCTCCAAGCTCGCCCCAGAGAGGCCAAAGAGTGAATGTGTGGGTCCATGAGCTCCAGTTGGACGCGGCCTGGGCCGCTAGGGCAGCTACAGCCTCTGTGTGTTGCAGGTGGTGTATCCGGACTGCGGAGCCTGTCATGCATTGTCAATGTGGCCCGGGTCTCGATTCGGGGCACCACGCAGGTGGACGGCGTCCCGCCACTTCTTATGCCGCGAGACAGACCACTTGTTCAACTGGACCCACACATACACTCCTTGGCCTCTCTGGGGCGAGCTTGGAGCTGCTTGTGCATGCGCTGGCTTCCCAGATGCAAACGCATATTTCGGTGAGCGAGGGGAGGCCATGAGGACAGTGCCAAATATGACTGTTTGACTTCCAGTACGTTTCAAGTATGACCCAGATGTGGCCATGAAGAGACGTGTCTCGTGTGTATTGCAACTAGTAGATAAGCCGATGAACTTCCCATGTCTTGCATGTAGCCCCGCACCTAGCCTCGCCCACTCGACACATTGAAATGAGTACCTGCACCACATTCCTCCCATTCGAAGCACTGACTGGGGTTGATAACCATCGGACAGTCTTGTGTAGTCCACCCACGCGTACATGTGGGCCCTCCATGGTCCATGTCACCTGCGGCAAAGTGATGTCATGGGCAATGACGGAAGTGAGGAGAGCTGTCTGCCCCACGCGCAGATGGCGCATCAGCTCAACAGACCCAGCACTGAGGGCAGCAGGGGTCACATGTGCAGGGGCAGCTGTGCCTGGTGTGAGGGCACATGCATATAGACAGCACATCGACCAATGTGTAGTCTGCCCACATCCACTGTCCATTGTCAGGCGGACCTAGCAAAAGATCACAAGGCAACACATCTGTGTGGGTGTACCCACTGTGACCAACACTGCGCAACAACCAACGTACTCGCCCTGTGCATGGCCCACCCTGCAACGGAGGTCACATTCAGTGCCACCATCTCACACACACATCCCTATCACGAGGCATGGTGTGACCAATGGACAGGGCTGGGTTTGCGCTCATCCGGAGAGTCCTGAACAGGTGACACATGTAACCCACTAGGCAGTCTGTGTCGTCACCTTCTGGCATTGTGCTGTCAACGTGCAGGCCAGGCCTGCTGGGACTGAGAAGGGCAGCATGGCCCCAGCCTGCCATTCACACGAGACACAAGTGCTCTGAGACCTGCATTGCCAATTGGCTGTGTCACTGGATGTCTGACATGAAGTTGCCATGTACCACCACTCGGGAGGGACAGACAGGTCAAAGTGCCCGAGAGCCCACATACCCCTGCCACCTGCAGTCGGCATGGTGAGCAGTGCATGTTTGAACCCCACAGGCTCTGACTCATAGTGCTGCGGATCGACGACATGTGTGTCCCCCACATGCACTCCCACACACACTGCAGTTGTCTCTCACACACAACATTCGCAGGGAATAGCCATGTGCAGTGTGCGTGGTGCTCAGAATCCAGGGTCTCCAGCTCCTCGCTGGTGAGTGGACCTGGACATGTCCTCAGCGTCATCGATGTGTAGGTGGAGAGGTGGCAGCAGCAGGTGTTGTTGAGGGGTGCCAGGCTGCAGTCCCAGGTAGCTGTGGTACTGCCGCTCTCACTCCCATACCCATATAGCCCTTTGGGCAGTTTCAGTGTGTCCATGCTGCTGCAATTTGTGTACCATGTCTGCCAGCTTCAGATGCAGACGATGACCTGCTCCCAGCTGGCCCGGGACGCTTACCTCCATAGTGGAACACGCAGGGTGCAACCGCGAGGGTCATTGGAGTTGGCCGTAAGGGCCTGGCCCATGGCTGGTACAGTCCGCTGATGCCATGTGCACCACACAGTATAATGTGCGCAATGCATCTGCAGGTGTGGCCATGATTAGTGTGTGGGAGCAGGTCCACAATGGACAGGGCCACAACATGCTGTGTGCATAGGCAGGGACGGCCAGTGGCCAGCCTCCACATGTCTATTGGCATATCATCATGTACACATTGGCATGGGAGCATGGGAGATGCATATGCACACACATGCCATCTTGCACAATGTACATCTCCTACTTGGCACGTGCAACGTTACGTGTCACTTGTGATGTGTATTTGCAATCACACAGTCGTGTTGGCATGGAGCTGTCAATGTGTACACCTGTCAATGTATCTGGAGGTGTGATCCGTACAGTGCCGTACATAGGGTGCAGTAGGGACATCAATGACTGTCTCATATCCCCTCGTGCCCCAGGTCCCACTTGTTTTGGGCGCCCAGCCTGTGCCCATAGCGTTGTTGGTGTGTGCCATACTCACCCAGCCTCGGAAGCGGTGTCATGCACAGCATCTAGTTATGTCGCCGTTGTGTTGCCGCTTGCCAAATATGCTGTCTGATACCATCAGCACGCCTCACAAGTTATCGAGGCCCAAATCCACATGTGCATGCTCATAGCAATGGTGTGTGTCACTGCCCATTGCTATTGGTATGGGACCTGTGTAAGTGTATTGTGGCTGTGCTGTCCCTACTTGTCAGCTGTTCTGTGATTCAATTGCTTGGTCAATCATCTATGTTTTGTGTATGTTGGAATGCCATGTTGCGTGTTGCATTGACATGTGTCCACTTCCATCTTTCCTAGGAGGAGACCAAACATACATCGCCCCTACCAATTGCTGCCAGACATGGCGGATGTGGAGGTAATACGGAAATACCGTCTGGACCGACCCACCCTGCAACGTCTATGTGCCTTGTTGGAACCCCACCTCCGTCCTCGCAGGGTGTATCCAACTGCATTTACCCCCACGGCTAAGGTGATGGCTGCACTGCATTTCTTCGCCACTGGGTCATTCCAACACACAGTGGGCAGTGGTGGTGGGATGTCCCAGCCCATGTTCAGCATGGTGCTACGGGATGTACTGTCAGCTATGATGCTGTACAGGAACAGGTACATCAGATTCCCCCGGGCCCGTGATTTGGCGGCAGTGAAGGGTGCCTTCTATGCCCTTGGACGGATCCCCCACGTTGTTGGTGCAATTGACTGCACCCATGTTGGCCTTGTTGCACCACAGGCCACGGAACATATCTACCGCAACCGGAAGCACACCCACTCCCTGAATGTGCAAGTGGTGTGCCTTGCGGACATGGTAATTTCACACGTCTGTGCGAAGTTTCCAGGATCGGCCCATGACGCGCACATCATGCGCAACAGCATCCTACCACGTCTGATGACCAATCTGCAACCGGACCGTGCTTGGATTGTTGGTGAGTATGTGGAGTCGTGTAGCGTGCTGGGTGTGCGATGCTGTCTTGTGTCCAGTTGGAATTGCAACGATTCCCTGTGTCCCTCACACCCAGGTGACTCTGCTTACCCGAATGGACCCTGGCTGCTCAGCCCATTACGAAATCCTCGGACCCCAGCTGATGACCGCTACAATGAGGCACATGGGAGGACCAGACGTGTGGTTGAGCGGACCTTTGGCCTCCTCAAGTCCAGGTTCAGATGCCTGGACCGCACCGGGGGTGCACTGGCGTACTCCCCATAGAAGGTGTGCCAGATAGTAGTGGCTTGCTGCATGCTGCACAATCTGGCTATTCGCAAGCAGATCCCCCTAATAGTGGATGACGGTGATCAGCCAGGGCCCCAGCCTGCAGACCAGGACGGGTCCAGTGACGAGGACAGCGGAGAGGAGGAAGCTGGGAATGTGCGTCAGCAGCTCATCGCCCGCTACTTCACTTGACGGTGAGTGTCCATGTACGACGGCTGTTGTAGCTGTATTTGTGCAGGTGTATGTGTGCTCTGTCACGGAGGCCTTTTGTTCACTGAGTGCTGTGTGTCAATGGTCCATGTCCAGGTTAGTATGCCACTGACAGTGGCTGTTGCATTGTGCCCTCTTGCTCTGTGAGATGTGTGTACATTGCTTGTAGTTGGTGACATGTACTGTGTGATGAGTGTGTGACACACTCATTGAATGGACTCTTGTTCTGTCTTTCACCCCTAGGTCCCTACAGCCTCTCCTGTCCCATCGACATACCACACAGCAGATGCATTTCTGCTCATGGTGGGGGTTGCACATCGTTGAATAAACACAGGGCACAGACAGCAGATTGTGATCAAGGTGCATTTATTTTCATCGGTGACATGTGATTGTGTGCAAGGTGATGACATGAGTGGTGCGTGCAGTGACAATGAGCTGACGGTCATGGCTGCGTGATGCTCAAGGTGTACCCATTTAGTTCTATGTCCATAGTCCAACAGACACATGCCATTCAGATGGCTGTGTGGGGTAGGATCGTAGTCCAAGTCAATGCAGTAGGTGGTCAAGGTGGCTGGCTGACTCACTGGCGTTTGGAGCGTGCGAAGTCCTCTCTGGACAGCTGTTTCCTCTTCGGACGGCCCCTTCCACGTTTGGGAGGGGGTGTGGTGGTGACCTGCTGGTGGTGGCTGAGGTGTGCTCACTGGCTGTGGACGCAGGGGAACTCGATGCTGCTCGACCCTGTGCCACAGCAGGTGGTGGCGGAGGTGGTGTTGCTGGCCTTGCTTGTGCCCTCACCGCCACCACCAGCTGGCCCATGAGGTCCACGAGTTGGTCCATACGGGTCACGAATTGGCCCATATGGGCGTCCATGGACCTCAACACCCCTAGGACCTCCCGCGTGTCGGAAGCCGACCTGGCCCATTGTCCTTGGGCCTCTTCATAGGCCCCAAGGACTCTGGCCATTTGCGGCAGGGCTTGGCTCCCAGGCACGGATGGCGTTGGCCTGACCCTGCTCCTCCTACCAGTACTGCTGCCACCGACCTGCCCACTAGCCACATTGCTCACCACGGTCCTCGGTCTGGCTCCCAGGGTGGACCCAGACGGCCGGACCACCCCTTGCGCTGAGGCTGGGGCCAGTGATGACGTGGTGGTGGTCGCGGCGGTGGTGGTGGTTGCGGCGGTGGTGGTGGCCGCAACGACCGTGGGAGTGGCCGCAACGACCGTGGGAGTGGCCGCAACAACCGTGGCAGCAAGGGGCTGTGAGTGCTCAGTAGCCCTGGATGATGGGTTGGTGGGTAGGAGGGGCCCTGGGGAGCGGTTGTGCCCTGCCACTCCAGATGGGCCTGCTGGGTGGTCCGTGTCTGAAGAGGTGTCCAGATCCTCTACATCCGTGTGTCCGGGTCGGGGGCTTGCAGGCTGGCTGTGCTGGCTGCTGTCTCCCTCTCCAGCATCCAGCAGTTCGGCACCTGTGGGGAGAATGAGACATGTTATTATGTTGCACCTAGCAAAGTATGTATTGGTTGTCTGACATTCACAGTTCGTGCACTGTCGTGCACAGGTTTCCCAGAGGCGTGTGTGTGGATGTCCGATATGTGTATGCGTGGGCTAGGCAATGGAACTGTGTGATGTGGACATGTAGCATGGGACGGATTAGCAATACGGATGGGTGTGTGTTGCTGTACTCCTACATTTTGTGGCTCGGGTGTATGCGGGCCCCAGACCCATCGTGGAGGTTGGTTTGAACTATGGTTTTGGGCTTCATATGGAACGCTTAGAAACGCAGATGGCAAAAGGGGGTACAGCACCCTCAACGCTTTTGAGGTGAAATATGGTTTTGGGGTTCAAATGGAACGCTTAGAAACGCAGATGGCAAAAGGGGGTACAGCACCCTCAACGCTTTTGAGGTGAAATATGGTTTTGGGGTTCAAATGGAACGCTTAGAAACGCAGATGGCAAAAGGGAGTACAGCACCCTCAACGCTTTTGAGGTGAAATATGGTTTTGGGGTACATACTGTGAGCTATGGCTGCAGAACGTGACATGTGTTGTAGCAACATGACAGTGCAGAGACAAAGGTGTGTGTATGTCTAACATACTCGGCATATCTGCTGACTGTTATCATTTATGGACATTACATTGGTAGCATTGTTGTGAGTGCGTGCTTGTTGTGTGCCACACGACGTATTGCAGATGGACCAAATCCTTGGTGTGCGTGCTGCCCTCGAACATGTGCATCAATGCAGTGCTCTTGGGGGTGTTGACTATGTTATGTGTGTTGTTACTCACAGTGTGACGTGCGCTTCAGTCACTTCAGGCACATGATTTGTCATGGGCATGTTTCTTTGCGTAACTACTGTATGAGGACCAGCTGTTTGGATGACATACCTTACATGTCACTGGGGCTGACAGATGAGATGGATGATATGTTGGATGTGCATTGTGTGCCTGTGTGTTTCATGGGTCCAGTGGTGTTTGTGTGCAACATTGTGGTTCCACGCTGTCACTTCTAGTGAGATTTGTCTTACATGGGCGTAGTTGTACGATGTGTGGGTGACAGGCAGTAAGGACTACATGGACAATACTTCGATGGTGTTGCTGATGTGTGTGATGGGTGGCACAGTGCCTGCCGTGTGGGTCTGTACTCAGTGGGACTTGTGCATGCAGACGTGGCTCCTTGGGTGTTGCTGTATCTGTGATGGGTCATGTGGGGTATGACTCTGTGATTCATGTCCGTGTGCACATTGGTCACATGGTTGTGACAGGGAGCAGTGCTGCGTGTTCCTCTGCTATGTGACATGTCCCATGTGTTAGTCGTAATACAGTCCTCATGCCTACAGACACCCCGCCCTGTACAGTTTACCACCTACAGGTTGTTTTTGATTGCGCAATGCAATGGATGCCACATGGTTATGTGCGGGAGGGGAGCCCCATGTTGCTGGTCTGTGGGGGCGGTGTTGTGAGTTGTGGTGATGGCTGGACACCCACAGAAACCCTTTCATGTGGGGTGAGATGTCTACCTGTCGGCTGACGGTGTGCACTGCAGTGGCTGACACATGGGTGTGGGAGGTGCTCCACCTTGCTGCGCTGTGGGACTGGGGGCCTGGTGTGTGTTGTACTTCAGCTGTGCCCCCTCCCACCCACTGCCTTTGTGTTGCGGCTACTTACCTGTTACTTGTCGGTTAGTGCAGCTATGGCTGACACATGGGTGTGGGTGTGGGGTGTGCTCCACCTTACTGCGCTGTAGGACTAGGGGCCTGGTGGGTGTTGTACTTCAGCTGTGCCCCCTCCCACCCACTACCTTTGTGTTGCGGCTACTTACCTGTTACTTGTCGGTTAGTGCAGCTATGGCTGACACATGGGTGTGGGGGGTGCTCCTTGTGGTGCTTCTGGAGTACAAGGGGACCTGGTGGTAGTTGCGGTGCTGGCTGACTGTACACATGCCCCCATGGTTTTGTTAGTTGGTAGGTTTGGGCTGAGTGTGTGGTAGTGTCTGTTGCATGTGTGAGTGATGTCTTGTGTATTGTGTACTGGACATGGGGGTGTTTGTCCCTCGGAGCTATGGCATAGTGGTAGTGCATGTGAGTACATAGCGGTGTGCTGGTATACATTTGTTTGTACTTACCAGCCTCCACTCCCCCTGGTAATCCGGTGAGGATCTCCGGATGTATGATTACTCGCACCTTCTCCTCCCACGCTTTGAAGGTCTTGAAAAGCGCGGGATTCCCTCCGCCAGTCCTGTCAGCCAGCTCTCGATTTTTGCTCTCCTTCTTCTTGACCACGCTTTTGAGGTCGTTCCACCTTTTGTTAATTTCTCCTCTGTTGCGTGGAACGTTCCCGACTGCATTGACCTGGTCTACGATCCTGTTCCACAACCGGTTTCTGGTGGCTAGTGGTGTCTGCTGGACCTGGTTGCCATAGATTTGTGGGTGCACCTTGATGATCTCGTCGACCATGACCGTCAGCTCAGTGGAAGTGAATTTGGGCATTCTGTGTGATGCCATGGTGTTTGTGGTGCTGGTGCGGTGTGTGGTGTGTGATGTGCAGGGGGTTTGTGGTGCCGGTGTTTGGTGGTGGTGGTGGTGGTGGTGGTGGTGCTGGTGCTGGTGGTGGTGGTGGTGGGTGTGATGGGTGCGTTTCGGGTCGCGGCATCGTAATTGCTCGGTCGGTGTTCAGACGGTGTAGGCGGGCGGATTTTTACCGCTATGGTAGATGGCGGATTTTTTACCGCCCGGTATCGTAATGGACACCTTAATTTCAAAACTGTTAAACCAACATATATAATAATTAATATATATATATATATATCTATATATATATAGATATATATATTCACTGAAAAAACCATGTCATGAGTGATGTAATATGTGACGTCATCAGCAGTGCATTGCGTGGCATGCAAGTTATAGTTAGCTGAACTAACTATAACGGGGAATTTCTATGGTTTTGTACGAGTGAAATGTCCAACTAACTATAACGCCCCTGAAACCTATGGTTTTTTCAGTGAATTTCTAAGGTTTTTTAAATGCTAATTTCTAACTATAACGTGCCTGAAACCTATGGTTTTTTCAGTGAATTTCTAAGGTTTTTTAAATGCTAATTTCTAACTATAACGTGCCTGAAACCTATGGTTTTTTCAGTGAATATATATATATTTATTATACTATGTATACATGTGAAAATGTCTCGGTCCCCTGTTTGCCTCGGTGGCACAGAAAAAATGGGTGGAACTGACGTCAGCACGCCGACGAGGTTCTCTTATGGCTCCGATGACGTCATAAGGTGTCGCTAGCGGAGCCGTGCTATTTTGACATCCTCGTTGACGTGGGAGAGCTAGGAAAGAATTTCCGTGGAATGCTGGTGCAGGGGATATTCACCTAAGTGTTCAGGCTAGTCCTTTGGGAGCAACTGTTTATGTTGCCACTCCAGAAACCGAAACCAGTGATCCGAGAGCAGAGGCCCTGCAGATGGCACACGAGGTGGGGTGCCCAGTCGTGTGCACCGGCGGGGCAGCGAGTGACAAGCACCACAACCCACAAAAAAGGTAACGAGGGCACTGAATAACACAGGATCTTCTCTTTGTATCTGGCAGGAACAATGAAGTTAAAATGCCCTAGTACCAAAATGTAGAATTAGTGCTACAACGGTCTTCAAGAGGACCTGCAATGCCGCTTCTGCCTCCCGTACCCTGGAGGTGGCACATGGGTCAAGCGGTACGGTCATACTGCGGTGGGACGCACACTCGTTGACCTCTCATGGCACTGCTCCACACTTCAGGGAGGACGCTTTCCATTAGCTATGTTTTCTGATGACATGTCGCGCCGGCCCCGTCCAACAACAGAACTCCTTTAGATCCAAACAGACTCTTCCATTCTCTCACCGGAAGTGAAACCAGGCCACGCGGACACTTTCACAATACAACAGCCGGGAATGCACTTTTCGGTAAAAAAACACATTCCTTCCTCCTAATTAATCAAATAAACATCTCACTGAAGAACAGGGGCCAGCTTCGATCGGTAAACAGCCGTTACAACGACTTTTTTACTTTGCGATACCATTACAACGCATGCATTACCACGCATGCGTTGTACATCACGAAGTCATTACTATGCATTTTTTTAGAATGCATGGTCATTTACCACGCATGCCTTTACAACGAATTTTGTTGTAAAGGTATGTATGGTAAATGACCATGCGTTCTAAAAAACATGTAGACGATCCATGTCGTTGTAAGGAAACAGAGGCTGTTCCGTTTCCTCACAACGACGTGCACCGCCCCTCAGAGACAACGTGAAGCTGGAACCACGAGGAGAGAGGAACCACGAGGAGGGAGAGGTAAGGGGGATTGGGCATGGGGTGGGGGTTTCTTTTCTAGGGTTTAGGGTAGTACAGTGGTGTTTGGGTGGTGTAGGGGGTCGTGCTGGGGGTAGTGTTTTAGGAGTGCAGTGGTGTTTGGGTAGTGTAGGGGGTCGTGCTGGGGGTAGTGTTTTAGGGTTTAGGGTAGTGCAGTAGTGTAGGGGGTCGTGCTGGGGGTAGTGTTTTAGGCTTTAGGGTAGTGCAGTGGTGTATGGGTAGTGTAGGGGGTCGTGCTGGGTTAGTGTTTTAGGGTTTAGGGTAGTGCAGTGGTGTTTGAGTAGTGTAGGGGGTCATGCTGGGGGTAGTGTTTTAGGGTTTAGGGTAGTGCAGTGGTGTTTGTGTAGTGTAGTGGGTCGTGCTGGGGGTAGATTTAGGGTTTAGGGTAGTGCAGTGGTTTTTGGGTAGTGTAGGGGGTCGTGCTGGGGGTAGTGTTTTAGGGTTTAGGGTAGTGCAGTGGTGTTTGTGTAGTGTAGGGGGTTGTGCTGGGGGTAGTGTTTTAGGGTTTATGTTAGTGCAGTGGTGTTTGGGTAGTGTAGGAGGTAGTGCTGGGGTAGTGTTTTAGAGTTTAGGGTAGTGCAGTGGTGTTTGTGTAGTGTAGGGGGTAGTGCTGGGGGTAGTGTTTTAAGGTTTAGGGTAGTGCAGTGGTGTTTGGGTAGTGTAGGGGTTCATGCTGGGGGTAGTGTCTTAGGGTTTAGGGTATGGCAGTGGTGTTTGGGTAGTGTAGGGGGTCGTGCTGGGGGTCGATTTAGGGTTTAGGGTAGTGCAGTGGTGTTTGTGTTGTGAGGGGGTCATGCTGGGGGTAGTGTTTTAGGGTTTAGAGTAATGCAGTGGTGTTTGTATAGTGTAGGGGGTTTAGGGTAGTGCAGTGGTGTTTGTGTAGTGTAGGGGGTCATGCTGGGGGTTGTGTTTTAGGGTTTAGGGTAGGGCAGTGGTGTTTGTGTAGTGTAGGGGGTAGTGTTTTAGGGTTTAGGGTAGTGCAGTGGTGTTTGTGTAGTGTAGGGGGTCATGCTGTGGGTAGTGTTTTAGGGTTTAGGGTAGTGCAGTTGTGTTTGTGTAGTATACGGGGTTGTGTTTTAGGGTATAGGGTAGTGCAGTGGTGTTTGGGTAGTGTAGGGGGTCATGCTGGGGTAGTGTTTTAGGGTTTAGGGTAGTGCAGTGGTGTTTGGGTAGTGTAGGGGGTCGTGCTGGGGTAGTGTTTTAGGGTTTAGGGTAGTGCAGTGGTGTTTGTGTAGTGTGGGAGGTCATGCTGGGGGTAGATTTAGGGTTTAGTGTAGTGCAGTGGTGTTTAGGTAGTGTAGGGAGTCGTGCTGGGGGTAGTGTTTTAGGGTTTAGGGTAGTCCAGTGGTGTTTGTGTAGTGTAGGGAGTCGTGCTGGGGGTAGTGTTTTAGGGTTTAGGGTAGTGCAGTGGTGTTTGGGTAGTGTAGGGGGTCGTGCTGGGGTAGTGTCTTAGGGTTTAGGGTAGTGCAGTGGTGTTTGTGTAGTGTAGGGGGTCATGCTGGGGGTAGTGTTTTAGGGTTTAGGGTAGTGCAATGGTGTTTGTGTAGTGTAGGGGGTAGTGTTTTAGGGTTTAGGGTAGTGCAGTGGTGTTTGTGTACTGTAGGGGGTCGTGCTGGGTTCTAGTGTTTTAGGGTTTAGGGTAGTGCAGTGGTATTTGTGTAGTGTAGGGGGTAAATTTAGGGTTTAGGGTAGTGCAGTGGTGTTTGGGTAGTGTAGGGGGTCGTGCTGGGGGTAGTGTTTTTGAGTTTAGGGTAGTGCAGTTGTGTTTGGGTAGTGAAGGGGGTCGTGCTGGGGGTAGTGTTTTAGGGTTTAGGGTAGTGCAGTGGTGTTTGGGTAGTGTAGGGGTCAACCAACATGAATTTGTCCTTGTGTGATGTAACCAATGCTCATGTAAAGCACTCTATACCTGACCAGTCTGCACTATATAAAACTGCAAAAAAACAAAAAATAAAAAGTGTTTTGCACACTTCTGTCATTGGGCTATACGTGGTCTACCTCTGGGTGATATTTGTGCTACATTTGGGCTCTTTTTTCTCTGGTGGCCATCTTGGGAGACTTATGTGTTATGAAGTTTCCTAATTTCCTCATTTACTACAGTCTCCTCAGTAGGAAATGCTTTCAGTTTTTACTTTGATTCCATCAAGAAGGCATTCAGATGTGTCACACATTTGCCATTAATTCAGAATGTTAGCACTCTAGTTGTTCATTAGATCACTGTAGTAAAGCTACTGCTCACCAAGGAGTTAACTGGAAGTCTACTGCTGGTATTGAAAGTGATTGTTTCAGTCTGCATGTCAGAATTTTCTAATGAAATAGAAGAGGATTTGAGATCTCACTTAAAACATGCCCTAAATTTTCTTTTGCAGCACTAACCATAATTTCTATGGCAAAATGAACCCCCTCATTTTGTTCCTTTTTAAATTAAATGTTTTAAGTGTTACCAGTTTATTCCAATCAAGATGGCTTCAGGTGTGCCATACTTTTGTCATAAGTAAGGCTGTTAGCACTCTAGTTGTTCTTTAGAACACTCTGGGAAGTTGCAGTAGAACACAAAGGCATCAACTGACAGGCTGCTCCTGTTGAAATATAACAGGAAGATATTTGAGATCTCACTTAAAACATGTCCTAATTTTTCTTTCTACAGCACTAACCATAATTTCTATGGCAAAATGAACCCCCTCATTTTGTTCCTTTTTAAATTAAATGTTTTAAGTGTTACCAGTTTATTCCAATCAAGATGGCTTCAGGTGTGCCATACTTTTGTCATAAGTAAGACTGTTAGCGCTCTAGTTGTTCTTTAGAACACTCTGGGAAGCTGCAGTAGAACACAAAGGCATCAACTGACAGGCTGCTCCTGTTGAAATATAACAGGAAGATATTTGAGATCACACTTGAAACATGTCCTAATTTTTCTTTCTACAGCACTAACCATAATTTCTATGACAAAATGAACCCCATCATTTTGTTCCTTTTTAAATTAAATGTTTTAAGTGTTACCAGTTTATTCCAATCAAGATGGCTTCAGGTGTGCCATACTTTTGTCATAAGTAAGGCTGTTAGCACTCTAGTTGTTCTTTAGAACACTCTGGGAAGCTGCAGTAGAACACAAAGGAATCAACTGACAGTCTCTGCCATTGTTGGATGTACATGTTTTACTGAGAATATCAGACTTCATTCTCACATGACTGAGAAAGATAATGTGAATTTACAGAAAATATGCTCTCATTTTAGCTTCTGGAGCACCTTCCAAAACTGTATGGGACAAGCATGTGAAAATAGTTTTCTCTCAAACATGATTCATGATATCCCAGCAGAAGGTTTTTCACAGGGTAAAATCACCTTAGAACACACCACAATTCCTGAAATTAGTATGGTACCATCAACAAATGAATTCTAATGTAACTAAAGTCTGTTATCACCCTTTATAGTTCTCCTTTTGGTAACCCTCAAAATCTTCTATTCACTACAATGCATTTCAATAGGGTACTATCATTTATATTGGTCCCAAGATGGCTGCCAGCAATTCCAGGATGAAGTGCTGACAGCCAATCAGATCTCACGATGACATGTGTGGTTAGGCTCCGCCCAGATATATATGTGTTTTTACTTTTGATTTTCTCAGCAACTACTGAACGGATTTACACCATTTAACAAAAGGGTTCTTTCTGAACCAAGAACTACCTCTTTGCCAAATTTGGTGTAATTCCGTTCAGCAGTTCGGGCTGTAGCCTTGCATAAAGTTTCCTATGGGAAATTGATTTTTTGACTCTTATTTTTTAAATTTCTCCACAACTACTGAACGGATTTACACCATTTAACAAAAAGGGTTCTTTATGAACCAAGAACTACCTCTTTGCCAAATTTGGTGTAATTCCGTTCAGCAGTTCGGGCTGTAGCCGTGTCTAAAGTTTCCTATGGGAAAATGAATGGGGAAAACACATTTTGGGACCCCCCTTTTTTCTCGGCCCCCGCTTGATGAATCACCCCGAGACTTTCAGGGTAGGAGCGGACCGGAGCGGGCCATAAAGTTTGAAAATTTTGCGAAGATTCGTCAACCGGCAAGAGAGTTATTTCAAATAGAATGTCGCGGATTTCCTATGGAAAATAGGTCCTAACTATAACTATCTACTGGCGACCGCCAGTAGATAATATATATATATATATATATATATATATATATATATATATATATATATATATATATATATATATATATATATATATATATATATATTTATATATATATATTACTTTAAAACATTTAATAAACTATTAATTTTAATTTATTTTATAATTTTAAAATTAAATACAAATGTAACAAATAAATATATATATACATATGCCAATAACATCAAATCTATTACAAAAATCATTCTATTATAAATTAAAACATTAAACTATTTAAAAATCCTTCAACTTAAATTTCCCACTCCAGTCAGTGCAACAGTAGGGAAAGTGTTGGATAGCAGAGGGGTAAAAATTACTATTCCCACTCCAGTGAGTGTAACAGTAGGGAAAGTGTTGGATAGCGAAGGGGTTAAAATTACTATTCCCACTCCAGAGAGTGCAACAGTAGGGAAAGTGTTGGATAGCAGAGGGGTAAAAATTACTATTCCCACTCCAGTCAGTGCAACAGTAGGGAAAGTGTTGGATAGCGGAGGGGTAAAAATTACTATTCCCACGTCAATGAGTGCAACACTAGGGAAAGTGTTGGATAATGTAGGGGTAAAATTTACTATTCCCACTTCAATGAGTGCAACAATAGGGAAAGTGATGGATAGCGGATGGGTAAAAAATACTTTTCCCACTCCTGTCAGTGCAACAGTAGGGAAAGTGTTGGATAGCGAAGGGGTAAAAATTACTGTTCCCATTCCAATGAGTGCAACAGTAGGGAAAGTGTTGGATTGTGCAGGGGTAAAAATGACTATTCCCACTCCAGCCAGCAAACAAATAAAATATCAACAACAAACATTTTTTATTGAACAAAATAAATAAAATAATGCATAAATATGTTAAAAATGAAAATATATTTGATATTAAACAGTTAAAAAAATAAAAACATATTTTAATGGTGAATACATATCACATATACCTACAAATATTATATTAAATCAAATAAAAAATAATTTTCAAACAAATAAATATTTTTTGTTAGAAATTATTTATAAACAAGAACATTAATTATTACATACATTTAGATTATTTACTTCCTACACTATAACACCACACAATTCATAACCCACATCTAAATTTAAAAAAATGTACTTCGATAGTTAACATAATTAATTATCATTTAAAGAAATATTATTAATTAAAAAAACAAATAAAACACAAAGATTAATTAATTCCCCACCCTTTACCCCTATAATCCCCACAACCCACACCTAAAATTAAACTGCAAAAAAATTAATTACACTATTGAAATTTATTTTCAATTAAAAAACTAATAGTATTTAACAACTAATTATAAAGTAAGTAAAATTAATTTACGACCCACTCTTTACCCCTATAAAACCAAAATGCACACACATAAAAATTATACAATTGCCCTAATTAATTATCAATTAATGAATTAATATACATTTTCAACTAATTATTCATTAATAAACATAAATTACTTCCCACCCTTGACCCCTATAAACCCCACAACCCGCACCTAAAATGAATTACACAATTTCCATATTTAATTTTCAATTAACTAATGAATATTAATTAACAACTAAATAATAATTAATTAAAAATAAATTACTTCCAACCCTTAACCCCTATAAACCCCACAACCTGCACATAAAAAATTACACAATTACCATAAATTAATGATCAATTATTAATTAATATTAATTAACAACCACATAATAATAATTTACAAATAAATTACTTCCCACCTTCAATCAATCAATCAATCATGTCACTTATAAAGCGCACTACATACCCGCGAGGGTCTCAAGGCGCTGGGGGAAGAGGGGGGTGGTGCTGCTACTGATCGAAGAGCCAGGTCTTGAGGAGTCTTCTGAAGGCCAGTCGGTCTTGGGTCTGTCGGAGGTTGGTGGGGAGGGTGTTCCAGGTCTTGGCGGCGAGGTGGGAGAAGGATCTGCCGCCGGCGGTCGTTTTCCGGATGCGGGGGACTGTGGCGAGGGCGAGGCTGGTCGAGCGGAGCTGGCGGGTGGGGGTGTAGAAGCTGAGTCGTCTGTTGAGGTAGGCTGGTCCGGAGTTGTGGAGTGCTTTGTGTGCGTGGGTGAGGAGCTTGAAGGTTATCCTCTTGTTGACAGGGAGCCAGTGCAGGTCTCTCAGGTGGGGTGTGATGTGGCTGCGTCGGGGGATGTCGAGGATAAGACGTGCAGAGGCGTTCTGGATGCGTTGCAGCCGTCTCAGGAGCTTAGCCGTCGTTCCTGCGTAGAGGGCGTTTCCGTAGTCCAGCCTGCAGGTGACGAGGGCCTGGGTGACTGTTTTTCTTGTTTCGGTGGGGATCCACTTGAAGATCCTGTGGAGCATTCGGAGGATGTTGAAGCAGGATGAGGAAACGGCGTTGACCTGCTTAGTCATGGAGAGGGTGGGGTCGAGGATGACCCCTAGGTTGCGTACGTGGTCGGTGGGTGGCGGGGCTGTTCCCAGTGATGTTGGCCACCAGGAGTCGTCCCAGGCTGAAGGGTTGGAACCAAGGATGAGGACCTCCGTCTTGTCCGAGTTCAGCTTCAGGCGGCTGGTCCTCATCCATTCAGCGACGGCCTTCATTCCTTCGTGGAGGTGGGCTTTGGCGGTGTGAGGGTCTTTGGTGAGGGAGAGGATCAGCTGGGTGTCGTCGGCGTAGGAGATGATGTTGAGGTTGTGCTGTTGGGCGACGTGGGCGAGGGGTGCCATGTAGATGTTGAACAGCGTTGGGCTGAGGGAGGAGCCTTGGGGTACGCCGCAGATGATCTTGGTGGCCTTGGATCGGAAGGGGGCGAGGCGGACGCTTTGTGTTCTGCCGGAAAGGAAGGATGTGGTCCAGTCCAGGGCCTTCTCTTGGATCCCGGCGTCGTGAAGGCGTGTTCGTAGTGTGTGGTGGCAGACCGTGTCGAAGGCGGCTGATAGGTCCAGGAGGATGAGGGCTGCTGTTTCTCCGTTGTCTAGCAGGGTCCTGATGTCATCGGTGGCGGCGATGAGGGCGGTTTCGGTGCTGTGGTTGCTGCGGAAGCCGGACTGGGAAGGGTCCAGGATGTTGTTCTCCTCGAGGTAGCGGGTCAGTTGTTTGTTGACGATTTTCTCGGTGACCTTCGCGGGGAACGGGAGCAGAGAGATGGGTCGGAAGTTCTTGAGGTCCTTGGGGTATGCCTTGGGTTTCTTGAGTAAGGCGGTGATCTCGGCGTGCTTCCAGCTTTCCGGGAAGGTTGCTGTCTCGAAGGAGATGTTGATTATTTTCCGGAGATGGGGCGCGATGGCTGTACTGGCTTTGTTGAAGATGTGGTGAGGGCACGGGTCTAGCGGTGAACCGGAGTGGATGGTGTTCATGATCTCGCTGGTGTCCTCGTCGTTGATGTTGGTCCAGGAGAGCAGGCGGTTGGTGGTTGTGGGGGCAGTGGTCTCGGTGGTTGCCGGGGCGGTCGTGGTGTTGAAGCTGTCGTGGATGTCGGCGATTTTGCGGTGGAAGAAGGTGGCCAGTGAGTCGCACAGGTCTCGTGACGGCTGGATGTCGTTGGTGTTGGAGCTGGGGTTGGAGAGTTCCTTCACGATGTTGAAGAGCTCTTTGCTGTTGTGTGCGTTGTTGTCTAGGCGGTCTTTGAGTGAGGCCCTTTTGGCGGATCTGATGAGGTGATGGTGACTGCGGGTGGCGCTCTTGTGGGCGGCGTAGCTGTCCGCTGTCCGTTCGTGGAGCCAGATCTTCTCCAGTTTTCGGCATGTTCGTTTGGAGGTCTGGAGGTCTTCGGTGAACCAGGTGGCTTTCTTGCTGGTGTGGCTGTTGGGCGGATTCTTGAGCGGGGCGAGGGTGTTGGCGCAGTCGTCGATCCACTGTCTGAGGTTGTGGGCGGCGGTGTCGGGGTCGGAGGGTTCGGCGGGTGGGCTCAGGGCGAGGGTTGTGGTTAGCTGGTCTTCCGTGACTCTGCTCCAGCAGCGGCGAGGCATTTGTTCGGTGCGGTGGTGCGTGGTGGGCTTCCTGTAGGTGAAGTGGATGCAGTGGTGGTCAGTCCAGTGGGGTTCGGAGGTGTGGTTGAAGGAGACGTGTGGGCTTGCGGAAAAGATGGAGTCGAGCGTGTGGCCGGCGGCGTGGGTGGGTGTAGTCACGAGCTGTCTGAGTCCGAGGGTGGCGAGGTTGTCGATCAGGGTGGTGGAGTCGGTGTCCTTGTTGTTCTCGAGGTGGAAGTTCAGGTCCCCGAGGAGGATGTAGTCCGTGGAGGCGATGGCGTGTGTGCTGACGAAGTCAGCGATGGAATCGCTGAACTGTGGTCGGGGTCTGGGGGTCTGTAGATGAGGGTTCCTCTGAGGGTGGTGTTGGGATCGGTGTGGATCTGGAAGTGCATGTGTTCGGCGGTGCTGAGGGTGTCGTCGGTGTTGGTTGAGACTCTGAGGGTGTTCCTGTGGACGATGGCGATGCCTCCTCCGACTCCGTTGGTGCGGTCCCTGCGGGTGATCTTGTATCCGTCCGGGATGGCAATGGCGATGTCGGGGGCTGAAGCGGGATTCAGCCAGGTCTCCGTCAGGAATGCGACGTCTGGGGAGGTTGAGTCGAGAAGGTCCCAGAGTTCGATGGCGTGTTTGCGGGCGGAGCGGGTGTTGAGGAGGATGCATCTGAGGTAGTTGGGTTCTTTCCTGGGCGGTGGTTTGGCGGGGCGGGTGCTGGCGAAGCTGCAGTTCCGGCAGGTGAAGGGCCCTTGGGTGCGCTTCGGGGTGGCCTGGTAGCAGGCGTGATCTTTTCCGGGGTTGAGTGCGTGGAGGGTGCTGGCGTCGTATCGGCGTCTGTTGATGTGGCGGGCGCGGGGGATGCCCGGACCAGGGGGTCTGGTGCTGGGCGCTGTCACGGCGCGGACGGGCGCAGACGGGCTTGCCTTAGACGCGCCTTCGGCGCGCCAGCGGCGCGCCCGCTGCGCACGTCCGCTGCGCGGCCGCACAGCGGCCGCCATAAATGGGGAGGTGGGAGGGAGGAGCAGGGAATGGGGCAGCGAATGGGCAGTGAGGGGCGGGGCCGCAGGGGGCAGCGGCGGGAAACAGGCACAGAAGGGAAAACGAGCACAATCAGGGCATCAAGGGGGCACAGAAAGGAAAAAAACGAGCACAATCAGGGGCAGCAAGGGGGCACAGAAAGGAAAAACGAGCACAATCAGGGGCAGCAAGGGGGGCACAGAAAGGAAAAAGCGAGCACAATGAGGGGCAGCAAGGGGGCACAGAAAGGAAAAACGAGCACAATCAGGGGCAGCAAGGGGGGCACAGAAAGGAAAAACGAGCACAATCAGGGGCAGCAAGGGGGCACAGAAAGGAAAAACGAGCACAATCAGGGGCAGCAAGGGGGGCACAGAAAGGAAAAAACGAGCACAATCAGGGGCACCAAGGGGGGCACAGAAAGGAAAAAACGAGCACAATCAGGGGCAGCAAGGGGGCACAGAAAGGAAAAACGAGCACAATCAGGGGCAGCATCAGGGCACACAGACGGAGCTGTGTGGTGGGGGAGCGACCTACCAGTCAAGGTCAGGGGTCGCCCTATAAACCCCACAACCCACACATAAAATTTACAACAAAAATAAAAAATAAAACACAATTAACACTATAAAATCTCAATTAAATAAATATTAATAAATAAAAAATGAAAATTAATTTATTATAATTAAATTACTTCCCACCCTTTTCCCCTATAAACCCTCAACATGCTACAGAACTAAAAAATCACATAATTTAATTAAAATAAAATTGATTACTACAAAAAATGTAACACATATATTAAAAAACATAAACAATACTTATAGAAAAAAATACATCACATACATTTAAAATATATACTAAAATACATAACACTAATTAAAAAATCGATATTTTAAACAACTATATACTTTTGCAAATGATATTGACTTCTATATTTTTAAAAACAATATTTCTTACGTTAAAGTCGATATTCTTGACACAATATTCTTGCTGTCGATATTTCTGTGTCACAATATTTACAATTCGATATTTGTGTAGGTCGACATTTCCAACTCAATATTTTGTTTAAATACCAGATGGACACATAGGTTCTACACAAGGGAAGAAGCAGTACCTCATCTTCAATTCCGAGAGTGAGGGGCACTGTGGAATTGTTTGCTGGAGGAATACAGGAACTGCTGCAAAAGTGGGTGGGGTTGACCCTGAGTACCTCTGCCCCATTGGTTATTCAGGGGTCAGGAGTCACACCCACTCACTAGGTAGTGCCTGTAATAAATATGGTACCCCTAGACAACCTCTTCAGAACTCTCTCTGGTCATCTGGGAGAAGAGAAGAAGGACTGCACCTGCTGCTTGAGACCTGTGAGGATACCTGAAGGACTGGATCTGCTCACTTGTGTACCCATGGCAAAGAAGTGGACTCCAAGGGTCAGTTGGCTGACCTCCTGTGTAAGCTACGGGGCCACAACAAGCAACAAGAGGCATTTTACTACTTGACCAGTACTAACTGGACCTGAACTGGACTCTGCTGAAGATGTCTGCTGGAATGATCATTGACCCCCCGCCCCCCAAGTGCTGTTCCCGGACTCTTGGCTA
The DNA here is from genome assembly GCA_963921515.1 of Calotriton arnoldi. NCBI lineage: Eukaryota > Metazoa > Chordata > Amphibia > Caudata > Salamandridae > Calotriton > Calotriton arnoldi. Next base: position 1,177,450 of record CAWUFW010006159.1, read on the forward strand.
CGTCTAACTAGATCATTCCAATCACCTCTGAAAAGCTGTGAATTTGAAACTGTTTGAGCTCCAAGCTCTCCAGAGGACCAGGACAACCCTTCCCAGGCTATCTGACAAAGGCTCAGCCTCTCTGGCTAAGAAAACAGGCTTCAGTGCAGCAATAAATACAGTTCAGCGTGCCCATGTGAGAAGATATCTGGTCTTGTAGAACTCACCATTGGATACAGCCCTCTACCCTGCCCCGCTGGAGGTATCAAGCTCCAAAAGGGTCAGACTTACATTTTGCAACTTGCTTGCTGCATGAAAGGGAGACAACAGAAAAGTGCCATATTTACAAAGATATGGTGCATTCTTTTTTATGTATGCTGCATAACCTAGCACACGTGGAAAGAGAAAATAATGAGGAGAAATACAGATTTTTTGTTCATTATGCCTCACTGGGGAAGCCGTAGCATTTTATTTCAGTCCCAGGTTTACAATTCATTGTAAATCTTGGAAGGCAATCAAATCCATGGGTGGATGGGAACACCAATGCTCCACCCATGGAACGACTTCCCAACGCAAGGTAACGCAAGTGAAGAGCCGTGCACTGCCTTTCATTACTTTGTATTTACTAAACCAGGCAAAGTGGCTTTGCATGGCTTAGCAAATGTCAAAAACTATGTCGGGGCTGCACCACAAAAGTGATGCAATCTCAATGCGAAATCTTAGTAAATCTTCCCCTAAGTCAGAATGTAAAAATCTTGACTGAGCAAAGGCGCCAAAACTATCTGGCCAGCATGGGACTTCTCTGGACACAAAATTCTAATTTTTTAACTATAAGCTTTTCCTGCCAAAACCAACTGATTCATTGGGACCTCGTCCAATGCATATCCGACTTTGTGAGGACTTCCTCAGACACAGACTCCAACCTTACCCTACAGATGAATTTTGACTTCCATTTCAGAGTATAATGGCCTGATTTAAATCTTGGTGGAATAGATACTATGTCACAATAGCAAAAGAGTATCTATGCCGCCAGGACTATGGTCCGCCCAATAAATGTATATAATGGCGGACCTTAGGTTTATTCGCTAACGTATTAGAAAAAAGTGATAGATCAAATACTTGAATTAACTGGTTAACTGCTTAGAACGTTCCGCGCCAGTGCGGAACGTTCTATAAAGCGGGCGGGGCCGCGTCGGCCAACGGACGTGCGCAGCACTACCGAGGTAGTGCTCGCGACGGCCGTTGGCAGACAGAAGCACTTAACGGGTTAATGTCAGCCACTGGAATCACTCAGGTTGCATCCCAATCCAACTTTATTTTGCCCAAAGTGCCACCTCAGTCTGGCTCCAACCATACACAAATCTGTCTTGACCCTGCTCCATTGGGAACAGTCCAGACCAAACTGCCAGGCCAGGTCCTCCCTAAACTGGTATACAAGCAACCCAGGATCGGTTACCCCCTCAAGAGGGCTCATTAGCCATTTATAACTCGATTCCAGTGACACAGTGTACACAGGACCTACCTATTTGGGCATACCTGTCTTTTTTAAGGTGACACACTTAAGTATACAAATACTCGATGGTTGGAATGCTAGAATTAATCTCAGCTACTGGTAATTACTCGGGCCACATCCCTATCCATTGCTCTTTTGTACACTATGCCACCTCAGGTTGAACCCATTCATATGCAAATCAGTCTTGGCCCTGCTCCATTGGGAACTGACAGGCCAGGTTCTCTCTGAAATGGAATACAAGCAACCCAGGGCTTATTTCGCCCTAGTTAGGGCTAATCAGCCAGGTATTGCCTGATTCCATTGACACAGTATATGCTTGTATTCTGGTCCGTGACACCCGGCCTGCTCTTCGAGCTACAGTGACGAACATCTTCAACACTCTCCCTGCCTCTCAGGGCCTGTTCCACAGTGAACTGGGCTCTTTGTGCCGGACATTGAAGCGGTAACTTTTTAAGCGGGATTAACCTGGTCCTGGTATCCAGCCCATGCTCAATCGCGGTCGACTTGAACGTGTGACTTTCCACCGGTTTAGCACGACCAAATTACAGTGAGTCGAGCTTTGTTTGTTTGGACGCAATACTTACCTAAATCTTTCAAACTGTATATCTCCGGGTCTAGAGATTGAATTGTTGTTGTTGTGGTGTCATTTTACTTATTACATTTTACTATATTTTTCTAAATTGGTGTGGGATTATTGTTGTGTTGTGTTTTTAATTTATTATTGTTTGTGTGCTGCATAAATACTTTACACATTTCCTCTAGGTTAAGCCTGACTGCTTTTGGGACAAGCTACCAGAGAGTCAAGCACAGGTTAATTTACTGGCTTTTGTGGTTAACCCTGACAGGGACTGTGGCTGTTGCCTGAGAAGGGTATCCACTCTCCTCAACCAATAACCCCATTTCTCATAACTATCATTTATCTCTTTGCAGACATTCTCCAGTGTAAGAATATTTCCCTCTTGCCAAGGATGCTCTACAGTCACATCTTACTTCTCTCTCTGAGGAAGCTCCCTGCATCATGTATTTATTTTGTCTCGCTGTGTGATGTCATATTTTTCTCTAACTGGCTGTGCTCTCCCATGGTATTTTGGGGCAGGGAACAGCTCCGTCCCTCTCATCCTAGCCGGAGGGCCCAAACTGACAACACCTTGTTCCCCTTTGTGATACTGTCAAGGAGGACTACACAAAGGCCAACTACCAACAGCACCAATTCATGTGACCCACAATACAGGGTGTAGGCACCAAGTGGTTACTTTCTAAAGGTAGCATTTTCAGAATTGTGACTTGAAATCCGACTTTACCATTAAAGAGGATTTAAATTACAATTCTTTAGAGACCAAACATGACATTTCCACCTGTTTCCAAGCAAATGTTATCACTTATTAATTGTAAAAAGGTAACCCAATGTTATCCTATAAGAGAGGTAGGCATTGCCGTAGTGAAAAACGAATTTCAGAGATTTTTACTACCAGGAGATGTAAGACTTAACAGTACGTGTCCAACTTTTTAAATACACTGCACTCTCCCCTCTGGCATGCTTAGGACTTTCCCTAGGGGTAAAAAAGAAGGTTTGGACCTGGCAAATTGTTTTATTTGCTAGGTCAAAATGGCAGTTTCAAGCTGCTCAAAGGATCTAATGGCGGGCCAGAGACATGTTTAAAAAGGCTACTTTAGTAGATGAAACAATGAGTGCTGCAGGCCCACTAGTAGCATTTCATTTACAGGTCCTGGGTACATGTAGTACAGCTTTACTAGGGATTTATAAGTAGACTAAATATGCTGATTGGGTGTAAGTCAATTTTACCATGTTTAAAGGAGAGAGAACAGGCACTTTAGCACTGGTTAGGGGTGGTAAAGTGCACAGAGTCCGTAAAAGCCAACAAATATGAGTTTAGAAAACAGGAGGTATGAAGGCAAACATTTTGCGGATGGCACTACAGAGAGGGCTAAGTCCAACAATAGGTCAAATAAAACATGAAATTACAGAGCTACCTCAGTAAGAGAAGTATACTATAAGTTTACTCCATTTGCGCAGAAAAACGTCTGCTCACTGATCCTACAGCAGTAGGGTTACAGAGGATGCTAAATGCTCTAGCAGTTGATACCAAGCAAAACTAACTAATCCTTTACTTGGAGCAAAGCCCGATCCTTTGCATTTGGTAAGTCAATACTAAGGGGATATTCATTGTTTAATAGCTAGAGATTGATGATATATCTGAGTGTTAAGATTGAACATTGTTCCCTGGAAACTACTGCCCAATAACAAGATGCCAGCATTCAAGGATGGTATTAAAGCCATGAGAAGATATAATGGAAAATTTGTTGATAGCTCACTGGTGAAGGCATTTATTCATATGGTAGGACCAGCACTGACGGATGGTTATCCCATCTGGCTCCTGGTTACAGCGAAATCAATAATTTCCTTGGAGGTACGACCATCTCACAAGAGGAACACAACTAGAGCTGAGCATTGGTTCAGACTGGGCTCAGAATTTTTAGGCTAATTTGATTTGAAAATGTACGGTTCACTAAGCCCAAGGGGATAATCCGGCAAGCTGGATTGGTAAAGAGTTAGCATGAATAATATTGGTTGTGTGCCGAGTACTATAAATTCTGAAATAAGTGCTTAGAAATCCTAGTGGTAAAGCAGATCTTCATGAGTAGAAATGCTACTACTGTAATCTTCAAATTGCCCCTGACAATCTTCACTTAAAAATTGGTCCTTGCCATTGCACCTCAATTCCCTAGATCCAAAGTCCTCCTGGTGCACTATCCAATGCACTTTAGCTTTGTCTATGGAGGTCTATGACTATATTATCCATTTGAGTATACAAAGAAGGCTCATGAATGTTGATCTTGGGCATATTCGCACTTTTGAGGTTTTTGGTGGATGGCAGCAGAGCCTGGGCCTCTATGCTTTAGGGTCCTGGTCTGAAGGCTTCATGCACAAGGCATTTAAAGCGTCACCAGAATTTGAAGAAGGACTCAGAGGATACTGGACTTGGAGCACTGTCAGTCTGCAATACTCAGCTGTCTTTCTACTGTATGTGAGGAAGCACTGAAGACACAACAATCAATGAAGATAGAGAAATCAGATATGGCAAGCTCTGGCAAAGCCAACAGGTCTGGCTTATAAATGTAAATGTCTTCCAAGTCATTGTTGGGTTTAGGCACTGAATAAATCATCACACATGCACTCTGCTTATAATCCTTTCTCTCATGCATCCATTCATCCACCAATTAACTCATTTTTGCATTCACCCACTTACATAACCACAGTACAACAAACACACACAAATTCAACATCATAAGCAAGATAAATTAAACGTGTAATAGTAGAAAAATGAAAAGATGCTGCTGCCCACATAGGGTGGGTATATGCTTGCAATAAAAAATTAAATTAAACATAGCAGCAGCAGCTGTCTCTCTTTTAACGGTGCTGTACATAGCATATCATTACTTTAACATTGTAGCATGGCCACCATGTTTAGAACCAACATATTGACTATCTTGAGATGGTAAAACAGTGATATACCATGGGCAGTGCCATTCCATGATGGCTGACTCTTTTATAAGGGGAGACCAAGTAGGATGAGGTGCACTGCTGACAAAATGAGGATCAAACATGCGCCCCGTAAGCACGGTCAGGGGAGCTGTAGTATTCTCTAAAAATAAACAAGCATTGAAAATGCAATGGGTCTTGCATTTCCTTGAGTTAGAGCTATTGGCGTTGTAAATGACAATGTATTTTACCCATGTGTTATGGAGTGTATGTATGTGATGTGTAGTGGAATTATGTGGGTTGTATTGGTATTGTTAGTTGTGGAATTGTGTTGTGTGGAGTGGATTTGTGTAGTGGAATTATATGGTATGGTGTGTAGTGGAATTATGTGGTATGATGTGTAGTGAATGTGGATAGTAACTGTACTGTGTAAGTATGCAAATGGAGCTTGAAATAGGTATACTCAGCAGAAGTGCTTTCAAGCACAACACAAAGTGGCTGGCTGTGCTGGATGAAGATGCTTGTGGAGAGAGTTTGCCCAAGCGCTCTCCAGTTCAATAACCTAGCCTCGGTTTCTCACAAAAAGATACTTTGCATTATCCTCTGCTTGATGCTTTCATGTTAAAAATGTTCTTTAATTAAAGGTTGAAACAATTAATGGGTTGGTATACAAGTACATATTTTAATCAAAGAAAGGCCGAAAATGAATTTTATCCTCCCAAAGTCATTACTGTGTTTACTACGGTGCCAGCTGTAACAAACAACACAAAGGGGGAGGGAGGGATGTTTTCTTTTTAATAACTCTGATATCATTAGCCTCACGAGTCTTGGCTGACAGCACTGAGAAACAAAAGACGACCCATCTTCAAATTTTCGCATGCTTGTAAGAGTTTACAAGCTTGGATTTCATGTTACCACATAATAAAACAACCTCCTTGTGTTGCACAAAGGAAAGTGAAATACTTTGTTGTTTACAAAGTGCTACAAGTCAGTAGGGGGTACTTTTGTATATTACTTAACACAGCCTTCTGGCACAGGGCATATTAACTGAAGCAAATAGGGAGGGGCTATCTGTAATTCCAAAATCTGTGGCAGAATAAAAGATTACAGGTGTGTGCAAGCAGTCAGCTTAAAATTCTATCGTAAGCTCTGTAGTGAAAGTACTATAGGGGTGAGAACGAGCAGCTATTTAATGAAATTACACAGATGCAAGAGTTTGTAATAATAAATTTAAGATAAAGATCTTGAAGCTTACAGCACAAAGTTTAAATAAACCAGCCTGACGTGTTTTCTGCTGTAGGGGGTGAGCGGAGAGAGAACAGGAGTAGCCTGTTGGGAATTTGCCTCCCACTTTGTAGCAGTGTTTCTTGTAAATGGATATCCATTTTAAATAATGCTGGTTAGTAAAAAAAGCATTGGCATAGCCAATAGGTCTCGCCTTTGGGACCTTATAAGTGTTTAGCCATGCAACAGTTGATGTTGTTGCACCAAGGATATTGTGCTGGATAACTGAACACTTATAAGGTCCCAAAGGCGAGACCTATTGGCTATGCCAATGCTTGTTTTGATTTGCTAAAGTCTCTCTATATATTTACCTCTGCCAGTGTGGCAGACGGAGGAAAAGCTGTACACCATATTCAAATGTATTGGTTAATATTGCCCAATCTATGCCCTCCTGCATGCAACTAAATCCAGCAGTTGGCCCAGACTGCAGGAAAGTTCTTCTAGTATGCATGCCCTCTTCAGTTTCTATACGGTATGCCATTCATATAGGCTGTACACACCCCAACTAGTCCCTCAGCAGCAAGCACAAGGGTGCTGAGGGGTTTAGGGCGGGTTAACTCTGGGTATCACTGTAATTGTTTGGCATGTCATATCCAATACCCTTGGCAACCTGGAAAATCGATGGCTATGTGTAAGTCTCAGAAGAGTAGTTTTATTTAAGCCTAAATCACCAACCTCTAATACAGTGCCAAACCCCACAGACATCCACACGCTTGAAACAAAGTACAAAGATAATAATATCAAACAACTGGGTATTAGTCAGTCTGCTGAACCATTAAAGGTTGTTCTTCGCTCGAGGAAATTTAGGACGGCGGTGAAGGTCAACCAGCAAAGAAAGTGAAAGCTTATTCTCCAGGTGAGTCACTGTAAAAACTTTGAAATCTGGACTTCGAGTACCTTAGCCAATTTAAGACTATTGTGGGGTTTGGTTAAAGTCTTGAAAACTTTTATCTCGAAAGTCTACAGGAATCCCAGCAGTAAAGGGGTTAGTAAGACATCTCAAGAAGTGGCAGGTGTAATCTTGAAGGTTTATTTACTTTAATTAAAAAAAAACACCTCTATACTTTTTATATTGGTCACAAATGAAAATGTCACAATCCGTCACCTATCATAAGTTATGAAGGACATTGGATTAAAAAGATGAATTACAACTATTTCCTGTCCATAACAGTCACCACTGTGCAGAAACTATTTTTGAGGTTATAGAAAATGTGGTGTTATCTATAGGATGAAAATCCTATCTTTTCATATGAATATATGCACTACTCTTCCAAAATGAGGGGACAATACCTATGTATTCGATATAACAATCATTTTGACCACCAAAAACAGGACAGGGTTGATCCCTTGGGATGCCCTAAGCCCCTCAACTTTGTTATGTTCTATAAAGACTAGAGCAAGGACATGAAATGTAAATCAAATGTGACTCATAGCATCCAGAACACTTTGGGGCAGATTTACAAGCCCCTTGCGCCACTTTTGCGTCACTTTTAACATGGGAAAAGTGACGCAAAAGTGGTGCAAGGGGCTTGTAAATCTGCCCCTTTGTTTCTGCTACTGTCTTCATGCCCCCAAAACAACAGGAACAAGGGCAAAACAAAGAGAACACATGTGCAAACCCTAACTGGAGTCCATGGTCTTAAGGCAGAGCTTCCACAGCATTTCTGGATTAACAGGAGTGTTGTGGTGGCTTGGAGAATGCGGAATGTTAGGAATGGAAAGATCTTGGTAATGTGTGTGGGTTCCGTAGTGGAGGGCTGAGCAGGGAGTGGTTAGAGGACAGGCTGAGATCACATTCGGTACTGCTCCCCTGGTTGGAAGAATAAACTAGACTTTTATTGGAATTGTTCAATGTGTACCTAGTTAATGGAAAGGGTCAAGAACACACGTGACAAAACTAAGCAGTACTGTGATACCAAGAGTAAGACTAAACCAGTGAAGGTTCAGATGGGTGAGTCAGTGATTTTGTGCGGAGAGAGAGCTAGGTTTGCAAGGGGGAAAGCCAATTTTACGTACCAGTGGAAGTGTTAAGTAACGGCGATACGTTGAGCGATGGAAGGGCGTGAATCTCTACCGCATGGTGTGTTGAAATATGAGGGTCGTTGAATTGATGATTTGGAAGAGTGACGGGTGAAGCATGACAGCTGCATCATATATGATGTGAATGATTTGGGGAATAAGTGACTGTAACCTGGGTGAGGCCGTGGAGAATCACCTACTTGTGATAATGTGGAAATATGGAGATAAAGACTTCCGCGGGCGTTATTCAGCACGCTGCTGAATTTTAACACGCCTTCGCTACAGGAGAAAAGCTGGAAACGTAAAGGGGAGAAGGCGTAAAAAAAACAGTGGTGCGCGCGCACCACAGAGGAGCGGGTGGAGGGAGCGCGGCAGCGAGGCGAACACGCGCTGCTGCGCGTGCTAGCCACCAGTGGGAATGGGAGGAGCAAAGGCGGGACATGCGCCCGCCTTTGCCCAATTGCGTGCCATTTTTTTTTTTTTAAATGCACGCTACAGCCAATGCCAGGCTTCAGAAAGCTAAACACACGCACGAGCGTGTGGTTAGCTTTCTGAAGCCCGTACAAGAGGTCTCGCGCTGTGCGAGCAGTGCTGCGCACTGCAACGCTAGGCGCGAGACCTAAAAAGAGTGGACGGAAAAGAAATTAAAGGGGAACTATAAAGTCAAAAATGGAAAACTAAAGGACCTGGGAGGGAAATCCTACAGCGAGAGCACATTTAGTGAGTACGAGCAGCTGCTCACGCTCGGTATTCGTGGACTATTGCTGTTAGCTCTATTTCTTAGCGCAAAATGCATCCTCACATCCACTTTGAAAGTGAGGGTGCATTTTGCACTAAGCAAATAGCGCTAAATAATGAAAATAAGTTCAGGTAAACTCCTACCCAAGATAAAATTTAGCCTCTTTAAGTTCTTAGTGCAAAATGCATTCTCCTGCCCATTTTGGAAGTGAGGGGACATTTTGCTTTACGAAAATAGCGCAACATGCCAGAGTAAGTTGGGGGAAAACCCTACTTCAAGAACACATTTAGCAAGTGCAAGCGACTGCTCTCACCCATTATTTATGTTCTCTTGCATTTCATGATATTTCTAAGCACAAAATGCATTCTCACACCCATTTTGGATATGAAGAAGCATTTTTGCACTTAGAAATAGCGCTAAATGCAGAATTACTCTTCTTGGGTAAATAAGTGTAAACTCGCAGAATTCTCTGGTAATTCTGTGTGATTATGCTACACCGAATTACATGGAGAGGAACACGAGTGAGACTTAAGAACCATGGGGTAACACACAGGAGAGCAGCACTGATGAGACTTCAGAACCATGAGTTAACATACAGGAGAGCATTATCGGTGAGACTTCATAACCATGAGTTAACACACAGGAGTGCAGCAACAGTGAGACTTCAGAACCATGAGTTAAAACAGGAGAGCAGCACCAGTGAGACCTCAGTACCATGAGTTAACAAACAGAAGAGAGCATCACCGGTGAGACTTCAGAACCATGAGTTTATACACAGGAGAGCATTACTGGTGAGACTTCAGAACTATGAGTTAACACACAGGAGAGCATTACCGGTGAGACTTCAGAACCATGAGTTATCACACAGGAGAGCAGCATTGGTAAAACTTAAGAACCATGTGTTAACACACAGGAGAGCAGCACCTGTGAGAATTCAGAACAATGAGTTTACACACAGGAGAGCATCATCGGTGAGACTTCAGAACCATGAGTTAACGCAGGAGAGCAGCACCAGTGAGATTTCAGAATAATCCGTTGATACACAGGCGTGCAGCACCGGTGAGTCTTCCAAACATGAGTTAACACAGGAGAGCATCACCGATGAGACTTCAGAACCATGAGTTTACACAGGAAAACAGCACCAGTGAGACATCAGAACCATGAGTTAACACACAGGACAACAGCACCTGTGAGACTTCAGAACCATGGGTTAACGCAGGAGAGCAGCACCGATGAGACTTCAGAACCAAGAGTTAACACACAGGAGAGCAGCACCAGTGAGACTTCAGAACCATGAGTTAAAACACAGGAGTGCGGTACCGGTGAGACTTCAGAACCATGAGTTAACATAAGAGAGCAGCACCGGTGAGACTTCAGAACCCTGAGTTAACACACAGGAGAGCTGCACCGGCGAGACTTCAGAACCATGAGTTAACACACAGGAGAGCATCAACTGTGAGACTTCAGAACCATGAGTTAACACAGGACAGCAGCACCGGTGGGACTTTAGAAGCATGAGTTAACACACAGGAGAGCGTCACCTGTGAGACTTCAGAACCCTGAGTTAACTCAGGAGAGCAGCAACAGTGGGACTTCAGAAGCATGAGTTAACACAGGAGAGCAGTACCAATGAGACTTCAGAACCATGAGTTCTACACAGGAGAGCAGCACCTGTGAGACTTCAGAACCATGAAGTTAACACACAGGAGAGCGTCACCTGTGAGACTTCAGAACCCTGAGTTAACACACAGGAGAGCAGCACCGGTGAGACTTCAGAACCATGAGTTAACACACAGGAGAGCAGCACCTGTGAGACTTCAGAACCATGAGTTAACACACAGGAGAGCAGCGCCGGCGAGACTTCGGAACCATGAGTTAACACATAGGAGAGCATCAACAGTGAGACTTCAGAACTATGAGTTAACACAGGAGTGCAGCATCAGTGAGACTTCAGAACCATGAGTTAATGCAGGAGAGCAGCACCTGTGAGACTTCAGAACCATGAGTTAACACACAGGAGAGCAGCACCGGCGAGACTTCGGAACCATGAGTTAACACATAGGAGAGCATCAACAGTGAGACTTCAGAACTATGAGTTAACACAGGAGGGCAGCACCTGTGAGACTTCAGAACCATGAGTTAACACACAGGAGAGCAGCACCTGTGAGACTTCAGAACCATGAGTTAACACAGGAGTGCAGCATCAGTGAGACTTCAGAACCATGAGTTAATGCAGGAGAGCAGCACCTGTGAGACTTCAGAACCATGAGTTAACACAGAAGAGCAGCACCTGTGAGACTTCAGAACCATGAGTTAACACAGAAGAGCAGCAACTACAAAACGTCAGAGCCATGTGAAGACACACAGTAGTACAGCACTTTTCAGGTTTCAGAGCCATGTGATAACACAGGAGCATGACATCTTTGAGCGTAGATTAAAAAAGAGCCCCCACTAGACTTCACTGTTAAGAAAGGCAGGTTAGTGAGAGAGCAGAGGAGGCTGTTACCTGGGATGGGAGGCAGCAAAACAGGAGCGGTCCAGCAGGCACACGGAAGGGTTCTGTGATCTCAAAGGCTGTTCTTTCTCTGGAGTCTGGGTGTCACAGCTGAAGACGGAAGCGTGTTCTCTCACAGGTGCCTGTTCTTTCACAGGTGAAGACGGGATGCTCTTCTGTCACAGGTGAAGACAGAATAGAGTTCTTTCACAGGTGAAGACAGGAGACTGTTCTGTCACAGGCAGTGGTCGAAGTGGGTAAAACAAGTAGGGGAACTGTGGGTGGAGAATCAGAGGGCGGGAATAACCAGAGGATTGGGTCAGTGGGCGGAGTCAGGGATGTGGCCAGAAAGAGCAAATCATTCTCATTTTTAGTATTTGTTTGGCATTTTACTACCCAGTTACAGCTTATTACGTTATTTAATTCAACCCAAGGGTACATGTTTGTTTAAGGTTTAATATGAGTTATTGACATTAAAATACATTCACAAACTAAGATACGTTTCCAATCACAGAATGTCCCAAATACGCATAAAAGTGGAAGCCCAGGCCATTTGTCTCCGAGGCATGGAGTTTCTGTAATCAGCACTTCTCCTCCCTTTAACCACATGATCAGTTCAAACAGGAATCGCAAAATATCCTAGTTTTCAGATGTTTTCTATATAATTATGGCTCTGCAATATTTGTCACATAATGCATCATCTGCTGCATAATTTGACGATTTTAACAAATAAATGTTTGCAGCTCAAACGGATCAAAAGTTACAAAAATATTTGACTTGTGTTTCTGCGAAGTGTGACAGCCCTTTGCAAAGGTTGACTGATCACCTTTCTCTCTGCTGCATTTGTATGTTACACTGGTACTAATAAGTCAAAATCTTTGCAGAGACTGTTAGCATGTGTAAAAATGTAAAAATAATAAAGTATCAGAAAGGATACTGCATTACGCTGCAGCCTTTTTTTGCTGCATAATTTAGTCAACACTGCAGCATAATTTTGTCCTCCATTGCTGCTTAATTACAGTGGCCCCAAAGCAGGCAGCACATGTTAAAAGTGCTTGTGCATGAAGGAGAGAGATCGTGAAGTTTGTCAACTTAGTTTGGCGTGCATGCAAATTCTGCATTGCATACCCCTGGTAAGTTGCAGCTACTACTGCTTAAACAAGGACAATGGTGGTACCAATGGGTGAGGCGGACTGGTAGAGCCCTGTGCAACAATGTTTGTTGGTGCCCCCCAATGACTCCCTCCACCACGGATTCCCTCACTACCACCCTTTAACGGTGCCCTTCAAGTCTCCATAACCACACACTCTCTCAGATGCATTTAATTTGTATTACTGCACCACTGATACCAGTGTAGGGCGTCAGAGCACTTTACATCACACACAGTACACAGGAACAATCAATCATACATGTGTAAATCACTGTATAGGAGATGTTACATAAAACAAAGGACTACAAGTTGTAGAAGTCACATTACAATCATACTAGAAGTTAGTATATTTTAATAGTGATTGGTCTGGAGAAACACGAACTCTAAATTTAGAACGTAATACCATGGTTGGGAGTTCTCTTTAATAATCAGAATTAATTGCTATTCAAATGAACCCTTTTTGCAACATTAGGATAATCAAAGACTGGGGAAAAATCCATAACGCTCCAATCTATGCCTTGCAGTTTGCATGCAGCTCTTACATGACAGTTAATAGCTCACTGTTCAATGTTAGGATTTTGACTTATAAACTGCAAGTAACAAAAGAATCTCACTGACAAAAGCAGTAACCCACTGGCCTATTTACATTCTGTGCACTTTGTGATCTGCATGGTACATGTTCTTTGCAGAAGGCATATTAACCCTCTGTGCTATCTTTCCACAAGTCAAAACTTCCACTTGACAAAACTTCATCTCTCTCTAGGGAGAACATTAATCACTGGAGTTATCATGACATTTTTATTGTTGCCGAAGCTTGCTGGAGGCCAGGAAGGAGGCAGCAAGTGCTTTTAGAAACATAATATACTTGCAAACACGACGCCCCCACCTGAAGTCAGCGCCCGGTGCGATCGCACTGGTCACACCGCTTTATAGCCGCCCTGCCTTGAGCCAGAGTCACTGTCGCTCCAGGGTGTGCTGCTTCCTAGGCCTGCCCGCCAGACTGGAGGTGAACTTCAGCATGGATTATGGTAGACAGGCCTTCAAGGTCAACTCACACTTGTCACCGCTAGTGTCCACCTGCTGGTGCTCAGACACCAGGGCTTCTAGAGTATTGCAGGGTCTTCTAAGGTCTAGCATGGGACTGTGCTCCCTCAGGAGAGTGGTCTGGGGGACTGGTCATGAAGGCTGAACCTGGATCCCCAGTTCTAAATTCGGCTGCTCTGGCCATAGTGCCATATCCCCTCCCTCACTGAACACCATACTGCCCCACTGAGAGAAACTCTCACTGCCTTCGGCTACAACCAAATTGTGCCCCGCTATAAACACCTGGATGCGACTCAATTCAAATTACGCACTAGACAAAAAAGTGACAACATTCTGGAAAAAGCAAACACTCAAGGGAATGCAAGATTAAGTAAAGCATGTGAAATGTAAGAAGGAACAACATGGTTACCTTAACGCTTTTACACTCATTATTCAGAAATCAATGACCCGTTTTAATGTCCATTGGTAGTATCCTTACTAAACGTAAGCAGCATGGTTTAAAAAGACCACATCCCTGAACACAGAGTCGTGATACACAATTTGTTTTCCAATTCACCCATCAAGCATGTATTTCACAGTACCTCCAGGATTGGTGCACTTCCCCACCCAAGAAAAACAATGCTATTCAAAGTAGGACAAGAAAACAAAAGTAGCGCTTCACTGGCAAACTCTGTAATGTGGCGCTAATGTGCTTGGGTGTGAATAAAACCAATCTGGCCACTTTGCGACCACTCTTTCTTGCTTTATTTAGATCTTTTTCTCATTTTGAACCTTTTATTTCTCTCCGTCCCGAGGCTGCACATTGGAAAAGACAAATGACAGAAAAAAACGAAATTTCCAGCAAAAGTGTTTTTCTTTTTTGGATCCATTTCACGGAGAGGAAAGAGGGAGCAATAACCGTTTCTTGAAGTCGTGGGTTTCAGCAAGTGAGGAGGAGCTGCTAGACAGAAGGAAAGGGGGGAAGAGGAAGCAAGAGGAAGGGGCAGCTGCCAGCCAGAGCAGGAGGAGTGGACCCTGTCCTTGTCTTCTCTGGGCAAGAAGGAAAAGACAGAGGGGCATATTATCAAGAACGGCGTTAAAATTATCGCCGGTTTAGCGGCAGAAAACTGCTGCTAAAGCGGCGATAATGGGCTTGATAATATGCCCTGGAGAATTCCAATAGAAGCCCATGTTGACACCAGAACATGGGCTTCTATTGGAATTCTCAAGGGCATATTATCAAGCCCATTATCGCTGCTTTAGCAGCAGTTTTCTGCCGCTAAAGCGGCGATAATTTTAACGCCGTTTCTTGATAATATGCCCCAGAGTCCTTTTCCTGCTCTGTCCACCCCGCCTGTGCCCGAACGCCGAGCCTTATCTGTAGGCTGTGGCTATTTCTGCCGTCCTGGGAAGCATGTTTAAAATAAAAAATGAGGGGAACGGAATCTATTAAATTAAAGAAGTAGGGGCACGCTGTGCCCTGCCGACCCCGCCCACTTCGACCACTGATCACAGGTGAAGACAAGAGGCTGTCCTTTCACAGGTGAAGAGGGGAGGGCGTTCTCTCACAGGTGAAGAGGGGAGTCTGCTCTGTCACAGCTGAAGACAGGATAGTGTTCCTTCACCTGTGTGCTGTGCCTGTCCTTTCAAAGGTGAAGACGGGAGGCTGTTCTCTCACAGGTGAAGACTGGAGGCTGTTCTCTCACAGGTGTAGACAGGAGGGTGTTCTGTCACAGGTGAAGGCAGGAGGGTGTTCTGTCACAGGTGGAGACAGGAGGGTGTTCTCTCACAGGTGAGGACAGGATGGTGTTCCCTCACAGGTGAAGACGGGAGGCTGTTCTCTCACAGGTGAAGACGGGAGGGGGTTCTGTCACAGGTGAAGGCAGGAGGGTGTTCTCTCTCAGGTGGAGACAGGAGGGTGTTCTCTCACAGGTGAGGACAGGAGGGTGTTCTCTCACAGGTGAGGACGGGAGGCTGTTCTCTCACAGGTGAGGACAGGAGGGTGTTCTCTCTCAGGTGGAGACAGGAGGGTGTTCTATCTCAGGTGGAGACAGGAGGGTGTTCTCTCTCAGGTGGAGACAGGAGGGTGTTCTCTCTCAGGTGGAGACAGGAGGGTGTTCTCTCTCAGGTGGAGACAGGAGGGTGTTCTCTCACAGGTGAAGACAGGAGGCTGTTCTCTCACAGGTGAGGACAGGAGGGTGTTCTGTCACAGGTGAGGACAGGAGGGTGTTCTGTCACAGGTGAAGGCAGGAGGGTGTTCTCTCTCAGGTGGAGACAGGAGGGTGTTCTCTCTCAGGTGGAGACAGGAGGGTGTTCTCTCACAGGTGAAGACAGGAGGCTGTTCTCTCACAGGTGAAGACAGGAGGCTGTTCTCTCACAGGTGAAGACAGGAGGCTGTTCTCTCACAGGTGAGGACAGGAGGGTGTTCTCTCACAGGTGAAGACAGGAGGCTGTTCTCTCACAGGTGAAGACGGGAGGGTGTTCTCTCACAGGTGGAGACGGGAGGGTGTTCTCTCACAGGTGGAGACGGGAGGGTGTTCTCTCACAGGTGGAGACGGGAGGGTGTTCTCTCACAGGTGGAGACGGGAGGGTGTTCTCTCACAGGTGGAGACGGTAGGGTGTTCTCTCACAGGTGGAGACGGGAGGGTGTTCTCTCTCAGGTGGAGACAGGAGGGTGTTCTCTCACAGGTGAGGACAGGAGGGTGTTCTGTCACAGGTGAAGGCAGGATGGTGTTCTCTCTCAGGTGGAGACAGGAGGGTGTTCTCTCACAGGTGAGGAAAGGAGGGTGTTCCCTCACAGGTGAAGACGGGAGGCTGTTCTCTCATAGGTGAAGACAGGAGGGTGTTCTCTCACAGGTGAGGACAGGAGGGTGTTCTCTCACAGGTGAGGACAGGAGGGTGTTCTCTCACAGGTGAGGACAGGAGGGTGTTCTGTCACAGGTGAAGGCAGGAGGGTGTTCTCTCTCACGTGGAGACAGGAGGGTGTTCTCTCACAGGTGAGGACAGGAGGGTGTTCCCTCACAGGTGAAGACGGGAGGCTGTTCTCTCATAAGTGAAGACAGGAGGGTGTTCTCTCTCAGGTGGAGACAGGAGGGTGTTCTCTCACAGGTGAGGACAGGAGGGTGTTCTCTCACAGGTGAAGACTGGAGGCTGTTCTCTCACAGGTGTAGACAGGAGGGTGTTCTGTCACAGGTGAAGGCAGGAGGCTGTTCTCTCACAGGTGGAGACGGGAGGGTGTTCTCTCACAGGTGAAGACTGGAGGCTGTTGTCTCACAGGTGTAGATAGGAGGGTGTTCTGTCACAGGTGAAGGCAGGAGGGTGTTCTCTCTCAGGTGGAGACAGGAGGATGTTCTCTCACAGGTGAGGACAGGAGGGTGTTTCCTCACAGGTGAAGATGGGAGGCTGTTCTCTCACAGGTGAAGACAGGAGGGTGTTCTGTCACAGGTGAAGACAGGAGGGTGTTCTGTCACAGGTGAAGACAGGAGGGTGTTCTCTCAGGTGGAGACAGGAGGGTGTTCTCTCAGGTGGAGACAGGAGGGTGTTCTCTCAGGTGGAGACAGGAGGGTGTTCTCTCACAAGTGAGGACAGGAGGGTGTTCCCTCACAGGTGAAGACGGGAGGCTGTTCTCTCATAGGTGAAGACAGAAGGGTGTTCTCTCTCAGGTGGAGACAGGAGGGTGTTCTCTCACAGGTGAGGACAGGAGGGTGTTCTCTCACAGGTGAGGACAGGAGGGTGTTCTCTCACAGGTGAGGACAGGAGGGTGTTCTCTCACAGGTGAAGACAGGAGGGTGTTCTCTCACAGGTGAAGACAGGAGGCTGTTTTCTCACAGGTGAAGACAGGAGGGTGTTCTCTCAGGTGGAGACGGGAGGGTGTTCTCTCATAGGTGGCGACGGGAGGCTGTTCTCTCACAGGTGAGGACAGGAGGGTGTTCTGTCACAGGTGAAGGCAGGAGGGTGTTCTCTCTCAGGTGGAGACAGGAGGGTGTTCTCTCACATGTGAAGACAGGAGGCTGTTTTCTCAGAGGTGGAGACGGGAGGGTGTTCTCTCACAGGTGGAGACAGGAGGGTGTTCTCTCTCAGGTGGAGACGGGAGGGTGTTCTCTCTCAGGTGGAGACGGGAGGGTGTTCTCTCACAGGTGAGGACAGGAGGGTGTTCTGTCACAGGTGAAGGCAGGAGGGGGTTTTCAGGTGGAGACAGGAGGGTGTTCTCTCACAGGTGAGGACAGGAGGATGTTCCCTTACAGGTGAAGACGGGAGGCTTTTCTCTCACAGGTGAAGACAGGAGGGTGTTCTCTCTCAGGTGGAGACAGGAGGGTGTTCCCTCACAGGTGAGGACAGGAGGGTGTTATCTCACAGGTGAGGACAGGAGGGTGCTCTCTCACAGGTGAGGACAGGAGGGTGTTCTCTCACAGGTGAAGACAGGAGGGTGTTCTCTCAAAGGTGGAGACGGGAGGGTGTTCTCTCACAGGTGGCGACGGGAGGCTGTTCTCTCACAGGTGGAGACGGGGGGGTGTTCTCTCACAGGTGGAGACGGGACGGTGTTCTCTCACAGGTGAAGACAGGAGGCTGTTCTCTCACAGGTGAAGACAGGAGGGTGTTCTCTCACAGGTGAAGGCAGGGGGCTGTTCTCTCACAGGTGGAGACGGGAGGGTGTTCTCTCACAGGTAAAGACGGGAGGCTGTTCTCTCACAGATGGAGACGGGAGGGTGTTCTCTCACAGGTGGAGACGGGAGTGTGTTCTCTCACAGGTGGAGACGGGAGGGTGTTCTCTCACAGGTGGAGACGGGAGGGTGTTCTCTCACAGGTGAAGGCAGGAGGCTGTTCTCTCACAGGTGCCTGTCCATTCCCAGGTGAAGACAGGTGCCGTCTGTCTCTGCACAGGCGACAGCAGGGGAAGGGAGGGAGAGAGAGCCGGCTGAGTGAAGCCATTGAACCAGGCGCAACAAAAGGCAGTTATTAGGGTCATTTTTCAGCCGTAGGCAGGGACATCTTAAGGATTTTGGGGGCCCGGGGCCAACCGTATTTTTGGGGCCCCTGTTCGTAACCGCTTTGAATTTATAATTCAATTTCAGCACTTTCATGTCCTCTTTGACCAGGTCACTGTCAGTGCACAGGCACACTCGTTCAAATTCTAAATGTGTTTGCATCTAATATTCACAGATAGTGATGTGTTTTTAATATTGTAACACAGCAGCAACCCATTAATAGTACTGCAAATAATTTCTGTGACACCCTCCCATTTCTGATATGTTAAGTCATATTGTGAGCTAAAAGAAACAAATTTTATGGACTTTGCATGAAAAATAAATAACATTTCTCCGAAAAATATCTGTAATAGACTCACACACATCACCCACTTTACAAATAAATGAAAAGAAACTGTTATTTAAAATAATCTGTTTAAGAATTATTCAAGTTCATCAGGGCAAGACTCTCCCCAGAACATAGCTGGCTCTATTAGGGGGCCCCCTGAAAGGCTGGGGCCCTGGGCAGAGCCCACTTTGCCCAAAACGTCTCTGGCCGTAGGAGGTGGGTGGCCGAGGTGTCAGCCCAGGCCTCGCCCTGCTCTGCCCTGCGTGAGAGCCCGGCCGCCTCCGCTCCCGTCAGAACACCGGACTTAGGCTGTAATTACAGCGCCTGGCGATGGCAGCGTGAAACACACAGCGCTTCAAGTGCATAGAAAGTGTGGCAACGGTGACGCTGAGTGCAGGGGGCGGGGCCAGACGCGTGCTGAAAGAACAAACTATGCTGCAACTTTTATGTTGGCCTATCACCAGTGCTTTAAATGGGCCGGTACTCACCGGTACTGAGTACCGGCACTTCTCATTTTCACCGCTCTGAGTACCGGCACTTCTCTGCTGCCAAGGAGAGTACCGGTACTCATCAAAGGTAGGCTCATTGTTGCTTTGGCTCACGAGCACGAACGAGGCTGTTCGACAGCCAAAGCGCCTCTAGCCCAAGCTGAGCCACCTCTAAACAATTCAGCAGGGCTCACCTGCATAATGTCCGGTGTTCACCACCACGCTGTGTTTGACAGAGCAGGGTCCATTCAGGCCCTGTTCTGTCAATCACATTCACACCATGGTGAGCATTTGTGCACACACTCGAATCCAGGAATCCCGCTGACAGCAGCAATAGCAGCAATTAAGAAAGCCATGGGAGATAAGGAGTGTAAAATGGCCTTTATCCCACCTGAGTCTTTTGTGTGAGTGTCTGTCTGCTTGTGTCTGGGTGTTTGCCTGCTTGTGTGCGCATGTTTGTGTGTGTGAGAGAAAAGCGAGTGAAAGAGGGAGAGAATCCAGACACTAGGGAGGTGTTTTAAAGGACATTCTTGGAATGCTTTGTGTGAGCATTGCTGCTTGTTTCTGTAGAATATATAAGTATTCGGCCACATAGTAAAAGTGTCTTATGTCTTGTCCTTAGCCCCGCCCCTAGCCCCGCCCACTTGCTACACTCATAGCTCATTTTAAGAGTACCTGCACTTATTTTTCCCATTTAAAGCACTGCCTATCACCTTCAGGTGACACATATACAAAATAATGTACACACGCTCTCTCTCTCTCTCAAACACACTCACGCACACAACATACACTCACACACACGCACGCATACGAAACTCTCTTTCTCGCTCTATGGGGGCTTCATCCATGGAGGAATTACCCAGAAGCCTCATGGTGTGAACACAACTGATTCTGAGCATTGAGGTCTTCAACTCTCTCTCCAAGCAGTAGTCCACTTACAGATGACCACCATGTGTCCCGATGTTAGGGCTGCGGGCCCCAGAAACACCAGGGACAAAACCATTCACGTGCTTAACGCCTGGACACCGAATATAAGTAGGTGGGAGTGTATTACTCATTTCCTGCCGAATAATGCGGCCTGAAGCGAAACGCTAATAAATTACAAATTGAACATTAGCAGGTTCCCAAAAATAAGTTGAAAAGTGTCTTGCCCGAGACCCCAGAAATCCTTCAAATGTCACTGGGTAGAGGCGGGGGGGGGGGGGTCTCTGCATCTCGGAAAGTACAGCGAGCGAGTGGTGCAGAGTTAAGAATGCAGTTACCACGGTTGTACTTCGGTATACATGTGAAAAGATGCCATGCGTCAAGGCAGGGCGGCAGGGGCGGCTGTTCCCTGTTACTTCCTGCCAGGACCTGAGGTGTGCCTTGTAAAAAAAAAGCCCAGCATAGGCCCCAGTACCGAAGAGAAACCAATAAAGCAGTTCAAAGCCCAGGGAAGTACGTGCTTAGAAACCAGGAAACTTCAAAGAAATGCACTGCGTTCACTAGAAAACAAACGGTGAAAGGGAGGGTATCCACTGGAGACAAACCACGAGCAAGAGCGGGAAAAGTTAATAAAAATAGATCTTTTCTAAGCGATCTGGGGCAGCAAATTGAGTTTGAGAAAGTGCAGTCATAAAGCCGACCTTCAAAGCTCTGAACTGGATACCGGTGGCCCCAAGTGAAAAGTTCATGGTTCTGTGCTCCATTCACAAGGTCTCTGTAGAACAAAGTGCAAGATAGATACAAAAAATAATCGTGCATTCATCAACAACACACTCGATTACCAAATAAGGTCTCAGTCAGATCAAACATAAAGGCGGGACGTGCGGCCCAAAGTACTTGACTGTGGAATTCATTGGTCACAGGGGACTGTCAATAGTCATTGAATTCAACATCACCTTAATAAATCAATTATCCAATTTAGTCATATTCAAAACTGTTTATATCGGCACATTTCGTTTGCAAAACGTCAAAAACTTGTACAAAGGTGCTCCAAGAAGGGAAGAGGGGCTCTTGGGTGTGCTCGGGTGCAGGTTTGAAGGGAAGAATAAGAACAATATACAATTTTTACATGATAGTTCAACAGAAAACCTGTCCAGTCCCCTTGTGGGTTACACATGTATATTCACAGTATATCAAAGACACAGAGAGTCAATTGCTGTTGTCTATACGTGAGGGTAACCACAGTACAGGTATGGGAAATGAGATCGTCGATGCTTCGACCCCAATATTGAATGAAGGTAAGTTTAGTCCTTACGACGGGGTCTTCATCAGGACGTATGGAGACACCTAGGGATTGTTTAAAATAAATGTGTCAAACTACTGAAGGTGATGGACGTGCTAGATTGTAAAATCAATCAAGAATCACAATTAATGTTGACTTTTTTTTCCATCTTAATGGTTCGGGTGGGTCTACCTGCAGCGATGGGCTGGGAGGCTCCAATATCAGAGAAACGGGTGCGCGCGTTTGTATTGCGGCAGGAACTGTGCTGAAAATGAATCAAAAAGCACATCAGAAAAATGCCCAAGGACACACGGTATTAAAGATGTCCAGGGGGGGCTTGTCAAAAATAGCAGACTTACTCGGTACAGGATCTGTCTGTAATATCAGCAACTTGGGCGAAAAACTATCCTTAATTGGTCGGATGCAGTCGTGTGCTCCAAGGGAATGGAATGAATCCAAATCAATCTGACAAAAGGAGAACAAAAACAGAGTTAGGGGCCTGTAGAGGCTCCTCGAGCCTTGAAACAGATAGCTCCAGGGACAGAATCAGGGTAGAAGGGGACAAACCTCCGTGCGCAATGGGGGATCCAAGATCTCTGTCGTGTGCGGCAGGTCCGCTGGCCACTATATAGCCAAACGGATTTACGTGCACATAAGGGGATCAGCCGCTGGATGCTGCCCCTGACAGCCTGACGTGGCTAATGTCGGACCAATTGATGACG